>OY992876.1:254537855-255268342 GCA_963921405.1 Cepaea hortensis
CCTGGGTTATGTTATGTGTGTTTGTCTTATGTAGACTTTATTGTTGTCCACCTGGGTTATATTATGTGTGTTTGTCTTATGTAGACTGTATTGCTGTACACCTGGGTTATATTGTGTGTGTTTGTCTTGTGTAGACTTTATTGTTGTCCACCTGAGTTATATTGTGTGTGTTTGTCTTATGTAGACTTTATTGTTGTCCACCTGGGTTATATTATGTGTGTTTGTCTTATCTAGACTTTATTGTTATACACCTGGGTTATATTGTGTGTGTTTGTCTTATGTAGACTGTATTATCCTTCAGCTGGGTCGCATATAGATTGGAGTTCGCATCGAGTCCGATTTGCAAAATCGACCCAAGCTCCTTCGTCGTCTCAGTCTAAAATCGACCCAGGTTCCGTCGTCAACCCAGCCTAAAATGTGTACCAGAAACTATTTCTTGAAATAAAGGCGACCGGCTTGGCACTATCCACACCACCCACCGATGGGCTATACAAACCTCGGTGTAGCACCACATACACAGCAACGCCTTAAGGCTTGTAAAAGGCATCCCATAATTTCCTCCCGATCCCCCTCCTCCTCCCCTCAATGGAAGCCTGGACTACTTGAAGGCCTACACTGCGTGTGGCCGGCACCTTAGTGTAGTTGATAAGGAACTACACTGGCAACTATGGTGAGCGGGGTCGGTCGAGTTTTCCACGCCAGCGTTCTTCGGCTGCTAGCAGAGAGAAAGACTGACCACCTGATGCTTCGAGCACTCCGTCCTAACCAATGTGGCAGCTCTGTCAGATCAGAGGCTCCCGGGAGGAACCTGCTTCCAGACGTGGTTTTCTATTTTACACTTCTTCTAACATGTACTCCGGTAAAAAAAAAATGGTGATGACCTAAAGCGTTCATTCTTCGGAAGACGCTGTTTTTAGTGTTTTCCTGTGGATTATGTGGTGTTATTTCGTATTCGTTTATTGGAAGTGTTCAAAAGAGGCCACGGAAGACAGGTGGTGGATGAAAGTTTGAGGGCAGCCGACAGATAGTTGTTGGTTATGGTCTCAAGTTTCGCTACGATAGGCGGAAGATCTCTTTCACAAGACAATGGCTGGCGTCACCGACCAGTATGGTCACTGCCAAGGAAGGAAAGCAACGGCAAACTACCTTCTTTAAAAGTGCCTAGTTCATTATGATTCGCCTAAAGACAGATCATCGCAAGACAAGGACAGAGACATTAAAATTAGCAACATGGAATGTTAGGACGTTAAACGACGACGAAAATTTAGATAACATCAAACAAGAAATTGAAAGCCATAACATTAATATTTTAGGGATGTGCAAAACGAGATGGATAGGAGCAGGCATTAAGATAGATGAAGATTTTAAGATTATTTATTCTCAAGGAGAAGATCGAACCAAAAAAAAAGGGGGGGGGGGAGAGAGAGAGAGAGAGAGAAGGTAGCAATTATTTTGGACCGGCAAATATCAAAATCTGTTCAAGGATATTGGGCAGTGTCGGACAGAGTTCTACTAGTTAAATTAAGCGGCAGACCTTTTAGCATAAACGTTATTCAAGTATATGCACCAACAGGGGAATCCAGTGGAGATAGTGTAGAAGAATTTTATAATGACATAGTGACTGCTTTAAAGAAATGTAAAAATTCAGAAATAAACATCATAATAGGTGACTTCAATGCAAAGGTTGTAAATCAAGGTGATAGATACACAGTAGGAAACTATGGTTTAGGAGAGAAAAATGAAAGAGAATACAGACTTGTAAAGTGGGCAAAAGAGCAGGAAATTATTGTAGGAAATACCTGGTTTAAACAACACCCTAGAAGATTATGGGCATGAAGGAGTCCTGATAGCAGGATTAGAAACCAGATTGATTTCATTCTGATTAGCAGAAGATTTCTAAATGCGTTAACAATAGCAAAAACAGTTCCCGGTGCTGATTGTTATAGTGACCATAGATTACTTACAGGTACATTGGGGGTAAAGTTAAAGAAAGTCAAGTACATAATAGGGAACACTAAATATGATTTG
This sequence comes from Cepaea hortensis, assembly GCA_963921405.1. Classification (NCBI taxonomy): domain Eukaryota; kingdom Metazoa; phylum Mollusca; class Gastropoda; order Stylommatophora; family Helicidae; genus Cepaea; species Cepaea hortensis. The sequence goes on from OY992876.1 coordinate 254,539,884, forward strand.
TGTACATTGAGTAATGACAAGGAAATACAAAATAAATTCAACATAGAAGTACAAAACAGATTTGACATATTGTATGATCTAGAGATCACATTCCAAGATATGGATGATCAATGGGAAATGTTGAAGAATTCAATCAGTTTGGCTGCAGAAACAACTATTCCACAATTAGAGAAGGTGGGTCGTAAGAAATGGACGACTGAAGAAATTTTACAAATAATGGAAACAAGAAGACTCAACAAAAATAATTCTGCCAAATATGAATAAATTCACAAACAAGTCAGAATATTATGTAAGGAGGCAATGGAAGCGTGGCTTTAGAAAAATTGCTTAGAAATCGAAAACCAACACAACAGTCAAAATACCAAATTTGTGCACAACAGAATTTAGGAACTTACTAATAAAAGAACAAGTACATCAGCAGACTGTCTAACAACTAAAGATGGCAAGATCATAATAGAAAAAGATCACATTCTACATGTATGGTCAGATTATATGAAAAACCCTTATGATGATTACAGAGATGAACAGTATGATATTAGGTTTAGTAATGAAGGACCGCCAATTTTGAAGATGGAGGTTCGAAATGTTCTTAAACATATGAAAGCTGGCAAGGCCACCGGTTCAGATAACATCACAACAGAAATTATTAACGCTTTAGAAGAAAATGGAATAGATCAAGTCACCAGACTGTTGATCACATTATATGATACCGGAGATATACCTTCTGAATTATGTAATTCTGTATTTATTGCAATCTCAAATAAATCAGAAGCCTTTGAATGAGATCAACATAGAACAATTAGTATAATGAGTCACATCACAAAAAAATTTTGCTACGAATTATCACGCAAATAGTGAGGAAGAAAATACAACCTTAAATAGGAAAAGAACAATGTGGGTTTGTAGATGAAAAGGGCACAGCAAATGCTGCGATCAGCTATTGAACGTTCTATAAAAGTAAACCAAGATATACATCTTTGCTTTATTGACTACACAAAGGGTTTCGATTGAGTAAATCATGTCAACATGGTAGATATGCTTGCAGATCTAAAAATTGATGGGAAAGACATTAGACTTATAAAAAACATATATTGGAAACAACAAGCTGCCATAAGGATTGATAATGAAGTGGGACAATATCAGCCTATTAAGAGAGGTGTGAGGCAGGGATGTGTAATGTCTCCAGATCTTTTTTTCCCTATACAGTGAAAATATTTTCAGAAATGTAGACAATATACATGGAATCATCATCGGAGGACAAAACATCAATAACATTAGATATGCAGATGATACAGTATTGATTGCAGACGATGAGCAGGATCTGCAACATTTAGTAGATACGATTTTTGCATACAGTAAACAACTAGGGTTAGAATTAAATTGTAAGAAGACACAGGTTATGGTCGTCACTAGGAAGATCGAAATACCACAATGTAATATACAAGTAAATGGGAATATTCTTCAACAAGTGAATCGGTACAATTATCTCGGTCATAACATCTTTGAGATGCCTTGAAGAGATTAGAACAAGAATCGCCATGGCGAAAGTAGCCTTTAGCAAGATGAAAAACATACTGATCAATAAAAAGATGTCAATTGAAACGAGAAACAGAGTGCTGAGGTGTTACATAGAGCCTGTTCTTTTGTATGGATGTTAAACTTGGACAATGAGCAGTCAAGCTGAAAAACATCTGATGGCTGCAGGAATGTGGTTTCTGAGGAGAATGCAAAGAATACCATGGAAAGACAGAAAAGCCAATGACCAAGTACTACAGGAGACAAATTAACATTGTAAATTTATTAGAGAAATTAGACGTAGACAGTCAGAGTTGTTTGGACATTTTATGAGAAGAAATGTATTGGAGAACTTGGTGACAACTGACAAGATAGAAGGAAAGAGATCAAGGGGAAGACCGAGAAGTAAAGCCTGGATGGCTTGGCCACATGGCATGGTCGAGACAGGAACACTGAGCTGATCCACGACTCTGGAGATCGAGTGAAATGATGAGTCATTACCGCCCCCGCTTTCCGGCGTGGCACATGATTGATCTAACATGTATATTATTGTTGTTATTATTATTGTTGTTGTTGTTGCTGTCGTCGTCGTCGTCGTCGTCGTTGTTGTTGTTGTTGTTGTTGTTGTTGTTGTTGTTGGTGGTGGTGGTGGTGGTGCTGCTGCTGCTGCTGCTGCTGTTGTTGTTGTTGTTGTTGTTGTTGTATTTGTTGTTGTTGTTGCTGCTGCTGCTACTGTTGTTGTTGTTGTTGTTGTTGTTGTTGTTGTTGTTGTTGTTGTTGTTGCAGCAGCTGCTGCTGTTGTTGTTGTTGTTGTTGTTGATGTTACTGCTGTGCTGTTGTTGTTGTTGTTGTTGTTGTTGTTGTTGTTGTTGTTGTTGTTGTTGTTGTTGTTGTTGTTGTTGTTGCTGTTACTGCTGTGCTGCTGCTGTTGTTGTTGTTGTTGTTGTTGTTGTTGTTGTTTTTGTTGTTGTTGTTGTTGTTTTTGTTGTTGTTGTTGTTGCTGTTACTGATGTGTTGTTGTTGTTGTTGTTGTTGTTGTTGTTGTTGTTGTTGTTGTTGTTGTTGTTGTTGTTGTTGTTGTTGTTGTTGTTGTTGTTGTTGTTGTTGTTGTTGTTGTTGTTGTTGTTGTTGTTGTTGTTGTTGTTGTTGTTGTTGTTGTTGTTGTTGTTGTTGATGATGATTTTGTTGTTGTTGTTGCTGCTGTTGCTGCTGTTGTTACTGCTGTGCTGTCGTTGTTGTTGTTGCTGTCGTCGTCGTCGTCGTCATTATGTACCCAATAGGAGCTGCAAGTGTTAAATAATGTACAAAGGAAACGATGTGAGAATGGAAGAATGTTAATCGTGTCTGTGAGCACAATTTTTAACACTTGAAAATACCGTTCATTCTTTGATTCGTCCCATCGATCCTTCGTTCATTCCTTTGTTGGACCACTCGATCAATCATTGTTTCCATCTGCTGTTCCATTCGTCGTTCACTTTTTCGCTCGATCGTTTGACTGATCGTTCATTCGTTGCATTTTTCGATCGATCTATCATCTGTTCTTTCGTTCATTCCGTATTCCTGGTGACTTTAGTGTTAAGTGTCCATGTTTTTGTAGTTCAACGATTGCCTGTTCTCCCACATATCCTGCCTTCAATTACTGCCTTCCTAAACTGTGTTAAGTCAGTTGCATATCCTTTACAGGACGTCGCAATTAACTCTGGAATCGTTTGGCTGTCTGTGATTTATTGACAATTTTACGTTCAGTAGTTTGCCATTGCTTTCTGAACGACTGGCACTCAAAACTATTTTAAGAAAACCAACTCAAGACGGTCTGCTGCCAGATCGCCCACAGCTGTGTTTCCAACGCGGTATGCGGGATTACGAATTGCGTCCGTAACCCTTTTTGCCACAGAGCAGATGCTAAAGTGTGTAACATTGTCACACTGTTGACAAGAACAGAACCGTAACCCTTTTTGCCACAGAGCAGATGCTAAAGTGTGTAACATTGTCACATTATTTCCCTTTCCGTGACAAGATGGCTGTTTGCAGTTTTCATCAGTCCCAGTTTTCATCAATGCTCACATCTTCTTGAGTGTCTTCGTGGCCGTCCACGGTAATTCAAGAATACACGTCTAACATTCACGTGCACAAGGATCGATTGTCCTCTATACTTAGTTCATTGGTTTCTTTCTTTAGTGCACTAGCTTTGAGCTCAATGTAGTCCAGACATGTGCTAGTACTACTAGTAGCAGCAGTGGGATTCGGCAGCCCCCTGAGCGACTGAGCAGCTCTCTATAGGAACACACTGCTCACCTCCATAGCATGAGGAAGGGGCTAGAAAAGGTGCCCTAAACATTGTCTGCTTCATCACTACCTAACCAGCTAGCCGCGGTTGGTGGGTACCCTTAACTGCGGTCGACATACAAAGAAAGATAAAACAAGCAAAGCTAAAAGAGTAAACCATATTCCCTTAACAATTGGAACTTGGAATGTACGCACCCTACTTGACAGAGACGGCGCGTCGGGTCCAGAGAGACGAACAGCACTGATTGGGAGAGAGCTGGGCAGGTACAACATCGACATTGCAGCCTTGAGCGAGACACGACTTGCAGAAGAAGGCCAAATCTGTGAAATTGGTGCCGGCTACACATTTTTCTGGAGTGGAAGGAAAAGCGAGGAAAGACGCCAATCCGGTGTGGGATTTGCCATTAAGTCGGCCCTGGTCGGCAAATTAGCTGGATTTCCAAAGGCTATAAACGACAGGCTCATGACCATGAAGTTGCCTCTGCTGAATGGAAGGAAGCACGCAACCATTGTGAGTGTCTACGCACCAACTATGACCAACGAAGATGATGTCAAGAACAAGTTCTATGAGGACCTGCACAGTGTATTAACATCTGTTCCCAAAGGAGACAAACTTATACTCCTTGGGGATTTCAATGCCAGAGTAGGCACGGACACCACCTCTTGGAGTGGCATTATTGGAAAGCATGGAGTCGGAAATTGTAACAGCAATGGACTCCGCCTCCTTCAGACATGTGCCGAACATGATCTCGTGATTACGAACACAATTTTCCGTCTCCCCATGAGAAATAGGACATCGTGGATGCACCCTCGCTCGAAACACTGGCACCTCATTGACTATGTCATCGTCAGGAGGAGTGACAGACAAGACGTTCGAGTGACAAAATCCATGTGTGGTGCCGAATGTTGGACAGATCATCGTCTCATTGTCTCGAAAATGAACATCCACATCAGGCCACCACGGCGTCCTCAAGGGGCGAAAATGCAAACAAAGCTAAATGTCACCCGCCTAAACAGCAAGAAAATGCAGCAGTCGTTTGAAAATATGCTGGAAGACCGCCTCAAGCCCAATGTTGAAGCTAAACAGGATACAGAAACAGAATGGAGAGCCCTAAAGGACACAATTTACAACACTGCTATGGAAATCCTGGGTCCAGCCCCCCGAAAGCATAAAGACTGGTTTGATGAAAATTCCGAAGACATCAACCAATTGCTGGCCGAGAAACATCTTCTCCTCAAGGCACATTTGAATGACCCAAAGTCAACATCAAAAAAAGATGCTTTCAAGAACATTCAGAGAGTAGTGCAGCAGAAACTTCGGCACATGCGGGACTCCTGGCTGAGCAGCAAAGCTGATGAAATTCAGGGCTTTGCTGACAGACATGATATGAAAAACTTCTACGACTCACTGAAAGCGGTCTATGGTCCTTCATCACCAGGCATAGTTCCCCTCCTCAGTGCAGACGGGGGAACATTGGTCACCGATAAGAAAGAAATCCTCCAACGCTGGGCAGAGCATTTCAGCAAAATCTTAAATGCAACTTCCTTCTTCGATGATGAAACCATCAACTGCCTTCCCCAAGTTCCCAACAATGAGACACTTGGTGACCTGCCAACCATAGTGGAAATAAACAAAGCCATCCAGCAACTCTCCAGCGGCAAGGCACCTGGTCCTGACTCCATCCCAGCAGAGATATACAAGGCAGGTGGGCCGGTCCTAACAGAGCAGCTTCACCAAGTCTTCACAAACATATGGATGAACGAGACCATGCCACAAGATTTTAAGGACACGTCAATAGTCCACCTTTACAAACGTAAAGGAAACCGCCAATCCTGTGACAACCACCGAGGCATCTCCTTGCTTTCAATTGCAGGGAAGATACTCGCCAGAATTCTTCTCAATCGCCTCACAGCCCATCTCGATCAAGGTCTTCTTCCTGAGAGTCAATGTGGCTTCAGAAAAGAACGTGGAACTGTTGACATGATTTTCGCTGCAAGGCAGCTGCAAGAGAAATGTCAGGAACAGAACTGCGAAATGTTCTCCACTTTCATTGACCTTATCAAGGCTTTTGATACAGTCAGCAGAGAAGGACTGTGGAAGATTATGGCAAAATATGGCTGTCCACGAAAGTTTGTCCAAATAGTGCGGCTATTTCATGACGGCATGCAAGCAAGAGTACAGGAAAATGGTGAACTGTCTGAACCCTTTCCTGTAACCAATGGAGTGAAGCAAGGATGTGTCCTGGCACCAACACTGTTCAGCCTCATGTTTTCAGCCATGTTGATGAATGCCTTCGAGAACGACGACATTGGAATAGACATCAACTACCGTATGGATGGAAAGTTATTCAATCTCAGAAGGCTGAAAGCTAAAACCAAGATTGACAGCGGCACCGTCAGAGAGCTCCTGTTTGCTGATGATTACGCTCTATACGCCAACTCAGAGGCGGACATGCAACATAATGTTTCAGCTTTCTCACATGCCTGTGCCAACTTTGGGCTCAATATCAACTTGGAGAAAACTGTAGTTATGTACCAGCCAGCTCCAGGGAATAATCACACTGTGCCGAATATCAAAGTGAATGATCATAGACTAAGTGTTGTGGACAAATTCACCTATCTTGGCAGCACTGTGTCACAAGCTGCCACAATCGATGACGAAGTGAATGCAAGAATCTCCAAGGCCAGTGCAGCCTTTGGCAGACTGTACAAGAATGTATGGGACAGAACTGGAATAAGCCTGCAAACAAAGCTAAAAGTCTACAAAGCAGTTGTATTATCCACACTGCTATATGCTTGTGAAACCTGGACTGTTTATCAGCGACACGCTAGGAAATTAAACCACTTCCACACAGTCTGCCTAAGGAAGCTACTGAAGATTAAATGGCAAGACAAGATTCCAGACACTGAAGTCCTAGAAAGAGCATCCATGCCCAGTATCCACACTCTACTGATGAAGAATCAGATTCGCTGGGCTGGTCACTTGACCCGCATGCCAGATCACAGGCTCCCTAAACGAATTTTCTACAGCGAATTGCGTTGTGGCAAACGCTCCCAAGGTGGCCAGAGGAAACGTTTTAAAGACACTCTGAAAATTTCACTGAATGCTTTTGGAATTCATCATGACACCTGGGAGGCTGCAGCCAGAGACCGAAATTCGTGGCGTGCATCATTGCGCAAAGGTGCAGTCATATGTGAGGCAACCAGGACTGCAAGAGCTGTGAAGAAAAGGCAGGACAGAAAAACCACTGCAGGAAATCTTCCTCCAGAGACGTCAAGCATTCTTGCCCACATTGTCAAAGAACATTTCGAGCCAAAATAGGCCTTATCAGCCATCTTAGAACCCACGGCTCCACACCTTCAACCCCACTGGATGAAATGAATGGTCATCATCATTCTTGATGGACAAACAACAGTACTACTAGTGCACTAGACTGATTATTGAGTTTGGATAAGCTGTCCCTATTATCAGTGTCACTCGCCATTAGGCGAACCCACTCCGACTTCTGAGATATTTGTAATTTACGTGCCCAAGTCAAGGACGAGAAGTCAACATTTTAGTCCAATTGACAGGTTTAGGAGTTGAACTAATGTATCATTGTTGTTGTTATTGTTGTTGTTGCTGATGTTGGGGTTGAGCCCGCCACATCGTCATCATCACACCGAAAGGAGGTCAGCTTTTATACTTTACTAAACAATTGATAAGAGCGCTCGTTGTTAAACATCCGGTGTACTGATGTCGACGTAGCTGTTTAACCCCTAAACAGGTCTGTTGGACTAAAATGTTGACTTCTCATCCTTGACTTGGGGACGTAAATTATAAGTACCTCAGACGTCGGAGTGGCTTCGCCTGATGACGAGGGGCACTGGTAATAGGGAACACTAATCCACACGCAAAAATCAGTCCAGTGCTCTAGAAGTAGTACAAGTGTATGTACTACGGTTGAGTTCAAATCGAGAAAACGCAAAGACATGAAGTGTAAGAGCGAGCGTTCTTATCCATTCTGCCATGCTGACCTCCCATTATATTCTATGAATAACTATCTAACATTCTCATCAATTGTCCTCTGTACTGATTGCAAAATACTCCACAACTCATACTCACTTGTGGCATGTAAGAAAACCTATTTACTTATTCGAGTAGCATTGCCTAACCGGGGATCCGACCCCCATGTCTTCCGATTCAGATACCAGCACAGCATCCAGCGGGACTATCACTCCTGCAGGAATATATTCACATGAGGGTTCGTGACCCAGGACAAGAAAATACGAACGGGGGGAAGGAAGCAATCATCTTGAGACTATTTGCGACAAACCTTTTTTTTTTTTTTTGTTTTGGACGCAACTAATAGCGACGAACGTTTTTTGACTCAACTCTCTCAGGAAAACCATTAGTCGGTTGTTTTAAACCAGGTTAATTCACATTTCTACTACTCCGCTGTCTCTTATGGGCACTGCTGGATGCAGCGGTCATTTTCCGGTTCGCTTTGTTTTACAAAGATAAAATAAAAACACACCAGCATAAAAATTTGTAAAATGAAAATGACATTTTAGCGATTAAATAAAACTGTAAACTTGCTTGATGTGAGAACAGTCGATTGCAGGTCAAATGTGGCCATGTCTTAGATTCGAGAATTACACTGAGGAACATTTGAGGCCACTAAGACCGTTCATAAATAAACAGACATGTATCGTTTGGCGCTCATAAACGTGAGAAGAAGGAAGTAGAGACTATAGGACGCACTAGACAACATAAAATGTGTAAGCTTAGTTACCGACCGAAATTTGAACCTGTCACATCCACATGACGACGGCGCCTCGCTGCAGGAACAAGTGTACCTTCGACGGATGGGTGTCTAGTTGGTCAGAGGTTCTGGTAGACAGTCGTCACTCAGAGGTAAAGAAGACGAACATATAATCAGATTTCAACGGGCACCATTAGTATTGGAACTCTACACTGGATGTTGAAAGTGATGACTGAGCGCTTATGGAGGCACTGAGAGCAGTGATGTCGGTTCTTGACTCAACCCTACTCACCTTGTTGGTTGATTGGTTGGTTGGTTGATTGGTTGGTTGGTTGATTGGTTGCTTGGTTGATTGGTTGGTTGGTTGGTTGGTTGTTGTTGGTAGGTCGGTTGGTTGCTAGTTAGTTAGTTAGTTAGTTAGTTAGTTAGTTAGTTAGTTAGTTAGTTAGTTAGTTAGTTAGTTAGTTAGTTGGGGTTTCATCCTTGCCCTCCAACATATACATCAGCTCCCGGCAGCCAATAGTGCCAGTTCTGTGTTGGTTAATGAGGCCCTTCATTCTCCCGATGTGCTTCTCATGCTTGGCCGTGCCAATTCTTACTCCCAAGTCTCTCATTTTGGACACCAATGTAGATTCTCAGGCGTCAGTCCTCCTCTCTCTAGGGGTAATAATAACATGGGCACGATCCATGGGACGGCCATCTGCAGGGGGCTGCAGTGTCAGCAAGTTTATCAGCTCGTTCATTTCCCTCAACTCCCGCAAATCACCGGAACAATGATAAAGTGATTGACTCTATGAACAACAAACTTCCGCAGCGATTCAATCTGCTACCAGCGTACAGAACCCGCCGCGACCTTTCGTATTAAAGATTATTCATAGTATTGAACATCTGTATTGCTATACAAATATTGACAAAAGCTGGGAATACAAGGTTGACTGACACTATGAAGGGGCTTCAAATGAAAACATTGTGTGTGTGTGTGTGGGGGGGGGGGTTGTTTTTTAGCGTAAATTGATTAGAGAAATTAGACGTAGACAGCCCAAATTTTTTGGACATGTTATGAGAAGAAATGGATTAGAGAACTTAGTGCCAACTGGCAAGATCGAAGGGAACAGACCAAGGGGAAGACCGAGAAGTAAATACCTGGATGGCTTGACCACATGGCATGGTCGAGACAGGAACACTGAGCTGATCCACGAATCTGATAATCGAGTGAAATGGCGAGTCATGACCGCCCACGCTTTCCGGCATGGCACATGATTGATTGATTGATTGATTGATTGATTGATTGATTGATTGATTGATATTCAGAAAAAGTAAAGAACAAATGTATCATTTTTCGATGTAGTCACCACTGCGTTCATTGCAAGTTTCCAGCGCCGATAAAGTGCTTGGATTCCCGTAGAACAAAAATTATATTGAGTCACTACTCGGTGTGACTGACCTGGTCATAAACAGTCTGTCACAGATGTCACGCCGTTTTGGAACTTCCTACTCCACTCATACACTTGCAGGACTGACAAGCATGCACCACCATACTGGACCTTCATTCGCCGATGAATTTCTATAGGTTTCATCTCTAGATTGATCATAATACGGATAACAGAACGCTGCTCCTCTTTGGTACATGTCAAATGTGGGCCGTCATCTTTAAACTCTACTTATGACGTCAACGTGTTCGTCTGCGGTGTCATAACAAGTGTTTAACGCTCTTGATACCCTTAACAACAATATTGACAGGTTACAAGACAATGGCATAGTTATTGTAATTTATATCACACTTTTAACGTTTTCATTGAAGCCCCCTTGTATAAACACAATATGTGAGACATAGGGTTCCTTCACCTTTGTCACCACAGAGAAGGATAGCTGTGTCCGACTCCATTATTATTCTGTTGATATTTGCTGTTTTGTTTTCTCAGTGTGTATACGGTGCTTAGACATGTCGTCCCTCCCCCGGCCCCAGACACATGAATGAAGCATGGGTTTGACATGAGCATCAACACACTCAGCTATGCAGATAGCACTCACGGAGCAGAGCTCGTGCCGACACGGTGCGGGATCAATACCAACAACAAACACACAACAATAGACTCCCTGCAGGCCTCTGTGCTTGAATCCATTTGTTCCACACAGCCGCGTTATTGTGGCCTGAGGGCTTTGTTGTTTTATTTCATGACGCCTAGTGGTAGGCCCAGACACGTGCGCGCGCACACACACTCGTGTATATACATACACATGCACACACCCACAAGCAAACACACCCAAGGACATATGCACACTCACACACAATTGCGCACAAACATCAGCGGAATTATGCATAGTATACTTGTGCGGGCTGTTAATTTGTCGAGACTCCTGTCTGTTCTACTTTTCACATGAGGCAGTGAGGAGCATTTTGTGTGATATTCACTGGCATAGGAAAGGAGCATAATGGGGGAGACCCTTTGCCATGAATTTGGTGCCGTGACTAACTAACTAACTAACTAACTAACTAACTAACTAACTAACTAACCTACTAACAACATATATATATATATATATATATATATATATATATATATATATATATATATATATATATATATATATATATATATATATATATATATATATATATATATGCAAACGCACACATATGCAAACAAAGACACACACACATGCAAACATAAACACACACACACATGTGCTCACATTCACAAACATACACACAAACACACACATACACACACACATATGCACACATTTAAACACACACACAGAAACACGGTCCACATAGTCCACTTTATTAGGTGTCAACAGGGTCCACTTTATTAAGTGTCAACAGGGTCCACTTTTTAGGGGTCTACATTTCCCCCTTTATTAGGGGTGAACAGGGTCCACTTTATAAGGCGTCAACAATTCCTCCTTTATTATGGTCAACAGGGTCCATTTATTAGGGGTCAACTGGGTCCACTTTTAGGGGTCCACATAGTCCACTTTATTAGGGGTTCACATTTCTTTGTATATCTTCTTTATATTTGCCTCCTTTATTAGGGGTGAGCAGGGTCCACTTTATTAGGGGTTCACATTTCTCTTTTTATTTAGGGTCCACATTTTCCCATTTATTACGGGTCCAAATTTCCCTCTTTATTTGGGGTCCACATTTTCCCCTTTATTTGGGGTCAACCGAGTCCAGTTTAGTAGGGCTCAACATTTCCCCCTTTATTTGGGATCCACATTTCCCCCTTTATTAGTGGTCTACATTTCCCCTTTATTAGGGGTCAACAGGGTCCACTTTTTAGGGGTCCACATAGTCCACTTCATTAGGGGTCCACATGGCCCACTTCATTAGGGGTCCACATTGTCCACTTTGCATCAGGAACTGTTTCGCCATGTCATACGATCAACTGAGTTGTAAATCAGCTCTGTGTTCTTGCCTTGATTAAACCATCTTGATATTACCTCTCTGCCATTCCCCTTGTTCTTTTCCCTCTCAGTTTTGCCAGTTGTCACCAAGTTCTCTAGTGTATTTCTTCTCTAATGTCTCTAATCCGTTTACTTGTTTTCATTTCTTTCTTGTAGGACTTGGTCATTGGTTTTTCTGTCCGTCTATAGTATTCTTGGCATTTTCCTCAGAAACAACATTTCCACAATCAGATGTTTTTCAGCTTGGCTGCTCATTGTGCACGCCTCACATCCATACAAAAGTACACGTTCTACGTAACACTTCAACACTCTTTCTCTCGTTGCAACTGACATCTTTTTATCGGTCAATAACTTAAACTTTTATGTTAAGTAATTGTTGTTAGGCCTTTGTCTGATGTGAATGAGCTACTGTATGACAGTAGGCGGTACTACCTGCTTTCTGTTAGCGTTGAATGTTGGACGGCGCTCACCACACTCCACATTGTAATAACAGATTCAGGTGGAGCGCGCAATTGGGTGAGTACAAACGTTTGCTGGCTTTGAACACAATCGTAGTCCTTACACGTGCTACTGCTTCTAGTGAATTGGATTGATTTTTGCGTGTGGGTTAGCTTTTCCTATTACCAGTGTCCTCGATATCAGGCAAAACCACTCCGACTTCTGAGGTACATGTAATTTACGTCCCCATGTCAAGGAAGAGAAGTCAAAATTTTAGTCCAACTTATCAGTTAGTGATTGAACCTGCAAGCTCGGCATCAGCACACAGTATGTTTAGGAATTAGCTCTCTTATCCATTCTGTCATGCGGACCTAAGAAATATTCCTAAGCGGCGAATCGAAATCAACAATATAATTATACGCTCACTATATTATCATCTTTATTTCCCGTATTTTCTTTGTTTATTAACATAAAAATAATCACACATAATGATGGAAAGACACTATCCAGTATCACCCAAAGGGTGCTGAAACATCAACTATTCGTCCCAATGACGCTTGATTGCAAAAGTGGTAGATGATGATGATGATGATGATGATGATGATGATGATGATGATGATGATGATGATGATGATGATGATGATGATGATGATGATGATGATGATGATGATGATGATGATGATGATGATGATGATGATGATGATGATGATGATGATGATGATGATGATGATGATGATGATGATGACGACGACGATGAGGAGGTAGGAGGAGGAGGAGAGGAGTAGATTACGAACATGATAATATTGATGATGATGATTAACTTCTCCAGCAGCCTATTGTGTCTTGCATGGTTATTACCCGGTGCCCCTGAATTTGTGTGTGGTCTTTGCCAGGCTTCGGCAAGTCAATCAAATAGCTGTGTAACCACTCTTTCTTGATGCTAGCACTCGCTATCCTGTTGTTGCACATGTCTGCTAGTTCCTCTAGCTCATTGTCGGTACACATACTGATGTCGTCATACCTTACACCGTCTGGCCCTGGTGAGTTGTTTCCTGTTCGTCGAAGCACAGCCCTGATCTCTTTCACTGTCAGGGAGTTCCGGTCAAAATGGCGGAGGGCGGTTGTGTGATGTTGAAATCGCTCCATTTTTCACGTAGCAGATGGATAATTTCATCTCGTGAGTGTGATTTCTGCGCAAGGATGTATACCAGATGTTTCTTCTAATTATTTTTGCCAGTGCTACGGAGTTCGTGCATCTGAGCGAATCAATCCTTGAGTGTTTTCAGTAGCGTGTTTGGTTACTGTGTTGTTTTGGATTCTTCACAATCGCGGATGAGATTGTGAACCCCGTACATAAGGTAAACAAACCGTTTCGACTTTTAAGGCGCGGTCCACGACGTAAGAGACAAGGTAGACGGGCCGGTGCCAGACGCCTCTGACGCAAATGCGACCGACTGGGCCTCAAGTACACGCGTATTCTATATTGGAATTGTGCCAGCGCTAAACAACGTGGTCCTATCTTGGAAAGCCTGACATACAGGAACGATATAGTTTCGCTTCAGGAGACTAGACTGGGCGTTAATCATACACTCCATATATCCGGCTACAAATGTTTTTATAACATGTTTTTGCAACACCTGGGAATGGTTCTGATTCGAGGCAGTGTAATGGTTTCAGAGCTGGACATGTCCAGGTGGGACAGTGACGAGATACAATTACAGGCTGTTAGAGTTCACTGCGGTCTACCTTTCGTGTTGGTGAATGTGTATGCCTGTAACGCGAGTGTGGATTCCCATAGATGGCAGTGTTTGAGTGGTATATTATGTCACGAGAGGAATGCTGTTTTCTGTGGCGATTTCAACGCTAAGGGCAAATCATGGGGTAACATTTCTTCCAACACACGGGGGGGGGGTGGGGGGGGGGGGGGGGGCTCGAGGCGGCACTTAAAACCAGTGACCTTGTGTGTATCAACAGTGGCTGTGTCACCAGGACAGCAAGTCGTCCAGGTGACGAGAACAGTGATATTGACCTGGCGCTGGTGTCTGCGTCACTCACTACAGTGTGGATGGAGTGTCCTATTGTCGTGAATTCGTTTAAAGTGTCGTCCCTGGAGTGAGGGGAGTCAACACCCACATTATATTTACCCCCTTATCAATATCCTGGAGAATCCACTAGCTTCCGTCCACCACACTCCTTCGGTTCATGGACACCTCTTTCTCTCTCTCTCTCTGTATCTCTACCTGATCATGCCCCCTCTCTTTCCTCCCCAACGCAACATACTCAATAACTCTTGCTTCTAAAAATTAATAAAAAAAATTAATTTATTAAAAGAAAAGTGTATCGTATGTGAGACGTGTATGCGAAGAAAATGTGTGTTGCATATTCTAACGTAAATGTAGAATTCAGACCACAAAGCTCAGAATCAGAGTCCACTCATCATGGCAAGGATTACACGACATCACAAGAATCAGCACAATGGACCTCACCAAACGCTGCGTCTCTCCCGCCAGACAGTGTCCACCTCCAGGAGCTTTTATAACCATGAGGTCTGATCCCCACTCAACTATACAGTCAGGGACTGATACTATTGTTTTTCCTTAAAAAAAACTGTTCCTAATAGTTTATAGAAACTGAGACCCCACAATTCCTGCACAGTGAAAAGCGGAACACTTTCACATGAACATTACATTCTTCCTTCTTACTAAATGTTCTACAGTTTTCACTCTTAAAACAGTCATTGTACTTAGTCTCAAATAGATCTCTTAATTTCCCAGATAAAGTTTTAATGTTCTGATGTCCTTGTTAAGTGGAAAAAACACTCTCCAATGTTTTGGTTTCATGTAGTGTGAAAATCAATCCCTACTGTTCTAGTAATAAGTGGAATGAACATCCATCACCACTGGTTTATTCACGAATGGTATGAAAACCAGAACCCATTACTATGTTGCTGTCCACAGGTAGTGTAAAATATTCTCAATAATATTCTCAATATTTATCCTGTGGGATACTTATACTAGTCAGCTCCACCGAGCAAATGTTTATCAACTTTTCCTAGCATAGGCCCAGTGAGAAAGTTGCTGGCCAATCTTCCTGCACCAAAAATATCCGGGATCGGAATTTTTCAATGTTTCTGTGTTCTTCATCACAACCAGAGGGAACCTGTAAAATATATAACACAACTGGTGAGAGCCTCCCCGTCACTGATCCTTATTAGATGAGCGTGGGCCACTGGCCTCGCACAGAAAAATACAGTGAACCAAACTCTGTAAAGGGACAGATGAGCTAATCGCATAGGTCTTCATCAGGCCAAGACAAGAAAAAAAAACAACAAACAGAGTGCGGAACCCCCAGGGAGCACCCCACTGTAAGATCCCACCATTGGACAATTTCCTCATCTCCCAATTATCCCCCATTACTATAGTCTCAACTAGCAGAGCTAATCATCACTTCACTACTCTATTCTCAACTAACAGAGCTAATCATCACTCCCTAATTTAATTAGGCCTAATTATCCGATATGTACTACCTTAGGCAACACCGCAGTTCTCCTAAATCACATCTACATTTTGCCATGACAGGCACGTGTAAAATTAAATCTAATTAATCCCGCACACGGTAGATGTTATTAACATCCATAACTGCAGTGCCAAAGCGCGTCTGCCTAATTGAACTGTCTGAGTTACACTAGCTGTCAACAAATCATGTTTCTTGGCAAACAGCCTTGAATTGTTCACGTGACGTTTTTGATGTCAAAACACCAGATGGTTTCAGGGGCAGATTATCCATTTCAGAATAAGTTCTCTCCCCTTAGTTTAAATCACTCCAAGAGTTGTCTTTCCTTGTTATGACAACCAACACAGCCGGTGTGTTCCTGCATTCTTTGAATTCGGGTCTCAATAACAAGCCAACAATTCGTTTGATGTCGGAGAATTCTCAAGGTCTCCCTACTGTTCTGATCTCACCGACTAGAAGTAAACAAGTTGCAGCTGTGGATCAGACTGTCTTTGGTAATTTCTATCATCTGGGGGTTAATTTATAGTGATTTCATGACACCTATGGCACCATGGCAGCGACCACCACACTTGCAGCATATTGGTGGAGAACGGCAGAACCAGGCAGCACAAGTCAATGGTCAAGATCTTTAAGTATGACAGTTCTTTAATAATAAAATATAAAAAATATATAAACTACACTGTCTTCTTTAATAAAGTATAAAAGTGTATAAACTACACGGTCTTCTTTAATAAAGTATAAATGTATATAAACTTCACGTTCTTCTTTAATAAAGTATAAAAGTATATAAACTTCACGGTCTTGTTTAGTAAAGTATAAAAGTATATACATTCATGGTCTTGTTTAGTAAAGTATAAACGTATATAAATTAGTATTGTTTAGTTCACGATGTCGTCCATTCAGTTTGTTAGTAACGTATAGTGTTCCCCTTTTACATCAAAGAATCAATCACCAAGAGAAGGTCAATATCGCTGCATGGATAAGAACGCCCATTCTTAGACTTCAGGTGCGCTGATGCCAAGGTACGGGGATCAACCCCTACACCGGACAGTTGGACTAAAAATGTTGACTTCTCGTCTTTGACTTCTCGTTTTTGACTTGGGGACGTAAATTACAAGTACCTTTGAAGTCGGAATGGGTTCGCCAAAGAGCGAGGGTCACTGTAAATAGGGAAATCTAATCCACACGCAAAATTCAGTCCAGTGATACTAGAAGTTAGTTAGTTAGTCTTATCTCTTGAGCCTAGGGCGGCGCATAAGGCAGAAGTCATGGTTCTCCATGTCCGACGGTTCGCTGCTACCCGTTGTAGATCCTGGCTGTTGAATGAGCCTTCTCTGATGATGGTTCTACGCGCCCAAATGAGCGAATGGTAAAACAGACTACAGTTGTGGACTATACTGCGGATACTTGGGGGGGGGGGGGGGCGCTAGAAATAACTCATAGTGGGAACACCACACTAGCAAAAATGGAAGAAGATGATGGTGATGTGCATAATTGGTAGAATTACTTGGAAGAAGTTAAATGAAACTGAGTTGGTGTCAACAACTCAAATTGCATCCAGGCACTCTCTCAACTTCATTCACACCTCAACGAAAATTCATGTGTGAATGGACATTATCTACTTTATTTCAGGCGAACCTGCTATATTTACACACACAAGATCAGGCGGTAATTGCCTGCTTAAATCTACATGTCGCCTTTCCTCACAACAACCCGTACATACTCAAATACAATCTCACACTCGCGATCTATAACATGCGCCCTCGTAAACTACACATTGGCACTCGGAAAACAATCACACGTCCTGTCTGGAAGACTGTCGAACCCTGTCTGAGTAACCTCAGTCCAGTCGCTGCCCTTGTCGTTCTAAACTCCGTGCGGTCAGCAAAACCTCGTGCTGTCCCACCCGTCACGTAGTACAATAGTCCTGTCCGTGTCAACTCTGGGTTGTCCTACTGCTAACTCTGTTTACGGGTGTTGTCCCGTGAACTAGCATCCCCCGCCCTATCCTCGGGGTTGATCCCGCTACTGTCCTAGATATGACATGTCCGTGTCCTCATCTAAGTCCTGTCTTATAACTGTCCTAAGTTATCCCTTGCGGTCTGTCTCTATTCTATCTACTCCCTTATAGAGGTCTTTATCTACGTCCTATCTGTCCTTACCTCTATTCTGTCTCCTGTCCTATCTATGTCCTATCTAACCCCGTTGAGGCAACCAGGACTTTCCATCAAGCCTTATTCGTCACATGCTATGACCCACATAGGTCAACAAATCTTCCTATATTTTCCTTGCATATTGATGTAATACTATTCATAATATATCTCCTCTCTCAGTGTCTGGTTTCCCAGTCCATGCGTTAATATTCAATTAGTGACAAGCGAAATACTACACAGCAATACTCCCAGACTTGCGTTCTTCATTCAAGCAAGACATATACACGACAAGTTCTTACTTAACCTTTTCATAACATACGGACTCGCGGATCCTTCTCTAGATACCTCATCTGGCTACGCACTAATGTATTGTGCCCTCGTAATGTCCTTGTATTTCACTGGGTGTTGTGCGCCTCTCGAGGACGTCAGTGGTCTAAAATTACAGCGGATCGCCATTTGCTAAGACGGTCTTTAGAAATGGATTGTCGCTGTACAGACGACTGTAGGACTGCGGGGCTGTGGGGATGGACTGTTCTCGATTTTATGTGAAATGCTGCCAGTAACCCCCCCCCCCCCCACCCCAACCTTCACTATCTATCTATCTATCTATCTATCTATCTATCTATCTATCTATCTATCTATCTATCTATCTATCTATCTATCTATCTATCTATCTATCTATCTATCTATCTGTCTGTCTATCTGTCTGTCCGTCCGTCAGTCTTTCTGTCTGTGTGTCTGTCTGTCTGTCTGTCCATCCTTATTTCTCTTATTTTCTTCTTCTTCTTCTTCTTCTTCTTCTTCTTCTTCTTCTTCTTCTTCTTCTTCTTCTTCTTCTTCTTCTTCTTCTTCTTCTTCTTCTTCTTCTTCTTCTTCTTCTTCTTCTTCTTCTACTACTACTACTACTACTACTACTACTACTACTACTACTACTACTACTACTACTACTACTACTACTACTACTACTACTACTACTACTACTACTACTACTACTACTACTACTACTACTACTACTACTACTTCTACTACTACTACTACTACTACTACTACTACTACTACTACTACTACTACTACTACTACTACTACTACTACTACTACTACTTCTTCTTCTTCTTCTTCTTCTTCTTCGTCTTCTTCTTCCTTCCGTCCTCTTATATCTTCTTCTTCATCCTCCTACACCTCCTCCTCTTCTTCTTTCGGTAGCTTGCAATTTTTTTACCGATATCTGCAATATTGTCTCCGAAATGTTGTCTCCGGCATCTTGTGTGTGAAGCTAAAACACGTGACTGTGGTTCGTACCACTTGGAAGATTCCAACAGTTAGTCTGCCCACATTGTGACACTTGCTGTGTGCGGCTAGCACAAAGCCATTCTCCAGTCAAGGCTACACTAAACACTAAATAATTCCAATCCAGATTACAATTCCATTGAACACAGCAAACTTCTCCGACCGGAGCGATTCAGCCGCCTACCAGGCTCTCCGAAGGCCGTGGGTTCGTTTTCCGGACTTTCTCATGTTTAATAGGTTGTTAATCTCTCTAGACTAGATGTTAATACTGATTTCATGCTGTTGAAACCATTTTTGGCAATTCCTATTCTCTTTTTGATTTATGTTTCAGTTCTGCTATAATCTGTTATTACATTCCAAGATGGGAGAAACTTTTTGGTTTTCTCCATGGGGATTTATATAACACTGGTTTTCTCCTTGGGTGTTTATATATTACTGGTTTTCTCCTTAAATAACACTGGTTTACGACATGAATAATCGAATGTCTGAAGTCGCTGTCGTTTGGTTTTACAACCAGAATTAATGTATGTTATGGAACCAGAATTAATGCATGTTATAGAATCAGAATTAATGTGTGTTATAGAACCATAATTAATGTATGTTATAGAAGCAACATTGATGCACGTTATAGAGTTGCGTGTAACGAGAATAGATGCATTGTCGCAGGGTTAACGAATCAGTGTTAATTTATGTTATAGAACCAAAATTAATGTGTGTTATGGAACCATAATTATTGTACGAAGAAGCTTCAATATTTTTTTTTTTTTTTTTTTTTTGCGGTCGCTCGTTTTAAACTCAAGCGTAGTCCATACACACTATTCTCTGGATCCGAGTCTACACAGATGGGTCAGCACAAAATTCTGTTCGAAATGGTGGAGCGGGAGTGTATATAGAATACCCAAATAATACTAGGGACACGGCCAGCGTTCCAACAGGAAAGTACTGCCATAACTATGATGCTGAAATTGAGGCAATCAAGATAGCCACAGGGAAATTACAAAATACCAGCCACGGTACACAACCTGTGGTGATATTGACAGATGCAAAAACAGTACTCGAGGCCCTCCTGTCTGGGAAATTGCCAGTTCTAAGGACACTACTTTCTGAACTAAGCAGTCAGCATAAGGTCACTATCTATCTATCTATCTATCTATCTATCTATCTATCTATCTATCTATCTATCTATCTATCTATCTATCTATCTATCTATCTATCTATCTATCTATCTATCTATCTATCTATCTATCTATTTATCTATTTATCTATCTATCTATCTATCTATCTATCTATCTATCTATCTATCTATCTATCTCATGACAGTCGTCACTGTATGTGTGTGTAAAGTGTGGGAGTTTGATTATAATAGTAGGTTGGGGGATAGGCGATGTGTGTGTGGGTGGATTCGTGATGTGTGTGGCTGGGTTCAGGATGTGTGGGTGGGCGGGATGGGATTGTATGGGTGGGTGGGGGATTTGTGTGTGGGTACGTGCGGGATGTATGGGTTGGCGTGGAGATGTGTGTGTGGGTGGGGATGTGTGTTTGGCTAGGTAGCTGTGGGTGAGTGGGTGGAGGAGAATATGTGAGTTGATGATTGATGGTGGGTTATGGGATGGGTGGGGGATATATGTGTGGGTGGGGATATGTGGTGGGTGGGAGATGTGTGCAGGTGGGGGTGGTTGTAGGTTTGGGGATGTGTGTGTGGGTGAGGGATGTGTATGGGTGTGGGATGTTTGGGTGGATGGGTGGGGAGTGTGTGTGTGGGTGAGAGATGTGTGGGTGAATGTGTGTGGGGGATGTGTGTGAGTTGGGGGAGGGGTGCGTGATGGATTTGGGGATGTGTGTGGGTGGGGGATATGTTTGGCTGAGTGGGGGTGTGTGTGGCTGGATGGAGGATGTATGTGTGGGTAGTGAGGGTGATTGTAGTTTGAGGATGTGTGGATGGGTAGGAGACGTGTGAGGAGATGTGTGTGTGGGTGAGGGATGTGTCTTTGAGATGTGTGTGGGTGTGGTGTTGAGTGGGAAGGGAGCTGGGAGTGGCTAAAGGATGTGTGTGTGGGTGGGGTGTGGTTTGGTGTGCGAGTGGGTGAAGGATGTGTGTGAGGGTGGGGGATGTGTGTTTATATGGGTGGTTGGGGTGTGTGAGTGTGGGTGGGTATATAGGAGATGTATGTGTTGATGAGTGAGTGAGGGATGTGTGGGTGTTAGTGGTTGAGGGATAAGTACGTGTGTCTAGGAATGTGTGAGGGGATGAGTGTATGGGTTGGGGATGTGTGTGTGTGGGTTGTGCGTGGATGGGAGGTGCGTGTTTGTGAATGGGGGATGTGTTGGTGGGTGGGATGTATGTGAGGGATGTATGTATGGGTGGGGAGATTGTGCGTTGGTGGGGATGTGTGTGTATATGGGTAAGGGTCTGTGGTTAAGGGATGTGTGGCTGGGGATGGTTGGGTGGAGGATGTGTGGTTTGGTAGAGGATGTGTGGGTGGGTGATTATATATGAGTAAGGGTGTGTGGTTAACTTATGTTTGGTTGGGGGATGGGCAGGTAGAGGATGTATGGGTGGGTAGAGGATATGAGGGTTGGTGAGTGGTGTAGGTTATGAGATGGTGGGGGATGTTTGTAGGGGTGGGCTCGGGATCTGTGAGTGGGCTGGGGGAGATGGGAGATTATGTGGGTGGGTTCGGAATTTGTGTGTGGGTAGGTGCGGGATATGTGAGTTGACGGGGAGATGTGCGTGTGCGTGGGGGATGTGTGGCTGAGGAATGTGTGTTTGGCTTGGTGGTTGGAGGTGTGTGGGTGGAGGAGGATATGTGGGTGAGTGATTATTGGTGGGTAATGGGACGGGTAGAGGATATGTGAGTGGGAGGGGAGATGTGTGTAGGTGGGTGGATGTGTGTGGGTGGGGGATGTGTGGGTTGGGGAATGTATGTGTGCTTGGGGTGTGTGGGTGGATGGGATGTGTGGTGGGTGAGAGGTGTGTGTGGGTGGGGAGATGTGTAGGTGTAGGGATGTGGTGGATGGGTGGGGGAATGTATGTATGTGTGGGTTATGTGTGTGGTTGAGTGGAGGAGTTGGAGTGAATGGGGGATGTGTGGGTGGGTGGTGGATGAGTCACATAACATAGTAATATGCATTGTTTATGTTTACAAAATTCATGTGACAATGATTTTTCCTATGCACTGTTGATGAAAGAAAGATGAGTGATTGGAAGGGCCGAATGTAAGACGGGCCTGCGTGCCAAATTTGTTACCCTTTGAAAATAAAGTCTGTTCGTTCGTTTGTTCTATCTATCTATCTATCTATCTATCTATCTATCTATCTATCTATCTATCTATCTATCTATCTATCTATCTATGTATCTATCTATCTATCTATCTATCTATCTATCTATCCATCTATCTATCTATCTATATATCTATCTATCTATCTATCTGTCTGTCTGTCTGTCTATCTTATCCACGACTCTGGTGATCGAGTGAGATGGCAGAACATGACCGCCCACGCTTATCGGCATGGCATGTGATGGATGGATAATGTCACCATACAGTGGATACCATCCCACTGTGGAATACCCGGAGACGACAGAGCTGATCGATTGGCTAAAGAAGGTGCAAAAGAAGAACAACCTGATGTGCCCATTACATTCCACCAAAAGAAAAGACTGATCAATTCAGTCAGAAGTCCACCAAACCCTACTCAAGACGACTACCACATTATGGACAGACCAGAACAGGTGATTATTCTGCGCCTCAGAACAGGACACAATAGATTACGCAACCACATATATACAAAATTCAAGATTTGTGACTCAGTCATGTCCACATGTGATTTGGCAGCAGAGCACATACTCCAGAACTGCCCAAACTACAACTTATCCAGGCGAACCTTATGGCCTAGAGAGACAACAGTGGAAGATAAATTCTATGGACCGCTGAGTGAACTAAAAAAGACTGTTAGATTCATACAAGAGACAACATTGCAGTTATAGACATATTTCAGGCGAACGAAAGAAGAAGAAGAAGAGAAGACACACTATTCATAGTAGTGATTGACTGAATTTTGCGTGTGGATTAGCTTTCTCTATTAACAGTGTCCTTCGCCAACAGGCGAACCCACTCCGACTTCAGAGGTACTTGTAATTTACGTCTCCAAATCAAGGAAGCTTCAAATGAAAACCTTAAAAGTGTGATTGAAAATTATAATAACCATGCCATTGTTTTTAATCTGTTAATATTTTTGTTAAGGATCTCGAGAGTATTAAACACGTGATATCACGGTGCAGACGAATACGGTGACGTCTTAAGGACAGCTTAGAGATGCCCACCCCACTTTTGTCATGCACCAAGGAGGAGCAGCGTTCTGTGATCCTCTCAAGACGGTGAACTTCTTCGAGACGGAGCGGTTCAGTCGCCCACCTGTCTCTCCGAAGGTCATGGGTTTGTGTTTTGGACTCCGGCATTCTGTTAATGAGTGCAGTTTTCCCTGAGACGCCTGTGAGGGGCACTGCTGAAGCTACGGAGTTCGTGATCCGTGCGACGCTTTCAACAGGTCGCTCTGCGGAAATTGACCTCATCGTATGGGATAAACCCGGTGCAAAGAAGTCGATCCACTCGCCTTTACAAGCTGTGAAACCTTTAAACTTTTATAGCTTTTTCAGAAAACGTGCCATTCCAGATGTCATTTCCCGCTGAAGATTGACAATTTCAACTCTGTCCATTCGATGACCTCAAGTCGCGGTTAGCGTGGCCATGGATTGTTTTGATAGGACAATGTTTCTGCTGATCAGGTCGATGTTGTCGCTTGCTTCGCCATTTCATTAAAGAACGTGCCTGAATGATCAATCTTCTTTTGTGTTGATTTCCGATGACCTGTTTGACAGTTCTCACATCGGAGGATGTGCATCTCCACAGTTTGCGGAGTTCAGGTTTAGAGTGTTGGCAGGCAATATAATGTCTTATGGGGGGGGGGGGGGGGGGGGGGGCTGGGAATTCCACTGTAGAGAGAGCCATGCTGATGTTCACTTGCGGACTGGAATATTAAGAAAGCGGAGCTCGTGTCTCTCGTGCTACCTGATGGACGCGGTCTGTTAGGTTGCCTTCTGCACTTCGAGCTGCTAAAGAGAACTCAACTCATCTTATCCCATCTTGTTCCTCTTGTACATTGCCGTGTCGAGGTGAAGCATAAACAGCGGGAGAGTGCCCGTTTTCGGAATTCATGCATCGAGATTCCCATAGACTCTGCTATTCCCTCTGTTCATCGTTACGTGGTCGGCCCCTTCTTCTGTTTTCATTTGGTCTGTGCATGATTGCTTGTTGTGGTATACTGTTAGTTGGTAACCTAGTTACATTGCGAAAGAGCACAGATAGAAAAATAAATGATACCTTTTTATGACATTAGGTCTATTGGGTATATGGTCCTGGCCCCGTAAGTTAGACCGACCGACACTCGATGGCTGATGTGGTGAGTCTTTACTTGCCATGACGTTTCCTTGCACGCATTTTACTGGGTCGACCCGGAAGTGCAGGTAGATTTTTGTAAATAGACTTGAGGTTGTAGATCTGTCAGTTCCATTCTTTTCAACACCGACCTTCAACTGAGTTCAACAGATAATCTTCAAGCGGACATCTCCTCACGACGCACAGAACATTCGGTGTACACTACTGCCTCATCTGTGGCATGTCCATCCGTCAGTTGTACAGCCTCTATTTCTACCATAATATCATACCGTCATCTGGGTCGGTATGTCTATCTGTCAGTTGTTGAATGTCTAATTCTACCAAGACATCACAGCTCATCTCTGTTTATATGTTCATCTCTCAGTTTAGGAATATAATTCTACCAACACATGACTCCACTCCCCCACAGCTTTTTGGTGATATACCAGTTATTTGAGGAAAGCCGCTTTTGTCTGTCGTTGTCCTTTCATATGAGTTGGTGTTAACATCAAACCCCATTTCCTTCTTTTCTGACTCCATATGTTGTCTTTGTGTCGGTAACTAAAATAAAGTTAATTGCATGTTGGTTTTTTTTACAGGACGCCGCAATCAACCCAAGCACGATTCGGCTTTTTATAATTTACAAGGTCAGTTTACGTTCAGTAGCTGACCATTGCTTTCTGGACGGACGAGGCTCATACCAATGTTAAACATCAACACAAGAAGATCTGCGTCCAAATAGCTTACAGCTGAGTTCAAACGCGGTATGTATCATTGCGAATTGTGTTCCCGACCCCAGCGCCGCAGATGCCAACGTCGTTTACGAAACATGGTGCATTTTGATAACACATGATAAAATAATAATAATAATACTTAAAATAAAACGATAAGTTAATGAGATAAACGGAACACATTCGTTAAATATATCGTATCTCTTGGGGTATTATCCTTACACTCCGGATTAGTCCGCATGTGTTCAACCCCCCCCCCCCCCAAACATATGCACCAGCGTCCGGCGGCTAATAGTGCCAGTTCTGTGTTAGTTGACGAGGCCCCTCGTTCTCCCAATGTGCCTCTCGTGAATGGCCTTGCCAATTCTTACTCCCGTGTCTCTCATTCTGGGCATTATGGCGCCAATGTCCTCCGCTCTCCACATCTCTCTAAGGGCATTAATAACATCGGCACGATCCACAAGCTGGCCATCTGCAGGGGATGCACAGACAGCAAGTTTATCAGCTCCTTCATTTTTCTCAACTTCCGCATGTCCCGGAACAAAAATGAAGGGGACTCTACAGACAACAGACCTCCGCGGCGATTCAGTCCACTGTCTACGTACAATACCCGACCCTAAATCTAACTGGATACAAACTCAAAACGAATGCATGCAACAGAAAACGGGCAAACATAAGATGTACAAAAAGAACACTCAAAACATGGCTACGAAACTCAACGGATCAGGAAAAAAAAAACATTTTTTTTTTAAATCACAGGAAAACGTTTCCAGAGAACTGTTTATCAACGGGACAACATAAACAAAACGATTACAATATACACACAAATGAACACAACAAGCGGACACTTCCCGAGCGGAGCTTGATAATCCGGGAGTATAAACACTGTTGATCTTGTTATATTTTGTTCATCCGGCGAGCTTTGTATTCATTTTGTGCGTTTTCTGTGGGTGCTTATGCGTAAGCCGGGCAGCAGACGTCTCTTTTCGTAAACACAAGAAACCGCAGGAAGACCCGGAGATAACAAGATGCCGTGAGATTTCTGGAGTTACTGCCGCTGACGTGAGGAGATTCGCTACAGCACACACAGGCTGGCTGGAGTTAGGACTGGGTTTGGTCATGTTTTCTTCATGTGGGTTTATATAACAATGGTATTCTCCCCCGTGTTCGAAACACAGCTGAGCGCGATTTGGCAGCAGGCGCGTTGTGCTGGGTTTTGACGAATTGGTATGGGAGTCGGTCATTCAGAGAGCAATGGCAAACTACTTAACGTAAACTTACCAAGACATCAACAACAGCAGTTAAATGCTGCTGCTGACAGCGATATCCTGTAAAAGCATATGCAAAATAAAATTGCTCCATAGGGTTATGTAACTTTTTTTTCATCATGGGGTATATATGACACTGGTTTTCTCCATGGGGTTTATATAACAGTGGTTTTCTCCATGGGGTTTACATAACACTGGTTTTCTCAATAGGTGTTTATATAACACTGGTTTTCTCCATGTGGGTTTATATAGCACTGGTTTTCTCCATGTGGGTTTATATAGCACTGGTTTTCTCCATGTGGTTTTATATAACACTGGTTTTCTCCATGGTGGTTTATATATCACTGGTTTTCTCCATGTGGGTTTATATAGCACTTGAAACACGCCTTGGTTCACTAACATTAAGGTGATTGACCTTGATAGCAATGCTACGACATAACCAAGTTCACGGGGTTAAGGAGCAGTCCCCGGGAAAGGCTGAAAAGAAGGGTAAAAAGACAAGTGAACAACATTGAGGGACAGTTGAGTTTTGGGACCCGACAGTGGAAGTCGGTGGTCAGGGAAAAGGTTGAATAGTAGCGGAGTTAGCGAGAGATCTCCGCCCTGTGTTTTTCAGTGATAGTAATTCGGAGGCTAAGGATTAAAGACTGAGCCCAGTTGTCAGCAGCGATAGTGTTTGGGACTACGTGTACTGTACCTGTACCTATGCAATGTATAGATATATATAATGATGAACGTTCCTGAGGAATAATATTGTATCCAGATGTTCAAATTAAAGGATTATGTGCGCAGTCTGGTGTTCGATATTGATGCATCGTAGTTGATCAGTTATTCCACACACCATTCACACTGACATACCCTAGACACAACCATAGCCACTCCATCTGTCACTCTGTTATCATTCACTTTGTGACAGCACTGGTTTTCTCCGTGTGGGTTTATATAACACTAGTTTTCTCCCTGGTGGTTTATATATCACTGGTTTTCTCTGTGTGATTTAGATAACACTTCAGTTTATGACATGAAGAAACTGTATGTCTGACGTTGCTGTTACTGGGTTTTCAAAACAGAATTAATGTATATTATAGAACAATAATTAATGTATGTTATAGAACCAGAATTTATGTTATGTAATCAGAATTATTGTACAGTATATTATAGAACCATACTTAATGTATGTGATAGAGCGTTCATTAATGTATGTTATAGAACTGCGTGTGATGAGACGAGAGGCGTTGGGGAACATCGTGACAACGGGAAATGTCAGTGGGAAAAGAAACAGAAAGAGACCAAGAAAAATTAAGTTGGGTGGACCGGGACGGTGGCCTGAAGGATATCATCAGCAGAGTAGATTTAGAACACAGCGATCTGTGGTGAGACATGATAGCCTATGCCATCTGACAGTACACTTGTTCATAATAATGATATAGAGCATACTTGAACATACCACTGTGAATATTTGACAATTAGTTAACAGGCACAAAACAACAGCATAAAAACTTGCTACCCGAAAGATGTGGTTTGACGGAAGAATGCTCAGAATGACACTGGACAGCTAAAATTGCCAATTTAAATATTCTGAGATAGGCTAAGAAACAAACATCATAAACGTCAGAAAGAAGCAATTATCATGTTTTGGATCACACTTGGAGAAGAAAGAACAAATTGTCACAAATTCTGACAAGGAGATTTACGGAAAGAGTGATAAAGAAGACAACAGGAGAAAGTGGTTGACAGTTTGCCATGACACGGAAAGGGGTCAGCACAAGAACTAATGCATTGTGTTGAAGATCGCGCATTGTGGAGAGACGTGGTCGTCCACATCAATCGACACGCTCTACATCATGATGATAATTGACTACAATTGATCCCCAATAAAACGTGACCAGGCAATGTGATCTTTACACGTATGGCTCTGTTCTAAAAGGTGGAAGAATGTCCTGGGGTTTCTTGCCGGCGGTTTGTGGACGGTGTGTGGTACATGAGAGCCTCGTATATGGTAATACAATATACAATATCTAGTCTGAGAATGGAGGTGGAGGAAGTCACGGAGGTGTTCCGCTGGCTGGAGGACGCACAGCACACGCATGTCTTGACTGTAACGGACTGACAAAGTATGATGAGAAAGGTGAATATAGGCATATTTCGGGGAGAATGGCAGGCTTCCATTCAACAATCAAAACTAGAGAGCATCTATTAGATGTTTCCCCCCAGGACATGATGGTGTGGTGGAAAACAAGCAGGCGGATATATTGACTGGATCTTCACCCCTTGGTGGGGTTTAGGTGCACGATAAGGCAGATGTGATAGGGGTCCTTTAGAATTGTGTGTATGGTGTAGCAAAACAGGTAGCTCATCACAGCTTGGAGAGAATGGTGCTGCAGGGAGTGACCAGAGGATCTGGCTGACACTCAAAACTCAGGGGACAGGTCAGACGGACATATAATCTGACTACTACGTGTACCATTAGTATTGGGTCTCTCCGCTGACTGTTGTAGATGAGGACTGAGCACGTATGCCCCTAGTGCTGTGATGTTGGTTCTTGACTCAACTCAATTCAACAAACTCAACTCAACTCAACAAACTCAACTCAACTCAACTCAACAAACTTACCTCAACTCAAATCAATAAACTCGGCTCAACTCATGTCAACTCAACTTAACTCAACAACCTCATCTCAACTCAATAAACTCAACCCAGTTCAGCTCATCTCAGCTCAGCTCAACTCAACTCAGCTCAACTCCATCCAACTCAGCTCAGCTCAGTTCAATTGGCTACACGACATATGATTAAATTGTTCTGATTGCGAAATAGGTCTGCGTGGCTTCTCGCTAAAAGCCCTTGCGTGGCTTCTGGCTTGGCTTAAAAAATAAAAATTCCAAATTCGGCGTCGTTCAACCTGCTTCTTCAGCCTTTGGTTAGAGTTGAGGTCCGTGGTTGTTTTTTTTTGGGTTTAATCCTGTTTTTGTCTGTGCGCTCTTACGAGTGAGTCCTGATCCGGACCGGTTATGTAGGGATTTTTGTCTGTGATGTCAGCTGGAGTATTGGTCGGCGAGTGGCCCTTTGTGCCCATCTCCTCTGGTGGTTTCTTTAGTTAGTGAAGACCTGGCTCCTCTGGCTTGACTTGTTGCAGTCCTTATAAGGACTTTTTATTTGGTCTTTTTACCTCCTTTTGTGTATTGTCTGGAGAAGCTTTTCAATGTTTTCATTTTCCTCCTTCCGAATTTTTTAAAATTTCAAGTTTGAGCTTCTGCTGCCTTTCGATTTTTTCCTCTGTGGTCAGCCACGGGACGATCTCTATGCCATCTATATAGTACCCAGATTCGTATGGGTGTTCGTCATCATAGTGTATATCTGGGTATTTTGTGATGTCTTCAGAGGTCTGGCGGGATATTGGTTTCCCCTTAAATTTCTTGGGCTTCTTTTTTTTTTCCTTTTCTTCCTTCCATCCATTATTTTTTCCAATATATGTTTTTATAAGTCTAAGGTCCTTCCCATCAACGTGTAGATCTGCAAGCATATCTACTATGTTGACATGTCTTACTCTATCGAAAGCCTTTGTGTAATCAATAAAGCTTAGTAGCTGCCAGCATGCCATCCCCGGGCAACAGCTGTGAGAGGCTGGATAAGCCAGGCGTGGGTAGCCGATTTGGTGTCAAACCAAGCGGTGAACTAGGGTATGCCTACCCAGCATGTGAAGGCAGGATTCGGCAGACTGCACGGATGAAATCACTGATGATTCAACGGACAAGACGGCGTTTACCTGCAAATCGTTGTGGAAAGTAGTGATCACGGCAAGGCACGTAGAGCGCCTAGAACGCCCTGATCATCCACTACACCTGTATTCGTCTCCAGTCATCTTGACTGGTCTTGCCACTGGACTCAGATTGATTCTTGCGAGAGAGTGAGGTTGACGAATTGCTCAACTCTTCGTCACTTTAATCCAATTCATCGAGCAAATCATTCTTCATCCAACTTCATATATCACCTTCAAGCCCTGTTGCGATGGGCGAGCGGCGAAGCGGTGGGCGTTGGTACGCTGGCAGTCGTAGTCGCAGACCTGCACACAGGCGGTTCTAGCCATATGGTCGTCTTCTACTGACCGGAGCAGCAGTGGGATTCGGCAGCCCCCTGAGTGACTGGGAATCCCTCTATAGGAAAGCACTGCTCACCTCCATTGCGTGAGGAAGGGGCTAGAAAAGGTGCCCTAAACATTGTCTGCGCCATCATTACCTAACCAGCTAGCCGCGGTTGATGGGTAACCTATACTGCGGTCGACATACAAACAAGTAAAAACAGATAAAGCTAGAAGAGCTAACCATATTCCCTTGACAATCGGAACTTAGAATGTACGCACCCTACTTAACAGAGAGGGCGCATCGGGCCCAGAGAGACGAAAGGCACTGATTGGGAGAGAGCTGGGCAGGTACAACATCGACATTGCAGTCTTGAACGAGACACGACTTGCAGAAGAAGACCAAATCTGTGAAGCACCTGCCGGCTACATATTTTTCTGGAGTGGAAGGAAAAGCGAGGAAAGACGTCATTCCGGTGTGGGAGTTGCCATTAAGGCGGCCCTTGTTGGGAAGCTAGCTGAATTTCCGAAGGCTATAAATGACAGGCTTATGACTATTTAGTTACCCCTGCTGAAAGGAAAGAAGCATGCAACCATTGTGGGTGTCTACGCAAAAACCATGACAAATGAAGATGACGTCAAAAACAAGTTCTATGAAGACCTGCACAACGTATTAACATCTGTTCCCACAGGAGACAAACTTATACTCCCTGGGGACTTCAATGCCAGAGTAGGCAAGGACACCGACTCTTGGAGTGGCATCATTGGAAAGTACGGAGTCGGAAAATGTAACAGAAATGGTCTCCTCCTCCTTCACACCTGTGCCGAACACGATCTCTTGATCACCAACACAATTTTCCGTCTTCCCACGAGAAATAGAACATCATGGATGCACCCTCACTCGAAACACTGGCACCTCATTGACTATGTCATCGTTAGAAGGAGTGACAGACAAAGACGTTCGAGTAACAAAATCCACGTGTGGTGCCGAATGTTGGACAGACCATCGTCTCATTATCTTGAAAATAAACATAGACATCAAACCACCAAAGCGTCTACAAGGGGTAACAATGAAAGAAAAAAAAAAACGAAATGTCACCCGCCTAAACAGCAAAACAATGCAGCTGTCGTTTGAAAACATGCTGGAAGACCGCCTCAAGCCAAATGCTGCAGTTAAACAGGATGCGGAAACAGAGTGGAGAGCCCTAAAGGACATAATTTGCATCACTGCTATGGAAATCCTGGGTCCAGCGGCGCCACCCCCCCCCCCCCCCCCCCCGAAAGCATAAAGACTAGTTTGATGAAAATTATTCTGAAGACATCAACCAATTGCTGGCCAAGGGACATCTTCTCCTCAAAGCACATTGGATAAAAAAGATGCCTTTAATAACATTCGGAGAGTAGTGCAGCAGAAACTTCGGCACATGCGGGACTCCTGGCTGAGCAGCAAAGCTGATGAAATTCAGGACTTTGCTGACAGACATGATATGAAAAACTTCTACGACTCAATGAAAACGGTCTACGGTCCTCCATACCAGGCATAGTTCCCCTCCTCAGTGCAGATGGGGGAACATTGGTCACCGATAAGAAAGAAATCCTTCAACGCTGGGCAGAGCATTAAAGCAACATCTTAAATACATCTTCCTTCTTCGATGATGAAACCATCAACTGCCTTCCTCATGTTCCCACTAATGATACACTTGATGACCTGCCAACCATAGTGAAACTACACAAAGCCATCCAGCAACGTTCCAATCGAAAGGCGCCTGGTCCTGACTCCATCCCAGTTGAGATATACAAGGCAGGTGGGCAGGTCCCAATAGAGCAGCTTCACCAAGTCTTTACAAACACATGGGTGAACGAGACCATGCCACAAGATTTCAAGGACTCGTCAATAGTCCACCTTTACAAACGTAAAGGAAACCACCAATCCTGTGACAACCACCGAGGCATCTCCTTGCTCTCAATCGCAGGGAAGATACTCGCCAGAATTCTTCTCAATCGCCTCACGGCCCATCTCGATCAAGGTCTTCTTCCTGAGAGTCAATGTGGCTTCAGAAAAGAACGAGGAACTATTGACATGATTTTCGCTACAAGGCAGCTGCAAGTAAAATGTTAGAAACAGAACACTGAAGTGTTCTCCACTTGCATTGATCTTACCAAGGCTTTTGATACAGTCAGCAGAAAAGGACTGTGGAAGCTTATGGCGAAATATGGCTTTCCACAAAAGTTTGTCCAAATAGTGCATCTATTTCATGATGGTATGCAGGCAAGAGTAATGGAAAATGGTGAACTGTCTGAGCCCTTTCCTGTCACCAATGGAGTGAAACAAGGCTGTGTCCTGGCACCAACACTGTTCAGCCTCATGTTTTCAGCTATGCTGACGAATTCCTTCGAGAACAATGACATTGGAATAGACATCAACTACCGCATGGATGGAAAGTTGTTCAATCTCAGAAAGCTGAAAGCCAAAACCAAAACCACCAGCGACACCGTCAGAGAACTGTTGTTTGCTGATGATTGCGCTCTATATGCCAATTCAGAGGCAGACATGCAACACAGTGTTTCAGATTTCTCACATGCCTGTGCCAACTTTGGGCTCAATATCAGCTTGGAGAAAACTATAGTTATGTACCAGCCAGCTCTAGGGATTAATCATACCGTGCCGAATATCAAGGTGAAGGGTCATAGACTAAGTGTTGTGGACAAATTCACCTATCTTGGCAGCACTGTGTCACAAGCTGCCACAATTGATGACGAAGTGAATGCAAAAAATCTCCAAGACCAGCGCGCCCTTTGGCAGACTGTACAAAAATGTATGGGACAGAAATGGAATAAGCCTGCAAACAAAATCAGAAAGTCTATAAAGTAGTTGTATTATCCACACTGCTATATGCTTGTGAAACCTGGACTGTTTATCAGCGACATGCAAGGAAATTAAACCACTTCCACACAGTCTACCTTAGGGAGCTATTGAAGATTAAATGGCAAGACAAGATCCTAGACACTGAAGTCCTAGAAAGAGCGTCCATGCCCAGTATCCACACTCTACTAATGAAAAATCAGATTCGCTGGGCTGATCACTTAATTCGTATGCCAGATCACAGGCTCCCTAAACAAATTGTTTTGTTTTTTTTTACGGCGAGCTGTGTTGTGGTAAACGCTCCCAAGGCGGCCAAAGGAAACGCTTTAAAGACACTCTGAAAATCTCACTGAAAGCTTTTGGAATTCATCTTGACACCTGGGAGACTGCTGCTAAAGACCGTAATTCGTGGCGTACATCATTACATAAGGGTGCAGTCACTTGTGAAGCAACCAGGACTACATGGGCTGTGAAGAAAAGGCTGGACAGAAAAACCACTGCAGGAGATCATCCTCCTGGAACGTCAAGCATTCTTTGCCCACATTGTCAAAGAACATTTCAAGGCAAAATAGGTCTTCTCAGCCATCTTAGAACTCACGGCTTCATACTTTCAACCCCACTGGATGAAATGAATTGTCATTATCAGTTTTGATGGACAAACAACAAAGCAAAGATGTATGTCTTTATTTACTTCTATAGAACGTTCAATAACTGATCGCAGCATATACACAGCATTTACTGTACCGTTTCCTTCTACAAACCCACATTGTTCTTTTCCTATTTCAGGTTGTATTTTCTTCCTCACTCTTTGCATGATAGTTCGCAGCAAAATCTTCGTGATGTGACTCATTATACTAATTGTTCTATGTTGATCACATTCTAAGGATCATGATTTCTTGGAATCTTCCTTGCGCATTCTGAATTCCTTGTGCCTGAGTACCTCTTTCCTTTCTTATTTTGCGTTCTCTGCGACGAGCTCCTCCAATGTAAATGGGAAGGCGGACGGGGTGTTCTCCATGTTGTCGTCCTTGTGTTCATCTGGGTTTTCTTCAGAGGTTTGGCGGGATATTGGCTTCCCCTTGGATTTCTTGGTCTTCGTGGTTGGGCTGCCGGCTCTAACTTGCGGTTCTGGCTAGGTCTTTTGTTGGGTTGATCTTTTCCGTGGTTTCCGATGATTTGTTTTTTGGGTTAGCTCCCTTTCAGTTTTTATCATTTCTGTCTGCTTTGATGTCTCGTAGGATTTCTTCATTCTTCTTTGTAGTCTGCACCATGTGCTCCATCTCTTGTTTGATGCTTTGCTGGATCTCCTTTATTTCAGCAAGCAGTTTTTCATTGTCGCTGGTTGGAGCCGGTGTTTGAAGTAGCTTGACTTGTTTCTTTAACTCGTCAATCTGGCTTTGCAGTTGCGATCTTTCAGCTTGTGAGATGCACGTGGCTGTCTCGCATCTCTGCATTGCTTCCTTATATGGTGTCTTTGTGGTAATGGCGATCTTTAAGACGTATCTGTGTCTTTAGAGGTACGGACAGCCCAGGTATCTTGCTCCATGCTTGCCCGGGCAGTTGACGCACTTACTCTTGTTGTTGAATGCTGTTTGGCCTGCGGACACTCCTTGAAGGCGTGGTAATCGGTGCAGTATCGGCAGATCTCTGTCCTACTGCGACATGTTGCTCTGCTGTGGCCGGCCCTGTGGTATCTTGAACATTGAGTGAATCTTGGGATGGATCTTTCAGGTTGTTGTACTTCTGGCTTATGGATACTTGTCTTGGTATCTCGCTACCCTCAGTCGTCACCACCACCGGCATAGTGGGGATCTTGGAGTACGTCAGGATCCCCTCCGCCCTCAAGATTCGGATATGGAGATTCTCCTGTTGTAGCTACTTCAGGATCTGTTCATCTGTCAGCTCCACTTGAATACGTTTGACAACTCATCTGACTGTCTGTGAGTCGGTGTTTCCGCCTCTGGTGTCTTTCGCCTCTCTCTTCTTCTCAGCTGTCTTGGCTCTTGTCTCTGGTGGTTTTCGTCAATCTTCCTCGTGGTAGCTTCCATTGAGGTG
Source organism: Cepaea hortensis (assembly GCA_963921405.1). Classification (NCBI taxonomy): domain Eukaryota; kingdom Metazoa; phylum Mollusca; class Gastropoda; order Stylommatophora; family Helicidae; genus Cepaea; species Cepaea hortensis. Next base: position 254,575,653 of record OY992876.1, read on the forward strand.
ACTGTAGTTTCAGGTACTTTGCAGCTCTCTCTGCTCGTCTTCTTTACGGTCTTGTCGGCTCCCACGTTGCACATCTTGCGAGTCTGGTGTTTCTTGTTGTTGGTCTTGTCACGTGACATTTTCCTCCCCCGTATCAGGCTTCTTGAACTGTTTGGGTGACTTGTTCTTGATAGCGCTCGCAGTTGCGAATGACGGCGAAAAAAACGGCTTCTGGCTAAAAGACCTTGCGCTTAAATAGGTCTGTGTGGCTTCTGGCTAAATGCCCTTGCACTTAAATAGGTAAGCGTGGCTTCTGGGCTACAAGCCCTTGCGCTTAACATTCCTTGCGCTGATGGCGGGGCAGTGGGTTCAATCGACTTCTCAATCAGACAGCAATAGCAAGCTACTGATCGTAATAGAAATCACACTGGAGTTGATTGCAGCGTAATGCAACAGCTCAGGAAGGATCTGCAACAGCCTGGGAAGGATCTGCAACAGTCTGGGAAGGATCTGTAACAGCATGGGAAGGATCTGCAACACCCTGGGAAGGATCTGTAACAACCTGGGAAGGATCTGCAACAACCGTTTGGGAAGGATCTGCAACAGCCTGAGAAATGACAGCCGCCCTGCCCAGACCGCCTCCAACCTCTTCAGCCAACAAGTTCACCCACTTCAGCTCAAAGTCATCTAATGTAGATAATGGTGTAAAGGCAAGGTTCTAGATGATGATGATGTATTCACATTAGTTTCAAGACACATGATATGTTTGTACCTGCGAACTGAAAACCTCCATCCCGCCCTCCCAATACCCTCCCCCTCCCAGATCTACACCAAGTTCATCCACTACGCGGATGTCTCTAGATTATGATGATGATGTAGTCACATTGTCTACAAGACACATTATATTTTTGTACCTGTAAACTACCTCCCTCCCTCCCTCTCTCCCACCCATACCCTCCTCCCAGATGTTCAACCACCAAGTTCATACACTCCAACTGAAGCCACATAATGTAGGTATGTAGTGTAAAGCTCTAAATGATGATGGTGATGATCATGATCATGATGATGATGATGATGATGATGATGATTATGATGTCATATTGGCTACAAAACGCATAATATTCTTGTACCTGTGAACTGACTAACCCTCTCCCCACCCTACCCCCGCTCCCTCCTACCCCATACCCTCCTCAAAGGTCTTCAACCACAAAGTTCATACACTCCCTCTGAAGCCATCTAATTGTGTGCAAGGGCTGTAATTACGCCATACAAACGCCCAGCTACTTGAGAGTGGTGGTTCCTGAATTGAACGTTCATTATTCTTCCCCATAAAGAGTGGCATTGATGTTGGACTGCTGCGCGGTGCCTGGCCACCCAATCTAGCTGATCATTGACATTCTGTCTTTGATTGAATTTTCTCCGGACCGCAGACAGAGAATCGGAGAAAGAGAGGACAGTCCTTACACGAGGACTGTCCTTATTGGAGCACCGGCACGGGGGTGGTTGTAGGGTAACGACGGGGATTTGTGAAGTGGATGGTGGTTTGTGGAGGGAGCATTCATATTTTTCTGTTATATGTGTTGTTATTGTGGCTTTGTCTTGTTCTTCTACTTCTTCGCTCCCCTTCCCCCCCCCCTTCCCCCCCCCCCATTTTCATTTTCTTCATGTTCTTCTTCTTTTTTGTGGCTAACTCCTTTTCTTCTTCTTCTTCTTCTTCTTCTTCTTCTTCTTCTTCTTCTTCTTCTTCTTCTTCTTCTTCTTCTTCTTCTTCTTCTTCTTCTTCTTCTTCTCGAATAATGTGTGGATGAAATAATATATGAAAGAGTGATAGAAGGGCTAAATGTTAGACGAGCCTGCGTGCCCAATTCTTAAAACCTTTGAAAATAAAGTTTGTTCGTTCATTTGGTCGTTCGTTCGTTCGTTCGTTCTTCTTCTTCTGCTACTACTACTACTACTACTACTACTACTACTACTACTACTACTACTACTACTACTACTACTACTACTACTACTACTACTACTACTACTACTACTACTACTGTTGCTGCTGCTGCTGCTGCTGCTACTACTACTACTAATACTACTACTACTACTACTACTACTACTACTACTACTACTACTACTACTACTACTACTACTACTACTACTACCACTACTTTTTCTTCTTCGTTGTCGTCTTAATATTAGTATTAGTGTTAATATTGTTATTATTAAAGTTATTAATTATTTCTGTTCTTACCTCTGAAGTCGGAGTGGGTTCGCCAGATGGTGAGGGACACTGTTAATAGGAAAAGCTAATCCACACACAAAATTCAGTCCATCATTACTATAAATAGTGCATATGGACTACGCTTGAGCCAGTGCATAAAAAAAATTGTATGTTCTTGTCGTCGACGGCGTTACTGGTCACGTGTTTTCTCTCGTGTTATCTCCTTTGTAGTCGTACTTTTCTATTATGATATACACATCACCCACACTTATATATATATATATATATATATATATATATATATATATATATATATATATATATATATATATATATATAATGGTAATTATATATCTGTGTAATTGTATCTGTGTAATTATATATCTGTGTGTGTGTGTGTGTGTGTGAAATCCCAACTGCACCTCCCCGCGATAGAGGATGGGAAACACACCACGGTGTGGCTAACACAGCTCTGGGAACTGAGTATCCACCGGAATAAGTGGACAACTCTGCAGCTGAGCAGAGCAGGGCACTCACTTGTCCTTACAGTCGGAAATGGCTGTCAAAGGTAGAGGTAAAAGACCACCATATGGATGTGGAAGTCAAGGGAAAACCACCACATTATCTTCCCAAGACTTCATGGCAAAACATATATCAGAGTTGGTGAACGACGTTAATGGCTGTCTTAGGACATCCTCGTCCGGTAGGGACAGTCATGAGTCACACGTGACACCAGACCGTCATCCAGCTACTGATGGTAAAATCGTCAATAAAATAAATAAATTTAGAGTAGGAACATGGAATGTTAGGACATTAAATAAGCTAGGAAAGTTAAACAATGTTCTGAGAGAAATGGATAGCATGCAAATGAATATACTAGGTGTTAGTAAGATGAGATGGAAGGGATCGGGCAAAATTATACTAACAACCACACAATAATTTATTCTGAAGGGGATTTTTTTTTTTTTTTCCCGCGTTTCCATCCTGTTTCAGGATATTGCGGTCAACACCAGCATCTTTCAGCTGTATGTTGATTCCTAGGCTAGATTACGCTCATCAGCACGCCACGACTTTCTGAGCGACCGGCTCCATACTCTCATAAGTCACTTTTGCGATTCGAACCACTGCTAATTCTCGTCGCGTCACGTGACGAGAGTATTCGGGGTTAGCGGAGAAAGCTGCTAACTCCTCGGCCATGGAGCCGGCATTCTGAAGGAGATACACATGAAAAATGTGTAGGAATAATACTTGACGAAAAAACAGCCAAGTCACTTAATGGATACTGGTGTATTTCAGATAGAGTTGTTTTGGTCAAAATCAAAGGCAAGCTAATAGATATAAATATTATACAAGTACAAGCAGTAGTGATGAAGAAATACAACACTTTTACGATCAAATAGAAATGACGATGGCTCAAATTGGATCACAGGAAATAAAAATAATACTTGGAAATTTTAATGCAAAAGTAGGAAAGGGAAAAATGGAGGATGTAGTGGGGAATTATGGTTTAGGTACAAGAAATGAAAGAGGGGAAAAGCCAATAGAATGGGAAAATATCAATGATATGATAATTGGAAACATGTGGTTTAAACACCATAAAAGACGACTATACACATGGAAAAGCCCTGATATGAAAATACGCAACCAAATTGACTACATACTAATTAATAAAAGATTTAGAAATGCTCTAATTAATGTAAAAACAATGCCTGGCGCCGACTGTAATAGTGATCATGTACCACTATGTGGATAAATAAAAGTAAGATTAAAGAGAGGGGAAAATGGTTAGGAACATGAGACTTAATAAATAGGTTCTGAAAGTAGATAAAGAAATTCAAGAACAATACATAGTGACTGTGAAAAATAGGTACAATGCAATATCTAATATACAGAGTATAAATGGACTATGGGAAATGTTAAGGGACTCCATTCATCAAACTAGCAAAGAAATATTACCGAAGAGAAATCAAATAGCTAAGAAAGAATGGATGAATGAAGAAATCTTAATGCTGATGGAAAGAAAAAAAACAGAGTAAAAATGACAAACAATAATAAGCTAAGATAAATAAAGAAATAAAAGATAAATGTTGTAAGGCAAAAAAAAAGTTGGTTAAATGAGAAGTGCAAAAAGTTGAATTAAATGCCATTAAAGATACAAAAAATATGCACAGACAAATCAGTGAGCTCACAGGAAGGAAAATAAGAATAAATCCAGGGTGTTTGAAATCAAAAACAGGAAAGATATTATTGGAGGAAGGTGCTATAAAGAAGAGGTGGAATGAGTATATAAGAGAATTATATGATGGGGAAAGGGAAGAATTAACAGAAGAAAGTAACTTAGAAGGTCCACCTATCCTAAAAGAAGAAGTCGCTGACGCTATGAAATATATGAAGAAAGGAAAAACAGCTGGACCAGATGAAATCACAATAGATGAATTAGAAGTATTGGGAGAATTTGGAGTAGATATATTAACCAAAATGTTGAAGGATATTTACAGCAGTGGATATTTACCCAGTGATATGCTGAAATCTGTATTTATAGCTATACCAAAAAGACCAGGAGCAATTGAATGTGAAGATTTTCGTACAATTAACCTCATAAACAATATCACTAAGCTTCAGCTCAGAATCATAATGAGAAGAACCAGAAAGAAAATAAAAATGAAAATTAGTGAAGAACAGTATGGATTTGTGGAGGGAACGGGCACAAACAATGCAATATATACATTACGGACACTAATAGAAAGGTCAATAGAGAAACAGAAAGACATATATTAATGCTTCATAGATTATACTATGGCATTTGATAAAGTAAAACATGATGAACTGATTAAAATGTTGGAAGATATCAACATTGATGGGAAAGATTTAAGAATACTAAAGAATATTTACTGAAACCAAATAGCAGCAATTAAAATTGGAAATAAAGAGGGTAGCTACGAACACATAAAGCTAGGAGTACGACAGGGATGTGTCTTGTCACCAGATCTCTTCTCCCTACATAGCGAAGTAATAATGAGAGAGATCAAAGAGATGCCAGGAATACTAGTTGGAGGTTATAATATAAATAATATACGCTATGCAGATGACACAGCATTGTTGGCGGATAATTCAACAGACCTACAACAATTGTTTGACATTGTAGTAACAGAGAGTGCAAGGAAAAGACTCTCCTTGAATATCAGGAAAACTGTCACAATGGTGATATCAAAGAAAATGGTGACACCAAAATGTGACATAGAAATAGAAGGAAAAATTCTTAACCAAGTGGATAATTTTAGATACCTAGGGACATTTATAACATCAGATGGAAGATGTACAACAGAGATTAAGAGCAGAATAAGGGAAGCAAAGGCTGCATTTCAGAAAATGAAGAGTATCTTGTGCAATAGTTCACTATCACTGAGTGTAAGAAAGAGAGTGCTGAAATGCTATGTATAGCCAGTTTTGCTGTATGGCAATGAATCTTGGAATGTAAATGAACATAATTAAGAAGAAATTAGAAACAACAGACATGTGGTTCCTGAGACGAGTGTTGCGAATTCCTTGGACTGCCAGAGTAACTAACGATGACTGCCTGAAACAGGCTAATGAAACTAGAACATTATATACAACAATAAGACAGAGACAAACAGCTTTCTTTGGTCGTGTAATGAGAAGAGAGGCATTGGAGAACATCGTGACAACTGGAAAGATCGAGGGGAAGAGAGGCAGAGGCAGACCAAGAGGAATGATGCTGGATGGATTGAGACGGTGGCACGGAGGAATATCAGCAGCAGAGTTGATCCAGAAAAAAAAAGACCGAGATCTGTGGAAAGCCATGAACGCATATGCCAGCTGGCAGGGCACTTGATGATGATGACCCATCTCCCCACACTTACATATATAACATACACATCTCCCCACACTTACATATATAACATACCCATCTCCCCACACTTACATATATAACATACCCATCTCCCCACACTTACATATATAACATACCCATCTCCCCACACTTACATATATAACATACCCATCTCCCCACACTTACATATATAACATACCCATCTCCCCACACTTACATACATAACACACCATCTTCCACTTGTGCACGTCATATTTCCCAACTCCCACACTTGCATGTAGCCTACCCGTCCCCACAGACTTGCGCAGCCAAACATAGTTACACCCCACAGTAGGTTGGTTAAACACAACTAACTCATACTCTTATGACAAACACCCTGTACAATGCTAACACGGGAGTAGGGAAATAATGGCTTGGCCCAACGGCTACCATTCATGTTTGGCTTCTGTCTGTTGGTACACCAAACTGTCCGCCTTCGTTTAGTCAGTTCACCGTCCCATGAAATCGTTTTCCCCGGCTGGAACTGTTAATCGACATCTCCGCCATCAATGGAAGTGAATAATAGTGTGTGGAAGACTTCTTTGGCGGTCCTGTCAAATTCATTCTCTCGTCTACAGTTTTACTTTGACCTCAGTCAGCAGGGGAAACAACTCTTTCAGGGGACAAAACATGTGTTAGTTTTTACATTGGCATTATGTGCAGTGTCTATTCGTTAGGGTTTTCTATTTGTTTAGCTAGCCACTTTAGTAACATTTTATCAATTGCTTTTTAATTATAACCTGCATAACCCTTTGAAGAAACAAATCAAACGGTACATTATTCAAGTCTGTAGGTCATTTTTAAGCTGAGATATTAATGCTCGTGTGTCAGTTTATCATTTAATAGGAATATATAGAAAAAAACGATTTTGACCTTTTCACTTTTTGTGACCCTATCTAAACACTCACACAACCGTTGGTTACACTCATGCCAAGCAGATTGACACAGCGGCCCGTATAACTAAAGGACAGATAACTCTGCCAGTTTATATATATATATATATATATATATATATATATTGCATATCCTTTACATGACATCGCTGACAACACCAGCATCTTTCAGCTGTATGTTGATTTCTTTGCAAGATTACGCTCAGTAGTTTGCCATTGCTTTCTGAGCGGCCGGCTCACATACCCCGTAAGTTACCGATGCGATTCGAACCACTGCTGATTCTCAAAGTCATCACGTTACCTACGAGAGTATACGAGATTACGGAGAAAAGTCATAACCTCTAAGCCACGAAGCCGGCATATGTATGTATTTTATATATATATATATATATATATATATATATATATATATATATATATATATATATATATATATATATACAGACACACAACACACACACACACACACACACACACACACACACACACTCACACACACATATATATTATTTAGTCAGCAGTCTTCTTCTTCTTCTTCTTCTTCTTCTTCTACTACTTCTTCTTGCGGTCCGCTGTTGTTATTGTAATGTCTTCTTCTCTTCCGCCGTTGTTGGAGTAATGTCTTCTTCTCATCCGCAGTTGTCGTTGTAATATCTTCTTCTTCTCGTCCACTGTTGTTGTAGTAATATCTTCTCCTTCTGATCCGCTGTTGTTGTAGTAATGTCCTCCTCTTCTCGTCCGCTGTTGTTGCAGTCATGTCTATACAAGATCTCTGGGTTTCTACAATAATAAATGTTGCTGTGTTAGACAACTCACCGAGACGTCCACGTGGCTTTTGGTTCTATATTTTCTCAGTAACCTGAACGCTTGCCTCCAGGTCCCATGGTCCTATGTTTGAATCCTTATCGAGACTGAATTTGTTTTCTAATCGATCTGGGCTCACATGTCAACCCAACCCAAAATGGGTACACAAAAATGTCCTCCGAAGGAAAGACGTTCGGCGTAATATTGACCAAATCACCCAATTAGTGGTCATTAGTCTATAGAAATATCTGCCAGTACCAGCTACCCAATACCTTTCCCTAGTTTTCTGGAGTCATTTAAGTACGTTAATTTATTCAAAATAACGGCACAAAAACTGTTGCCAGTTCATGTGGTCACTGAACGTTAATAATTCAAGTTAATTTGATTGGGTCGTAAAAGTCAGCAAGTTGATCGATGACATCTTGTCAGAATCGAGGTCATGTTGTCAGATTTGAGGTCGTGTTGTTACAAACCATGTCATATTTACACACACCATGGCATGTTGTCACGAATGATGTCATGTTGTCACAAACCATGTCACATTGTCACAAATTATGTCATGTTGACACAAACCATGTCACGTTGTCACAAATTATGTCATGTTGTCACAAACCATGTCATGTTATCACAAATCGTATCATGTTGTCATAAACCATGTCATGTTGTCACGATCCATGGTATACCAGTAGCAGATGAGACCTGCATGTTGAATAAATTATTATCACCTTCTTCTACGTATAGTCCATGCCGTGTGGCGTTGGTGATCATGTCTGTCCACAGCCTTCTGTCTCGTGTACTGCCAAGCTTCTTATAGTCCATGCCGTGTGGCGTTGGTGATCATGTCTGTCCACAGCATTCTGTCTTATGTACAGCAAATCTTCTTATACCCCATCCCGATTGGCGATGGTGATCATGTCTGTCCACAGCCTTCTGTCTCGCGTACGGTAAATCTTCTTATATGCCATGCCGTGTAGTATTGGTGATCATGTCTGTCCACAGCCATTTGACTTGTGTGTGACCAATCATTTCTGATACTGATCTTTCTCCATGTAATGATGTCAAACTGTCCAGCATCTTCTCCCTTGGTCCGTCCCAGCCCACCTATCTTCCCCTCAAACTTCTCGTTGTGACGACATACTCCAGCCGTCCCGTTGTGACGACATACTCCATCCTTCGCGTTGTGACAACATGCTCCAGCCGTTCCGTTGTGACGACATACTCCATCCTTCCCGTTGTGATGTCATACTCCATCCTTCCTGTTGTGACGACATACTCGAGCCGTCCGTTGTGACGACATACATATTCTTCCCGTTGTGATGTCATACTCCATCCTTCCCGTTGTGACGATATACTCCATCCTCCCCGTTGTGATGTCATACTCCATCCTTCCTGTTGTGACGACATACTCCAGCCGTCCCTTGTGACGACATACTCCATCCTTCCCGTTGTGACGACATACTCCATCCTTCCCGTTGTGATGTCACACTCCATCCTCCCCGTTGTGATGTCATACTCCATCCTTCCTGTTGTGACGACATACTCCAGCCGTCCCGTTGTGACGACATACTCCATCCTTCGCGTTGTGACAAGCTCTTCTACATGTAACTTACTTTGTACATCTACTCCAGGCAATTACCAGATCATTGGAAACATGTATCCTGTACCATTTGTCGGGACTTTTTCGAACCGTTAGACCGCAGATGTGGGATTCAGAGTCCTGTCACTGCCAGACAGCTCTATTTGTAAACAAGCGTCTTATCCACTATGCCAGTTTCACAGTTCCGACGTGCGAGTTTAAGGTCCGCCGCTGGCGGTTTGGAGTAAATTGCTTTACGTTATTTGTGACAATGGGATGAACGTCGACAGATCAGACATCACTAGCAAACTTCATTCATTCATTCATTCATTCATTCATTCATTCATTCATTCATTCATTCATTCATTCATTCATTCATTCATTCATTCATTCATTCATTCATTCAGTAGCATGTTCTTTGCAAAACCTCGCTCCCATAGCAACCTTCCGAAAAACTTCGCGGTCATAAGCAAGATGTCCTGCGTCTGATACACTCATCTGGAGATCATCTGGAGAGTACTCTGCGGCGATAGGCAGATGATCTCACTAGTAGAGACAATGTCTATGGCCACCTACTAGTACAGTCACTGCCCAGAAGGAAAGCAACGGCAAAATACTTTCTGCAAAACTTGCCAAGAAACCTTAACAGCCATGAAAGAATACCAAACTACTGAGCATAAATTTGCATGGACAATCGCAGGCCTCACACCATCATCTTCATCATCATGAGCCGGGGAGAGGCAGGGGAGGGGGAAACCAGATGTTGGGCGGTAGGATACACGAGTGTGGAATAGCCGCTGAAACCAAGACTTGGGATGTGTGTGTGTGCTTGTGTGTGTGCTTGTGTGTGTGTGTCTGTGTGTGTGTGTGTGTGAGTGTGTGTGTGTGTGTGTGTGTGTGTGTGTTGTTCATCAAGAATGATGACGACAATTCATGTCATCCAGTGGGGTTGATAGTATGGAGTCGTGAGTTCTAAGATGTATGATAAGGCCTATTTTGGCTCCAAATGTTCTTTGACAATGTGGACAAAGAATGCTTGACGTTTCTGGAGGAGGAATTCCTGCAGTGGATTTTCTGTTCTGTCTTTTCTTCACAGCTCTTGCAGTCCTGGTTGCCTCACACGTGACTGCACCCTTGCGTAATGATACACGCCACGAATTTCGGTCCTTGGCTGCAGTCTCCCGGGTTTCATAATGAATTCTAAAAGCATTCAGTGAGATTTTCAGAGTGTCTTTAAAGAGGTTCCTCTGGCCACCTTGGGAGCGTTTACCACTACGAAACTCGCTGTAAAAAAAATTCGTTTAGGGAGCTTGTGATCTGGCTTGCGAGTTAAGTGACCAGCCCAGCGAATCTGATTCTTCATAAGTAGAGTATGGATACTGGGCATGGACGCGCTTTCTAGGACTTCAGTGTCTGGGATCTTGTCTTGCCATTTAATCTTCAGTAGCTTCCTAAGAGAGCTGCTCGGTCGCTCAGGGGGCTGCCGAATCCAACCGTTGCTCCAGTTAGTAGAGGACGACCATATGGCCTGAGCCGCCTGTGTGCAGGTCTGCGACAACGGCTGCCAGCGTACCCAAGCCTGCCGCTTCGCCGCTCGCCCATCGCCACAGGGCTTGAATGTGATATATGACGTTGGATGAAGAATTACTTGCGCGATGAATTGGATTAAAGTGAGGAAGAGTTGCGCAATTCGTCGACCTCACTCTCTCGCCTGAGTCCATCTGTGTCCAGTGGCAAGACAAGTTAAGACGGCTGGAGACGAATACAGGTGCAGTGGATGACCAAGACGGTCAACGTGCCTTGCCGTGCTCATTACGTTCCACAACGCTTTGCCGGTAAACGCCGTCTTGCCCGTTGAATCAGGGATTATTTCTTCCGCTCAGTCTGCCGAATCCTGTCTTCACATGCTGTCTTGGACTGCAGGATACACGAGTATGGTATAGCTGCTAAGACCAAGACTTGGGCGGAAGGATACACGAGTGTTGTATAGCCGCTGAAACTAACATATGGGCAGTAGGATACACGAGTGCGGTATAGCCGCTGAAACCAACACATGGGCAGTAGGATACACGAGTGCGGTATAGCCGCTGAAACCAACACATGGGCAGTAGGATACACGAGTGCGGTATAGCCGCTGAAACCAACACATGGGCAGTAGGATACACGAGTGCGGTATAGCCGCTGAAACCAACACATGAGCAGTAGGATACACGAGTGTTGTATAGCCGCTGAAACCAACACATGGGCAGTAGGATACACGAGTGCGGTATAGCCGCTGAAACCAACACATGAGCAGTAGGATACACGAGTGCGGTATAGCCGCTGAAACCAACACATGGGCAGTAGGATACACGAGTGCGGTATAGCCGCTGAAACCAACACATGGGCAGTAGGATACACGAGTGCGGTATAGCCGCTGAAACCAACACATGAGCAGTAGGATACACGAGTGCGGTATAGCCGCTGAAACCAACACATGAGCAGTAGGATACACGAGTGCGGTATAGCCGCTGAAACCAACACATGGGCAGTAGGATACACGAGTGCGGTATAGCCGCTGAAACCAACACATGAGCAGTAGGATACACGAGTGCGGTATAGCCGCTGAAACCAACACATGGGCAGTAGGATACACGAGTGCGGTATAGCCGCTGAAACCAACACATGGGCAGTAGGATACACGAGTGCGGTATAGCCGCTGAAACCAACACTTGGGCAGTAGGATACACGAGTGCGGTATAGCCGCTGAAACCAACACATGGGCAGTAGGATACACGAGTGCGGTATAGCCGCTGAAACCAGCACATGGGCAGTAGGATACACGAGTGCGGTATAGCCGCTGAAACCAGCACATGGGCAGTAGGATACACGAGTGCGGTATAGCCGCTGAAACCAGCACATGGGCAGTAGGATACACGAGTGCGGTATAGCCGCTGACACCAACACATGGGCAGTCGGATACACGAGTGCGGTATAGCCGCTGAAACCAACACATGGGCAGTAGGATAAACGAGTGCGGTATAGCCGCTGAAACCAACACATGGGCAGTAGGATACACGAGTGCGGTATAGCCGCTGAAACCAACACATGGGCAGTAGGATACACGAGTGCGGTATAGCCGCTGAAACCAACACATGGGCAGTAGGATACACGAGTGCGGTATAGCCGCTGAAACCAACACATGGGCAGTAGGATACACGAGTGCGGTATAGCCGCTGAAACCAACACATGGGCGGTAGGATACACGAGTGCGGTATAGCCGCTGAAACCAACACATGGGCGGTAGGATACACGAGTGCGGTATAGCCGCTGAAACCAACACATGGGCGGTAGGATACACGAGTGCGGTATAGCCGCTGAAACCAACACATGGGCAGTAGGATACACGAGTGCGGTATAGCCGCTGAAACCAACACATGGGCGGTAGGATACACGAGTGCAGTATAGCCACTGAAACCAACACATGGGCGGTAGGATACACGAGTGCGGTATAGCCGCTGAAACCAACACATGGGCGGTAGGATACACGAGTGCGGTATAGCCGCTGAAACCAACACATGGGCGGTAGGATACACGAGTGCGGTATAGCCGCTGAAACCAACACATGGGCGGTAGGATACACGAGTGCGGTATAGCCGCTGAAACCAACACATGGGCGGTAGGATACACGAGTGCGGTATAGCCGCTGAAACCAACACATGGGCGGTAGGATACACGAGTGCGGTATAGCCGCTGAAACCAACACATGGGCGGTAGGATACACGAGTGCGGTATAGCCGCTGAAACCAACACATGGGCGGTAGGATACACGAGTGCGGTATAGCCGCTGAAGCCAACACATGGGCGGTAGGATACACGAGTGCGGTATAGCCGCTGAAACCAACACATGGGCGGTAGGATACACGAGTGCGGTATTGCCGCTGAAACCAACACATGGGCGGTAGGATACACGAGTGCGGTATAGCCGCTGAAACCAACACATGGGCGGTAGGATACACGAGTGCGGTATAGCCGCTGAAACCAACACATGAGCAGTAGGATACACGATTGCGGTATAGCCGCTGAAACCAACACATGGGCAGTAGGATACACGATTGCGGTATAGCCGCTGAAACCAACACATGGGCAGTAGGATACACGATTGCGGTATAGCCGCTGAAACGAACACATGGGCAGTAGGATACACGATTGCGGTATAGCCGCTGAAACGAACACATGGGCAGTAGGATACACGAGTGCGGTATAGCCGCTGAAACGAACACATGGGCAGTAGGATACACGAGTGCGGTATAGCCGCTGAAACGAACACATGGGCAGTAGGATACACGAGTGCGGTATGGCCGCTGAAACGAACACATGGGCAGTAGGATACACGAGTGCGGTATGGCCGCTGAAACGAACACATGGGCAGTAGTATACACGAGTGCGGTATGGCCGCTGAAACGAACACATGGGCAGTAGGATACACGAGTGCGGTATGGCCGCTGAAACGAACACATGGGCAGTAGGATACACGAGTGCGGTATGGCCGCTGAAACCAACACATGGGCAGTAGGATACACGAGTGCGGTATGGCCGCTGAAACCAACACATGGGCAGTAGGATACACGAGTGCGGTATGGCCGCTGAAACCAACACATGGGCAGTAGGATACACGAGTGCGGTATAGCCGCTGAAACCAACACATGGGCAGTAGGATACGCGAGTGCGGTATAGCCGCTGAAACCAACACATGGGCAGTAGGATACACGAGTGCGGTATAGCCGCTGAAACCAACACATGGGCAGTAGGATACGCGAGTGCGGTATAGCCGCTGAAACCAACACATGGGCAGTAGGATACACGAGTGCGGTATAGCCGCTGAAACCAACACATGGGCAGTAGGATACACGAGTGCGGTATAGCCGCTGAAACCAACACATGGGCAGTAGGATACACGAGTGCGGTATAGCCGCTGAAACCAACACATGGGCAGTAGGATACACGAGTGCGGTATAGCCGCTGAAACCAACACATGGGCAGTAGGATACACGAGTGCGGTATAGCCGCTGAAACCAACACATGGGCAGTAGGATACACGAGTGCGGTATAGCCGCTGAAACCAACACATGGGCGGTAGGATACACGAGTGCGGTATAGCCGCTGAAACCAACACATGGGCGGTAGGATACACGAGTGCGGTATAGCCGCTGAAACCAACACATGGGCGGTAGGATACACGAGTGCGGTATAGCCGCTGAAACCAACACATGGGCGGTAGGATACACGAGTGCGGTATAGCCGCTGAAACCACATGGGCGGTAGGATACACGAGTGCGGTATAGCCGCTGAAACCAACACATGGGCGGTAGGATACACGAGTGCGGTATAGCCGCTGAAACCAACACATGGGCGGTAGGATACACGAGTGCGGTATAGCCGCTGAAACCAACACATGGGCGGTAGGATACACGAGTGCGGTATAGCCGCTGAAACCAACACATGGGCAGTAGGATACGCGAGTGCGGTATAGCCGCTGAAACCAACACATGGGCAGTAGGATACGCGAGTGCGGTATAGCCGCTGAAACCAACACATGGGCAGTAGGATACGCGAGTGCGGTATAGCCGCTGAAACCAACACATGGGCAGTAGGATACACGAGTGCGGTATAGCCGCTGAAACCAACACATGGGCGGTAGGATACACGAGTGCGGTATAGCCGCTGAAGCCAACACATGGGCGGTAGGATACACGAGTGCGGTATAGCCGCTGAAACCAACACATGGGCAGTAGGATACACGAGTGAGGTATAGCCGCTGAAACCAACACATGGGCAGTAGGATACACGAGTGAGGTATAGCCGCTGAAACCAACACATGGACAGTAGGATACACGAGTGCGGTATAGCCGCTGAAACCAACACATGGGCAGTAGGATACACGAGTGCGGTATAGCCGCTGAAACCAACACATGGGCAGTAGGATACACGAGTGCGGTATAGCCGCTGAAACCAGCACATGGGCAGTAGGATACACGAGTGCGGTATAGCCGCTGAAACCAGCACATGGGCAGTCGGATACACGAGTGCGGTATAGCCGCTGAAACCAGCACATGGGCAGTCGGATACACGAGTGCGGTATAGCCGCTGAAACCAACACATGGGCAGTAGGATACACGAGTGCGGTATAGCCGCTGAAACCAACACATGGGCAGTAGGATACACGAGTGCGGTATAGCCGCTGAAACCAACACAAGGGCAGTAGGATACACGAGTGCGGTATAGCCGCTGAAACCAACACATGGGCAGTAGGATACACGAGTGCGGTATAGCCGCTGAAACCAACACATGGGCAGTAGGATACACGAGTGCGGTATAGCCGCTGAAACCAACACATGGGCAGTAGGATACACGAGTGCGGTATAGCCGCTGAAACCAACACATGGGCAGTAGGATACACGAGTGCGGTATAGCCGCTGAAACCAACACATGGGCAGTAGGATACACGAGTGCGGTATAGCCGCTGAAACCAACACATGGGCGGTAGGATACACGAGTGCGGTATAGCCGCTGAAACCAACACATGGGCGGTAGGATACACGAGTGCGGTATAGCCGCTGAAACCAACACATGGGCGGTAGGATACACGAGTGCGGTATAGCCGCTGAAACCAACACATGGGCGGTAGGATACACGAGTGCGGTATAGCCGCTGAAACCACATGGGCGGTAGGATACACGAGTGCGGTATAGCCGCTGAAACCAACACATGGGCGGTAGGATACACGAGTGCGGTATAGCCGCTGAAACCAACACATGGGCGGTAGGATACACGAGTGCGGTATAGCCGCTGAAACCAACACATGGGCGGTAGGATACACGAGTGCGGTATAGCCGCTGAAACCAACACATGGGCAGTAGGATACGCGAGTGCGGTATAGCCGCTGAAACCAACACATGGGCAGTAGGATACGCGAGTGCGGTATAGCCGCTGAAACCAACACATGGGCAGTAGGATACGCGAGTGCGGTATAGCCGCTGAAACCAACACATGGGCAGTAGGATACACGAGTGCGGTATAGCCGCTGAAACCAACACATGGGCGGTAGGATACACGAGTGCGGTATAGCCGCTGAAGCCAACACATGGGCGGTAGGATACACGAGTGCGGTATAGCCGCTGAAACCAACACATGGGCAGTAGGATACACGAGTGAGGTATAGCCGCTGAAACCAACACATGGGCAGTAGGATACACGAGTGAGGTATAGCCGCTGAAACCAACACATGGACAGTAGGATACACGAGTGCGGTATAGCCGCTGAAACCAACACATGGGCAGTAGGATACACGAGTGCGGTATAGCCGCTGAAACCAACACATGGGCAGTAGGATACACGAGTGCGGTATAGCCGCTGAAACCAGCACATGGGCAGTAGGATACACGAGTGCGGTATAGCCGCTGAAACCAGCACATGGGCAGTCGGATACACGAGTGCGGTATAGCCGCTGAAACCAGCACATGGGCAGTCGGATACACGAGTGCGGTATAGCCGCTGAAACCAACACATGGGCAGTAGGATACACGAGTGCGGTATAGCCGCTGAAACCAACACATGGGCAGTAGGATACACGAGTGCGGTATAGCCGCTGAAACCAACACAAGGGCAGTAGGATACACGAGTGCGGTATAGCCGCTGAAACCAACACATGGGCAGTAGGATACACGAGTGCGGTATAGCCGCTGAAACCAACACATGGGCAGTAGGATACACGAGTGCGGTATAGCCGCTGAAACCAACACATGGGCAGTAGGATACACGAGTGCGGTATAGCCGCTGAAACCAACACATGGGCAGTAGGATACACGAGTGCGGTATAGCCGCTGAAACCAACACATGGGCAGTAGGATACACGAGTGCGGTATAGCCGCTGAAACCAACACATGGGCAGTAGGATACACGAGTGCGGTATAGCCGCTGAAACCAACACATGGGCAGTAGGATACACGAGTGCGGTATAGCCGCTGAAACGAACACATGGGCAGTAGGATACACGAGTGCGGTATAGCCGCTGAAACGAACACATGGGCAGTAGGGTACACGAGTGCGGTATAGCCGCTGAAACGAACACATGGGCAGTAGGGTACACGAGTGCGGTATAGCCGCTGAAACCAACACATGGGCAGTAGGATACACGAGTGTGGAATAGCCGCTAAGACCAAGACTTGGGCGGTAGGATACACGAGTGGGAAATAGCCGCTGAAACCAACACATGTGCGGTGATATAGCCGCTGAAACCAAGATGTGGGTGGTAAGATACGTAGCTATGTTTAACATCGTGTGCCATGCCGATAAGCGTGGGCGGTCATGTTTCGCCATTTCATACGATCTTCAGAGTCGTGGATTAACTCTGTGTTCTTGTTTCGTTCATGCCACGTGGCCAAGCCATCTATTTATTTACCTCTCTGTCTTCCCCTTGTTTTTTTTCCCACAATTTTGTCAGTTGTCACCAAATTCTATAGTTTATTTCTTCTCATAACGTGCCATAACATCTTCACTACGTCTAATTTATCTAATCAGTTTACGGTTTTCATTTGTTTCTTGTATGACTTTCTCACTGGCTTTTCTGACTGTCGATGGTATTCTTTGCATTTTCCGCAGAAATCATATTTCCACTGCTATTAGATGTTTTTCAGCTTATCTGTTCATTATCCACACTTCACATCCACACATAAATACGGGTTCTATGTACCACGTCAGCCTTCTTTTTCCTATTGCAATTGACATCATTTTGTTAGTAAGTATGTTTTCCATTGTCCAAAAGGCTGCCTTTGCCATGGCGATTCTTGTTATAATTTTTTCAAAGCACCTCCCAACAGATGGTATTACTGTTTCGAGATAGGTGTATCGATTCACTTATTCAAGTATATTCCAATTTACCCGTATTTTACATTGTGATATTTCTTTCTTCTTAGAGATGACCATAATTTGTATCTTATTACGATTAATTCTAACCCAAGTTGTTCACTGTGTACAATAACTGTATCTACTAAATATTGCAGATTGTTCGTTATCTGCAGTCAATACTGTATCATCCGTATATCCAATATTATGTCAGCCAATGGTGATTCCTCTCATTTCTTCTAAATATCTAAAAACAAAAATTAGCAAACTAAGGAACGTAAAACTTGCCCAGGAATCACGAACAGCCAACAAATTTTGGGGTTGATTGCCACGTCCGTAAAAGAAAATCCTAACCTGCACAGTTCGCGCGACTGCACTAGCCAGGCGGCCTTAATTCCTCAGGCTCAATGACACCTCTGTCATACACCGCAAGGTACTATATTGGCAGTAAATGACAGTTTATTGCTAAGTCCATAAAGGATATGCAACTAACTTTTAACAGGGAAAAAATGATCTGGAGATATTACTCATCCCCTTGGCACATTTCTGTTAATAGGCTGACACTGACTTCTTCATTATCAATCTTTATGGCAGTTGTTGTTTCCCAAATTGTAGATCTGCATCATGTCTTACTTTATCGAAAGCTTTTGCGTAGTCAAGGAAGCAAAAATCTAGGTCTTTGTTTACTTATATTGAACTCTCCGTTAATTTTCTCAGTAAATACACAGCATTTACTGTACCATTGCCTTCTACAAACCCACATTATTCGTCCTTTATTTCGGGTTAAATTTTCTTCTTAACTCTTTTTGTGATAATTCTTAGCAAATTCTTCATGATGATGCGCATTATGCTAATTGTTCAATGTTGATCACATTTCAAGGCTCCTGATTTCTTCAGGATTGCAATAAATATAGATTTACATAATTCAGGAGGTATATCTCCAGTGTCATATATTGCCTTCAGCTATCTGATGACCTGGTCTATTTCATATTCTGTTAAGACATTGATAATTTATGTTGTGATGTTGTCTGGACCCGAGGTTTTGCCAGTTTTCAGATGGTTAAGAGCAATCTGAACTTCCATCTTCAGAATTGGCGGCCCTTTATTATTATATGGAATATCATACTGCTTCTACCGTGTAACGTTATAAATATCTTTCACATAATCTGACCATGCATGTAAGATCTGAACTTGTTCTATTATGATTTTGAAATCTTTTGGTTTTAGGTAACCCGTTGACGTGCGTGTTCTTTTCTTAATGATGTCATGAATTCTTTTTGTGCATTAATTTGGTATTCCGGGTGTCGTGTTGGTTTTCAAATTCCCTGCAATTTTCCTCAAGCCATGCTTCTTTTTCCTCTATGCACAAAATCCTAAGGTTCCCGTGAATATCTTCAGATTTTTCATGGTTATTTTTATTATTTCTTCTCATTTCCATGAGTTTTAAGATGTCTTCAGTCTTCCATTTCTTACGTCCCATCATCTTCATTTTTTATAGTTGATCTGCAGCCTTGCTTACTCAATATGAGTAGATGTATTAGTGCCCCTTGCCATTAAGCGAACCCACTCCGACTTCAGAGGTGTTTTTAATTTACGTCCTCAAGTCAAGGACTAGAAGTCAATATTTTATTCTAACCGACCGGTGTAGGGGTTGAACTCGCTACCTCGGCATCAATAAACCGGAACCAGGGCTCTTATCTATTTAGTCAAACTAGCCTCCAGGGAATATGATGATGATGATGATGATGATGATGATGATGATGATGATGATGATGATGATGATGATGATGATGATGATGATGATGATGATGATGATGATGATGATGATGATGATGATGATGATGATGATGATGATGATGATGAAATCCCCCGTGTATTTTCCATCAAACCCAGCGATCAGCATATCTATTTGATGTTCGCAAATCACAGGAAAAAGTAGAGTGTTTATCGTGCGGAAACAACGATCGATCGATCTGTTGCGAAGAAGTACATAAACGAATATAGCAGTAACTATATCAGTTCTTCTCAGTGCCGGTCAGGTAATATCAGTGTTGTACCTGTGTTCTGTCTATCACATTAACAAGATCTGAGGATTTCCCAGCGCCATGAAGCCGCCGACAGTAAGATCACATGATTCACTAAAAGAGCTTGCTGTGTGATCTTCTGGGCCATGTTAGACGTCTGCTCAGACGTGCAGAAATGTGAAAGCTGGATTGACGTTCTGCATGTAACAGCAGCGGAGAGAGTGCAAGCATCGGCCCGTGAGGACTGCATGTGTGTGAGTTTCATTAGGATGTGATCCGACAACCGAATAAATCACTGACTTTGATATCAAACAGTGATTACATTAGATATAGGTTAAGCTGCTTTATGATAATAAACTTCGTAATTCAATCAGTCAAGTGCGGTCGCCACAAAGAAAGTGGGCTGCAAACTGATGTAAAACATACTGTGTCTCTGGCCCTTGTGGTACCATCCATCCATCCATCCATCAAGTGCCATGCCGATAACCGTGGGCGGTCATGTATTGCCATCTCACTTGATCACCAGAGTCGTGGATTAGCTCCGTGTTTCTGTCTCTCGACCATGCCACGTGGACAGGCCATCCAGGTATTTACTTCTTGGTCTTCCTCTTGGTCTCTTCTCTTCGATCTTGCTAGTTTTCACCAATTTCCCCAATTCATTTCTTCTCATAACATGCCCAACACAGCTATCAGATGTTTTTTTCAGCTTGACTGCTCATTGTCCACGATTCACATCCATACAAAAGTACAGGTTCTATGTAGCACATCAACACACATGTTCTCATTTCAATTGATAGCTTTTTATTGGTCAGTATGTTTTTCATCTTGCAACAGGTTGCATTCGCAATGGCAATTCTTGTTCTAATCTCTTCAAGGCATCTCCCATCAGATGTTATGACTGTTCCGAGATAACTTTACCGATTCACTTGCTTAAGAATATGCCCATTTACTCATATATAATATTGTGGTATTCCTTATTCCCAGTGACGACCATAATCTATGTCTTCTTGCTATTCAATTCTAACCCTAGCTGTTCACTGTGTGCAACAACGGCATCTACTAAATGTTGCAGGTCATGTTCATTGTCTGCAATCAAGACTGTATCATCTGCATATCTAATGTTATTGATGTATCGTCCCCCAATGTTGATTCCTTCCATATCGTCTATATTTCTGAAAATATTTTCACTGTACAGGGAAAAAAGATCTAGAAACATTACACATCCCTGTCTCACACCTCTTTTAATAGGCTGATATAGACCTACATCATTATCAAATCTGATGGCAACTTGTTGATTCCAATATATGTTTTTTGTTTGTTTGTTTGTTTGTTTTTACAATTCTAAGGTCTTTTCCATTAATTTGTAGATCTTCAAGCATCCTTATCATGTCGACATGTCTAACTTTATCGAAAGCCTTTGTGTGGTCAATAAAGCAAACATAGTATATACACAGCATTTACTGTGCCCTTGCCGTCTACAAACCCACATTGTTCTTCTCCTATTTCGGGTTGTATTATCTTCCTAATTCTTTGCATGATAATTCTCAGCAAATCTTTGGGATGTGGCTCAATTTGCTAATTGTTCGATGTTGATCACATTACAAGGCTCCTGATTTCTTCGGGGTTGCAATAAATATAGAATTACATAATTCAGGAGGTATATCTGCAGTTTCATCTATTGCGTTCAGCAGTTTGATGACTTGGTCTATTCCATATTCTTCTAAGGCATTGATCATTTCTATTGTGATGTTATCTGTACGCGGGATCTTGCCAGTTTTCATATAATTAAGAGCATTCTGAGTTTCCATCTTCAAAATTGATGGTCCTTCATTATTATTCCGATGATCAAATTGTTCTTCTCATAAAGGTCTTTCACATAATCTGACCATGCATGTAAAATCTTATCTTTTCCTATTACGATTTTGAAATCTTTGGATTTTAGGCAACCCGTTATTGTGTGTGTATGTGTGTGTTTGTGTGTGTGTGTGTGTGTGTGTGAGAGAGAGATTGTGTGTGTGTGAGTGAGTGAGTGAGTGAGTGTGTGTGTGTGTGTGTGTGTGTGTGTGTGTGAGAGATTGTGTGTGTGTGAGTGAGTGAGTGAGTGAGTGTGTGTGTGTGTGTGTGTGTGTGTGTGTGTGGTTTTTTTTTTTTTTTTTTTTTTTTTTTTTTTTTTTTTTTTTTGGTTAGTGATGTCATTAATTCTTTTGTGCTTTAATTTGGTATTCCAGGTGTTATGTTGGTTTTCAATTTCCTTGCAATTTTCCTCAAGCCATGTCTATTTTCCTTGTGGTACAGTCTGTCATAATTCTCATCTCATCTCATCTTGTTCCTCTTGTACCTTGCGATGTAAATGTAAAGCATAAAAAGCGGGAGAGTGCCCGTTTATGGGCCTCATCTATAGTGATTCCCATGGACTCTGCTTTTCCCTCTGTCTATCGTTTACATTGTCGGCATTTGCTTCTGCTTCCATTTGCTCTGTATATCATTCTTGGTGTGGAATACTGTTAATTGGTAGTCTAGTTATGTGGCGGATACATTTAACTTGCTGTTATCTGATAAAATCTAGTGCTGCTGTAATACCCACTTTAGTCCTGATTTCTTCATTTCTGGCTTTCTCTCTTCTTGATACATTGAGTATTATTCGTTGGAAACCCATTTCCGTTGTTGTAATTTTTCTTTTCTCTTGTTCTGTCATTGCCCAGGATTGGCATTGGTAGCATATAGTTGGTAAGAAGATTTTGTTGCAGAGCGCTTTTTTCACTGACACATGTTTGTTCTTTAGTATTGGTGCCATTTGTCCAATGAGCTGATTTGCCTTATTGCGTCTATTTTCTATCTCGTCTTCTGATTTGCCATTTGATGATCTTATCATCATCCATTGCCTTGCCGGCTGGCATGGGCGATCATGCCTATCCACAAATTACGATCTCCAACGTCATGGATCAATTCGTGTGTTGACTCCATTCCGTGCCATGACACAAGACTGTCAATAATCTGTTCACGCTGTCTTCCTCTATCTCTCTTTCCGCAAATCTATCCGGTTGTCACAACATGTTTCAGTTTTTGTCGTCTCATATCGTGGCCAAAAAAAGAAGGCTGCCTCTTTCTTATGTTTGTGATAAGTTGTCTTTGCGACTCAGCTTCCCTTAAAACATACTGATTGCTCTTTTTGGCTGTCCAACAAATTTTCAGCATTATTCTATAAAACCACATCTCCAAGGCTTCCGTTGATTTTTTTTTGCCTGTGTACTAAATGTCCAGGACTTGCAGCCGTATATTAAAACTGGTTCTATTTAAGATGCAAGAACCCTTTTCCTGACTTTCAAGGACAATGACTTATTGCACAAAACGTTCTTCATTTGATAGAATACAGTTTTTGCTAGCCCTGTTATGTTCTTTATCTCAGTGATGCATCTTCCATCTCATGTTATGTGCCTAGATATCTGAATTTCTGAACATGCCCCAAAATAACATCCTGTACTTCATTGCACATTTAGGCACAATATGTTTCTTTGATATTACCATAACTTCTGTCTGTCTGTTATTCAAACTAAGGCCCATTCTTTAACTTTCCACAACCACTGTAACTATCATGTCCTGTAGATCGTTCGACTTGTTGGTGTCATCCGCATAACGTAAGTTATTTATATTTTATGTCCAACAGCCAGGATCCCTGACATATTTTCCGTAGATCTCATTATATATTCACTGTACAATGAGAACAAATCAGGAGACATTACATAATCTTTATACACTGAAATGTTTCTACAAGGTTGTTGATTCTTATGGCTGCTGTTTGCTGCCAATATATGTTCTTTATTATTCGCAGTCCTTTGCCTTCGATTGCTCTAGCAATTGTATTATTTCTTCATGCTTCACATTGTCAAATGCCTTTGTGTAGTCTATGAAGCATAAGTACAGGTCTGATTTTTACTTCTATAGTTCTTTCTAATAGTGTCCTGAGAATATATATAGCGTTGTTTGTGCCCTTTCCCTACACAAATCTACATTGTTCATAACTAATTTCTGGTTTAATCTTGTTTCTTATTCTGTTTATAACTATTCTGAGTAACAGCGTTGTCATGAGACTCATAAGACTTATTGTGTGATGCTCTTCACATTCTAAAGTGCTTGGTTTCTTTGGTAGAGCTATAAAGGTGGGTTTTAATAGGTCACTAGGAATGTACCCACTAGTGCAGATGTCAGAAATTTTGTCAGTATTCCTATTCCAAAAATCACCCAGAGTCTAAATTTACTCTAATTTAATGTTGTCTGGACCTGGTGCCTTTTCTTTCTTTAAGCGATATAGTGCATCTCCAACTTTTGCTGCAAGTATTGGTGAACCTTCACCATTGTTTTGAATATTTACATCCGGTCTCCTATCATCATACAGCTCTTCCAGATATTCCGTCCATCCATTGCCTGTATAATCTTGTCCCATAAATATTATACCGTTCTTTGATTTTAAGCATATCACGATGTTCTTGATGATAAGTGCGTGATATGGTCGTTGTCTAGGTAACGATGCTCCTGGTGTGTCAATTGAACTATCTAACTGTCTCACAATGCAACTCACCCCAGTACTACACATCCATCAGTCATTAAACAAGATTGAGTTGGCGCACATAATCCTTTAATACAGAAAGAACACGGACAAACGGAACATCCTTATACATCCAGAAACAATATAATCCATCGAATATAAATATCCTCCTCACAACTTAACCAGCACACATCACTGTCTTCTCACGGCCTGCTGAATCTCAAATTCACAAGACAGGTAATCCAGCTACTATCCACGGCTGGATTTCACACAATATGACACACACACTGGGTCTAGCCTCCACTAACTATCCAACCCACTCTGGGTTCAGGCCTCTATTCACTATCCAATCCACTCTGGGTTCAGGCCTCCATTAACTATCCAACCCCCACTGGGTTTTAGGCCTGCATTCACAACTGGGAGAACAACACAACCAAAAGATCTGACCGCAGTCAGTCTAAGCTCCCACTTCTTCGACTACCGATCTGCTCGGCGTCAAAACATAAACTGTCTCAAGAGACCCGACTCTCAGCCGGTCCCAGCTTCAACTCCCCAGTCAAGTTTTCCACTGTCTTTTTAACCCTACTGTGTAGCCCCTTCCTGGGCTCCCCACAACATTGCACCCCAGCCTAAAACTGTCTCTCTCCCCATACACTCTGGGGGTCTCCATCTACCCTCACCATTATTTCTCATGGCTGGTGTTTATCTCGTAGTCTCGCTAACAGGTCACTCACCTCACTGTCAATGACCCAGGCATATGTCAAGCAGCCAATAGTAGTTCCTGTTTTTCTACCTGTTATTGTATTTATTTGTTGATACATGGAAGGTGAGTCTTTTCCATAGTTTGTCCCAATTTCCATGCACTTTTGATTCAGCCATTCTTCTTTAGCCATTTCGTAATTATTAACTATTTCTTTATGTCTTCTATTATATTCTTCTTTATCTTGATTTTTCTTTCTTCTTTCGTCCATCATCTGCAAAATTTCATCTGTTATCCATTTCGTTTTTGAACTTCTATGTTTAGGTGGAACGATTTCTTCTGACGTCTGTGGGATTGATTCCTGCAACATGTCCCATTGTTCATCTATAGTCTGTATTATCTCCATGGCATTATATCTGGTCTTTACAATAACACTGTTCCTCTCTCTCTAATTCCTTTGTCTGTTCTTGATTGATTGATTGATTGATTGATTGATCTAGGAACCGACATCACAGCATTCGGGGCATTCCCATAGGCGCTCCGTTTCCAATCCTCAGCAGCCAGCGAAGAGTTTCAACACCAATAGTACCAGTAGTAATATGATTATAAGTCCGTCACGCCTGTCCTCTTAGCGTCGAGCGTCGGCCAGATCCCCTCGTCATTCCTCGCTGCCTCTTTCTTTCCAGACAATGATGATCCATTTGCTCCTCCGAGGTGTACACGTGCTCCCACAAGGCCGCAACCATGTCTGCCTTGTCATGCATCAATACTCCACCAAGTTTTGCAGAGCCAGCCAATCTGTCCGCCTGTTCATTCCCCAGCACACCGGCATGCCCCAAGAAAAGATCCAGGTGATGTTTGCCATCCGTGACCTCCGAAGCGAAGCAAGCCACTCTGCACTAAGCATGCCTGTCCTCACCTTCCTCAGCATACTTTCTGAATCAGTTACAATCACGATGTGTGTGTGTGTGTGTGTGTGTGTGTGTGTGTGTGTGTGTGTGTGTGTGTGTGTGTGTGTGTGTGTGTGTGTGTGTCGTATTCTCGATCCAGCCGTAAGCTGCAGTGACCGCCTCCACCTCCATTCTTAAGCTAGATGTTGTGGTATCATATGCCAGGCTCTCCTGCTCTTTGCTATGAACCCCCAGGCACTTCTCCTACCTGTCGACACCGAACCATCTGTGTAGATAATCACATCACCCGAGCGAGCATTATCCTGAATTAGTTGCTGGATTTCCACTTCCGTGGCCCCTGCTGGCCACTTCCTGCACTCCCGGCCCAATGTGATTATAACTCCGCACAAGTCTGACTGCTCCGCTGGCACTCTGACCCACTCCTCTCCTCGCCTAATGTTCTCCAAGATGCACACCTGTCTGATCGCATCCTCCACCTGAGCCATCCATGATTTCCGTCTTATCAGTCGCTGACCCTTAACTGCGTCCAGCGCCTCATGCAAAGGGGTCTGTGTATGCCTTCGCCTGAATCACCTTGAGCCTACCTTCAACAGTCGGCAAACTAAGGATGTAACGCTTACACACTACTGTGATGTCTCTAGTGCATCCCAGAATGACCCGCATAGCTTCGTTCTGTATGTACTATAACTTCACCAGCTGACACTTTGAGACAGTCAGCAGTCCTAGTCCATAATCAATCACTGAGAGGATCAAGTGCTGGTTAAGTGTGAAAAGCATTATCTGCTCTGTGTCCATTGCAGCCATAGTTTTAAGTGCATGAAGTCCCTTTTGAGATCTTGTCACGACCGTCTCCACATGGTCCTTGAAGAACAGACTCCTGTCAAATGTGATCCCCAGATACTTCAGTTTGTTCTTTCTGTTGACGCTTCCACCATCTATCGTGAGTTTTGGAACATCCGCTCTCACAATCCTGTTGTCCAGAGAGCACCATAAAACAGCCGCCTTTTCCGGGTGGATGTCAGCACTCATTTCAGTGCACCAGTCAATCACTTTGTCTGCTCTCGCCTGTAGCTCCTAGGCTACTTGTACCCTATCTCTCCCCTGCCTATATGCAAGAATATCATCTGCAAATGGTAGTATCATTTCAACCACTGGTGCTTCTAGGTTTGCAATCTTGCTAGTATACACGTTAAAGAGCACAGGTGATATTGCAGATCCCTGTGGCAGTCCCGGGGTTAAAATATGTGGCTCTGAGGTCCATGCACCCAGACGGAGAGCAACCAGACGAGAATACAGGACGGCTGATATCCAGTTCACCAACCAGGCATTGACCTCCTTCTCCATCAGTGCGGTCATCAAAATATCATATCTAACTCTGGTGTATGCATCCTCGAGATCACGCGCCACCGCCATCGTTTCCTGTCTACTCTGGAACCCCTCTTAAACGTCAAAGGCAAAAGTGGCTGCATTTGACCAGGTATCTTTTCCTGGCCTGTAGCTCCCAGACCACCTGGAAGAAGCTTCCACCTTTCCAAAAATTCTTGCAGCTTGACAGCGACTATCTTCTCTAAAACCTTCCCAGATGTATTTTGAAGGGTGATGATCCTAAAGCCGCTAAGCTTTGAATTATCCTTGAATTGCTTTGGGAGAGGAATGAGATAGCTGTGCACCCAGTCCTGCGATACTGATGCTGTCCTAATGCTCTGGTTAAAGCAACCGGTCATCTCCTTCAGATATGCATCGCTCAAAGCCTTCATGTGTCCATACCTAACCCAATCAGGCCCTGATGCCGTGTCTTTTGCCTTTTTCAAAATATGTTTAACATCTTCAACCCGTATGATGTCTTCATAATGCATATTCTTCATGATGCCTGATAACTCCTCTCCAACTGCATCGCTGGTGTCCGCATCATTATGATTGGTCTGCTCTAAACATCTCTGGAGAAACACCTCTCCTTTCTCTTTGTCTATTGTCACGCGCACACCATCATCTCTATAAATTGTTCCCGCTGTCATAGGATGATCTTTTCTTTGTATTTGTCTGTGCAGCTTCCTGAATTTTCGCAGAATTTTATCACCTCCAATCTCCTTCATGAAACATTCCCATTTCACGTTTTTGGCTTCTGCAGCACAGCGCTTGAAACCCTCCACCTTGTCTTTCTTGTCATTTTCCGCTATATCCACTTCCTCTCGTAAGCTTCGGGTCTGTCGCACTTTCCTTAGCTGCTTCACTGCAGCTCTCTTTGCTTTCCAAGCATGGTCTACTTCTGGAGTCCACCATGGGGGTTGCAAATAAGGAGTTTTAACAGTCCTGTTGCATGCCTTCTGTCTGAGGCGTCCATGAAAGCTGTCGGTCCATTCATACAGGAAGGTCTTGCGCGCCCTCCCAGCCTTAACTTTCCTGGATTTAGAGATCAGGACTGAACACGGCATGTGATCACTCCCATGGTCATTCAAAACAATCCACTTTACATCAAGCACTGATGACATGGAGACAAGTGCCAAGTCAATAGCTGTGTCTGCATCGCCAGGCTTCATTGCCATTCAGGTCGGCCTCCCATGATTTATGCAGACCCATCGGAGTCCACCATGGCATCCGCAAGGGCAAATCTCTGTCGGTTTTCTCCACTACTGTCCCATTCTCTGTTCCTCGCATTGAAGTCTCCACATATGAGTAGCCTATCACCTGGTAATTCCTTCAATTTCTTAAACCAGTCCCACTGTTCCTTTCTGACAAAACAGTCCACTGTGGCATATACGTTTATGATGTTCCAACTTAAGCCACCAAATCTCCATTTGTATACCCTGGACTTCTCTTGCACTGTGATTCCACTGGCTCAAGTCAAGTACCACATGCTTCACTCCTTCCTTCGCCAGCAGACCTTGCCCATGTCCCTTCTGCCCAGTAGGGTTTATATAACTGGCGTACCCAGGACAATGATATTTGTCTGTATTTAGCTCCTGGAGCATGAGGATATCAAAATCATATATTAGCCTCTCCAATACAGGACCTCTCTGCCTGGCACTACGACAGTTCCAGTATTCCACTCTTAAATGGTTGAAACCTAGTCTCTCCACTTTTCGTCTTGTTCTCCTGGCGCCTGCCCTCCTATTTCTATGCCTTCTTCTCACACCATTTCCTCGTCTTCTCCTCCTCACTCTCTCTTCGCTAACCTCTGAAAGATGTGTCGAGCTCAGAGCACGTGCTCCGTAGCTCCGGGGATTATTCCCGTGTTTAATTAATTTCGTTAGCAAAGTTTGGATATTGCAGGAAATAACCGGTCACCCTAGTATTGCCTGCTTGCTTAGAAAGAGACAGGGGATGTCCCGCAGGAATCCATACGCCTGGTGACGCCCCGCACGCCTGCCAGACGTCCAACGTTCACGACCAGTTTAACCGGGGCCATCCAGTTCCTGTCAGAGTCCTGATTTGCAATCAATAAAGGCTCGTGGTGGCTAACAGATGTGGTAACAATCACTCACACAGAATGAATGTATATAACACACGGTGACATCTCTCAACTACTTCAATCGCACTTCTCGCAAACAGCAATCATAACTGGCTTCGCTCAACTCGGCGATAATGCCATTATCAATACACACACACACACACACACACACATACACACACACACACACACATATATATATATATATATATATATATATATATATATATATATATATATATATATATATATATATATATACATCAGTTTATGAATGCAATATTACATACCATGCACTCAGTCTTTCTATACTCTATAGGCTTTCTCTCATCTAGCGTCAACTCATACACTCAATACGTGCACTGCTCTCTTTCTACGTCTGTCTAGTCCTACGGGCCAAGGCTGTCTGACCGCTAGCCGCAGTGAGCCAGTGTTGGTCCAGCTTTCTCCTCTCGTGGTCTCCGTGTACCACGCAGGCCCAGTCCCTGTTACTGCGTCGTAAATATTACTGCAGTTCACGTACCTGGCCGTCATTGCCAGGCGCCCGTGATGAAGACCCGGGGAAGATTCTGACACTCTCACGCCGCTCCTCGAATGAAAGGTATATCCTTTCATTATTGCCTACTTGAAGTTGGGTTAATTTACTAATAATAAGTCAGAATCGACCCACCGTTTGTCATCTTAGGTGACTCTTTGGAGTTTGTTGAAGTATCATGGGTAATTTACATGATATATCTTCTCCTCAGTGCTGCCATGAAGCTACACTCAACAAGTACAATACCCTCATTGGACTTTTACCTAGGTTGCTGACGGACTTAGCCAGTCCGGTAACTATCCGCGACTTACGCTGTCTCCCAAGCAACGCAACTACCTCCCGACACAGAAAAAAATCACAAAAAGATACATGTCAGGCCGCAAGTCATCTTTTCTCTAAGATGACTTCAGCATTAGACCCCAACCGATATGGTCGGATGATCGCCTGCTGGTCCACAACTTCAGTAATCATAGTTCACGCATAGTTGATGTCATCTTGCGATGTGTTGCCGTTCTGGCGCTATGAACAAAGTACTTTATTCATGTTTACATTGACCCAATATTTCAAATTGTTTCCCTTAGATGTTATTGTGAAACACTATGGGGAATAACTTTTACTTTCTTTCCAAAAAAAAATAAAGTACATTTATACGTTAAGTTCTAAGCGTCATAGTTTGATGCTTCTTGTCAATAGTGACCTAGTTGGTACTATTGAGAACAAGTTGATCAATCAATGATTCTCAGATTACAACTCTAAAAATCCTCTTATACTATTAAGTATGTGTAAATTTAGTCTCACAAAGTTCTATAAAGTGTCATTACTTTGTGACAATTATCGTATAGTCTGCTAGTTTTCTAAATTTATTAATTAATTCCAAAAAGTAACGGAAGTATACATTTGATGTGTTAAGATCTTGGAGTAACACATTGTCCTTCTACCTGTTTGGATTACACTATTACGTACGGATTAAACTGTTTGAACGTTCACAAATTTGGATAACAATGTTCTATGGAATTACGGATGAACTGTTCACACGTTCACAAATTTGGATAAAAATGTTCTCTGGAAGTATAGATGCAACTGTTCTGTTGAATGTGTTGAATTCGTATGTCGTCGTCTCTCTCACACGATTTAAAATATTTTAACACTTTGCTGGTCTTATATCAATCGTATTCATAAGCGCAGGTACTGAGGATGTTACCATAAGTTGACTTCAGGTAAGTTTTGTAATCACTCGTAGTACTGTTCGTATAAATGTTAACAAGTGTTTAAAATATTGTCACTTTTCATTCTAATCACACGTATATCTACCATGCTTACGGATTAAAAATATAATTTATAATAAACAAGAGGACCCTGTCCTTATCACAGTTATGTGTGCCAGCGATGTGTAGTTATGTTACACATTACTTTGCTGGGTTGTGATTTCTGAGCGCTCTAAGTAATCACAGATATTGACTCATTTAATCTGTGCGCTCAGTCATAGGTAGCCTATTTTCGGACGTGTCGGGTGGACATCTGGATAGCAAATCTGCAATCGTATTTTGTGTACCGCTGATGTGCCTCACTTCAAAACTGAAGTCTTGGAGCAGTAAAGACCATCTTGCTATTTTGTGGTTTGTCGGTGTCCCTGTCTTAATAATGATTAATGATTGTTGTCTGTTTCTACAATAAAATGACGACCTAACAAATATGTAGACAATCTTTTGATGGAAAAAATTAGAGCCAAAGCCTCAAATTCAGGAGTTGACATCTGCGTTCTCTCGGTGTCAGTTTGCGGCTGACATAAAAAAATTGGATGAAGGATGTCATCATAAGACTGAAACAAAACTGCCCCTGTGGCTATGGAGCTTGCGTCAGTTCTCAATCTGAAAGAAATTTCCAAATTTGGCAATTTAAGGATTGGCTTAGTCGAAAAGTATGACAAAACTTTTGTAAATGCAGGTTTCAGGCACTCGCTGTTTACAATTT
The DNA here is from genome assembly GCA_963921405.1 of Cepaea hortensis. NCBI lineage: Eukaryota > Metazoa > Mollusca > Gastropoda > Stylommatophora > Helicidae > Cepaea > Cepaea hortensis. Next base: position 254,608,018 of record OY992876.1, read on the forward strand.
TATTTGGTTTATCTTTGGTTAGTAAATTTGTGAAACTTTCTGTCAAACCCGCAAAATCAGGAATAAATCGTCTGTAATAATTGAGTAGACCCAACATGCTTCGTATTTCATTTTTGGTTGTCGGAAGCGACAATTTTAGAATCCTGGATACAATGTTGTCATCTGTGGTGACAAATCCATTACAAACTTTATAGCCAAGAAATGTAATTTCGTGATAGGCGATTTCAACCTTGGATGCTTTCACTGTTCGGCCGTGTTGTTTGATACGTTCAAATGTTTGTCGGAGTGTTGTCATGTGTTCTGTAATTGTCTTAGTATGTACACAGATGTCGTCCAAGTAGGAAAGTATGTTCGGTAGGTCTGCTAGTAACAGTCGTATCATGCGTACGAATGTTGCTGGGGCGTTGACTAGCCCGAATGGTAGTTTACATCATTCGTATAATCCCCAAGGTGTTGCAAATGCTGTCAAGTGTATGGAATCGTCAGTCATGGGTATTTGCCAATACCCTTTGGTCATGTCAAGTTTCGTGAAGTATTTGTCGTGTCAAGTGCTGGAACTAGTATTTCGTCGGTGTCGTCTGAGTCTATGTGGTCCACTATGGTTGTGCTTGCTGCAGTATCGTCTTGGTCCTCGTCTCTGTTGTAATAGGGTCTTAACATGTTAATGTGGAATATTTTATGTTTGTTGTTCATTGCAATTTCGTAGTCCACTGTCGAAATTTTTCTCAGTACTTTGAACGGTCCGGGCTATGAGTCTGTCAGAAGATGTTTGTCACTTGGCAAAAGTAATAGCACGTCCTGTCCAGGTGTCAGTGTTATTGTCCTATTTCCTCTGTTTGCATATTCTCTATAGATGGAACCAGTTTGTCTCAATGATTCTTTTGCTAATATGCAAGATCTCATGATCCTGTCACGTAAAGTTGTTACATGTTCATAAGGTGACAATGCTTTCTGATCATTGTCTAGTTCAGTTAACAAAGTGTGATAAATTGATAATGGGCCGCGAAGTTTGGCTCCATATACTAGCTCAAATGGTGAAAAACCTGTGCTAGAGTGAGGTACTTCTCGATAAGCGAAAAGTATGGCAGGTAGAAAGGTGTCCCAGTCATTTGGGTATTCCTGGGTGACTTTCGCCAACATGTGTTTGAGGTCACCGTTCATTTTCTCTATTATACCCGTTGAATGAGGGTGATAGGGGCTGTTAAAGCACTGTTTCACACCTAACATTTTATTAAAGGCTTGAGTGGCAGCAATCATAACCCCCGGACGACCCCCACGTTCACACCTGTCAGAGTCCTGATTTGCAATCAATAAAGGCTAGTGGTGACTAACAGAAGTGATAACAATCACTCACACAGAATGAATGTACATAACACACGGTGACATCTCTCAACTACTTTAATCGCACTTCTCGCAAACAGCAATCATAACTGGCTTCGCTCAACTCGGCGATAATGCCATTTTCATTACTCATATATACATAATACATCAGTTTATGAATGTAATATTACATACCATGCACTCAGTCTTTCTATACTCTATAGGCTTTCCCTTATCTAGCGTCAACTCATACACTCAATACGTGCACTGCTCTCTTTCTACGTCTGTCTAGTCCTACGGGCCAAGGCTGTCTGACCGCTAGCCGCAGTGAGCCAGTGTTGGTCCAGCTTTCTCCTCTCGTGGTCGCCGTGTACCACGCAGGCCCAGTCCCTGTTACTGCGTCGTAAGTGTTACTGCAGTTCACGTACCTGGCCGTCATTGCCAGGCGCCCGTGACGAAGACCCGGGGAAGATTCTGACAGTTCCTCAGCACGCTGGTGCACCTTAAACTTGGGGGTTTATAATGGTAGTTTTTCCATCTCCTAGACTGGCCGCTGTAATAGCTAACGGGCCCAATCAACCCGGGGGAAAGAGGTTCCAGCGCCTCATTCCTGGCGAACACAGTAGATACATGTAAACGGGGAACAAAACCAATGTCATACAATGTCTATTAAATAGTACATAATACATAGTTAAAGTCACTACACAACGGAAACATAACTCTCGCAGGTAGATAGCTGAGCACTAAACAAAGCAGTGACATACAATTGTCATACAATATCTACAAAATAGTACATAATACATAGTTAAAGTCACTACACAACGGAAACATAACTCTCGCAGGTAGATAGTTGAGCACCAAACAAAGCAGTGACGACATCAGTAATCTGGTTTACTTCATACGTTGAGCCCTGCAGCATTGAGACACCAACATGACAATGCATGGATAAATTACATAGCAGATCCTGTTGTGTTGTAAAATGATAGAGTGGTGGCAGACACAACTATTCTGAACCATGTATAGTTCTGTGTAAAGTATCTGCTGCAACACCTTCAGCTTGAGAATGTCATTGTTCGTGATAGGTTCCTTGACAGATTAGGTAGTTAGTCTAAACCCACCAAGCGTTGCATTTCAAAATCAAAAATTGTATATGACCACTCTGTGCCGCACATATGGAGCAGTAAATGGCAGCTCCACCCACTGCTCTGGAAATTGGCTACGTATGGCTGCATGTGTGGTCATCACTCCCTGAGTTTCCAATCACAGCCATTGGGAAGCAACAACAAGTTGAGTAGTAATCAGATGTCAGCACTGAACGTTGCTTTAAGGCTCTCATATCCACCTCCAACGATACACAGGGAACACACATCAACTGCCATAGCTCCCTCAATGGTGGACTTGTTCGTGTAAGATGCCACTGTGTTGACATCCACAAGGAATACAGTCGTAATTCTAATATGTTCCATGCATTATGCCGTGCTACTATGCAACGTACAAACGGACTAAAATGTTTCAAATACATCCAAACCATATTGTCCTGTGTGGATCTGACAACCTCAGTATGAGACGAGTTTCCTGTAAATCATCATGGCTAGTAGCATCATTCTGTGATCGCCCCATTCACAAACGGACACCCAGGACCAAACTATTCCGTCTCACATGGGACACCAAAAGAGCAGCTTCTATCCTCAGGGTCACAGATGTCATTATAACACTGACATTGGAACATACAACCTTATCCACCCCGTCCATATTACAATTTTATTGTGTCACTGTTGGAAACAGAACTGTCACTGTACTTCACACATTTAGCTCTGTAGTACTGACACAACACCATGACAATGGTAATTCCACAGCAGATCCTGTTGTAGAGTTGTGCCAGACACAATGAATATGACTTGAAGGCTAGTTATTTATTGTGCTGCGTCTTCATCCACCTCATGAAAGTCAATTGAATGGATTTCCCATGCTATCTAACGTATGCGAAGGTGCCGCTATCGACAGACAGCACTGATGTTCACCAAGACACACTTCCATTTGTTCGCTGTCTTGCCACGTTCATCTGTGACAAACCAGGCAACGATGACATGAGTTCTGCTGATAATGTTGACATAAGCGTAGTAAATGTTTGGTCACTAGTAGGAACACAAGGTGATGATGATCTAGAAACAAGATTGCTGCTAAAAGAAATAAGTGTTAAAAGTTCACTGGGACCGTTGTAGGACGTTACTTGCCTCACATCCTGTGTTCACACTGTTTGATTGTTAGTTCTGTGTACAACAAGTGTCCACTACAACACAGTGTACTGAAGAATGTCCTTGCTCTAGACCAGTAGTTCCCAAGCTTTTCAAGCAGAGGGCCATATCTACTATTTTCGGTAGTTAAGCGGGCCACTACGTTAAAAAAATTATAAAAGCCGTGCAATATCTAAAATTTTTAATCAGTTTCGAAAATCGCTTTTAATGTAATTAATTTACAATTGTAACTGTTCTTCATAACCAGTTACTTAAGTTCAGATGCCAGTTTATCAATGTCTGGGCACACATCTGTCGTGCCTAAAGGCATAAGCGCAGCTAGGTTACTGTCGGTGAGTCTAGAACGTAGCTTGATTTTTTTTTTTTTTATAACTGTCATTGCGGAAAATGACTGCTTGAGGACTCGCGTGCCACTTTCTAACAGCTGGAGGGCCACAAGTGGCCCGCGGGCCGTGGTTTGGGAACCTCTGCTTTAGACAGATTTGGCATCTTTTCTTCTGGCTGGGAACAGAAATTCGTTGATCTCTTGAAACTGTTTAGGCATTCCACTGCCGGAACAAAACAAACTAAAAGAAAATACACATTTCGCCTAACGGGCGGAAAGATTGAACACAATCCTGCCCCAAGGGTGGTCACTATTTCCTGTGTCTGTTCTAAGTAATGCTGGATCTAACTTGATGTTCTTTGGGGTTTTCTTAATGTTTTTAAGTCTTAACCTCATCTATCCTATAACTGGCACATCGTCATTCTGTACATCTTCTCCGGGTCTAGTTTTTGCTCCTACCAAACTAGTTCTGAATCTCTTTGGTATCAGTATGTAATCAATTTGATTGCGAATATTATCTCCAGGGCTTTTCCGTGTAAATAATCGTCGAGGATGTTGTTGAAACTAAGTGTTCCCTACGACCATTCCATGGTATTCTGCTCAAATTATTAATCTGTCACTTCTCTAACTCCTCTCACCTAGACCATATCCAGCTTTCCGTTGCCTACTTTGGCACTGAGATCCCCGAGAATGACATTGACATAGGACAAACTTGATCAACAATTTTGCCAACTCCCCTTTTGTAGTCATTCCCTCCTGAATAAATAATTATATAATTATTTAAATAGTGTTCCCCCGCTCCTGGTCACAGGATTTGACTAATCCTTAATATATTTATTTTCAGTCTTGCCACCTCTTTCTTGATATTATCTAATTTTACAATCTGGCTTAGTTTTCTGACATTCCATGACTCCACGGGAATCCAGATTAACGTCGTTATCTTGATCAAAATTATTTCTCGAAGCATGATTATCTTGAAGCTCTTTACTTGTTTCGGGGTGGGGAGGGGGGGGGGGTGTTCTTTTAAATGAATCATTGTTGTCTTTTTCTTTTTTGGTTATAGTCGTTACCTCCGTTTTACTAATACTATTATTCATGTTATGTTCAGTACACACTTCGACAATTTATGTGGACTTGTAATTCTGCATCTGATTTTGCTATTAGTGCTTGATCGTCTGTAAATAAAAGTTCTTTAATTGTGAAATTTGCGTTGGTTCTTCTTCTGTGCTCTGTTCTTCGTGCGGTGTTGTTGCGGTCTCTGTTGGCTGGTTTCTTTACATATGCTGTCTATATAGGTTACGAACAAGACATCTGTTTGCCATATCTTGATGTTATTTTTAGTCAGGTCTTAGTCAGATATGACTGAGCTACTGCATGAAAATAGACGGTACTACTTATCAGTTATCAGTTATCAGTTGGGGTATCTTCATTGCACTCCGGACATGTCCATAGGTGCTCAGATCCTCCCCCTCCCCCCCCCAGCATATGCATCAGCGTCCGGTGGCTAATAGTGCCAGTTCTGTGTTGGTTGACGAGGCGCCTTGTTTTCCCAATGTACCTCTCGCGTCTGGCTGTGCCGATTCTTACTCCCAAGTCTTTCATCCTGGACAGCGATGTGGATTCACTGACATCAAAGTCCTCTGTTCTCGCCATATCTTTAAGGACGTTAATAACATCGGCACGATCCATGGGCTGGCCATCTAAAGGAGGTGCAGAGCCAGCCAGTTTATCAGCTCGTTCATTTCCCTCGACTCCCGCATGTCCCGGGACGAAGATGAAGGTGACTTTACGAACAACAGACTTCCGCAGCGACTCAGTCCACTGTCTACGTACAGATCCAGCTTCGATCTTCTGAATCATGCTCATTGAGTCACTTAGTACACACACGTTGGTATAATGATGTGATTCCAGCCATATAAAAGCCTGTGTAACTGCCATCACCTCCATCGTCATGCTGCTCGTGGTCGTAGAGTGGGCACCACTGGATTCTTGAACGGTTCTGCCCGCTGAACGGGCTGTAAATGCCCACGCATTTCTCTGCTGCTTTACAACAGATCCATCTGTATAGATGAGCACTTCGGGGCTGTCTGAGTGTTCATAGATGAGCGCGTTAACCTCAGCATTGACAGCGGCAGGGTTCTGCTCTCTGCACCGTCTGTCGAGTGTGATAATGCAGGAGAAAGTGCACTTAAAAGCTGGAGGCACCGGCACCCATTCCTTGCCGGGGTTGATACTGGTAAGACTGCAGACCTGTCTGACGACATCTTCCGCCCGACCCATCCATGATTTGCCTCTCTTTAGCCTGTCACCCTTTTCTCTGAATATAGCGTCATGCAGAGGGTGCTGCTCATCTGCACTTATTTTTAAGTATGCACGAGCTCTCCAGATCTTGATCCTGTGTTCCATTGTCGGGAAGTCAAGGAGGTATCTCATTGCTACACAGCTGGTGTCTTTCGTGCAGCCCAAAATTATGCGCATGGCTTCGTTTTGTACCTTTTCAAGTCTTCCAATCTGTGTAGGGCTGACAGTGAGGATGGCCAGGGCATACTCTATGCGTGAAAGCACCAGTCCTTGGAACAGAAGTATTAGCAGTCTTTGCTCGATATTGGCAGTCGCCATGACTCTCATTGCTGACAAACCTTTTCGAGCTTTTGTTATAACATAATCCATAATCGACATGATCTCTGAAGGACAGGCTTCGATCAAGCCTCACGCCAAGATATGTCATTGACTGGGTTCTACTCAAAAGGCTCCCATCCATTCTTACTGCCGGCAGGTCTGTGTTCACAATATGGTTGTTTAGGGAGAACCATGTAACCGATGCTTTTGCAGGGTTGACAAGGGCACCGGCATCAGCGCACCATGAGGAAATTCGATCTAGTTCGCCCTGCATATCATTGGTAACCACCTGTCTATCTCGACCCTGTCGGTACTGGAGAATGTCGTCAGCAAATGATAGAGTCCTACCCCTCCCGTCCAACTGTTGTTCAGTGATCGGCACCGTATACGCGTTGAATAGTACTGGTGACAGCGGTGAACCCTGCGACAATCCTGGACATATCGTTATCGGCTCAGAAGACCAACTCCCGCATCTTAGCACCACCTTCCTATGAAGCAGGACTGTAGCTATCCATCGTACAAGGTGAGGGTGCACTTTCAGTCTGAGGAGGGTTTGCATCAAGTGCTCGAAGGATACTCTATTGTATGAATCCTCTAAGTCTATGGCGGCCGCACATGTCTCTTCTCTAACCTGAAATACTTCGTATACATCTTGAGCAAAGACTGCCGCATTCAGCCATGACTCTTTGTTACGTCTGTATCCTCCAAGTGTGGGCGGGAAGCAGCCGAGCTGTTCCAAGTCACAAGCAAGTCTGTGTGCTACAATTTTCTCCAGTAGCTTGCCAACAGTATTCTGCATCGTAATGATTCTGCAGCCGCTTATCTGGAATGGTCTTTGTTCGGTTTTGGCAGCGGCAGCAAGTAGCTGTGTAGCCATTCCTCTTTTATCTGACCCCTCTGAATACTGGTGTTGAATTCTCTGGCCAGTTCTTCCATGTCATCATCTGACATCATCAGTAGGTCACCATATCGGATGCCGTCTGGGCCTGGGGCGGTATTAGGTAATTGTCTGTTAGCGCCGAATGTTGGGCGGCGCTTACCAAACCCGACATCCCCACATTGTGCCAACGGCTTCAGGCGGAAGAGCGCAATTGGGAGGGTACAAGCCTTATCCTGGTGCGAGGAAATGCAACCTAAAGACAAAATGTCATGGCAGGGCAGACCAAGCCCTGAGGCTTGGTTGGCAGCTGGTCTAGGATCGAAGCTCCGACAGGCGGACAGTTAGAGCATTGCTTTGCTAATCCGGCAGCTTCTGCTGCTTGTCTTGTTCCAGATGTATTGGTGTTACCTTTCCTCTGGAGTGAATAAGCAGCCCGAGAGAGGGATCATGCTGCATGGGCAACACATGATCTCTATATTTTAGCCCAGGCTTTGTGCTATGGAGAGGTATAACTCCATCCCTGGTCTTAACCGGTCTCGAAATCAAAGCGAGAGAAAGCAGTTATGAGTTATAAGTCCTTGTAAATTGGCGTAGACATGGGGCGCCACGGGTTGCCTCCGACGGTTGGAGACACCTACAGGTGTCACTGATCAGCTCCCGCCCGCCTCAAGCAGGGCAGCCCCCGGCCAATTGGGTGTGTATCCGCCACAGCCTGCCTGCTTCAATGGGTTCTTGGGGCTAGGACAAAATCTAAATCGCAGGCTGTCAAACCAATGCATCAGGTACTACTAAAAAGAAAAATAGAAACCTCAAGCTACGGCTTGCAACCTGGAACGTAAGAACCATGTTTCCAGGATTTTCCACTGACTTGATGAATATTGACAATGTGAGAAAAACGGCTGTGATTGATGCCAAACTCAGTCGTCTTAACATTGATATTGCTAGCCTGCAAGAGACTCGCCTCGCTGAGGAAGGGTCACTCAGGGAAAACAATTCTCCTTTCTGGAAGGGTAGAGGGCAGGCAGAAAAAAAGGCAACATGGTGTGGGCTTTGCAGTGAAGAATTCGCTATTATGAATGATTGAAATACCAGCTGAAGGTAATGAAAGACTATTATCCCTCCACTTGGCAACCTCTTGTGGTTTTGCCACCATTATCACTGCATATGCACCTACGCTTGCTTCCTCTGATGATGTGAAGGATTCATTCTATGAGGGGTTACACTTTATGATCAAGGCAGTTTGAAAATCCGACTACATTTATATGCTCGGTGATTTCAATGCTCGTGTGGGCAAGGATTCGAGTTCACGGCCAGCGTGCCTTGGAAAATACACCATCGGTCGCATGAATGAAAATGGGCAAAGGCTGCTGGAACATTGCAACAGAATGACCTGTGTATTACAAACTCCTTTTTTAAAACAAAAGAGCTGCATAATGTCACATGAAAACATCCAAGATCCAGCTATTAGCATCAGCTGGACTTCATCATCACACGGAGACAACATCTGAATCATACATCATTAACTCGAAGTTACCGCAATACTGACTGTAATACGGATCATTCTTTGGTTGTTGCAAGGGTTAGACTGAGACCAAAGAGAATCTACACAGATAAACACAAATCTAGCCCCAGGATTAATATTATTAACACCAACAATCCTAATAAGTGCTTTGAGTTTCAACAGCCACTTGAAGAATCTTTCATTGATACATCAGAAAATTGTACAGCAAGTGAAAAGTGGGGTAAACTTAAGGAAACTCTTTATAAAACAGCGGTAGGGGTTTACGGCACTGTGGATCATAAGAGACAGGACCGGTTTGCGGCAAACAGCCAGATCCTGCAGGCCCCGGTTGATAAACAGAAAATAGCTCTCTTAAGAAACAAGGAAAGAACAAAGCGTAACACTCTCAGTGAGCTGAAGCAAGCTATGAAGGGTGTGCAAAAGGCTGCCAGGCAGTGTGCAAATGACTATTGGATCAAGTTATGTCGCTTAAAAGTCGCTTAAAAGTCGACAGGGTCGACTTCATTGCACCGGGTTTTATCCCATATGGCTCGGTCTCTTTCCGCAGCGCGGAAAGCGTCGCACAAAGCACGAACTCCGTAGCTTTTAGCGACGACCCACAAGAGTCTCCGAAACATTTAACTCGTAAACCGAAGGACGCGGCCCGGAATCGAACCCACAACCTTCGGAGCACGATTCAAACGGCTTGACCACTTCGCCACAGAGACTCCCGGATCAAGTTATGTGAGTCTATTCAAAACGCAAGTGGTAAGGGAAACATCAGAAGCATGTATGAAGAAATAAAGAAAGCCTGTGTTCAATTATCAAAAGAAGTGCACCACTGAAAACCTTGACTGGAGAAATCATCACTGATAAGAAACAGCAGATGGATAGATGGGTAGAGCACTATTTAGAGCTTTACTCTAGTGAGACAAAACTAGCGGATGATCCCTCAACGCCATAGAGGCCATTCCAACTCTTGACCATCTGGACACACTTCCCACCATAACAGAAGTTAAGTGTGCTATATATGAACTTGTATCTGGCAAGGCTCCAGGTGAGGATGGGATTTCAATAGTGGTTATCAGGAGTAGGCAAGACACACTCACTCCACAGATCAAACAGCTAATAGAGCTATGCTGGTGAGAAGGACAAGTCCCACAGGATTTCAAAGATTCAAGCATCATAACACTGTACAAGAACAAGGGCGATCGGAACGACTGTAACAACTCTAGGTGTATCTCACTTCTGTGTGTTGTTGGGAAAGTATTTGCCAGAATTGTTCTGCGCAGATTTCAAGTCCTAGGAGATCAAGTCTACCCCGAATCACAGTGCGACTTCCTACAGAACCGGTCTACCGTTGATATGCTATTATCATTGCGACATATGCAAGACAAATGCGGGGGACATAATCAACCACTGCTTATTGCCATCATCGACCTCACAAAGGCATTTGATTTGGTCAGTCGTGAGGCTCTGTTCAGGGCACTAAAGAAGATTGGCTGCCCACCAACTCTTCTGTCCATTATGGAATCGTTCCACACAGGCATGAAGGATATAATCAAGTTTGATGGTGCAACTTCAGAAGAAATTGAAATCAAGAGTGGAGTTAAGCAAGGTTGTGTACCCCTCTTTGGAATATACTTTTCACTTCTACTGAAATATGCCTTTCGTAATCAGGATGCCGGTATACACATTCACGCTCAGATTGCGGCCTCTATAATGCTCAGAGATTGAAGGACAAGACCAAAATTAGGAGCGTACTGATCAGATAGTTGCTTTTTGCAAATGATGATGCAATTACGACCCACTCTGTGGAAGAATTACAGCTACTACTTTCTGCATTCTCCAGTGGTTGTTCTGAATTTGGTTTAACAATTAACAAAAAGAAGACACAGACTATGTCACATGGGGTACCGTCAATCTTTATTGACGACGCCGAACAGTAGATAGTGGACCATTTTACATATCTAGGATCAGTGGTAAATAGCAAATTATCCCTAGATCAGGAAATCAACATCAGGATTGGTAAGGCAGCAACAACAATGAACAGGTTAACAAAAATAGTCTGGGAGAACAAGAAGCTTACTGCCAAAACAAAAGTTCTTGTCTACCAAGCCTGTGTCCTTAGTACTCTTCTTTATGGCAATGAAGCCTGGTCAACTTACTCACATCAAGAGAAACGTTTAAACAACTTTCATATGCGGTGTCTGCGAAGAATACTTGGTGTTAAGTGGCAAGACAAAATCACAAATACTGTAGTATTGGAAAGATCAGGTTCTGTGGCGGTGTGTTCCATGCTCAGTCTTCGTAGACTTAAATGGATAGGATACGTTAGGATAATGGATGATGATAGAATAACAAAGGGCATCTTATTTGGTGAATTACAGTTGGGTAGTAGATCTCAGGGTCGGACTCTACTATGATACAAAGATGTGTGTAAGTGGGACATGATTGATACAGGCATTGATAATGCACATTGGGAGCAAGTCGCCGCTGAACGTGTTGCATGGAGGGCAACTATCAGAAATGGAATCAAGACAAATGAGAAAATGATTGCAGATAAAGCACACACCGAGCGTGTGAGATGTAAGATTGTGCATGATTGTGGAAATGACCATGTTTTCACATGCATCAACCGTGGAGAACATTTACAGCGCGAATTGGCCTTATCATCTATATTCGCCACCGCCATGGGTTGTAGTTATTGAGCCTTTTTGAAGCACAATGTACCAAACTATCGTCTGTCAAGACGGCAAGGTGCCAATGTATAATGATGTTATCTTCTGACTTGTATCACTTTCTACCTCTTGCTTGTAACTAACAACGATTTTCTGAAAGAGGCTAAAGAAACTAGAATATTATATACATCTATAAGAAAGACAAACGGATTGTTTTCGTCATGCGATGATAAGAGAGGCATTTGAGAACATCGTGACAACTGGAAAGATCAAGGGGAAGAGAGGCAGAGGCAGACCAAGATAACTAATGCTGGATTGATTGAGACGGTGTCATGGAGGAATATCATCAGCAGAGTTGATCCAGAACACCAAAGATCGCGTTCTGCGGAGAGACACGAAAGCTTACGCAGGGTACTTGATGATGATGATAATAACTCACTTATCTACCTACTTACCTACTATACAACATACCTCCCATGACTTGTCTTCACAACCACTTTAACGTATCATAAGACGCATGTAAATGTCCTATAACAGATTGCTGTTTACGTGCCAGTTTTCTACAATGTTCACATCCGGTAGAATTTCAGTATTTTTCTTCTTCTCGATCCATGATATTCTAAGACTGTTTTAGGTGCATTCTCGCTATTGATGCCGATAATTGAGTTGATAAGCTACGTCTCTTCCGACCTCCACATGATATCGGCTCTATCCACTGTTTAGCCCTCTGTTACAGTAGCAGACCCGGCCAGCCTATCAGTTGTTGACTAGAATCAACGCAGGCTGCTGTTGCTTTCCCTTTTCTTCCGTGCTGCAAGTCGATATTTGTGAATTAATTCATCTGCCCTGTGAGTGTGTTCCCAGAATGCCACTCTAATCTCCTGGTGACTCACGCTTCGGTGACCATCTCCTGGTGTTCTTTATTCTGCTTCAGTTCTTCAGTTTCCTCTCCAGTTGATGAAGATGCCTGGCGTTGACGTAATCTTTAATATATAAATTGATAAGATCGTCATAATCCATGTGAGAAACAAACTGGTGGATGGCAGGGATTTATTAGTGGTTTGTAGGGAGACGCGGGTGGGAGATGGCTGAAGTTCTGTATGTGCATAGATTTATAGGTACGTGACAGATGTGGTAATATATGTGCATAGATTTATAGAGATATTTGGATGTGAGGTAACTGTGTTTGTGTATGTGAGTAGATGTCGTGTCCTCCTTTAAAGTGTCGTCCCTGGAGTGAAGAGAGTCAACACTCACATTATAATATTTTTTTTCCTTATCAATATCCTGGAGAATCCACCAGCTTCCGTCCAACACACTCCATCAGCCTATGGACACCTTTTCCTATCACTCTCTCACTGTCGTACTATGCCCCCTCTCATACTTCCCCAACGCAACATACTCAACAACTCTTGCTTCTAAAAATTAATAAAGATTAATTTATTAAAAGAAAAGTGTAACGTATATGAGATGTGTATGCGAAGAAAATGCGTGATGTGTTCTATACTGTGTGTATGATCGGACTTTTAGATAATAGCATAGTTTCTTCATTGCAAGGGCACACCACAGCACATTAAATCATAACCAGTGCACCTCACCCGGTGTTGAAGCCCTCTTGCCGGATACTGACTGTCACCTGTAGCCACCTGGTAATCCATCTTCATGATCATCCGAAATAGATACTGTTTGTAAGTACAGATTGATCACGGACTGATTGTCAACTAACTTTGTAAGTTCCTATCGGTCCTACAGAATGCACAAATCCTTTGTAGTGTATTTAGGTTTTACTGTTAATGTTTCTACACTTGATCCTAACTAGTGTTCATATAGGTTCAAGTATATGTCCTATGTAATATTTCACTGGAATCTAGCACACTATGTGACTTATCCGTTAATGTTCTCGTTCTTTAAACAATGGTTGTCTGATGTGTGATATATCAACAATCATCACCCATCCTATGTGAACCATACCACGCAGGAGTCGTTATATTGGCTGGCTCTTCTGGGCCATGCCATGGTGAACCCTTCTGAGTATGAGTCCAGCGTCAACATATACCATCTTTCTTCTCGGACGTTATTCCTTTTCCGTAAGAATCATTTAGAGTCCAACTGGTGGTCATCCAATTGGAGTGCACTTCTTCAAAACCAGTGTTGAGTTTCCTAGTAACTGGTGGGGAACCTGTGGGAAAACCAACACATCATGTGAGAGCACTAGTCACTGATCCTACCGGCTGGGTGTAAGCTTATTACCCTGCTCTGTTATTTTACAGCTAACTACTCTTTCAGAGAGCTTTATAGCTTCTCACCTAAGTCCGAATCAGGCTATGATAAGAAAAGACCAATAAACAGAGTGCAACCTCAGTATTCTATTCACCTTATCAGAGCCAATATCACTATTCTACTCTAACTAGTTTTCCACTAACAGTGCTAATCATCACACTATAGGTTTAACAAGGCTACAGTCTATATTAATTAGAACTAATAGACTATATTGACTACCTTATGCAAAACCGCCTCATTCCCGGGATGGCTACTACACTTTGCCATAACGACACATGCTAGTTAATCTAGAATTAATCTAACACTGTAGAGCTCTCCCACAAACACGTCCATCATAATCCACGGTTTTTGTCAACTCCCTTTCTCCCAATCATGGTTTATGGCAAAACCTAAAATTGGTCACGTGATATGGGTGACGTCCTGCAGGTGTTATTTATTTTCATATCAGCCATTGTCAAGAATCGATTCTCCCTTTCCTTAGTCACTGTCAAAGTTGTCATCAATTGTTTCTACTCCCCCAACAAACTAACGAGTTACTGTATGATCCCAACAACAGTTTTTCCCAACAAGCTGCCAGTCTTCTTGATGTTCCGGAAACCAAGAATTGACAGAGGTACTGTTTACCTCCGTGCTGAGTACTTCCGTTTTTCCCTCTGATATGTTATTGACTTGTCAAAGCGATGTATGATTCAGCGCACTCACTTCCGAGTGTTGCCAATCCGTCAACCAGATGTACAAGTACAGCTGTTATTTATGCCCGTCCTGTTTGGGACCACGTGCAGCCACAATTATGAATGTTTTCTCTGTATTAGTTGAAACACTTGATGCTTAGCAGATAGTCCGGTTAATCAGAAAATCCTCTATAATAATCAACCGGTTAAACACACGGTTTTATTTTGTGACAGTAGATTTATAGAGGTATGTGAGTATGTGATAGCTGTGGAAATATATGTGCATAGCTATTTAGAGATATGTGGATGTGAGATAGTTCTGCAAGGATATGTGCATAGATTTATAGAGATATGTGGGTGCGCAATACTTGTTTAAATATATGTGCATAGATTTATAGAGGTATGTGGGTATAAGATAGTTGTGGTAGTATATGTCCATACATTTATAGAGGTATGAGTATGTGAGTTAGTTCTGCAAATATAAGGGGGCGTTAAATTGAAATACGTTAGTGCCACACCACGCGTAATTGCGTACGTTGAACATGATCGTGTCAGAGTCATGTGATAAGTACTGACCAATGAATAAAAGAGCACGTGCTTATCGTCCCTTGATGCATAGGTTCTGTTTCTCACCGTTGAGAAAATGGCCGGGTTGATCCAAAATCGGTCCAAAGAAGCTCAAAGAGCGGTGATTCAGTTTCTTTCATTTGAAGGATGTCGACCAGTGGACATTCATCGAAAATGCAGGCATCATACGGTAACAAATGTGTATTGAAGACAACAGTGACAGACTGGGCACGAATGTTTCGGAAAGGACGTAAGTTCACGACAGAACTTCGACGGCCGGGTCAAGCGCATATTGTTGCAACAGAAAAAAAAAAACATCGCCAAAATTGATGCAGCAGTACAGATGAACCGTTGTCGAAGCATATGTTCACTAGCGAAAGAATTTGACGTGTCAATTGGGACAATTCAAAATGTCGTTCGTAAGAAACTGCAATATCGGAAGGTGTGTTCACAGTGGAAACCACGGATTTTGACCGACCACCAAAAAGAGGAACGCATGGGATGGTGTTTGAACCACTTGCTACGTTACGGAGTGGAGGGTGATGCATTTCTCTTCCGCATAGTGGCAGGCGATGAATCATGGTGTCACCACTTTGAGCCGAGCAGCAAAGAGAGAGAGAGAGAGAGAGAGAGAGAGAGAGAGAGAGAGAGAGAGAGAGAGAGAGAGAGAGAGAGAGAGAGAGAGAGAGCATGCAATGGAAGCATGCTGGATTACCAAAAGCCAAAAAAATTCAGTTTACATATGTCCGCTGGTAAGGTTATGCTGCGCGCATTTTTTTTTTTTTTTTTTTTTTTTTTTTTTTTTTTTTTTGACCATGAAGGGCTATTGTTGGCCGACTTTAAAGAACCTGGTGTCAACATCAACTCTACCCACTACTTGCAAACACTAGATACGCTGCAAAAAACCATCAAGAATAAGCGACCCAGCATGCTTTCTCGCGGTGTGATATTGTTGCACGATACTGCTCGTCCGCATGTTGCAAAGATTGTGCAGGAAGCATTAGCAAGGAAGAAGTAGGAAATTCTGCAACATCCAGCCTATAGTCCTGATTTGTCACCTTGTGATTTTCATTTGTTTGGATCTCTAAAAAAAAGGTGTCATGGGGCAACGATTTCACACAGATGCAGACGTAATGAACGCGGTAAACACTTGGTTCAGTGAGCAACTTTCGCCGCCTACTTAAGTAATGGGATGCTTGCCTGAATGCCTACGACGACTTCTTCTGACCAACCGATGGTGCATAATTCATTCAAAATGAATGCTTTGTTAAATTCTATCACACCTGTTAATGTTTCTTTCATGCTTTTATAATAAAGCCATTGGAACGGGTTTCAAATGAACGTCCCTAATATATGTGCATAGATTTATATAGGCATGTGGGTATGCGATTGATGTGCAAGTATATATGCATAGATTTATAGAAATATGTGTACTTGGTATAGTTGTGATAGTATATGTGCATATTGTACAATTTACCCTGGTGCGAGGAAATGCAACATAAAGACAAAGTGTTATGACAGGGCAGACAAGGCCCTAAGCCTTGGTTGGCGGCTGGTCTAGGATCGAAGCTCCGACATGCGGACAATTAGAGCATTGCTTTGCTGATCCGGCAGCTTCTGTAGCTTGTCTTGTTCCAGATGTAGAGGTGTTGCAGGCCGAGAGAGGGATCATACTGCATGGGCAACACATGATCTCTATATTTTAGCCCAGGCTTTGTGCTATGGAGAGGCAATAACTCCATCCCTTACAAGCTATCGTCTGTCAAGACGGCAAGGTGCCAATGATATGTGCATTGATTTACAGAGATGTGTCGGTGTGATATAGATTTATAGAGATGTATGGGTATGAGATAGCGTTTGTGGTATGTGTGTATGAATTTATTGAGATACGTGGAAGTGAGATACTTCTGCATGTATATGTGCATAGGTGTAAAGAGAAGTGTGGATATGAGAGAGATTTGCAAGCGTATGTATACAGAGAAATGTGGATAATAAGTAGATTTTCAAGTGTATTAAATAGATTTACAGAAGAGATGTGTGGATATGAGATGGATTTGCAAGTGTATATACGCACATTTATATAGATATGTGAGTGTGAGATAGATGTCTTTGTACTCGTGTGTGTACATATATTTATTTAGGTATATGGATATCAAATGGATGTGACAGTACTCGTGTGAGCACATACATTTATATAGACATGTTTATATGAGATAGATGTGATAGTAATAGTATGTGCACGTATGTTTATAGTTTATACAGATATGTGGATGTGAGATAGATGTAACAGTACACATATGTGTACATACGTGCCATATGCCTGGATCAGGCTATAGATTGTAAGACACAATTTGCACGGCATTAGTTAAAGAAGAATGGAAAATGTGCAAGACGTTTTGGTGCAAGCACGAAAACGTCACGACAAAGGCAGTTAGACTTGAGCGGGCGTCCACGTCGGACGTGGTCTCTTGTCACTAGAACATGGCTAATATTATGCCGCTCTTTTAGATTAGTGTGTGTGTGTTGTTAGGTACGTTTCTGTGAGCCGACTGCGGTTGTTTCCGACATTATCAGAACCGTCGTATTAAACTGGACTGTGAGAAGAAAATACCCAGTGTCATCTTGTGAAAGGTTTGGTTGCAGTGGCCGTTTTTGGTTTTCACTTAAACAAGGAAGACTGCAAGGTATAAATAAATATATATTTATTATAAACTCCCCGTAACCCGCTCCGTCGCTCCTTGGCATGGAGGCTCGTCCCGGATAGATGTCTTTGTACTCGTGTGTGTACTTATATTTATTTAGGTATATGGATATCAAATGGATGTGACAGTACTCGTGTGAGCACATACATTTATATAGACATGTTTATATGAGATAGATGTGATAGTTATAGTATGTGTACGTATGTTTATAGTTTATACAGATATATGGATGTGAGATAGATGTAACAGTACGCGTATGTGTACACGCGTTTATATAGATAATGGGTCGGTTGGAAGAATTAATGGATCGATGGATGGATGGATGGATGGATGAATGGATGGATGGATGGGTGGATGGTTGGATGGATGGGTGGGTAGGTGGATGGATCGATCGATCGATCGATCGATGGATGAATGGATGGATCATGGATGAATGGATCATGGATGGATGGATGGATCAGATGATAGATAGATGGATATGCATTCATGTCTGTTAGTCCCGTTAGGGAAGCAACTATTAGTAGCATTGTAACTGACCATGCGTGTCGTCGAACCACAACACAGGACTTCAAATTGCCCACGGCGCGTCTAGACTACAATGAGTTCGCTGCATTCTGCAAACGGGTTTAATAACATGATGCAGTAATGTCATCGATAGGAGAGGCCTCCCTGAAGGTGACTGGTGTTAAAACAAGATCCGGTTTACGATCGGCCGTGAATAAACCATACACACTAAACAAAGAGAAGGCGGTGAAGACCAAGCTAGCCAGGTGTGTGAACCCAGTCGGCCGAGTCGTCCAACACACCAATTCTGGCCAATGTGTTACAGTATCCTTTAACAATACACTCCATTATGAGGCATTTCGAACGTGCTTAATCAATTATTACAAGCCTGATCGAATTTAACACAGACAAGATAGGAGCGGGTCCTACGTGGAAGACCTGATTACGACGCCAGTCCTTACAATAAACGTGTATCACTCGAAGAACAAATTATTAGCTCAGGGCAGCGTTGAAAACATTAACTCTTGGCTAAAATTAGACTTTGTCGAGCTAGAGAACTCAATACATACATTCACGAGTAGAGACATATCAAAGACTCAAGATATCATCAATATGCTCATCTCGAGTGAGGAATCAAAATCTACACAGCCCACAACTACAGCTGTGGACATCATAGCAGACAATGTTTCTCAACTAACACATACAGTGAATGAACAGGACAATACCATCAACACGAGGCCAGCTACCCCATCAGTGCTCTTGGCCATTGAATATTCAATGGAGCACCTCCAAAACAACGTAGAGACCAACGTAAGAGTAGCAGAAGAAATACCAGCCTTAGATAACATGCCAACTATCAATGGACAATCGTGCGATTGTCATAGGTGCATTGAAGTAATAGAACAATCCTTAAAGGCGCTCACTGCTACTGTTACAGCAAACATAGAAGCTAATAGCAAGACCAGCAGCGACTACACTGCTCTCAAAGCAGAAATCACGCTCCTGAAAGAGGAAAATCAGTTGCTAATAAAAACAATAGAAACTTTACAGCACGAGTCCACCACCAACCCAACTGAACAAGCGTGTAATTCCCAAGCAGCTGTATCAACTTCGGAGAATCTTGAAGCCCAGTTTCACCAAAAACAAATAACTAAACAAGACGCGAAATACCTCAATGTGCAGAGGAAGATAAAACGCTACAAGCAGTCTATCCCATTGGTGTAAAAATAAGAAACAGATTCGAAGTTCTTCAAGAAAACTCGTCAGAAAACGTACAGTGCTATAGTGCACTGCCAACAGACAACACACGCCTCCAGGAAACACAGGGAGAGTCACATAGAGACTGCAGACTGCTGCTAATTGGGAGAAACAACGGGCAAGGCGTACTGACAACCATTTGCAGACAGCACGACCCGACTGTACACACATTATAATGGGCGACACTCTAATGAAAGGTCTATACAGCGACCGGATGGCCACTTCAGACAAAGACAGTGTTTCCATAATTCCATTGCCCAGGGTTGTTGACCGGTTAACAGACAAGATTAGGAGGTTGGCTGTAAATCGTAACGTTAAAAAGGCAGGCGTTCATATTGGTATTAATGACACCATGAACAACCAGCAAATCACAGCATCTCAACTGATGGCGCTCTTGAACGGATTACGTCACACTTTTCCTAACTCGTCCATTTTCTTCTCCTCCATCATATCACCGATTTATGGATTCCAGCGCCGCCTAGCTGACATGAATAACAACATATTGCAGAAGTTTTGTTCTCACAACAACATACAGTTCATCAACAACACACCGGTGTTTACTTCACAGTCTGGAGCACCTAAAAAGCGACTTTATAAGGATCAAGTACATTTGTCTACATTGGGCACCGGCTATCTCGGCAAAAATATCAAATACCCAGAACGTACACAACCTACATCCAATAATGGATCGCGTAGGACACTTTTAGCTACACCACCTCAAACTCAAGCCAGACGACATACTCCCGCCACATCAAGTACCAGTAGGCCAGAAGAGAGCAGACCACTAATAACCACGGCCCCTGATATCCAAGCCAGACCGAACATTCCACCACACCAAATCCGTGCAATACGCCCTCATTCACACAGGAGGGTGATAATTATGAAGATACGTTCCCTATTCTCCACAGCAAAGATCAATCCAGCAGTAACAACAACGTGCCACCAAAGCCTCCTGTTAGCCACGAATCAGAGACTGTAGTTGGAAGTCGTTACACACCCGTAAGAAATCAACAGTATCCATTCCATTGTAACCCAGAGTTGTTATACCTCAAACGTTTTAGACCAGCTTCACTTCGTCAGGCATTTATGATGTCACTGTACCAAGGACCAACACAGCCTGGTATTTACAAGCAATTCAGCACATAGCAACACCGGATCTCGGTACAAGAGAGAGCCTCTCCTAGAAAGTTTATGTGCATACTTGGTTATTGTTTTATATAGCAACGTATTAGATTGTACGTGACTATAAACATTGACTTGTATTGAAGCCACAGAGATTGACACTTAGTTGGATATCTTTTATATCACTTTTTATCGCGTTTATACTGTGGGTGAAGGGGTCTTCACTGATCGTCCTTACTGATCTTTATACATATTTTCTGTGTGTGTGTGTGTGTGTGTGTGTGTGTGTGAGTGTGTGTGTGTGTGTGTGTGTGTGTGTGTGTGTGTGTGTGTGTGTGTGTGTGTGTGTGTGTGTGTGTGTGTGTGTGTGTGTGTGTGTGTGTGTGTGTGTGTGTGTGTGTTGATAGAGATATTACTGTTTCTCTGTACTTCAGAGTGTGTATTATTATAAGGGACGTAAGTTGTATTTATTTTGTGTTTTAAAAAATTCATGCTTACGCATTGTTAAAATGTCTAATAAGTACGAACAATGGCTCAGTAATAATAGGCTCAGAATCGATCAGGCATTTAAATATCTGCCATCTATTAGGGAAGCTGCCTGAACTATCACTTATAGTTAATCAAAATTTTCACATGTTCGGCGTTAGCGAAAGTCGATTAAATAGCAACATCTCGGATGATGACATCGCTATCAGAGGCCTTAAAACCATTAGAAGAGATCCCTATCAGAAACAAGAGACGGGTACTGCAGTTTATATTTCTAACTCGCTTAACGCCCACCGCAGTGAAACCTGTGAGATTGAGTGTCTATGGCTTGAGATTAAGCTTCAAAATCCCATACCCCTAGTAGTTGGCTATCTTTGTTGAAACCTCAATGCAGGAAATATCTGGTATGAAAAATTCACCACTATGATGGATGTAGTCTTTAGTAATGCTAGAGAAATAATACTGCTAGGTGACTTCAACATAGACACTAACAAAAACATGGGAAAATCAAACAAAACATGGGAAAACATAATAGAGTCATATAACTTCCAACAGTTAGTCAAACAAGCCACTAGAATTAAAAAAAATCATCTGCAACACTTATAGATCATATCTATACTACGTGTGCTGACAACATCACAGAATGTACTGTACCTATTAATGCAATGAGCGATCACTACCCAGTATGTTGCACGTGGTCGAAAAGAGGTACCAAAACTCCGAAACACAAACATATACGTATAAAATATAGAAATTACAAAACCTTCAATCAAGATGCCTTTTTACAAGACTTGCTCAACTCATCTCTGGACTATGTTTACCAGCTTCCTGGCCCAGATGATGCTCTGAACCACTGGCTGAAGACCTTTATAAGCGTATTTGATAAGCATGATCCATTTAAGGAAGTTCGTGTTAAACATCACACTAAGCCCCCGTGGATCACACAGGAGGTAGGTAAACTTATGAGAGACCGGAACAGGGCACATAAAAATAGAGATCTAACTATGTACTGTAGTCTGAGAAACAAAGTTCAACATGTTATTCGAAAGGAAAAGAAAAACTATTTTAAGAACTTAATAATAGATAGAACCAACACTAAAGATATATGGAAAGCAATTAATACCTTGACAAACAAACACAAATCATCACAATCGTTACCATCAAATCAGGTTACATGTGATCAATTCAGTAGTTTCTTTTAGTCTGACATAAACCAACTGAAGGCTGCAATACCAGATATACCTCATGACATATCTTTATTATCATCATTCTGTGAGAGCAAATGCTATCGAGACATTCCACAAACATACCGCTAATGACGACCACTGAAGTATTTACTCATCTCAGTAACCTAAAAAACAATAACTCATCAGGACTAGATGGAATCAGTAATCGGATCCTTCGCTATGCTGCACCGGCAATCTGCGAGTCACTAACTTTTGTATACAATCAATGTCTCACAAAAGGTCACTTACCATCAGCCTTTAAAATCGCTAAAGTGTATCCTCATTTAAAAGATGGTTCATTAGACGATTGCATCATGAGAAATTATAGGCCAATTTCTATATTATCCTCTTTATCCAAACCGCTAGAAAAGCACTTCCACAAAACAACACTAGAGCACTTAGTTCGCCACAAACTAATAGCTGACAGTCAGTCAGGATTTCGGCCAAAATATTCCTGCCATACGGCCCTAACAAACATGATAGAAAACTGGCAGCAAAATATTAACAACATGTTCTATGTGGAACGATGTTTATAGACTTTAAAAAAGCATTCGATATGATAGATCATACTATCCTAATTAAAAAACTAGAAACAATGAAAGTAAGCTTTAATATAGTGACATTAATAAACTCATTTTTATTAGACAGAAAACAAGAAGTATCACACAATAAATCTATATCCCAAGCCATTACCATTAATACTCAGGTACCTCAGGGGTCTATACTTGGCCCTCTGTTATTTGCCATTTATATAAATGATCTTCCCTTATATCTGTCATCGTCCTGCGATCTATTTGCAGACGACTGCACAGTATATACAAACGCTATTGATCGTAATGTGCTAGAATTATCCTTGCAACAGGAAATAAATAGTGTAGTTAACTGGAGTCATGCAAACAGCATGGAAATTAACATTTCTAAAACAAAATCTATGTTAATAGGAACCAGGCAAAGACTTCACACTCTAAAATCGCAGAGAACTCTTCAGCTGCACATTGGTAGCAGGCCTATAGAAAGTGTAACAGAGCACAAGGCACTGTGTCTTATCATTGATCGAAATCTATCCTGTAATTCTCATGTTCATGCTATAGTTAAACAAATAGCCAAAAAAGTATATCAACTTGCCAAAATTAAAAACTTCCTCGACCAAATCACAAGAAAGATATTCTATACTTCCCACATATAAACACATATTGATTATTGCTCCACAATCCGAGATGGATGCTCCAAATCAATAACAAAACGCCTTTATTCACTCCAGAAAAGGGCAGTGCGTCTAATCAATGGTGATAAGTTTACAGACAATTCTAACCTAAATGAACGTCTTCAGTTACTGCCACTCCACAAACGCCTACTTTTTAATAAGGCTAAACTAACTCACAAAATCCTATTTAAAAATGCCCCAAGCTACTTTGGCCATTGTTTAAATATAACGAATTTAGCGAATTACTAAATATACTTCATGTCCCTAAACCTAGGATAGACTTATATAAAACAAGCTTAGCATACTCTGCCACTCAGTTGTGGAATAATCTTCCACAAGAAATCAAAGACACCACCAATCATTATACATACAGTCTCAACCTGTTTGAGCACTACCTCAGGACAGACATGCCCCATTAAAAAAAAAAAAAACAGCAACAAAGACAATAATAATGGTAAATTATCTCGAACCACAACTAGCCAGAAAAAAAAAACATTCCCATATGTGTGGCACGTTACACCCACCTTGGGTATTTATGATGCCCATGTTAAACATTGCCTCAACGAGTCATGTATTATTGATTATTTTTCATGCGTTTTAATGCTTATTGTTCTTTTGTTGTTAAATTGCTTCATAGGAGATGTTGAATGAAAGAATGTATGAGAGGAAATAAAGAAGAAGGGCAGAATGAGAGACGGGCCTGCGTGCCCAATTCTTAACCCTTTGAAAATAAAGATTTTCGTTCGTTCGTTCGTTCGTTCGTTCGTTCGTTCGTTCGTAGGCGACTGATGAAGGTTTGCTGAGAATTTCTACCTCATTCAATAGAACAATATATATTCACACTGGAACCAATCATGCACAAATATTGGTTGAGGGTCTGAGATGAACAGCTGAGGAGTGCGGTACGTGGGTGGGTAGGTGGGCGTGTAGGTAGGTAGGTAGGTGGGTGGGTGTGTCGGGAGATAGGCAGGTAGTCGATCTTGTGGGTAGCCCAGAAGATGGGTGTGTAGGTTGGTCAATAGGTAGGTAGATAGACAGGGGGAAGGATGTATACAGGTAGATAGGTAGGCAGGCAGGCAGGCATACAGTAGGTAGGTAGGTAGATAGGTAGACAGGTAGGCAGGCAGGCAGGCTGATGTATATAGGTAGATAGGAAGACAGGTCAGGAGGTAGGTGTTTATAGATAGGTGGGTAGGCAGATGGCTGTATATAGATAGGTAAGTAGGTAGGTAAATAGGTAATTAGGTGGGTAGGTAGGTAGATAGGTAGGTAGGTAGGAAGGTAGGTAGGTAGGTAGGTTGGTAGGTAGGTAAGTATATATAGGTAGGTAAGTATTCAGGTTTGTGTTTATAGGTAGACAGGTAGGTATGTAGGTAGGTAGGTAGGCAGGTAAGCAGGCAGGTTGGTGAATTAGGTGCATAGCAAGGCAGGTAAGGGGGTAGGTGTTTATATATAGGTGGATAGTCGGGTGGCTGTATATAGATAGGTAAGTAGGTCGGTAATTCGGTAATTAGGTAGATAGGTAGGTAGGTAGGTAGGTAGATAGGTAGGTAGGTAGGTAGTTGGGTGGGTAGGTAGGTGTATATAAATAGACAGGTAGGTAGGAAGGTAGGTAGGTAGGTGGGTGGGTGGGTAGGTGTATATAGGTAGACAGGTAGGTAAGTAGGTACGTAGGTAGGTAGGTAGGTAGGTAGGTAGGTAGGTAGGTAGGTAGGTAGGTAGATAAGAATGCACGTTATAAAGTAGGTAGGTAGGCAGGTAGGTATGCAAAGGGTAGGAAGGCAGGCTATATAGATAGATAGGTAAGTTGGTTAGTTGGATGGTTGGTTGGTTGGTTGGTTTATTGGTTGGTTGGTAGGTAGGTTGGTTGGTTGGTTGACTGGTTGGTTGGATGGTTGCTTGGTTGCTTGGTTGGTTGGTTGGTTAGTTGATTGGTTGGTTGGTTCTATAAATGGTAGATTTGTTGGTAGATCAAATCACCGTAGCGCGGAAATACGCAGCGGGTGTAGTCATGTATTAGAGATGTGGATGGTGCATGGACCGACAGACAAACGCAACAGCATATATACTGGTGGCAATCGAGTGAAATCATAGTAGACGTACTGACAGACAATAAGCCAACACATAAACTGGTGTATCTGCAGTGAAAACCAACAGACAGACTGACAGACAAACTAAGAAACAAACTGTTGTCTGTCCCGTAAAATCCTAATAAACACGTTTTGCTGTAATGTTTACAATTTACTCAATGAATAGACGGATTATCTTACATGGTCAAACACCAAACACCAGCGCGTGCATCAGGGGAACCAATCACAGCAGGAGAGACAATTCCATTAATAGTTAATGAGAGACTAGTTAACGACCGGTTCAATCTATGGTAGACTTTGTTTGAACAACGACTTCAGAAGTGGTAATTCTTCCAATTGTTGCAGTTGTTCAACGTTTGTTTGCTGTTAATTGTTGTTTGCAGTGTGGGATTTATGGCTGGGGATTTACATCATATAACATAAACGGGGGCAGTTTTTGTTGACGGAAGAGGGAAGAGGCACTGGGGAAGAGAGGGACAAAAACGACTGGAGATTTAATGTGGGAGAGAGAGAAGTGTGGAGAAAGAAAGAGAATGAGCGAACGAACTTTATTTTCAATCGGTCACAAATTGGGCACGCAGGCCCTTTTGCACTCGGCCAATTTAATCACACATTTTTACATCATTATCTATTGTGCATGTTCCATTCACATAGAAATAACGTTGTCAAATTAATGATGCAATGCATATTAGTTATTACCATGTTATAAGACAGACAGACACACATATACACACAAACACGCATACATGCCCACATTTATACTTACATCATTTACACAACCTCTCATACTTATTCTCCCACTTAATAACACACAAATACACACTACCTCGCATACACATATGTTAGTTAGTTAGTTAGTTAGTTAGTTAGTTAGTTAGTTAGTTAGTTAGTTAGTTGGTTAGTTAGTTGGTTGGTTGGTTGGTTGGTTGGTTGGTTAGTTGGTTGGTTGGTTGGTTAATTGGTTAGTTAGTTAGTTAGTTAGTTAGTTAGTTAGTTAGTTAGTTAGTTAGTTAGTTAGTTAGTTAGTTAGTTAGTTAGTTAGCTAGTTAGTTAGTTAGCTAGTTATTTAGTTTCAAACTTCACGGCAAAGGGTCGCTCCATTATGCTCCGTTCCTGTGCCAATGAATATTAAACGAAATGCTCGTCACTTCCCCATGTGAAATGTAGAAAAGACAGGAGTCTTGACAAACCAACAGCCCTCAGAGATATACTGTGCATAATGTAATAATAATGTCAGAATGCCAACACAAAAGTCAGCCACGAAAAATACAGTTCATCGTCGGTGGAAGCGGCAGTCACTAGAAAACCAGCAGCTACACATTACTGCATAAGGGAATCCAGTTAGTTCAGCAATCTGTCGGTCGCCATTTTTCTGAACATGGAGCTCTCGCTACAAACCACAGAGTACATATATAAAAGCACTACAAACGAAATTCACAGCTCACAGTGTCACTCCACGAATTCAGCTCAGTAGCAAGGCGACGGAACCATGCACTTTGAGTCCAACATGTGGAAAATGCGTAAGCCAATCGTAGGCACCAGCATAAACGTATATACTCACTCACAATCACAAACTTACTAACAAACATTTACTGTTTTTCCTGCTCATATTTTACGCCGCAACATAATTAGGCGTGGGGACTAGTTCCTTTGTTTCATGGACGGTTATTTAAAAAAAAAAAAAAATTATTCTGGGACAATTCTGGGGAGTAGCATTTTTAATGAATTGCTGTGTTAAAAATAAAAGAAGGGCTACAGGGCACTTGGTGAGGCAATGGCCAGACAGTCTCCTGGCAGTCGTAGGTAGTCTTCAGACAGTTGTCACAAAATCTCCAGATACTTGTCAACAGTGGTCAGTTAGTCGACAGACAGTCATCAGACAGTCACCTGACAGTCATCGGAGAGTCGTTAGACAGTCGTCAACAGTGGGCAGACATCCCCCGGCAGCGTACAGCCTAGCTGTGTTAACGTCACTTCGAATAGATTCAAATCCTTTGTGTTCCTGATGTTTGAACCCCATACAACTCGTGTCACACTTGTGTTCTAACTCCTCCACCTTCTGCTCCACTAATTTAATGGCAACATCTTAATTGAAAACACACAGGTGCAGACTTTGGGCTCATTCTGACCGTACATACAACGGGCAATATAATTCCACGTTCCCAGATCAACCCAGGCTTAAATGTATACCAAAATTGTCATGGGGAGTAAAGGCTATTCAAAATGTGATAGACTTTGTTTAAACAACGACTTCAGACCACATGAATCACTAATTAGCGATTGATATGTAAACATTCGGGTCTGGCGCCATATGCCTAATGCCCTATAAGGCATGTAAACCCATCCTTTACTTACTGTTTTTAATTGTGCCTGTCCGGTTCCTGCTCCGTCGCGAAAGAATTTCGAACGCAATTCTTTATCCCGCAAACCGCGTTCAAAACACAGCTGGTGGTGATTTGGAAGCTGACCACCTTGCGTTGGCTTCTATACAAGGGTATGAGTGCCGGTCGCTCAGATAGCATTGGTAAACTGCTGAACGTAAACTTGCCCAGGAATCACAAATATGTTGGATTTGTCTGCTACGTCCTGTAAAGATATTCAGTTAACTTTGTGCTGGTAATCAGTATAACTTCACTACAATATGCGCACAATAGAAGAGAAACTGACTTCTGACAAGCCACATGACGAACACAATATGAAAACAAAATCCATCTACAATACCTGGTGCATTGGTTTTAGTGCATTGGTTTTACCTGGTGCATTGGTTTTACAGCCTGCGATTCAGATTTTGTCCTAGCCCCAAGCACCCATTGAAGCAGGCAGGCTGTGGCGGATCAGCACCCAATTGGCTGGGGGCTGCCCAGCTTGAGGCGGGCGGTAGCTGATCAGTGACACCTATAGGTGTCTCCCACCGTCAGAGGCAACGCGTGGCGCCCCATGTCTACGCCAACTGACAAGGACTTATAACCCGTAACAGTTGCCTCTCGCTTTGATTCCGAGACCAGTTAAGACCAGGGATGGAGTTATTGCCTCTCCATAGCACAAAGCCTGGGCTAAAATATAGAGATCATGTGTTGCCCATGCAGCATGATCCCTCTCTCGGCCTGCCTAGTTCACTCCAGAGGAAAGGTAACACCCCTACATCTGGAACAAGACAAGCTGCAGAAGCTGCCGGATCAGCAAAGCAAAGCTCTAACTGTCCGCCTGTCGGAGCTTCGATCCTAGACCAGTCGCCAACCAAGGCTTAGGGCCTGGTCTGCCCTGCCATGACAATTTTGTCTTTAGCTTGCATTTCCTCGCACCAGGGTAAGGCTTGTACCCTCCCAATTGCGCTCTTCCGCCCGAAGCCGTTGGCACAATGTGGGGTGTCGGGTTTGGTAAGTGCCGCCCAACGTTCGGCGCTAACAGAAACCAGGTAGTACCGTCTACTGTTATACGGTAGCTCAGTCAT
Source organism: Cepaea hortensis (assembly GCA_963921405.1). NCBI lineage: Eukaryota > Metazoa > Mollusca > Gastropoda > Stylommatophora > Helicidae > Cepaea > Cepaea hortensis. The sequence continues at coordinate 254,637,159 of OY992876.1, forward strand.
ATCTGACTAAGACCTACAATACCATATTTCATTAATTCTACAAACACACGCTTCTTGTACCTTCCCAGCCTTTAGATCGTTCAGTATTGGAAGCAAGTTTCCTACAACGATACTAATTTATCGAAAGAAAGAAATTGCAAACTGGCCATCGTTTTATTCCCAGTCAGTTTCAATTCTGGCAGATGTACTAGGAAATGGACTGTGATGGGTTTAGGGATTTTCCATTTCAGGATTTCATTTAAGACTCTGGTCTTTCTGGGTCAGTGGATTTGTGTGCGACTGACGGTTGCTGTGATTGGCATGTTCGGTTCACTCGACCTGGGCAGATGTTTCACGGAACTGCTAGTGAAATGTGTGGGGATTGTTTGTGGGTAGGCGTGTGTGGTTGTGGGAAATGTACTCTAGTGCGGAGTGCTAAAGCAATTAATAATAATAACAGAATAAGAAGAAGAAAAAAGAAGAAGGAGGGGGAGGTGGAGTAGGAGGTGGAAGTGTAGGAGGTGGTGGAGAAAGATAAGAAGGAAATGGAGGAGGAGGAGGTGGGCTGGAGATTGAGGAGGAGGGCTGGAGGTTGAGGGGGAGAGGTAGTGGTGGAGTAGGAGGGGAGGAGGTGGAAAAGGAGGAGGTGGATGTTGAGGAAGATTGAGTGGCGGTGGAGGAGGAGGAGGGGTGGAGGTGGTGGAGGAGGAGGGGTGGAGGTGGAGGTGGACGAGGAGGCGGAGGAGGAGGGTGTAGGTGGAGGAGAAGGGTGTAGAGGTGGAGGAGGAGATGGAGGTGGAGGAGGAGGAGTGGAGGAGGAAGAGATGAAGGAGGAGGTGGAATAAATGAATGTGAAGATGGTGAAGGTGGAGGAAATGGAGGTGTAGGTAGAGCTGGAGGTGGGGTTGAGGTAGAGGAGTGTGTGAAGGTGAAGGTAGAGGTGGAGGTGGAAAAGGTGGTGGAGGAGGAGGGGGTAGAGCTGGAGGTGGAGGTGGAGGAAAAGGTGTTGTGGTGACATATATCATGATTTATGTGATTATGGCTGATGTATTGATTGTTGTGATGATGACTAATGTTGTAATTATTGTTGTGTTGATGACTGATGTTGTAAGGATTGTTGTGATGATGACTAATGTTGTAATGATTGTTGTTATGATGACTGATGTTGTAATGATTGTTGTGATGATAACTGATATTTATTTATTGTTGTGATGATGACTAGTGTTGTCAGAATTGTTGTGATGATGACTGATGTTGTAATGATTGTTGTGACGATAGCCCGATGTTGTAGTTATTGTTGTGATGATGGCTGATGTTGTAATGATTGTTGTGATGATGACTTATGCTGTAATGATTGTTGTAATGATGACACTTGTTGTAATGATTGTTGTAATGATGACTAATGTTGTAATGATTGTTGTGATATTGGCTGAAGTTCTAATGATTGTTCTGAAGATGATTCAAGTTGTAATGATTGTTTTGGTGATGACTAGTGTTGTAATGAATGTTGTGATGATGACTAGTGTTGTAATAATTGTTGTGATGATGACTGATGTTGTAATGATTGTTGTGATGACGACTCTTGTTGTAATGATGAGTGATGGTGTAATGATTGCTGTGACGATGACTAATGTGATGATGACTGATGTTGTAATGATTGTTGTGATGATGACTGATGTTATAATGATTGTTGTGATGATAACTGCTGTCATTATGACTGATGTTGTAATGATTATTGTGATCATGACTGATGTTGTAATGATTGTTGTGATGATGACTGATGTTGTATCGATTGTTGTGATAATGACTGATGTTATAATGATTGTTGTGATGATTACTGTCATTGTGGCTGATGTAACAATGTGATTATCGCCTATGGACAACTGGCAGGCTCGATTATTCTAACGCTCGTTTGTCTAGGGATATGATTCTCACTTTGTGAGCGAAAATTCCCGGGTTGAAATCCCGGACGAGCCCGACATTTATTTTAGTCACTTCGGTAGCTCATAGGCATAGTGTCAGACTCATAGTCACAAATATGGACAACAATCCCTTTCAAATTAATTTCCCAAATATCTCTGATTTTGTCACATGATTATTAATCTTAGACTGGGATGGGCCCTAATTATAACTTCTCTTCTTAAGTTGAGCAGGGTAGAAGTAATGGAACACACGAATCAACTGGCATGTGTTTGACAGCCTGGAATGCTTTGATAAGTAGCGCATCATTTCCTTTTCATTTTCTTCAAAATTTTCATCTTGTACATCTCATAACATGGTTGTTTATACCCTAGCATTCAGCTGACAATGTATTGTTTGTGTAAATGTAACATACATGATAGATAATTAATGTACGAAAGATGTGTGGTTGGAAAGGCCTAATGTTAGACGGGCCTGCGTGCCTAATCTGTAACCTTTAGAAAATAAACTTCGTCCTTTCTTTCCATTCTTCTCATTCGGCTAAAAAGCGTTTAAATGCAAGAGGATCGACTTCATTGCACCGAGTTTATTCCCATAAGGCCCGGTCTCTTTCCGCAGGGTGGCCTGTCCTAAGCGAGGCACAAGGCACGAACTCCGTAGCTCCAGCGGTGACTCCCAGGAGTCTTCAAGAAAATTGCCCTCGTTATCCGAAATACATAGGTCTAAATCAAACCCACAACCTTCGGCTATTATACCTGAACTTAGTCAATGCAGTGACTTCTCCTTGTTCATACGTTGTGTTTTCTTGCCTTTGTTTGCTAAAGAAGACGTGTCCAGCAAGGTTCTACCTGTTCCGTGTTGTGTTTTCTTGTGTTTGTTTGCTAAAGAAGACGTGTCCAGCAAGGTTCTACCTGTTCCGTGTTGTGTTTTCTTGCCTTTGTTTGCTAAAGAAGACGTGCCCAGCAAGGTTCTACCTGTTCCGTGTTGTGTTTTCTTGCCTTTGTTTGCTAAAGAAGACGTGTCCAGCAAGGTTCTACCTGTTCCGTGTTGTGTTTTCTTGTGTTTGTTTGCTAAAGAAGACGTGTCCAGCAACGTTCTACCTGTTCCGTGTTGTGTGCTGTACAGCTGCATTACTTCGTGTTCTTTTATTTTGATTTGTCTTACATGATAACACTCGTTCATAAACATCCCGTGCGCTGATGCTGAGGTAGCGGGTTTAACCCCTAGACAGGTCAGTTAGACTAACATGCTGACTTCTCGTCCTTGGCTTGGGGGCGTAAATTACAAAGTATCTCTGAAGTCGGGGTGGGTTCGCCTGATGGCAAGAGACACTAATAATAGAGAAAGCTAATCCACACGCAAAATTCAGTCCAGTATTACTAGAAGTAGCTTGTATGGATTACGTTTGAGTTCAAAGCGAGAGAGCGTAACAACAAGAAACATTATTGATGTTATGTCCTTTGAAAGCAATTACTCTCATATTCTCTAACTGTTTCATAATAGATGATAGGCAACAAAAAGGTCTGAATACGCTCACTGTAATGAACAAAATATTGAAAAATAGAAATATTATCAACATCACAAAAATCAAATTATCAAGAAATCAAATAATCAAAAACTCAGATGCTGTTTCCTGTTGTTATTCCGTTTATCATTACTAGATCTCTCAACACTTCCCCCGTTCTTATTTGTGTCTTAAAGCTAGTTGGTGATATTCATAACACAAACGGAATGTGGAAAAGATGGCGGCGGCGACGGGCGGGCAGATTCCGTTGACTTCTGGCATTTGTTCGACATTGTTAAACTTGGTGAAGATTTTGGCTTCCGGCTATCTACGGCAATTCCCGGCTGTGGGTCGGTTTTTACAACGTGCCTCCCCGAACGTTTCAGGGCGATGTTGGGTTATTTTTGCTGTTCTTGAAAAAACGTCTTAATAAGAGCGACCTTTAGAGAGACGGTTACAGGAGGCAGGGGAAAATCTCTGCGTACTGCGAGATATTACAGGGGTATGTGTGTGTGTGTTTGGGTGGGGGTGGGCGGAGGGGGGGGGGGGTTATTATTACGAGAATGTCGTGGATGGTTCTAACAGGAAAGGACGGACAAGCCGACAGACAGACAGACAGTTAGATTAGCTAGATAAATATACGGCAGACAATTAAATAGACGGATGGAGAGACGGGCAGACAGACAGACACAGAGAGAGAGGGAGAGAGCATGAGAGAGAGAGAGAGAGAGAGAGAGAGAGAGAGAGAGAGAGAGAGAGAGAGAGAGAAGACAGTTAGATAGTTAGATTAACTAGATAAAATACAAACAGACAATTAAATAGACGGATGGAGGGGCGGGCAGAGAGAGAGAGAGAGAGAGAGAGAGAGAGAGAGAGAGAGAGAGAGAGAGAGAGAGAGAGAGAGAGAAGACAATTAGATAGTTGGATTAACTAGATAGAATACAAACAGACAATTAAATAGACGGATGGAGGGGCGGGCAGACAGACTGACAGAGAGACAAGACAATTAGAAAGTTAGATTAGCTAGATACTATACAACCATACAATTAAATAGACGGACTGATGAACGAGCAGACACACCGTCAGAATGGTAGACAGACACATTAGCTAGATACATTTACGGCTGACAATTAAATTTATGGACGGAGGGACGAGCAGACAGACTGACATAATGACAAGACTCTCAGATAGTTAGATTAGCTAGATAAATATTCGGCAGACAATTAAACAGACAGATGGATTAACCGGTAGATAGACCGACACTGAGAGAGAGAGAGAGAGAGAGAGAGAGAGAGAGAGAGAGAGAGAGAGAGAGAGAGAGAGAGAGAGAGAGAGAGAGAGAGAGAGAGAGAGAGAAATAGTAAGACTGACCAGATAAACATACAGACAGACAATTAATCAGGCGGACGGATGACCGGACAGACAGAAAGACAAGAGAGAAAGACAAACAGTTACATTAGCCAGGAAAAGATACAGACAGACAGACCGGTAGATGTATCGACAGACAGACTAATGTAGAGACACGAAAACAGACAAACAGACAGCTATATAAATATATATAAACAAATAGACAGACAGACACTGACACCCACCTTAAGGGGTATTGGGGATATGGTGTTCTGCCCATATTTTCATAGACCACCTGCACTTGTGGGTGATGTGGTCACTACCACACCGACCGCTTTTGCCTCCAAGACATGTCTTGGTACCATTTTAATCTGAATCGACCTGACCACCTTGGTCAGTTTTACAAACCCGAATCCACCAGTGGTCACTTGACTTGCTTGTAGAAACAGCGCCCCTGTTCAACCCCTACCATTGGCAGTATTCTGTTCTCGACGTTACGATACTGGGGTCGAGGCAGCCATGTAAAACGATGTTCCGTAATATGTCTAGAGTAACAGAGATGTGGTTCCTGAGACGAATGTTGCGAATTCCTTGGACTGTCAGAGTAACCAACAACGATTGCCTAAAAGAGGCTAATGAAACTAAAGCATGATATACAACAATAAGAAAGAAACAAACAGTTTTCTTCGCTCATGTGATGAGAAGAGAGGCATTGGAGAACATCGTGCCAACTGGAAAGATCAAGGGGAAGAGAGGCAGAACAAGAGAAATGATACTGGAGGGATTGAGACAGTGGCATGGAGGAATGTCTGCAGCAGAGTTTATCCAGAATACCACAGACTGAGATATGTGGAGAGACAAGAACGTCTACGCCAGCTGACAGCGCACTTGATGATGATGATATCTAGGGAAAACATGTTGTGAGGAAGAAAATTGGCTATTCATCTCATTATATTGTGGCTTACACTGTGTGAGCAGGAGAGTTGTTGTAAAGGTTAGAGCGTTGGGCTGACAATGATGACATGAGCGAGGTCGGACAATTTTCGGTGTCAGCTCTCATCCTTCGCTACGGGAGAGAACAACTGACCACCTAAACCTGCGTGCACTCCCACATACAGACTGTGATGGTCCTAACTCTTCACATACACTCTGCGCGTTTCTGGTAAGGGGGGGGGGGGGGGGTTAAACATAACTCTGGCAGTTAGTTGGTAGCAGCTCATACATGCTTTTGTAATATATATGTAACAGGAGGTAGAATATATCAAGGATAGGAAGATATAATTTCCTATACCTAGGTGCTCAAAGATGAAGAAGCGCAACACTGACTTCTATTGGGCCAGAGAAGAAAAGGATAATAAGAAGAAAGAGAGGAAGAGCACTTTATATATTCTCCTCAGTTAACAAGAAAAGGGATAGAGAGTTAGACAGAAGATTCCAGGAGTTCTTTAGGCGGGGGATATACTGTTGTACACCCCAGACAAAAGATTACACTGTTGGGCTGTAACAGGATCAATGAGTTTACACAACAAACTATAAACTAAACAAAACAAATTAAGAACAACAAAATTAGACCTTTATTGACAGAACTGCATGATTCAGGGACAAACAGACATCCTGACATGTCACACAACTGACATATACAGAAACGGGAACCTACGTTCCCACAGTGGATATCACTGCTGCCTAACATCGCTATGAACATGACCGGGTACCCATCTCCACAAACTAGCAAGGACATGGCAACAAAGAAGGCTCAACGTAAACAACAACGGTAACCACAGGTATGGATTATCTACTGATCCCATCTCAGGACTCATGGACAGTCGGTACTTACAGAAATGGGAATCTGAAATCCCACAGCTAGACATAGCTACTGTCTAACGCCAACCACGGGGGCGGTGTCTAAATGATAGTGGAACCCCAACCATGTTCAGTTGAATCAAAGGGTACCCTCAGTACCCCCACAGGACACCCGCATCACATGGGCCGACTGGGACCGGATACAGCAAAGAACTATGATGTAACTAATAACAGAACTATAACCCTAACAGCAGAGATATAGTGGCATAAACAAGTATAAACAGGTATACGAATGGGAGTGTGAGTGGCCTAAAACGACATTAACCAGAGCTGGGGCTCAAGTTTGCTCTACAAACAACATCTATGGCCAGTGGTCACTACCACATAAGAGAACATCATTTGTCCTGAATCTTCACCGAATACTCCTGGTACTTGTTTTCTTACTACACCCCTGTCAATCTGCAGAGTAGCACTTTCACCGCTACTAATTGAAGCAAACCCATGTTGTCCTAATTCTGCCGGTTATCGCCATTTTACATGCAAAGATAACTCTACAATTATTTTAGTCAATTAGGGACAGAAGAGCTCTTCAAACTTCTGTAAAGCTATAAACCGAACTACACCAAATTCTACCTCAACCTGGTGAATGTTTTGAGTTTGGAGATTCCAGTTAGGGACTAGTAGAGGCACCACAATCCTACCTTTAATTAAGCTATCTAAATATATTTAACTCACCAAGAGTGGGCTTACAAATTGCCGGTCATTTTCATGGATTTCCTCGGTCCTTGTGTGTGGACCACACAGGCCAGTTTTGGTTAATTCTAGAGGCATTGGTGACTCCCTGCTCTGGTCCAGTGACTGGGGAGGGCTGGTTCAAGCCTCCCTATTTGATGGTATCTACATATCTACAGCGATCTACATAATCGCTACTTTGGCCACGGTTGTTACAGTTGGAGAGAGCGGGAAACTGACGAGCACTCCTTTTTATCGATGTTTCCAGAGTGGCTTCCCATCATACCCTATAGCACTGCAAGGGACGCCGGTATTGGTAATATCACCATCATCATGTGTCGCGTCAGGCGATCACACATCGCACCCCCAATTTTTCGACGGTCCCCGTCGAATAAGGAAGCTGTAGACCCTTAGGGTTTAGACAAACCCAAAAAAATACCTGTACATAGGATAAAAACAAAGCAAAACAAAACATGGTCGAAGACATGGCGTCTTGAACTCACATTCTGTGAGTGGGGATTCCTAATTCGAATTAACATTGGATGACTCAAAACAATTAATTAATAATTAATTATTTGTCCATGTTGTAAAAATATATAACGAATGTTTCTGTCTGATGATGCTCACTGAATATCGTTTCCTCCCACTTAATGTCTATTATGTGTCTCTTTTGAATTTTCTATGCACAAGGGAAATATAGGACATCACTGTTCATTCGCCGCTCAACACTTAATATGTCCACTTATGATATCATGAACCTGGATGAACACGCTGGTATGATGAACTCCTCTGCCTCCGCCAATAGGAAAGGGATTTTCTGATGACCACGGGTAATCGTGTCATCTGTCACTTCAAACGAACATGGTGAACTGATGTACAATGAGGGAAACATCCCCTCTTGATGATCTCAGGTGATGATGCCACCATTGGGGATTGAATATGGATGTCCAGCGCTCTGCTGCTGGTGGGACGCACTGGTGGGATGGATTTCTGATGTCCCCTCTCCCAGACAAACAAGGGAAAGGTACTTCTATGGATGGCCTCAGATGTTGGCACCGCTGAAATCAGTCGCATGAACAGTCCACAACTGTTCTCCCGAAAGAATCAACAGCATTTGTCTCTTGGAAAAGCACAGCCCCGGCCTCTATTGAAATTGGGACCGTTCTACTCTCCTGCTGTTCATTCATGAAGTCGTCGACTATATCTGTAGCTTTCTGAGCAAAGCTTGATGGTTTCAGTAGGAATATATATGCATATTCCAAAAAACTTTATAGTATAAGCTTGATGACCTTCGTTAAAGTTTTCGCACTCTTAACTCATACCAGCGGACTCAGACTGAGCGCCGGCTGGGTGAGAAACTTCGGTTCCCTGAACAAAGAATAAGGTCACCTTTAATTTCGACGACTTGAGATGAGGTGTAGGTCTGGAGGCTCTTCTCTCAATGTTGTGCTTCTTGGAGACTTGGGAACAAAACCTGAACCCAGTTAATGTCTTTGGCCAGGGACCTCTCACACCCCCAAGAAGGCAGAGGATAAAAAAACATGGAACTACCACCTAAAAGAATCATTGAAGATTGGAACAGGCACCAACAGGATAATCTAGAGGCCGCCAAACGTCCTAGGCCAAGGCTCGCCATTTGTAACAGGAGGAATAATATCAAGGATAGGAAGACATAGTTTCCTATTCTTTGGCGCTCAAAGACAAAGAAGCGCAACACTAACTTTTAGTGGGCTAGAGAAGAAAAGGACAATAAGAAGAAAAAGATAAAGAGCACTGTATATATTCTCATCAGTTAACAAGAAAAGGGATATAGAGTTAGACAGAAGATTCCAGGAGTTCTTTTGTCTGGGGTATACAACAGTATATCCCCCGCCCACATCACATCATAATCACATCACCTTGTTGGGTTATTCGCGCAGGATAGGGCAGATGTGGTCGAGGCTTTTTGAAGTCCTGTGTCTAGTTCAGATGAACAGTTAGATCATCACGGCCTGGAGAGAATGGTGCTGCAGGGAGTGAACAGGGCATGTGGTTGACACTCAGGAAAGACCAGACGAACACATGATGAGACTGCTGCTAGTACCCTTAGTATTGGGACTCTTTGCTTGCTGTTGAAGATGATAACCTAGCACGTATGGGAATGTCCCGACAGTCTCTTATGTCGGTTCTAGACTCAACTCGGTACCAATTTTTTAGGCTGACTCAATCCCAGAGCCATGGGACTTACATGTTCTATGAGGCTGACTCCATCCCAGAGCCATGGGACTTACTTCTTCCATGAGGCTGACTCAATCCCATATGACTCCGATATGTTGTTCTATTTATGAGATGTCTCTTCTTTTGTGTCCTAGAGCCATGGGACTTACTTGTTCTGTGAAGCTGGCTCCATCCCAGAGTCATGAGGCTTACTTATTCTATGAGGCTGGCTCCATCCCAGAGCCATGACTCTTACTTATACTGTGAGTCTGCAACGACACCGCAGCCACGTCTCCAGAGTTATTACATGTACGATCATTGGTCACTGAGCCAGCGTGCGATCTATGCTGGGGTGATGGCTCGTTTTTGTGAATGTTTGTTGTCGTGTCTGCCTGTCCGTCTATCTACAGATAGCGGCTTCCCCTACAGCCAGGCGCCCGCCACGATGTCCATGCTGAATGGAACACTCCAGTCCCACCAGACACAAATGTCTGTCTGTCTGTCTGTCTGTCTGTCTGTCTGTCTGTCTGTATGTATGTATGTATGTATGTATGTATGTATGTATGTATGTATGTATGTATGTATGTATGTATGTATGTATGTATGTATGTCTGCAGACGGCAGGTTCTCCTAAACTAGTGTGAGATCTATGCTGGTGTGCTGGCTAATCAATTTGTTGATGTTCGTTGTCGTTGTATTAGTTTGAAGTTTGTCCAATGCCACACTCCAGTCCCACCAGGCACAACATTGATATATGTCTGTCTGTCTCCCTGTTTGTTTGTCTGTTTGTCTGTCTGTCTATCTGTCTACAGATAGCAGCGTCTCCTACACCAATGTGAGATCTATGCTAGTGTAATGGCTAATGACTGTGTTGATGTTCGTTGTCGTTGTATCTGTTGGAAGTTTGACCAATGCGGCACTCCAGTCCCACCAGACACAACACTGATGCCTGCCTGTCCGTCTGTCTACAGATAGCAGCTTGCCCTACAGCCAGGCGCCCGCCACGATGTCCATGCTGAATGGAACGGTGACAGAGGGAACTACAACCGAACAGGAGAAGGCTACAGACGATACAGAGATCATTGTCCTTAGCTTCATCCTGAGCATCTTCTGCGTCTTGGGGACCGTCGGTAAATCCTTTAGCTCTTTATGTTTGTAATTATATGTTGTTCTATTTATGAGATGTCTCTTCTTGTTTTGTAATCATCTATCTTCTGCGTCTTGGGGACCGTCGGTAAATCCTTTAGCTCTTTATGTTTGTAATTATATGTTGTTCTATTTATGAGATGTCTCTTCTTGTTTTGTAATCATCTATCTGAGCATCTTCTGCGTCTTAGGTACCGTCGGTAAATTCTTTAGCTCTTTATGTTTGTAATTATATGTTGTTCTATTTATGAGATGTCTCTTCTTGTTTTGTAATCATCTATCTGAGTATCTTCTGCGACTTGGGGACCGTCAAATTCTTTAGCTCTTTATGTTTGTATTTATATGTTGTTCTATTTATGAGATGTCTCTTCTTTTGTGTCCGCTTTGCTGTAAAGGAGTTACGAATGCAATTCGTAATCCCGCGTACCATGTTCAAAACAGCTGAGGGCGATTTTGAAACAGACCGCCTTGTGTTGGTATGCATACCAGTCCTGCAGAAAGCAATGGCAAACTACTTAATATTTTATATATATATATATATATATATATATATATATATATATATATATATATATATATATATATATATATATATATATATATGACCGAGTATCCACCGGAATAAGTGGACAACTCTGCAGCTGAGCAGAGCAGGGCACTCACTTGTCCTGACAGTCGAAAATGGCTGTCAAAGGCAGAGTTAAAAGACCACCATGTGAATGTGGAAGGCAAGGGGAAACCACCACATTATCTTCCCAAGATTTCATGGCGACACACATTTCAGAAATAGTGAACGACGTTAATGGCTGTCTTAGGACATCCTCGTCCGGTACGGACAGTCATGAGCCACAGGTGACACCAGACCATCATCCAGCTACTGATGGCAAAACTAAAACTATAAACTAAATAAATTTAGAGTAGGAACATGGAATGTTAGGACATTAAATGAGCTAGGAAAGTTAAACAATGTTCTAAGAGAAATGGAAAACATGAAAATGAATATACCAGGCGGAAGTAAGATGAGATGGAAGGGATCTGGCAAAATTATAACCGACAAACACACAATAATTTATTCTGGAGGGGACACACATGAAAAAGGTGTAGGAAAAATATTTGATGAAAAAACAGCCAAATCTATGAATGGATACTGGTGTATTTCAGATAGAGTTATAATGGTCAAAATCAAAGGACAACCAATAGATATAAATATTATACAAGTATATGCACCAACAACAAGCAGTAGTGAAGAAGAAATACAACACTTTTACGATGAAATAGAAATGGCAATAGCTCAAATTGGATCACAAGAAATAAAAATAGTACTGGGAGATTTTAATGCAAAAGTAGGAAAGGGAAAAATAGAGGATATAGTGGGGAATCACGGTTTAGGTACAAGAAATGAACGAGGAGAGAAACTAATAGAATGGGCAAATATTAATGATCTGATAATTGGAAACACATGGTTTAAACACCATAAAAGACGACTATACACATGGAAAAGCCCTGATATGAAAATACGCAACCAAATTGACTACATACTTATTAATAAAAGATTTAGAAATGCATTAATTAATGTAAAGACAATGCCTGGTGCTGACGGTAATAGTGATCATGTACCACTAAGTGGACAAATAAAAGTAAGATTAAAGAGAGGGGAAAAAATGGTTAAGAACCTGAGACTTAATAAAGAGGTTCTGAAAGTAGATAAAGAAATTCAAGAACAATATAGAGTGACTGTGAAAAATAGGTACAATGCAATAGCTAACATACAGAGTATAAATGATCAATGGGAAATGTTAACGGTCTCCATTCATCAAACTAACAAAGAAATATTACCGAAGAGAAGCCAAAAAGCTAAGAAAAAAATGGATGAATGAAGAAATCTTAATGCTGATGGACAAAAGGAAACAGAATAAAAATGACAAACAAGAGTATGCTAAGATAAATAAAGAAATAAGAGATAAATGTGTGAAGGCAAAAGAAAGTTGGTTAAACGAGCAATGCAAACAAATTGAATTAAATTCTATTATAGATCAAAAATGTATGCACAGACAAATCAGTGAGCTCACAGGAAGTAAAATAAGAATAAATACAGGGTGTTTGAAATCAAAAACAGGAAAGATATTATTGGAGGAAGGTGCTATAATGAAGAGGTGGAATGAGTATATAAGAGAATTATATGATGGAGAAAGGGAAGAATTAACAGAAGAAAGTAACTTAGAAGGCCCACCTATTCTAAAAGAAGAAGTCGCTGACGCTATGAAACATATGAAGAAAGGAAAAACAGCTGGGCCAGATGAAATCACAGTAGAAGAATTAGAAGTATTGGGAGAATTTGGGGTAGATATATTAACCAAAATGCTAAATGGTATTTACAACAGTGGATATTTACCGAGCGATATGGTAAAATCTGTATTTATTGCAATACCAAAGAGACCAGGAGCAATTGAATGTGAAGATTTTCGTACAATTAACCTCATACACCATGTCACTAAGCTTCTACTCAGAATTATAATGAGAAGAACAAGAAAGAAAATATAAATGGAAATTAGTGAAGAACAGTACGGTTTTATGGAAGGAAAGGGTACAAACAATGCAATATATATATTACGAACACTAATAGAAAGGTCAACAGAGAAACAGAGGGACATATATTTATGCTTCATAGATTATACTAAGGCATTTGATAAAGTAAAACATGATGAGCTGATTAAAATGTTGGAAGATATCAACATTGATGGGAAAGATTTAAGAATAATAAAGAATATATACTGGAACCAAGTAGCAGCAATTAAAATGGGAAATAAAGAGGGTAGTTACGAACAGATAAAGCTAGGAGTACAACAGGGGTGTGTCTTGTCACCCGATCTCTTCTCCCTATATAGCGAAGTAATAATGAGAGGGATCAAAGAGAAGCCAGGAATACTAATCAGAGGATATAATATAAACAATATACGCTATGCAGATGACACAGTATTGGTGGCGGATAATGCAACAGACCTACAACAATTATTGGACATTGTAGTATCAGAGAGTGCACAGAAAGGAATCTCCTTGAATATCAAGAAAACAGTAACAATGGTGATATCAAAGAAAATGGGGACACCAAAATGTGACATAGAAATATAAGGGGGAATTCTCAACCAACTGGATAATTTTAAATACCTAGGGGCACTTATAACATCGGATGGAAGATGTACAACAGTGATTAAGAGCAGAATAGGTCAGGGAAAAGCCGCATTTCAGAAAATGAAGAGTATCTTATGCAATAAGTCGCTATCAATGAATGTAAGAAAGAGAGTGCTAAAATGCTATATAGAACCAGTTTTGCTGTATGGCAGCGAATCTTGGAATGTAAATGAACAAATTAGGAAAAACTTAGAAGGAACAGAGGTGTGGTTTTTAAGACGAATGTTGCGAATTCCTTGGACTGCCAGAGTAACTAACAACGATTACCTGAAAAAGGTTAATGAAACTAGAACATTATATACAACAATAAGAAAGAGACAAACAGCTTTCTATGGTCATGTGATGAGAAGAGAGGCATTGGAGAACATCGTGACAACTGGAAACATCGAGGGGAAGAGAGGCAGAGGCAGAGGCAGACCAAGAGAAATGATGCTGGACGGATTGAGACGGTGGCATGGAGGAATATCATCAGCAGAGTTGATCCAGAACACCAAAGACCGAGATCTGTGGAGAGCCATGAACGCCTACGCCAGCCGTCACGGCACTTGATGATATATATATATATATATATATATATATATATATATATATATATATATATATATATATATATATATATATATAATATATATATATATGTGTGTGTGTGTGTGTGTGTGTGTGTGTGTGTGTGTTTGTGTTTGTGTGTGTGTGTCAGGTCTTAGTCAGATATGACTGAGCTACCGTATAAAAGTAGACGATAATACCTGCTTTCTGTTAGCGCCGAATGTTGGGCGGCACTTACCAAACCCGACACCCCACATTGTGCCAACGGCTTCGGGCGGAAGAGCGCAATTGGGAGGGTACAAGCCTTACCCTGGTGCGAGGAAATGCAACCTAAAGACAAAATGCCATGGCAGGGCAGACCAGGCCCTAAGTCTTGGTTGGCGGCTGGTCTAGGATCGAAGCTCCAACAGGCGGACAGTTAGAGCATTGCTTTGCTGATCCGGCAGCTTCTGCAGCTTGTCCTTTTCCAGATGTAGAGGTGTTACCTTTCCTCTAGAGTGAACTAGGCAGGCCGAGAGAGGGATCATGCTGCATGGGCAACACATGATCTCTATATTTTAGCCTAGGCGTTGTGCTATCGAGAGGCAATGACTCCATCCCTGGTCTTAACTGGTCTCGGAATCAAAGCAAGAGGCAACTGTTACGGGTTTAAGTCCCTGTCAATTGGCGTAGACATGGGGCGCCACGCGTTGCCTCTGACGGTGGAAGACACCTACAGGTATCACTGATCAGCTACCGCCCGCCTCAAGCTGGGCAGCCCCCGGCCAATTGGGTGCTGATCCGCCACAGCCTGCCTGCTTCAATTGGTGCTTGGGGCTAGGACAAAATCTGAATCGCAGGCTGTAAAACCAATGCACAAGGTGCTAATAAAAAGAAAACTAGAAACCTCAAGCTACGGCTTGCAACCTGGAACGTGAGAACCATGTGTCCAGGATTTTCCATTGACTTGACCAATATTGACGATGTGAGAAAAACGACTGTGATTAATGCTCAATCGTCTTAACATTGATATTACTGGCCTGAAGGAGACTCGCCTCGCTGAGGAAGGGTCAATCAGGGAAAACAATTACACCTTGTTTTGGAAGGGTAGAGGGCAGGCAGAAAAAAGGCAGCACGGTGTGGGCTTTGCAGTGAAGAATTCGCTACTGGGAATGATTGAAAGTCCAGCAGGAGGAAATGAAAGACTATTATCCCTGCGCCTGGCAACCTCTTGTGGTTTTGCCACCATTATTACTGCATATGCACCTACACTCGATTTCTCTGATGATGTGAAGGATTCCTTCTATGAGGAGTTAGACTCCGTGATCAAGGCAGTTCCAGAATCTGACTACATTTATATGCTCGGTGATGTCAATGCTCGTGTGGGCAAGGACTCGAGTTCATGGCCAGTGTGCCTTGGAAAATACAACATCGGTCGCATGAATGAAAATGGGCAAAGGCTGCTGGAGCATTGCACTAGAAATGACCTATGTATTACAAACTCATTTTTTAAAACAAAAGAGCTGCATAAGGTCACATGGAAACATCCAAGATCCGGCCATTGGCACCAGCTGGACTTCATTATCACACGGAGACAACATCTGAACCATATATCATTGACTCGAAGTTACCACAGTGCTGACTGTGATACAGATCATTCTTTGGTTGTTGCAAGGGTTAGACTGAGACCAAAGAGAATCTACACAGCTAAACACAAATCTAGCCCCAGGATTAATATTATTAACACTCACGATCCTGAAAAGTGCTTTCAGTTTCAACGGCAACTTGAAGACGCTTTCACTGATACACCAGAAAACTGTACAGTAAATGAAAAGTGGGGTCAACTTAAGGAAACTCTTTATAAAACTGCCGTGGGGGTTTACGGCACTGTGAATCATAAGAAGCAGGACTCGTTTGCGACAAACAGCCAGACTCTGCAGCCCTTGATTGATAAGAAGAAGAAAGCTCTCTTAAGAAACACGGAAAGAACAACGTGTAACACTCTGAGTGAGCTAAGCAAGCTAGGAAGGATGTGCAAAAGGCTGCCAGGCAGTGTGCAAATGATTATTGGATCAAGTTATGTGAGTCCATTCAAATCGCAAGTGATAAGGGAAACATCAGAAGCATGTATGACGGAATAAAGAAAGCCTGTGGTCCAATGATCAAAAGAAGTGCACCATTGAAAACCTTGACTGGAGAAATCATAACTGATAAGAAACAGCAGATGGACAGATGGGTAGAGCACTATTTGGAGCTTTACTCAAGTGAGACCAAGCTAGCGGATGATGCCCTCAACGCCATAGAGGCTCTACCAACTTTTGACCACCTGGACACACTTCCCACCATAACAGAAGTTAAGTGTGCTATAAATGAACTTGCATCCGGCAAGACTCCAGGTAAGGATGGGATTCCAATAGAGGTAATCAGGAGTGGGCAAGACACACTCACTCTACAGATCCACCAGCTAATAGAGCTATGCTGGCGGGAAGGACAAGTCCCACAGGATTTCAAAGATTTAAGCATCATAACACTGTACAGCGTTGATTTTCGAGAATTCGCTAGACGGTGACGCGGTCATCTACACAGATGGGTCGGTCGTCCGACATGTGAGAAGCTGAAACCACAAGTAGCCTGACCATGGAAGTCATGGCAGTAAGTAAAGCAATAACATGGCTCGAGACACAGACATTCACTAGGGCTTGTTTCCTTAGCGACTCAATGACCATGATCAAGAGGATAGAGGAGGGGTCGATCCGAAGAGAATGGTTGCTGCCTCTGAAGCGGTCTCGGCTGGCAAAGATTAGTTTCATCTTCGTGCCAGGGCATGCGGGAGTACAAGGAAATGAGCGGGCTGACAAGCTCGCAGGTGAGGCTACTGTGGAGGGCGGACACGCCATGGACCAGGCTGACATTCTGAATGCTCTAGGTGAAGTGAGACTTTTGCGAGAACCAAGTGATGACTGTGAATCTACAACAATGGCCAGACTGCGAGAGCAGCAAATTAAAAGAGGGGTGGCCAAACAAGAACACTACGCAGGAAGCCAAAGAAGATTGATAAACCAACACAGAACTGGCGTCGTTAGCTGCTACACGCTGCGGGATTTGCTGAGGAGGGGATCCGAGCACTTATGGACTGAATGGTTCGATGTGCAACGAGGATGATCTGTCGACTAACTAACTAACTAACTAACACTGTACAAGAACAAGGGCGATCGGAGCGACTGCAACAACTATAGGGGTATCTCACTTCTGTGTATTGTTGGAAAAGTATTTGCCAGAATTGTTCTACGCAGACTTCAAGTCCTAGGAGATCAAGTCTACCCCGAATCACAGTGTGGCTTTCGACAGACCCGGTCTACCATTGATATGATATTCTCATTGCGACAAATGCAAGAAAAATGCCGTGAACAGAATCAACCACTGTTTATTACCTTCACCGACCTCACAAAGGCATTTGATTTGGTTAGTCGTGAGGGTCTGTTCAAGGCACTAAAGAAGATTGGCTGCCCACTAACTCTTCTGTCCATTGTGGAATCGTTCCACACAGGCATGAAGGGTATAATCAAGTTTGATGGTGCAACTTCTGAAGAGTTTGAAATCAAGAGTGGAGTTAAGCAAAGTTGTGTACTAGCTCCTACCCTCTTTGGAATATACTTTTCACTTCTACTGAAATATGCCTTTCGTGATCAGGATGGTGGTATATACATTCACTCACGCTCAGATGGCGGCCTCTACAATGCTCAGAGATTGAAGGACAAGACCAAAATTAGGAGGGTACTGATCAGAGAGTTTCTTTTTGCATATGATGCTGCAATTACGACCCACTCTGAGGAAGAATTGCAATGTCTACTAGCTGCATTCTCCAATGCTTGTTCTGAATTTGGTTTAACAATTAGCAAAAAGAAGACACAGATTATGTCACAAGGTTCACATGGGGTACAATCAATCTTTATTGACGACGCCGAACTAGGAAATGGTAGACCATTTTACATATCTAGGATCAGAGGTAAATAGCAAAATATCCCTAGATCAGGAAATCAATATCCGGATTGGTAAGGCAGCAACAACAATGGACAGGTTAAGAAAAAGAGTCTGGGAGAACAGGAAGCTCACTGCCAAAACAAAAGTCCCTGTCTATCAAGCCTGTGTCCTTAGTACTCTTCTTTATGGCAGTGAAACCTGGACAACTTACTCACAACAAGAGAAACGTTTAAATAGCTTTCATATGCGGTGTCTGCGAAGAATTCTGGGTATTAAGTGGCAAGACAAAATCACAAATACTGAAGTATTGGAAAGATCAGGTTGTGTGACGGTTTATTCCATGCTCAGTCTTCGTAGACTTAGATAGATAGGACATCTTAGGAGGATGGATGATGGTAGAATACCAAAGGACATCTTTTTTGGTGAATTTTAGATGGGTAAGAGATCTCAGGGTCGGCCTCTACTACGATACAAAGATGTGTGTAAGCGGGACATAATTGATACAGGCATTGATAATGGACATTGGGAGCAAGTCGCCGCTGAACGTGTTGCATGGAAGGCAAACATCAGAAATGGAATAAAGACAAAGGAGAAAATTATTGCAGATAAGTCACAAACCGAGCGTGTGAGACGTAAGATGGTGCATGATGATGGAAATGACCACATGTTCACATGCATCAACCGTGGACGAACATTTACAGCGCGAATTGGCCTTATCAGTCACATTCGCTACCGCCATAGGTAAAAGTTATTATGCCTTTTTAAAGCACAAACTATCGTCTGTCAAGACGGCAAGGTGCCAATGATATATATATATATATATATATATATATATATATATATATATATATATATATATATATATATATATATATATATATATATATATATATATATATATATATATATATATATATATATATATATAAAATACAATGTATGTCTGTCTGTATGTATGTTATTTATGCGTTCGCGAACGGTCCATCCGATTGAGATGAAATTTTCTACATGTTTTCTTCTCATTCCTGTGCAGCCAACTGTCATAGTATGTTAATGTAAAAACAGTTATTTACGTAATAAAATTTAATTATTTAATTTACATTATAATTAATATATAGCGAGGGGACTTAACTTAAGAAAAGTTATATCAAGGGACATAACTTTTAGTAGCATTGCTATATATTTTCTATATAATTGTTGCATTGTTATCAAAGCTTTATAAAATGTTTGTCTACAGTTATTTACAGGCATATGCGTTATAATATATAATGATAAAATCTTTAATGCATTTTTAAAGTTTTCATAAAAATAATGCATCTAACTCATCTTTCTATTTCTCTTCGACATCTGTACAGTCATCCCAGCATTTATTGGGTTTTCGTGATATCTTGGTAAGTTTACGTTCAGTAGTTTCAGATTGCCCTATTTAGTTATTGGGATGAAGATTGTTCTCTTCTAGTCTGTTCGCCATATTTCCGGGAACGCGGACGGGAACGGGAGCTTATATGAATACTAATATGAATTAAATGAGACGCTCCCCACCATGGACTGGGCGAACCGGGCCGGGTCGTCTGTTTTGGGAACGGGAACGGGAGCAGGGGCCGAATATGAATTAAATGAGACGCTCCCTGCCAGGGGCTTGGCGAAGCCGGGCCGGGCTTCTTTTTTTTTTGGGAACGGGAACGGGAGCAGGGGCCGAATATGAATTAAATGAGACGCTCCCCACCAGTAACTGGGTGAAACCGGGCCGGGTCGTCTAGTATATATATATATATATATATATATATATATATATATATATATATATATATATATATATATATATATATATATATATATATATATATATATATATATATATATATATATATATATATATATATATCGTAAACAACCAAAGACTGCTGGTGCTGGAGTTTACTGCGACGTCATGGAAAAGATGTGCAACTAATTTATCTCTTCTTTTGTAATACGAGCGTATAAATATTTCAAATGTTAGTGGGACGTTACGCTGAAGAAAAAAAAAGTAATATTTAATCTTCCAGCGTTGTGATGTCACGTCTTTCCTGAGGTCAGGGGATGACGTCTTCTGCGTGTCCTTCTTAGCTTCATAGTGTCACGTATTCTATGTGTCCTTCCTGCCGTGACAGAATCATGTCTTCTGTGTTTCCTTCCTGACGTGACGGGATTACGTCTTCTGTGTGTTCTTTCCTAGTTTCGTAGTGCCACGTCTTCTGTAAATCCTTCCTGGTTTGTTGGTGTCACAACTACTGCATGTCCTTTCACTAGGACCATCAGTGTCCTACTTATGATAGTTCTCTGGTCCTTTACTCCTTCGAGAACAAAATAAAGCAATGAAATATACGCAATTCCTTTTGTCAAAACATACAGCAATTCCTTCTGTCAACACATACAACAATTCCTTCTTCAACACATTCAACAATTCCAGTTGTCAACCCATACAACAATTCCTGTTGACAACACATATAACAATTCATGTTCTCAACACATACAACAATTCATGTTCTCAACACATATAACAATTCCTGTTCCCAACACACACTACAATTCATGTTGTCAACACATACAACAATTCGTGTTGACAACACATACAATAATTCCTGTTGACAACACATACAACAATTCCTGTTGTCAACACTTAACAATTTCTTTTGTCAAAACATACAACTTTTCTTTTTGTCAATACGTACAACAATTCTTTTTGTCAACAGTATGTCAAGAGTATGTTATAATCCTGTAGTCAAGCGTATGTTATAATCATCTAATCATGAGTATATGATAATCATCTGGTCAAGAGAATGTTACAATCCTATGATCAAGTGTATATTATAATCATTTGATCAAGAGCATGCTATAATCATCAATAATCTGGACAAGAATATGTTGTAATCCTGTGGTCAAGTGTATGTTATTATCACCTGGCCAACAATATGTTATAATCCTGTGGTCAAGAGTATGTTATAATCATCTTTACAAGAGTATGTCATAATCATGTGGTCATGAGTATGTTATAATCATCTGGTCAAGAGTCTGTTATAATTATGAAGTAAAGAGTATGTTATAATCATCTAGTTAAGAGTATATTATAATCATCTGGTCAAGAGCATGTTATAATCATGTGGTCAAGAGTATGTTATAATAATCTAGTTAAGAGTATATTAAATTATCTGCTTAAGTGTATGTTATAATCCTGGGGTCAAGAGGTCAAACCAGCCTGAAAGTAACACCAGGGAATGGTTTGGGAAGTACAGGCGGCGGATGTGATTCTGACCTCATAACACCCTCCAGTGTCCATCGGTTTCAAATATGGCGCTAGCACCATATACTGGACACATATCCGTGCTTGTACATGGGGTCATGTACTTGCTGAACTCATTAAGTGGCATGGGATGATTAATCGTCTTAAGCGTCTGCTCGTATCTGCCTTGGGCTTATATACAGTAGTTGTCCCTAAGCAACCCCCTTTAATATGATATATAATACAACATGTCAGCTAAACTATTAACAACATTTAAGTCATAACTATGACACACTCCTACTTCCCATTTTTCCATAATCCATTTTTATTTGGCCCATACCTACTTTTTGTTTTACATTGAATATGTTAAGATATGATTGATACACATCAAGGCCTTACATGGGGTACTTTACTTATTTAAGATATGCTGCATACACATCAATGTCTGTACACGGGGTACTTTACTTATTTACGTTATGCTGCATACACATCAAGGCTTGTACACGGTGTACTTTACTTATTTAAGATATGCAGGATACACTTCAAGATCTGTACACGGGGTCCCTGACTTACTTAAGACACACAGAGAACTTATTACAAACAGAAAGAGGCAGTCATCATTTGTGACCGAGTATGAGAAGACAAAATCTGGAGCCTATAGCAAGAAGTGGATAGATCTGCGAGGAAAAAAAAGAGACACAGAAAGACAGAGCGTTCAGATTTATGACATCCTTATCTCATGGCTAGAATTAACTAGGTTTAGAAATAAATTGTAAGAATACAGAGATTATGTTCGTCTCTAAGAAGAAAGAAACACGACAGTGTGATAAAAGAATAAATAGGAATATTCTTAAACAAGTTAATCGGTACATCCATCTTGGAACAGACGTAACATCTGATGGAGGTTAGGGAGGGGGGGGGGGGTGGACCTTGAGGAGATTAGAACAAGAATCGCTATGGCAAAGGTAGTCTGTAGCAAAATGGAAAACATATTGACTAGTAAAAAGATGTCAATTGCAACGAAGAAAAGAGTACTGAAGTGCTGCATAGAACATATGCTTGTGTATGGATGTGAAGCGTGGACAATGAGCAGAGAAGCTGAAAGCCATCTACTGGCTGTGGAAATGTGGTTTCTGAGAAAAATGCAAAGAATGCCAAGGACAGACAGAAAAAAAACCTATGAGCAAGTCTTACCAGAAGAAGATGAAAATCCGTAAACTGATTAGAGAAATTATACATAGACAGTTAAATTTCTTTGGACACGTTATGAGGAGAAATAAACTAGAGAACTCGGTGACAACTGGCAAGATTGAGGGGAAAAGAACAAAGAGAAGGCAGAGGAGTAGATATCTGAATGGCGTGACCACATGGCATGGTTGGGACAAGAACACCGACTGATTCACGACTCTAGTGATCGTGTAAGATGGGGAAACATGACCGTCCATGCTTACCGGCATGGCACGTGATGATGATGTCTCATGGCGGCGCAGAACATATACGTGCTGGAGATCGAAGATACGCAGAAGCATGATCGCCCACGCCAATGGGCAGGGCACTTGATGATGACAGTAATATTATCGGTTTAAATTTTAAATTTTCCTCAAGATGATTAATTCTCTCAGCGGACATTACGCACTTAGCAAATCTCCTGAGAGTACAGAATTCTCTTAAGTCAACATGAAAACAACGTTCTCTGACTCCCAGCCCCGGAACACTACCCATCTTCACATACATCTGGTAGGGATTATCTTTCTAGGCTTATTGATTATTTTCCAGCGCGCCAAGCCGTAAACACATGAAAATACCTGAAAATTTATCAAACGCCCAGCCGCCGTATTTACAATATCACATGAAATAAAAACATATGTTAAGATCATGCTCAGTTTTGTTTCATTCGATACTGTCATATTCTGTCGCAGTCAGGAATTATCTTGTGAATCGTGTGTACATCCAGGAAAACAGACATAGGGTGATTTTAGTTCGTGTTTATATCTTCTGAGTGGTTGTTCTGTGTTCTTTCTTTCTTTGTGTGTGTGTGTGTGTGTGTGTGTGTGTGTGTGTGTGTGTGTGTGTGTGTGTGTGTGTGTGTGTTTTGTGTTTTGTTCGTCTGTTTTTCGTCATCATTTTCAAATTCTGCTGGTAATGCGTAATAATATCGCCTACAACTACTACCACTACCACTACCACTACCACTACCACTACCACTACTACTACTACTACTACTACTACTACTACTACTACTACTACTACTACAACTACTACTACTACCACTACTACTACTACCACTACTACTACCACTACTACTACTACCACTACTACTACCACTACTACTACTACCACTACTACTACCACTACTAGTACCACTACTAGTACCACTACTACTACTACTACTACTACTACTACTACTACTACTACTGCTACTACTTCTACTACTACTACTACTACTACTTCTACTACTACTACTACTACTACTACTACTACTACTACTACTATCACTACTACTACTACTACTACTACTACTACTACTACAACTACTACTACTACTACTACTACTACTACTACTACTACAACTACAACTACAACAACTACTACTACTACTACTACTGCTACTACTACTACTACATTACACTATTGATATGACCGCTGCTGTTACTAATACTACAGTTACTACTGCAACTACTACAATAACTACTACTACTGCTGCTGCACTGCTACTACTACTAAAACTATCATTATTACAACTACTACTACTACAACTAGTACCAACTACTAAATACTACAAAAATGAGAACGACAATAGTAGCAACAGTCATTACTTCTGCCATACTCTACTACTACCGTGATATTTCTTCTTCTGCTGCGTTCGTCCGGAATGTTGTCTTGGACGTAAATGCGTTGTCCCTGTTTACAGCAGAACTGCGATATCTGCACCTTTGGGCCGACACATCTGGCTTTTCGGGTATTTGTTGACCGGGTTACCTTCCCGGCTACCGTGATACTTCCACAGCCACAACAATAACAACCATCACTACCAAAACTACAAATTATAACTACTGCTGCACTTGCTCTTCTTTTGTTTCTCCACATTAATTACCAAATTATTCAAAACGGTTTTATTATTTCATATCACATTACCCAATTGTTTAACATGATTTTATTATTTTGTATACATTACCTTTTTACTCAAGATGGTTTCATTAATTCCGACCATATTACCTTTTTAATCAAGATTATTTCATTATTTCCGACCGCATTACCTAATTATTACAGATGGTTGTATTATTTCACATCACATTACATTATTATTCATGATTATGTTATTTATTTTTTTTTACACCACATTACTTTATTATCCAAGATTATGTTGTTGTTTTTTTTTTACACCACATTACTTAATTATTCAAGATTATAATTTCATGCCACATTAAGTAATTATTGTAAATGGTTTCATTAGTTCATACCACACTAAAATGAAACATAATTATTCAAGACGGTTGTATTATTTCGTACCATATTACCTAATTATTAAAGATGATTTCATTATCTTTTACCACATTACCTAATTATTCAAGATGGTTTCATTATTCCAGACCACATTACCTAATTATTCAAGATGGTTTCATTATTTTATACCACATTACCTAATTATTCATTATTTTATAATATATTACCTAATTATTCAAGATGGTGTCATTATTTCCTACCACGTGAACAGGGAACGCCCTAGCCTTTCTCATCTACTACCGCAAGAGAGAGAAGGGAACCTCCACCATATTCATCCTGAGCCTGGCAGTGACGGATTTCGTCACCTGCTCTATCAATCTGCCATCCACGATCATCTCCCTGTTGCTGGGATACCGTCTTGAGTACGACATCTTATGTAAGGTAAGTAGGCCACTCAGCTCCAAAAATTAATGTACCACAGAGGGCTGAATCAGAGATGAGCGTTATTCTTTTTGTCATCGTAGTAAATGATGGATGGAGTTGAAGCAGTTAGTTGGTGGGTTAGTTTGTGGATTAATTGGTTGTCGGATTGGTAGGTTAGTTGATTATGTGGTTGGTGGATTGGTTAGTTGGTGAATTGGTTGGTTGATGGATTGGTTGGTTGGTGGACTGGTTGGTTGGTGGATTATTAGATTGGTGAATTTGTTGATAGATTATTCGGTTGGTGGATTGCTTGGTTGATGGATTGGTTGGTTGGTAGATTGGTTGGTTGATTGGTGGATTAGTTGGTTGCTAGTTTATTTGGTTGGTGGAATATTTGGTTTTTGGATTATTTGATTGTGGATTGGTTTGTTGAAGTGTGGTTGAGTGGTTGGTTGCGGAAGCGTTTAAAATGCTGGAAGCACTGACTATCAGCTCACCTCAGCTCTAACCTGGGCAGGCATCTATGGAGGCTATCAGCTCACCTGACTACAGCACAAGCTTGGGCTGAATTTAGAGACCATGTGTTGCCCATGCAGCATGATCCCTCTCTCGGCCTGCCAAGTTTATTCTGGAGGAAAGGTAACATCAATACATCTGGAACAAGACAAGATGCCGGAGCTGCTGGATCAGCAAAGCAATGCTCCAACAGTCCACCAGTTGGAGCTCCGATCCTAGACCAGTTGCCGACCAAGGCTTAAGCCTGAAATTTAGTCTCAGGTTGCATTTCTTAGCACTAGGGTAAGGTTTGTACCCTCACAATTGCGCTCCTCCGACCGAAGTTAGTTAGTTAGTTAGTTAGTCGACAGATCATCCTCGTTGCACATCGGACCATTCAGTCCATAAGTGCTCGGATCCCCTCCTCAGCAAATCCCGCAGCGTGTAGCGGCTAACGACGCCAGTTCTGTGTTGGTTTATCAATTTTCTTTGGCTTCCTGCGTAGTGTTCTTGTTTGGCCACCCCTCTTTTAATTTGCTGCTCTCGCAGTCTGGCCATTGTTGTAGATTCACAGTCATCACTTGGTTCTTGCAAAAGTCTCACTTCTCGTAGAGCATTCAGAATGTCAGCCTGGTCCATGGCGCGTCCGCCCTCAACAGTAGCCTCACCTGCGAGCTTGTCAGCCCGCTCATTTCCTTGTACTCCCGCATGCCCTGGCACGAAGATGAAACTAATCTTTGCCAGCCGAGACCGCTTCAGAGGCAGCAACCATTCTCTTCGGATCGACCCCTCCTCTATCCTCTTGATCATGTTCATTGAGTCGCTAAGGAAACAAGCCCTAGTGAATGTCTGTGTCTCGAGCCATGTTATTGCTTTACTTACTGCCATGACTTCCATGGTCAGGCTACTTGTGGTTTCAGTGAAAGCACCAGAGTCCTCCTTCACAATTCTCCCTCCGGCCCGAGCTGTAAAGGCCCATGAGCTTCTCACATGTCGGATGACCGACCCATCTGTGTAGATGACCGCGTCACTGTCTAGCGAATTCTCGAAAATCAACGCTTGTACTTCAGCCTCAACAGCAGCCGGATTTTCTTGTCTGCATTTTCTATCTAGTTGGATGCAAACTGAAAAGGATGTGCAGAAATCTGTTGGCACTTGCACCCACTCCTCGCCAGGTTCTAAGTCCTCAAGTGAACACACCTGTTGAAGAATGTCCTCGGCTTGACCCATCCACGACCGTCCTCTTTTTAACCTGCTGCCCTTCACCTTCCTAATTTCACTATGCAGTGGATGCTGTGTGTTTGCGTTAATTCTGAGGTAGGCGCGTGCCCTGCAAACTTGCATTCTCTCTTCAATGGTTGGAAAATCAAGAAGGTAGCGCATCGCCCTGCATGCTGTATCTCTTGTACATCCAAGAATAATGCGCATAGCTTCATTCTGTATCCTTTCCATCCTTTCTATCTGCTTATGGCTGACAGTCAGGATTGCCATTGCATACTCCAAAACAGACATGACCAGCCCCTCGTACAGAAGACATAGATGGCGCTGCTCACAGTTTGCTGCCGCCATCACCCGCATCGCTGCCAAACCCCGCTTGGCCTTTGTTATCACCTGGTCTATGTGCACATTATAAGCAAGGCTTCGATCAAACCGTATCCCCAGGTAATTCATTGCCTGCGTTCTTTCCACCGTCTCTGAACACAGCATTACAGTTGGTGTTGGATTGTTGACAATATGATTATTCAACGAGAACCAAGTCACTGTTGCCTTTGTTGGGTTGACCATTGCCCCAGCTTCATCACACCAAGTACTTATGCGATTGAGTTCGGTTTGTAGCTCCACAGCAACCTCCTCTCTATCCTTACCCTGACGATACACTAAAACATCATCGGCATATGACAATGTCCTGCCAGGTCCAGTGATCTGCTCACTGGTGATTCTCACTGTGTAGGCGTTGAACAGTACCGGAGATAATGGTGATCCCTGTGGTAGGCCAGGATATATTGTTGTTGGTTCCGAAGTCCAACTGCCCCATCTAAAAACTACTTTCCGTTGGAAGAGAGCTGCAGCGATCCAACTAAGGAGGAATGGACTTACGTTTAGTTCAAGAAGCTGAAACATTAAAAAATCCAGTGGTACTCTGTTGTATGCGTCCTCAAGATCAATCGCTGCAGCAACGGTTTCAGTGCCTGAGTGGAAACCTTCATAGACATCATGGGCAAAGACTGCTGCATTGGTCCAGGTTTCTCTTTTTGGACGGTACCCACCCAGGGTAGGTGGGAAAACACCTTGCCTCTCTAGTTGGCTTGATATTTTCCTGGCAATTACCTTCTCCAGCAGCTTGCCTATTGTATTCTGCATGGTTATAATTCGATATCCCTGAATTTTCTTGTAGTCTTTGTCAGGCTTCGGCAAGGGAATCAGATAGCTGTGTAACCACTCCTCCTTGATGCTAGCACTCCCTATACTGTTGTTGTACATGTCTGCTAGTTTCTCTAGCTCATTGTCGGTACACCTATTTATGTCGTCGTATCTTATGCCATCAGGACCTGGAGCACTGTTTTTTGATCGTCGAAGCACAGCCTTGATTTCTTGCACTGTCACTGTGTCTTCATCCGAAGTGTTCTGGGCCTTGCATCTGTCTGAGGTGACCTCCTTGGCCAGATTCCGGCCTCCCATGTCTGTCTGGTTGCTCTGCTCAAGGTAGCGTTCAAAGAGGGCTTTGCCCTTGTCCTCGTCAGTCCTCTGCCAGATGAGGTCAGCACCTTGGAAGTCAGAAATGCTCTTATTCTTGACTACACCACTCATGCTTTTATGTAGTCGCCAGAACAATTTCAGTGACTTGTCTGTGCTTACTCTTTGACACACCTCTGCCCATTTTTCGCTTTTAACCACCGTGACCAGTTTTTTGAAATAGCTTACTTTTGTGTGCATCTCTCTTTCTAAGTGCAAGCAGGGACTAGGATGACCAGCTCTGTTCTTCTTGGCATTTTGCCATCTCCTTACAGCACTACGCTTATCCACCCAAGCCTTCTCCACCTCGAAACTCCACCACGGTGGCTGCTCCCAGCTTTTTTTCCTTTTCTTCCTGCCCTGAAACGTTCTGCGCTTGTCACGTCTTATTTTACTCACCACATCTTGCCCTGTACTGTCATACTGGAACGTCTTTACCTTTAGCTTGTGCTGCCTGGTTCTGCCTTTCTCCACCAATATGCTGCATGGGTGGTGGTCGCTGCCATGGTGTCCTAGGACACCCCATCTACACACTGTAGTGAGTGAAGGTGAAACTAGCGCCAGATCAATAGCACTGTCCTCATCGCCTGGACGGCTTGCTGTCCTGGTGACACAGCCACTGTTGATACAAACCAGGTCGATGGTTTCCAGTGCAGTCTCGAGCTCCTCCCCTTGTGTATTGGAGGAAGTGTTTCCCCATGATCTGCCTTTAGCGTTGAAGTCACCACAGAAAATAACATTTCTCTCGTGGCCTAATATGCCACTTAAGCACTGCCACTTCTGGGCGTCCACACTCGCATTGCGGGCATAAACATTAACCAACACGAATGGTGTACTGGAATGAACTCTCAACGCCTGTATTTGTATATCGTCACTGTTCCAACTGGACATGTCTAGCTCTGACGCCACCATGCTGTCACGAACGAGAATCGCCGTTCCCAGATGTCGTCTGTTATAGAAACATTTGAAGCCGGCAATTCGGAGTAGCTGATCGCCCAGTCTCGTCTCCTGGAGTGCTACAATGTCGTTCCTGTAAACTAGGGTTTCTAAAATAGAGCCCCGTTGTTTTACACTGGCACAGTTCCAATATAGAATACGGATGTTCCTGAGTCCTAGACGGTGACACTTGAGTCTAAAACGTCTCAAGCCACCGCGCTTACCTGGCTTCTTTTTCCCTGCGCGGCTACCACGCCGCTTCGGTATGTTGACTGCTGATCGTTCGGAAAACACACGTTGTTCCGCCATGTTGAAAAAACGTAAACACTGACTTTTGATTGAGAACCACACACGCTGCTGAAAATTCACTCAAGGATGGCTTCGCTCGATGCACGAACTCCGTAGCACCCGCGCAGATCTTGAGTAGAAACTCCTGGTTTTACATCCTGGCACACCAATTACACGCAAGAAATGAATAAATCCATCCCTTACGCGAAAAAGTTAACGAACACAAAACAACACGACCGTCCGTCGCCATCTTGAAACCGGACCGAAGTCGTTGGCACAACGTGGGGATATCGTGTTTGGTGAATGCCGCCCAACATTCGGCGCTGACAGAAAGCATGTAATGCCGCCTACTGTCATATGGTAGCTTAGTCATATCTGACTAAGACCTGATACATACTTATACTGTATTTATTTGCAATAACTAAAATATGGCTTTTTTGTCCAGATTGATTCACAAGCTCAGTTCTAAATGTATTTTGGTCAGATTTCGAAGTTTATGCCATCTTCTGCAGACTCACCAGTGCAACGGACACGGCGTTCGTGCACTGAGAAGAGAGTCTCCTAGTTATAAAAAAGCTAATTACAGTTCCTGTACAGGAGGTTGCAATCAACCGCAACATTTATTGGTTGCTTGTGATTTACTAGGCAATTTCACTTCAGCAGTTTGCTTTATGAAATGCCGACGCCTTATACCATCAACATCAAAGTAAAAAGGTCTGCTTCCAAATTTCCGCTGCTTATTTCAATGCGAAGGGTTACGGGCGCAGTTTGTCATCCTGCATACCCGCGTTCGAAACACAGCTGTGGGAGATTTGGTAACAGACCACCTAACGTTGGTTTTTTTATGAAATGGTATGGATGCTGGTCGTTCAGAAAGCAATGGCAAACTACTGAACGTAAACTTGTCCAGGAATCACGAACAGTACAAACTTCTGGTCTTGGCTGCTGCGTCCTGTAAAGGATATACAACTAACTTTTTTTATTTCGAAACCTCGACTCCATATGTCGGGTATTTATGAAACTCAGTTTGATTATCCCCAAAGCCAATGGGCCGGTTAGTTCTCCCAAAGTTACCTCGCTAAGAATGATGTGAGAGCGAAAGTCGATCAGTTTAAACACAGTCCGTGTAGGACACGATGGTATCAGACCGTCAGCGGGATCAACACCCTGTGCCACATATATTGAAAGACAGAAGAGCAAATGATTTGTTCATCTCGTTAGAATACAACACCATCAACTCCCAGCACTGGCCCTACATCAAATAAGATCTGCTACGACAGCAAGAGGACGCCCAAGAAGAACATGAATTGACGACATCAAAGACATTGTACAATCACACGGAATGACACTTTCAAATGCCACCCATCGAGGGCTGGAGCGTCAACTATACCTCCCGATGACGCTTGACGGTAGCAGTGAAAGATGATGAAGATGATGATGAAGATGACAGTTCTTAAATCAATCGAGCCACTTTTCCCTGACTGCCTGGTGTGGCCTCGAGAATCGACACCATTTCCATTTCCTTATTTGACGCAATGTAATCAATAGTTATGAATGTATAACCATATTTCTCAACTCAGTCCATACTCTAGTACACTCAGATACCAAACACAGCAATATTTGCTCGCTATTTGCACCATGGCGATCTCCACGACTTAAATTACAACCTCCCCACAAAATTGGATGTCTAGATCATTCCGACATTTTCATCAAACAGTATTATCTGCCCTTGTCAAACCTAGGCGCCTGTTGGTTTGCGGGAAACCAATATTGCTGCAATGATTTGATTAATCATTTGGTTTGTGCAATGAATATTTGCTCAGGATATAACCTTTGATTCAATTTGTCCTCCATTTCTGACTTACAAACTTGTGGTTGATGGAAATCGGATGCCTGGCTGTGTAATCGTAAACTGATTAGAGAAATTAGACGTAGAGAGTGAAAATTTGTGGGCACCTTATGAGAAGAAATAAACTAGAGAACTTGGTGACAACTGGCAAGACTGAGGGAAAATGAACAAGGGAAAGGCAGAGAGGTAAATATATGTATGGCTTGACCACATGGCATAATCGAGGCACAAATACAGAACCGATCCGCGACTCTGGTGATCGTATGATGGCGAAACATGACCGCCCACGCTTAGCGACAAGGCACATGATGATGATGACTGAGTGGCAGGAAAGAGGAGACAATATCAAGGAAATAGACGGCAGCATCATCACGTGCCATGCGATAAGAGTAGGCGGCCATGGTTCGCCATCTCACATGAGTCATGGATGACAAATCACACACAGAAAACCAGGCTACACGTACTGGGTAATCAACTATACTCACACGGTAATCAGCTATACGCACACGGTAATAATTTATACGCACGTGGTAATCAGCTACACGCACACAGTAGTCAACATCAGCTATACGCACACAGTAATCAACATCAGCTATACGCACACAGTAATCTACATCAGCTATATGCACACAGTAAAAAAAATCAGCTTTACGCACCCGGTAATCTACATCAGCTATACGCATACAGTAATCTACATCAGCTATACGCACACAGTAATCAACATCCACTATACGCACACAGTAATCTACATCAGCTATATGCACACATTAATCAACATCAACTATACGCACATGGAAGCCAGCACCGTCATCGTCGTTTGCAGGACGTAGCTCTCATCACCACCTGCTGAGAAGGTCTTCAATCCCCAGCCAGCTCCCTGTGCCTCTGACATTGTCATGGCCTGGGTGTCTTCAACGTCCTCACTCCATCTTCCTTCATGCCTCTGACATTGTCATGACCCGGGTGTCTTCGACGTCCTTGGTCCATCTTCCTTTATGCCTCTGATATTGTCATGGCCTATGTGTTTTCAACGTCCTGACTCCATGGTCCTTCGTGCCTCTGACATTGTCATAGCCCGGGTGTCTTGAACGTCCTTACTCCATCTTCCTTCATGCCTCTGACATTGTCATGGCCTGTGTGTTTTCAACGTCCTGACTCCATGTTCCTTCATGCCTCTGAAATTGTCATGGCCCGGGTTTTTAACGTCCTGACTCCAATCAGAGCCTGTAGTTGGAAGTCGTTACACACCCGTGAGAAATCAACAGTATCCATTCCATTGTAACCCAGAGTTGTTATACCTCACACGTTTTAGCCCAGCTTCACTTCGTCAGGCACTTATGATGTCGCTGTACCAAGGAGCAACACAGCCTGGTATTTACTAGCAATTCAGCACAAAGCAACACCGGATCTCGGTACAATAAAGAACCTCTCCTAGAAAGTTTATGTGCATACTTGGTTATTGTTTTATATAGCAACGTATTAGATTGTACGTGACTATAAACATTGATTCGTATTGAAGTCACAGAGATACACTTAGTTGGATATCTTTTATAATACTTTTTATCGCGTTTATACTGTGAGTGAGGGGGTCTTCACTGATCATCCTTACTGATCTTTATACTATTTTGTGTGTGCGTGTATATTGATAGAGATATTACTTCTCTGTACTTTAGAGTGTGTATTGTTATAAGGGACGTAAGTTGTATTCATTTTGTGTTTTAAAAAATTAATGATTACGCATCGTTAAAATGTCTAATAAGTACGAACACTGGCTCAGTAATAATGGGCTCAAAATCGGGCATTTAAATATCTGCCATCTATTAGGGAAGCTGCCTGAACTATCACTTATAGTTAATCTAAATTTTCACATGTTCGGCGTTAGCGAAAGTCAATTAAATAGCAACATCTCAGATGATGACATCGCTATCAGAGGCTTTAAAACCATTAGAAGAGATGCCTATCAGAAACAAGAGACGGGTATTGCAGTTTATATTTCTAACTCGCTTAACGCCCACCGTAGGCTAGATTTTGAAACCTGTGAGATTGAGTGTGTATGGCTTGAGGTTAAGCTTTAAAATCGCATATCCCTAGTAGTTGGCTATCTTTATCTAAATCCCAGTGCAGGAAATATCTGGTATGAAAAATTCACCACTATGATGAATGTAGTCTTTAGTAATGCTAGAGAAATAATACTGCTGGGCGACTTCAACGTAGACACTAACAAATCAAACAAAACATGGGAAAACATAATAGAGTCATATAACTTCCAACAGTTAGTCAAACAAGCCACTAGAATAACAAAATCATCTTCAACACTTATAGATCATATCTATACTACATGTGCTGACAACAATACAGAATGTACTGTACCTATTATTGCAATGAGCAATCACTGCCCAGTATGCTGCACGTGGTCGAAAAGAGGTACCAAAACTCAGAAACACAAACATATAAGTAGAAATTATAGAAACTACAAAAACTTCAATCAAGATGCCTTTTTACAAGACTTGCTCAACTCATCTCTGCACTATGTTTACCAGCTTCCTGACCCAGATGATGCTCTGGACCACTGGCTGAATACCTTTCTAAAGGTATTCGATAAGCATGTTCCATTTAAGGAAGTTCGTGTTAAACATCACACTCAGCCCCCGTGGATCACACAGGAGATAGTTGAACTTATGAGAAACCGAGACAGGGCACATACATAAAAATAGAGATCTAACTATGTACCATGTCTGAGAAACAAAGTTCAATATGTTATTCGAAAGGAAAAGAAAATCTATTTTAAGAACTTAATAATAGATAAAAACCAACACTAAAGATATATGGAAAGCAATTAATACCTTGACAAACAAACACAAATCATCACAATCGTTACCTCAAATCAGGTTACATGTGATCAATTCAGTAGTTTTTTTTTTTCAGTCTGACATAAACCAACTGAAGGCTGCAATACCAGATGGGCCTCATGACATATCTTCATTATCATCATTCTGTGAGAGCAAATGCTATGGAGACATCCCCACAAACATACCGCTAATGACGACCACTGAAGTATTTACTCATCTCAGTAACCTAAAAAAACAATAACTCATCAGGACTAGATGGAATCAGTAATCGGATCCTTCGCTATGCTGCACCGACAATCTGCTAGTCACTAACTTTTATATACAATCAATGTCTCACCAAAGGTCACTTCCCATCAGCCTTTAAAATCGCTAAAGTGTATCCTCATTTAAAAGCTGGTTCATTAGACGATTGCATCATGAGTAATTATAGGCCAATTTTCATATTATCCTCTTTATCCAAACCGCTAGAAAAGCACGTCCACAAAACAACACTAGAGCACTTAGTTCGCCACAAACTAATAGCTGACAGTCAGTCAGGATTTCGGCCAAAATATTCCTGCCATACGGCCGTAACAAACATGATAGAAAACTGGCATCAAAATATTAACAATACTCTATGTGGAACGATGTTTATAGACGTTAAAAAAGCATTCGATATGGTAGATCATACTATCCTAATTAAAATACTAGAAATAATGAAAGTAAGCTTTAATATGGTGACATTAATAAACTCATTCTTATTAGACAGAAAACAAGTAGTAACACACAATAAATCTCTATCCCAAGCCATTACCATTAATACTGGAGTACCTCAGGAGTCTATACTTGGCCCTCTGTTATTTGCCATTTATATAAATGATCTTCAATTATATCTGTCATCGTCATGCGATCTATTTACAGACCACTGCACAGTATATACAAACTCTATTAATCGTAATGTGCTAGAATTATCCTTGCAACATGAAATAAATAGTGTAGTTAACTGGAGTCATACACACCGCATGCAAATTAACATTTCTAAAACAAAATCTATGTTAATAGGAACCAGGCAAAGACTTCACACTCTAAACTCGCAGAGAACTCTTCAGCTGCACATTGGTAGCACGCCTATAGAAAGTGTAGCCGAGCACAAGGCACTGGGTCTTATCATAGATCAAAATCTATCCTTTAATTCCCATGTTCATGCTCTAGTTAAACAAACAGCCAAAAAAGTATATCAACTTGCCAAAATTAAAAACTTCCTCGACGAAAACACAAGAAAGATCTTCTATACTTCCCACATACAAACACATATTGATTATTGCTCAACAATCTGGGATGGATGCTCCAAATCAATAACAAAACGCCTTTATTCACTCCAGAAAAGGGCAGTGCGTCTAATCAATGGTGATAAGTTTACAGACAATTCTAACCTACATGAACGTCTTCAGTTACTGCCACTCCACAAACGCCTACTTTTTAATAAGGCTATACTAACTCACA
The DNA here is from genome assembly GCA_963921405.1 of Cepaea hortensis. Lineage (NCBI taxonomy): Eukaryota > Metazoa > Mollusca > Gastropoda > Stylommatophora > Helicidae > Cepaea > Cepaea hortensis. The sequence goes on from OY992876.1 coordinate 254,673,236, forward strand.
AAATCCTATTTCAGAATGCCCCAAGCTACCTTTGGCCATTGTTTAAATATAACGCAAGACATAGCGAATGACTAAATATTCTTCATGTCCCTACTCAGCTACTCAGTTGTGGAATAATCTTCCACAAGAAATCAAAGACATCACCAATCATTATACATACAGTCGCAACCTGTTTGAACACTACTTCAGGACAGACTACATGCCCCCTTAAAAAAAAAAAAAACAGCAGCGAAGACAATAATAATGGTAAATTATCTCGAACGACAACTAGCTAGAAAAAAAAACAAACGATTCCCGTATGTGTGGCACGTTACACCCACCTTGGGTATTTTTGATGCCCATGTTAAATATTGCCTCAACGAATCATGTATTATTTATTATTTTTCATGCTTATTGTTCTTTTGTTGTTAAAGAATTGCTTCATAAGAGATGATGAATGAAAGAATGTATGAGAGGAAATAGAGAAGAAGGGCAGAATGTCAGACGGGCCTGCGTGCCCAATTCTTAACCCTTTGAAAATAAAGATTTTCGTTCGTTCGTTCGTTCGTTCGTTCGTTCGTTCCTTCATACCTCTGACATTGTCATGGCCCGGGTGTCTTGAACGTCCTTACTCCATCTTCCTTCATGCCTCTGATATTGTCATGGCCTGGGTGTTTTCAACGTCCTGACTCCATGTTCCTTCATTTCTCTGACATTGTCATGACCCGGGTATCTTCAACGTCCTGACACCATCTTTCTTCACGCCTCTGACATTGTCCATCGTCGAGCTAGCCAAGCCCTTGCTCTTCATCTTCTAGAGCCACGGGTTACTCGTCTTCTGCATTTGAGCTTTCAGAAACGTAAAATAACTCTTTGTATGGTACACCCACATACGCGCTCACACGCATGTATAAACTGACATACAATTACCCATATCTACACAAATACACATATATTCACACGCTCACATTTACATAGACACAGACAGGCACACACACACACACACACACACACACACACACACACACTCACTCACTCACTCACTCCCATTTACGCACACAATATTCTAACACGTAGACTCACACACAAGCACTTGCAATACACACACACAATAACACACGTTCACTCATACATACTACAATATACAGACACTATAACATGTAATGTATACACACACAAACACTCTAACACACACACCCATACATACTAAACACACACTCAAGAATACACTCTCACTCATACATACTACAACATACATACACTATACCATGTAATACACAAACACACAAACACTCTAACACACACTCATAAATACTAAGCACACACACATACTATACCACTCACCAATACATACTAAACACACATACACTATAACACACACCAATACATACTTAAAAACACGTCACTTAAAAGTCGACAGGATCGACTTCATTGCACCGGGTTTTTATCCGATATGGCTCAGTCTCTTTCCGCGAAAATCGTCGCACAAAGCATGAACTACGTAGCTCCAGGGATGACCCCCGAACAAATGCACCCTGAACCGAAGGATGCGGCCCGGAATCTAACCCACAACCTTCGGCGCCCGAGTCAGACGCCTTGCCCACTTCGCCACGGAGCATTCCTAAACATATTAAAGCATATGTTTGAGCAGAAATGAAAGACATACTAAACACGCACACACGCACACATACATATACACACACACACACACACACACTAATACACACCCAAAAATACTAAACACACACGCTATAACACACACTAACCAATACATACTACAACATACATACACCATAACATACACTCACACACACGCATTATAACACACACCCATACATACTAATCACACAAACTATAACACACGCTGAATCATAATACTACAACACTAACGCACGCACGCACACACACACACACACACACACACACACACACACTATATCACACACTAAATCATATGCACGCTAACATACACTCAGTCCTGCACACTATAACACGATCAATCAAACACAAACACGCGCACGCACTGTAACACACATTCATACATACTACATCAACCATAATATGTCATACACTCAATCACACATTCTACAACATACACATACTTTAACACACACAAACACACACTATAACACACAACCAATCATACACACGCTAACACACACTCGGTCGTACACACTATCACACACACACTGTAATACACGCACATACATACTAAACACATACAATATAACACACATACACACTATAACACATACTCAGTTTCACACACACACACAAACACACACACACACACACAATTACACACTCACACTAACACACACACACACACACACCCACACACACATACACACACACACACACACACACACACACTAACACAAAAAAAGTCCCTTAAAAGTCGATAGGGTCGACTTCATTGAACCGGGTTTTTATCCGATATGGCTTAGTCTTTTTCCGCAGCGCAGAAAGCGTCATACAAAGCACGAACTCCGTAGCTCCAGCAACGACCCTTAGAAATCTCTGAAAAAGTGCACTCCTGAACCGAAGGATACGGCCTGTAATGGAACCCAAAACCTTCGGAGCCCGAGTCAGACGACTTGACCACACTAACACACAACACTAACACGTACATACAGACACTAACACACACTCAAACACACACACACACACACACACACACACACATACGCACGCGCACACACTAACATACCCACACACTAACACACACACACTAACACACACACACACACTAACAACACACATAACACACACACACTAACACACACACACTAACACACACACACACTAAAAACACACATAACACACACACACACACACACACAATAACATGCACGCTAACCCCCAGGCACGCTATCATAATTTGAGCAGATATGAAAAGAAAGGGACTTAACTGTGGTGATCGGATCAAATATCTGGAATAACAATGGACAAAAAAAGGCATTCCCGCACAAACAACAAACATGGCCGACATCAAGTGGGATTGGTAATGAGATTCATACAAGAGCAATCGTCTGGCATATCTGGCCTGCGTTACTGGGCGAGTAATATCAGATTATGTCAGACGCGAAAATAGAGCAACAGATGATGTGGGTCGTTAGAACAGAACAATAGATCATGTGGGACGTTAGAACAGAACAATAGATGATGTGAAACATTAGAATAGAACAATAGATGACGTGAGATGTTAGAGCAGAGCAATAGATGATGTGGGACTTTAGAACGCAATAATAGATTACGTGGGACGCTAGCATAGAACAATGTGTGACGTTAGAACAGAACTATAGATTATGTGGGATGTTAGAACAGAACTATAGATTATGTGGGATGTTAGAACAGAACTATAGATTATGTGGGACGCTAGAACAAAACATTGCGACAAATGCAAGAAAAATGCCATGAACGGAATCAACCACTGTTTATTGCCTTCATCTACCTCACAAAGGTATTTGAATTTGTCAGTTGTGAGAGTCTGTTCAAGACACTAAAGATGATTGGCTGCCCACCAACTCTTCGCCAACTCTTCTGTCCATTGTGGAATCGTTCCACACAGGCATGAAGGGTATAATCAAGTTTGATTACTTCAGAAGAGTTTGAAATCAAGAGTGGAGTTAAGCAAGGTTGTGTACTAGCTCACACCCTCTTTGGAATATACTTTTCACTTCTACTGAAATATGCCTTTCGTGATCAGGATGGTGGTATGTACATTCACTCACGCTCAGATGGCGGCCTCTACAATGCTCAGAAAACTGAAGGCCAAGACCAAAATTAGGAGGGTACTGATCAGAGAGTTGCTTTTTGCAGATGATGCTGCAATTACGACCCACTCTGGGGAAGAATTTCAACGTCTACTATCTGCATTCTCCAATGCTTGTTCTGAATTTAGTTTAATAATTAGCAAAAAGAAGACACAAATTATTTCAGAAGGTGCACATGGGGTACCATCAATCTTTATTGACGACGCCGAACTAGAGATAGTAGACCATTTTACATATCTAGGATCAGAGGTAAATAGCAAATTATCCCTAGATCAGGAAATCAACATCATGATTGGTAAGGCAGCAACAACAATGAACAGGTTAACAAAAACAGTCTGGAGAACAGGAAGCTTACTGCCAAAACAAAAAGATGTGTGTAAGCGGGACATGATTGATACAGGCTTTGATAATGCACACTGGGAGCAAGTCGCCGCTGAACGTGTTGCATGGAGGGTAAATATCAGAAATGGAATAAAGACAAAGGAGAAAATTATTGCAGATAAGTCACACACCGAGCGTGTGAGGCGTAAGATGGTGCATGATGGTGAAAATGACCATGTGTTCACATGCATCCACTGCGGACGAACATTTACAACGCAAATTGGATTTATCAGCCAACTCGCCAACGCCATGGGTTGTAGTCAACCCGGCGTGTTATTAAGCCTTTTTGAAGCGCAATGTAACAAACTATCGTCTGTCAAGACGGCAAGATGCCAATGGAGATCAAAACAATAGATGATGTGGGACGTTAGAACAGAACAATAGATGATGCGGGACGTTAGAACATAACAATAGATGATGTGGGATGTTAGAACAGAACAATCGATAATGTGGAACGTTAGAACAGAAAAATCGATGATGTATTACGTTAGAACAGAACAATAGATGATGTGGGACGTTATAACAGAACTATAGATTATGTAGAACGTTAGCACGAAACAATAGATTATTTGGAGCGTTAGAACAGAACAATAGATGATGTGTGACGTTAGAACAAAACAATAGATGATGTGGGACGTTAGAACGGAACAAGAGATTACGTGGAGCGCTAGCACAGAACAATCGATGATGTGAGACGTTAGAACAGAACAATAGATGAGGTGGGACATTAGAACAGAACAATAGATGATGCGGGACGTTAGAACAGAACAATCGATGATGTGGGACTATGGAACAAAACAATAGATTATTTTAGACATTAGAACAGATCAATAGATTATGTGGGAGCTAGAACACTAGAACAGATGATGTCAGGCAAGAAAAGACAACATTGCACAACTGTTTCATGTTGTCAGAACTAGATGTGGTTTCTGGACACGAACTTCGTATAACTCTTCCATGCGAGTAGATGTAGATATGATTTTTGCATTGTTCCATGCGGGAGGAGAGATATAATTGTTTGCACCGATCCATGCGGGTAGAGAAAGATATCATTTTTGCACTGTTCCATGCGGGTAAAGACATAAATTTTTTGCAATGTTCCATGCGGGTAGAGAGACATAATGTTTGCACTGATCCATACGGGTAGAGAGATATAATTTTTTGCACTGATCCATGCGGATAGAGAAAGATATCATTTTTTGCACTGTTTCAAGCGGGTAGAGAGAGATGCCATGTTGCACTTTTCCATGCGGATAGAGACAAATATATAATTTTTGCACTTTTCCATGAAGGTAGATAGAGATACCATTTTTGCACTGTTCCATAAATTTAGATAGAGATACCATTTTTGCACTGTTCCATGAAGGTAGATAGAGATACCATTTTTGCACTGTTCCATAAAGGTAGATAGAGATACCATTTTTGCACTGTTCCTGAAGGTAGATAGAGATACCATTTTTGCACTGTTCCATGAAGGTAGATAGAGATACCATTTTTGCACTGTTCCATGAAGGTAGATAGAGATACCATTTTTGCACTGTTCCATAAAGGTAGATAGAGATACCATTTTTGCACTGTTCCATGAAGGTAGATAGAGATACCATTTTTGCACTGTTCCATGAAGGTAGATAGAGATACCATTTTTGCACTGTTCCATGAAGGTAGATAGAGATACCATTTTTGGACTGTTCCATGCGGGTAGATAGAGATATATAATTTTTGCACTTTTCCGTGAAGGTAGATAGAGATACCATTTTTGCACTGTTCCATAAAGGTAGATAGAGATACCATTTTTGCACTGTTCCATGAAGGTAGATAGAGATACCATTTTTGCACTGTTCCATGAAGGTAGATAGAGATACCATTTTTGCACTGTTCCATGAAGGTAGATAGAGATACCATTTTTGCACTGTTCCATGAAGGTAGATAGAGATACCATTTTTGCACTGTTCCATAAAGGTAGATAGAGATACCATTTTTGCACTGTTCCTGAAGGTAGATAGAGATACCATTTTTGCACTGTTCCATGAAGGTAGATAGAGATACCATTTTTGCACTGTTCCATGAAGGTAGATAGAGATAAGATTTTTGCACTGTTCCATAAAGGTAGATAGAGATACCATTTTGCACTGTTCCTTGAAGGTAGATAGAGATACCATTTTTGCACTGTTCCATGAAGGTAGATAGAGATACTATTTTTGCACTGTTCCATGAAGGTAGATAGAGATACCATTTTTGCACTGTTCCATGCGGGTAGATAGAGATATATAATTTTTGCACTTTTCCGTGAAGGTAGATAGAGATACCATTTTTGCACTGTTCCATAAAGGTAGATAGAGATACCATTTTTGCACTGTTCCATGAAGGTAGATAGAGATACCATTTTTGCACTGTTCCATGAAGGTAGATAGAGATACCATTTTTGCACTGTTCCATGAAGGTAGATAGAGATACCATTTTTGCACTGTTCCATGCGGGTAGATAGAGATATATAATTTTTGCACTGTTCCATGAAGGTAGATAGAGATACCATTTTTGCACTGTTCCATGCGGGTAGAGAGAGATACCATTTTTGCACTATTCCATGCGGGTAGAGAGAGATACCATTTTTGCACTGTTCCATGAAGGTAGATAGAGATACCATTTTTGCACTGTTCCATGAAGGTAGATAGAGATACCATTTTTGCACTGTTCCATGAAGGTAGATAGAGATACCATTTTTGCACTGTTCCATGAAGGTAGATAGAGATACCATTTTTGCACTGCTCCATAAAGGTAGATAGAGATACCATTTTTGCACTGTTCCATGAAGGTAGATAGAGATACCATTTTTGCACTGTTCCTGAAGGTAGATAGAGATACCATTTTTGCACTGTTCCATGAAGGTAGATAGAGATACCATTTTTGCACTGTTCCATGAAGGTAGATAGAGATACCATTTTTGCACTGTTCCATAAAGGTAGATAGAGATACCATTTTTGCACTGTTCCATGAAGGTAGATAGAGATACCATTTTTGCACTGTTCCATGCGGGTAGAGAGAGATACCATTCTTGCACTATTCCATGCGGGTAGAGAGAGATACCATTTTTGCACTGTTCAATGCGAGTAGAGAGAAGTACCATTTTTGCACTGTTCCATGAAGGTAGATAGAGATACCATTTTTGCACTGTTCCATGAAGGTAGATAGAGATACCATTTTTGCACTGTTCCATGAAGGTAGATAGAGATACCATTTTTGCACTGTTCCATAAAGGTAGATAGAGATACCATTTTTGCACTGTTCCTGAAGGTAGATAGAGATACCATTTTTGCACTGTTCCATGAAGGTAGATAGAGATACCATTTTTGCACTGTTCCATGAAGGTAGATAGAGATACCATTTTTGCACTGTTCCATAAAGGTAGATAGAGATACCATTTTTGCACTGTTCCATGAAGGTAGATAGAGATACCATTTTTGCACTGTTCCATGAAGGTAGATAGAGATACCATTTTTGCACTGTTCCATGAAGGTAGATAGAGATACCATTTTTGCACTGTTCCATGAAGGTAGATAGAGATACCATTTTTGCACTGTTCCATGAAGGTAGATAGAGATACCATTTTTGCACTGTTCCATGAAGGTAGATAGAGATACCATTTTTGCACTGTTCCATGCGGGTAGATAGAGATATATAATTTTTGCACTTTTCCGTGAAGGTAGATAGAGATACCCCTTTTGCACTGTTCCATGCGGGTAGAGAGAGATACCATTTTTGCACTGTTCCATGCGGGTAGAGAGAGATACCATTTTTGCACTGTTCCATGAAGGTAGATAGAGATACCATTTTTGCACTGTTCCATAAAGGTAGATAGAGATACCATTTTTGCACTGTTCCATGAAGGTAGATAGAGATACCATTTTTGCACTGTTCCATGAAGGTAGATAGAGATACCATTTTTGCACTGTTCCATGAAGGTAGATAGAGATACCACTTTTGCAATGTTCCATGCGGGTAAAGAGAGATATGATTTCTGTGCTGCTCCGTGCGGGTAGAGAGAGATTTTATTTTTGTACTGTTCTATGCGAGTAGAGAGAGAGATATGGTTTTTATACTGTTCTGTGCGGGTAGAGAGAGATTATATTTTTGTACTGTTCTATGCGAGTAGAGAGAGAGATATGGTTTTTATACTGTTCTGTGCGGGTAGAGAGAGATACAATTGTTGCACTGTCCCATGCGGGTAGGGAGAGATATGATTTTTGCACTGTTTCAAGCGGGTAGAAAGAGATTTGATTATTGGACTGTTCCATGCGGGTATGAAGAGATATGATTTTTGGACTGTTTCATGCGGGTAGAAAGTTGTTGGATTCCTGGACAAGCTCTCTATATGAGAACATCATAATGGTAGACGTAGGCTATGTGGCTAAGTGGGTACGGTGCATTTTAGAATCCCGCATACCGCATTCGAAACACAAGTGCGGGAGATTTGGCAGCAGACCGCGTTGAATTGATTCCCATACAATGGTATGAGTGCCAGTCGTTTAGAAATCAATGGCAAACTACTGAAAGTAAACGTGCCAAGAAATCACAAACAGTCAAACAACGCTGAGGTTGACTGCCACGTCATGTAAAGGATATGCAACTAACTTTAAGGTATGAGTTGTTGGCTGGCACTGAATGGCATTCCCTCTTTTGGGAAAACCCCTCAGACAGTTCAATATTCTGTACACATGTCCAGGTATGGTCAGTCAGCCCTGGAAACATTGCATCTCGTGGCTTTGTCGGAACAGTGGGGTTCAAGGGTGTCTAGTTTGTCGAGCGTTGGAGTGCACTTGTTCCTTCAGCGAGTCACTATGATTATTTTGAAGCGGTAATTCAAACCCCAGTGTGGTCATTATTATCATCATTAAGTGCCCTGCCAGCTGGCGTAGGCATTGATAATACTCCACAGATCTCGGTCTATAGTGTTCTGGATCAACTCTGCTGCAGATATTCTTCCATGCTTCTGTCTCAATCCATCCAGTATCATTTCTCTTGATCTGCCTCTCTTCCCCTCGATCTTTCCAGTTGTCACGATATTCTACAATGTCTCTCTTCTCATCACATGACCAAAGAAAACTGTTTGTCTCATACGTATTGTTGAATATAATGTTCTAGCTTCACTGGCCTCTTTCAGGCAGTCGTTGTTAGTTACTTTGGCAGTCCAAGGAATTCGCAACATTCGTCTCAGGAACCAGATCTATGTTGCTTCCAAGGTCGTTCTAATTTTTCCATGATTCACTGTCATACAGCAAACAACAGGTTCTATATAGCACTTCAGCACCCTCTTTCTTACTTTCAGTGATAACGATTTATTCCGTAAGATACTTTCCATTTTCTTAAATGCATCTTCTGCTTGCCATATTCTGCTCTTAATCTATGTTTTGCATCTTCCGTATGGTGTTATATGTGCCCCTGGGTATTTGCATTTATCCGCTTATTTAATAATTGTCCCTTTTATTTCCATTTCACATTTTGGTGTCACCGTTTTCTTTTATATCACCATTGTTACAGTTTCTCTGCTTTCTTTGCGCTATCTATTACTGCAATGTCCAACAATGTTCTGTGGTCATTATAGCTTTCAATGCTTATATTGTCTGGTGTTCCCGCTGATCTTTCCTTCTTTTCTGTCCTTTTATAAGGAATTCTCCGGGGTTTCTCCGCCTGTCTCCAGCTCTGAAGGTTGTGGGTTCGATTCCGGGCTACGTCTTTCGGTTCGCGAGTGCAATATTTTCGGAGACTCCTAGGAGTCGTCACTGTAGCTACGGAGTTCGGGCTTTGTGCGAAGCTTTCAATAGGCCGCCCTGCGGAAATAGACCGAGCCATATGGGATAAAACTCGGTGCAATGAAGTCGAACCTCCGGCTTTTAAAGTCTTTGTTGAACCGTTTTTTGTTTTTATTTTTTTTATTTTTTTTGGGGGGGGGGGGGCGTGAGGAGGGAGGTATAAGTATCGGTCAATACCTATGAATTTATTTCGCATGCAGAGATGAAAAGACATGCAGCGAATGATGGACATTGGGACTCCATGATAAGACTTCGAAACTGGTTATAGGACTAACTTTATGATGATGATGATGATCACGACGATGACGATGATGATGATGATGATGATGATGATGATGATGATGATGATGATGAGGAGGAGGAGGAGGAGGAGGAGGAGGAGGAGGAGAATGATGATGATGATGATGATGATGATGATGATGATGATGATGGTGGTGGTGGTGGTGGTGGTGGTGGTGGTGGTGGTGGTGGTGGTGGTGGTGGTGGGGGTGGTGGTGGTGGTGGGGGTGGTGGTGGTGGTGGTGGTGGTGGTGGTGGTGGTGGTGGTGGTGATGAAGATCACGACGACGATGATAATGATGATGATGATGATGAGGAGGAAGATGAGGAGGAGGAGGAGGAGAAGGAGGAGGAGGAGGAGGGTGATGAGAGGATGATGATGACGATGACGATGATGATGATGGTGATCAAGTATTTTTATAAAACATGTTACGTATTCTAAGAATAGGTCCATGCTCTCCTCCGTGTCCCTCCTCCCCTTTCCTTTAACCACCGTCTCACCCTCCCCCACCGCAGACTGCCGCTAGAACACAGTTTGAGAACCTTTGCTCGGTGTTTTCAATATCTGAAATCTTGGAATAATTACCCAGTTGTGATATGATCACATCCGAGCGACTCACCTCGAGCTTCTCCCTGTCTTGTCTTTGATTGTTCCAGGTTTAATCGAAGACAGATCTTGGCCAGTAATTGGCCCAATGTCCTAACTCCCTCGTCTGTTGTTTGCTTCAACAATCAATATCATTTTTGTGTCTGATTATCTTTTCTCACTTTCTCTTGTCTCGCAGTCTCTTTCTTCGCTTTATCTTTCACCGCCTTCTCTTAAACTCATTTCTCTCACATTCTCTGGTTCATCTTTACTTCTCTCCTATTCTTTTTCCTCACATGTCCTTGCTCATCGTTATTTCTCTCGCATTCTCTTCTCTCACATTATCTTCTTCTCTCACATTCTAGTGCCTCACTTTCTATTGTTTCACATTCTCTTCTCTCACTTTCTGTTGTTTCACATTGCCTTTTCGGTTCACGGGTGCATTTTTCTCAGATATTCATGGGGGTCGTCGCTGGAGCTACGGTGTTCGTGCTTTGTGCGATGCTTTCAGGGGCCACCCTGCCGAAAGGGACCGAGCCATATGGGATAAATCCCGGGACAATGAAGTCGATCCTCTCGACTTTTAATGCAGTAATGTGTGGCTGCTGGTTTTCAAGTGGCTGCCGTTTCCATCGACGATGAACTGTATTTTCCGTGGAGGACTTTTGTGTTGGCATGCTGACGGCGGCATTATGCACAGTGTACCTGTGCGGGCTGTTGGCTTGTCGAGACTCCTGTCTATTCCACTTTTCACATAGGGCAGTGGGGAGCATTTCGTGTGATATTCGCTGTCACGTCACAGGAACGGAGCATAATGGGGACGACCCGTTGCCGTAACGTTGGAACCGCGACTAACTAACTAACATTCTATTGTCTCACATTAGATTGTCTCACATTCTATTGTCTCACATTCTATTGCCTCATATTTTATTGTCCCACATGCTATTGTCTGACATTCTACTGTCACACGTACTCTTGTCTGACACGGTACCGTCTCAAATGCTCTTGTCTAGCATTATTCTGTCTTACATTCTACTGTCTCACATTTTATTGTCTCACATTCTATTGTCTCACATTCTATTGTCTCATATTCTATTGTCTCACATTCTATTGTCTCACATTCTATTGTCTCAAATTTTACTGTCTTACATTCTATTGTCTCACATTCTCTTATCTGCTGGTACGGTAGAAATCCGTGGAATCGAATTGTTTACTCAAGCACGAGTGGTCTGGAGGTATGGTGTCCGTTTCGAGTGCTGGAGGTCCCGAGTTCAGGCCCCGGTGAGGACCGGGATTTATTTTAAAAAATCCACCTGGATTTCCAGTAACAAAATTTCCCCTGGTCTCTGGGTAGTGAGATCGGACGCCCGTGTGTATTGTTGCGCACGTAAAAAATCCCTTGGCAGTTGGAAATCGAAAAAGAGTAGCCTAACGGCGCTTCCCGGGCAAAATTTCGAGTTAAAATCTACCCAAAGTATTTCAGGATCCACGCGGATGCAACGGAGTTCGTACATTGAGCTGAGTTTCTCCAGACTCAGGTTTGAGTTAGGAGGAAAACGGAGCACTTATGGTTTAAACTTTAAACCGTGTGCCGTGATGTTGATCCAACGACAAACTAAACTAAACTAAACTAAACTAAACTAAACAACTTGAAGATACAATGATTGGCGATGTGATAAAGACACGGAGACTGGTGAAGACTTAAAGACACAGAGACATGAGGCGTTGAAGACATGGAGACGGTGATGACTTGAAGACACGGAGACTAATAGTGTGTTCAAGACACGGAGACTGGTGATGTGTTGAAGACACGGAGACTGGTGATAATTTGAAGACACTGAAACATAATGTGTTGGAGACTCGTTATGTCTTGAAGACACTGAGGCATGGTGTGATGAAGACATGAAGACTGGTTATGTCCTGAAGACGCGGAGACATGTGATGACTTGAAGACACGAAGACAGGTGATGACTTGACGACATGTCTTGAGAGTGGTGATGCGTTGAAGACACGGAGACTGGTGATATGTTGAAGACACGGAGACTGGTGATGATTTGAAGACACGGAGATTGGCTGATGTCTTATTTCCATCCCTGTAAGCAATCGAGACACTCGTCCCAAGCAGTTCTGTGAGCTAGCACGGTGTGGGTGCTGTTCGCCTACCATCTTCTCAACGTATTGTGAATTCTGCACACGCACCTAATCTAGACAGTGCGGTCCAGACAGTAGTATTGATAGTTGAGCCAGGCACTGGACAATCCTTCCTCCTTTGGTCATGGTTGAGCCAGACACTGGACAATCCTTCCTCCCTTGCCTTAGATGAGCCAGACACTGGACAATCCTTCCTCCCTTGCCTTAGATGAGCCAGACACTGAACAATCCTTCCTTCCTTGCCCATAGTTGAGCCAGACACTGGACAATCCTTCCTCCCTTACCGTAGATGAGCCAGACACTGGACAATCCTTCCTTCCTTGCCTTAGATGAGCCAGACACTGGACAATCCTTCCTCCCTTGCCTTAGATGAGCCAGACACTGGACAATCCTTCCTTCCTTGCCCATAGTTGAGCCAGACACTGGACAATCCTTCCTTCCTTGCCCATAGTTGAGCCAGACACTGGACAATCCTTCCTTCCTTGCCCATAGTTGAGCCGAACACTGGATAATCCTTCCTCCCTTGTCTTAGATGAGCCAGACACTGGAAAATCCTTCCTCCCTTGCCTTAGATGAGCCAGACACTGGATAATCCTTCCTCCGTTGGCCATAGTTGAGCCAGACACTGGGCAATCATTCCCCCGTTGGCCATAGTTGAGCTAGACACTGGATAATCCTTCCTTCCTTGACCATAGTTGAGCCAGACACTGGACAATCCTTCCTTCCTTGGCCATAGTTGAGCCAGACACTGGACAATCCTTCCTTCCTTGGCCATAGTTGAGCCAGACACTGGATAATCCTTCCTTCCTTGACCATAGTTGAGCCAGACACTGGACAATCCTTCCTTCCTTGGCCATAGTTGAGCCAGACACTGGATAATCCTTCCTTCCTTGGCCATAGTTGAGCCAGAAACTGGATAATCCTTCCTGCCATGGCCATAGTTGAGCCAGACACTGGGCAATCATTCCCCCGTTGGCCATAGTTGAGCCAGACACTGGGCAATCATTCCCCCGTTGGCCATAGTTGAGCCAGACACTGGGCAATCATTCCCCCGTTGGCCATAGTTGAGCCAGACACTGGGCAATCATTCCCACGTTGGCCATAGTTGAGCCAGACACTGGGCAATCATTCCCCCGTTGGCCATAGTTGAGCCAGACACTGGGCAATCATTCCCCCGTAGGCCATAGTTGAGCCAGACACTGGGCAATCATTCCCCCGTTGGCCATAGTTGAGCTAGACACTGGATAATCCTTCCTTCCTTGGCCATAGTTGAGCCAGACACTGGACAATCCTTCCTGCCATGGCCATAGTTGAGCCAGACACTGGGCAATCCTTCCTTCCTTGCCCATAGTTGAGCCAGACACTGGACAATCCTTCCTGCCATGGCCATAGTTGAGCTAGACACTGGATAATCCTCTCTGCCATGGCCATAGTTGATCCAGACACTGGATAATCCTCTCTGCCATGGCCATAGTTGAGCCAGACACTGGACAATCCTTCCTTCCTTGTTCATAATTTAGCCAGACACTGGACAATCCTTCCTCCCTTGGCCATAGTTGAGTCAGACACTGGATAATCCTTCCTTCCTTGACCATAATTGAGCCAGACGCTGGACAATCCTTCCTTCCTTGTTCATAATTTAGCCAGACACTGGACAATCCTTCCTCCCTTGGCCATAGTTGAGTCAGACACTGGACAATCCTTCCTGCCTTGGCCAGACTTGTGTCTGTACTGGACGCTCCACAAGGTCGTGACATCAGATCTTTGGCGGTAGGATACACAGCTGTGGTATAGCTGTTGAAACCAAGGCTTGGGTGGTATGATGTATAGTATACCTGTGCGGGTTATTGGTTTGTCGAGTCTCCTGACTGTTTCACTTTTTACATGTGGCAGTGAGAAGCAATTTGTGTGATATTGGCTGATACAGGAAGTGAGCATGATGGGGCAACCCTTTGCCGTGAAGTTGGAACCACGGCTAACTAGCTAACAACTGTGTTCATCATCATGTGCCATGCCGATAAGCGTGGACGGCCATGTTTCGCCATCTCACACGATCACCAGAGTCGTGAATCAGCTCTGTGTTCTTGTCTCCACCATGCCACGTGGCGAAGCCTTCCAGCTATTTACTTCTCTGTCTTCGCCCCCTTGTTTTTTTCCCCCTCAATATTGACAGTTGTCACCACGTTTGCTATTGTATTTCTTCTCATAGCGTGCACAAAATATTGTGACTTTCTACATTTAATTGCTCTACTCAGTTTACAGATTTCGTTTGTTTCATGTAGGATTTGCCTTGGAAGTCTTTGCATTCTCCTTAGAAACCACATTTTCACTGCCATTAGATGTTTTTCGGCTTGTCTACTCATTGTCCACGTTTTACATCCATTCAAAAGTACAGGTACAAGTCTATGCAACAATTCATCTCTGTTTTTCTCGTTGCAGTTGACATCTTTTCATTGGTCAGTATGATTTCCATCTTACAAAAGACAACCATTGCCATAGTGATTCTTGTTCTAATCTCTTCAATGCACCTTTAATAAGTTTTCGCTGTTCTGAGATAATTGTACCTATTCACTTGTGGAAGAATATTCCCATTTACTTGTATAATACATTGTGGTATTTCCTTCTTCCGAGTGATTACCATAATCTGTGTCTTCTTACAATTTAATTCTAACCCTAGTTGTTCACTGTGTGCAACAACCGCATCTACTAAATGTTGCAGATCCTGTTCATTGTCTGCAATCAGTACTGTATCATCCGCATATCTAAGGTTATTAATGTTGTGTCCCCTAATGGTGATTCCTCTCATATCTTCTAAAATTTTGAAAATATTTTCACGGTATAGGGCAAAATGATCTGGTGACATTGATCCTTTCTGTTGTGATGTTGTCTGGACCCGGGGTCTTGTCAGTTTTCATATGGTTAAAAGCATTCTGAACTTCTATTTTCAAAATTGGTGATTCTCAATTATTATTCAGAATATTACACTATTCCTCTCTTTTATCATTATACAGGTCTTTCACATAATCTGACCATGCGTTTAAACTCTGATCTTTTTCCATTATAATTTTGTCATCTATCGTTTTTAGACAACCCGTTGAGTGTGTGCTCTGTTCTTAGTTATGTCATGAATTCTTGGGTGCATTAATTTAGTATCCCGGGTGGTGTATTGGTTTTTTATGATCCCGCAATTTTCTCAAGCCATGCTTCTTTTGCCTCTTTGCATAATTTCCTAATTGTCCTGTGAATCTTTTCATATTTTTCATGGTTATTTTTGTTATTTCTTCTTATTTCCATTAATTTTAAAAAGTCTTCCCTCATCCAATTCTTACGTCCCATCATCTGTTCTTTACCTCTACGTTGAATTTATCTTTTATCTCCTCACTCTTCCCTCTGTGCATATTGATCACACTGTGTGCCTCTTGATGTATATTTTACCTTCTTTAACTTAATGTGTATATTGCTTATAACTAATCTGTGGTCACTGTTGCAGTCTGCTATCCTTAAGGCACTTCGAAATCTTCTGTTGATAAGGATGTAATCTGTTTTCTGATCTTATGGTCAGAACTCCTACATGTCCATAATCTCATTAGGTTTTGTTGATGCCAGGTGTTTCCAGTAATCATCTCTTGCTCTTTTCCCCAGTGTACAAGCTTGCAACCTCTTTCATTACGTTCCCCTAGTCCACCTTGCCTACTGTGCATCCGTCCCGTTCATTTGCAACTTTAGCATTAAGTCACCCAATATGATTTTTTTAATTCTGAAAGCTTGCATTTCTTAATGGCATTCTCCAAATCATTCTAAAATATATCTGCTGTCTGTTGTTGGTGCATAAGCGTGTATGATGTTGAGATCACAAGGTACCAGGAATATTCTGTCTGACACAGTCCAATGTCGTTTGATAGTTTTTGATATCTCCAGATTCATTGTAAGTGCTAACCTCTCGTTATTGTTTCCGTCCACCAGAATGGATTATGTACATATATATTGCTCGGATGTTATCACGCCTATTCCTCTCCACTTGGTTTCACATATACCTAACATGTTAATATTCAGTCTTCTGATTTGTTGTTTGATATTATCCAGTCTGCCACCCACTTATACTTCGAACGTTCCACGTTCCCATTTCATAAAAACTGTCATTTACTGTCACAATAGTACCTTGCGGTGTATGGCAGAAAGGAAGGAGGAAGGGGTATTGAACATGAGGAATTAAGGCCGCCTGGCTAGTGCAGTCGCCGCGAACTGTGCAGGTTAGAGTTGTTGTTTTTTTGCCCTCGACAGAAAAAAAATCTGCACACCTTACCGGGGATTCGAACCCTGGTTTCTCGACGGAGAATCCGGCATTCTAGCCACTCGGCCAGCCGCTCCTCATCTTCTTGGCATCTGTAAAGAAGGCAGTTTGCCAGTGCGTTCCTTCTCAGCAATGTCCATACTGGTCGATAACCGCAGCTATTATCTCCAAAAAGAGATCATCTGCCTACTGTCGTGAAATTTGAGACCATAACCTACAACTATCTGTGGCTGCTCACTAACTCCATCCACAACCTGCATTCATGGCTTCACGTAATCCTAATCGGAGGATAAATGGGAACTCCATCTTGCCCAATGGTGTCCCGTAGGCTAGCGGAAGGACCTTACTTCTCCTTTGATAGTGGGTACCCTTATCCTGTTAAACGAGGGTTTGGTACGGCCGCTGAAACTAGGTCTTGGTCGCTAGAATACACGACTGTGGCATGTCCTGGCGCTTACATCCAGGTGAGTGATGTGAAGCATTGGCAAACTACTAACATAAAATTGTCTAGTAAATCATAAATAATAAGTTGAAGCAGTGAGTGACTGCCACGTCCTGTAAAGAACATGCAACAATTATCAATAAACGAGGCGAGATAGAGAAACTAAGAGGTAAATACTAGGTCAAATAGGACAAGGAAGACATAGGCAGTTGTATGTGGAAAACGTAAACAACTGCGCAAAATAGAATAACAAAAACTAACACCAAAACACCAACTTCGTTCCAAGATCCCATTAATAAATAAAAATTTCAGCGCGGCTGAAAAGTTTAATGCTCGCCCTGAAACTTCCAGTGTGCTGAAGCTTGGTAGTGGGATCATTTCACGCACTTGCCAGTTGAATTTAGACGTTGACTTCTCGCTCAGGAAGCACTGGCACACTACTGATTGTAAAATTGACTAGTACATCATTAACAGTAGCTGCGGCTGGACGTGATATATATCATCGGTCATGCTTCTCCGCAGATTGCGATCTCCATCGTCATGGATCAATTCGTGTTTGGCTCTCTTCCGTGCCATGACACAAGACTGTCAAGAATTTCCTCACACAGTCTTCCTCTATCTCTCTTTCCGCAGTTCTTTCCGGTTGTCACAACATGTTCTAGTTTTTGTCTTCTCATAACGTGGCCAAAATATAGTAACTGTCTCTTTCTGGTGTTTGTGATAAGTTGTCTTTGCAACTCAGCTTCCCTCAAAATGTCAAGATTGCTCATTTTGGCTGTCTAGTTAATTTTCAGCATGTTTCTATAAAACCACATCTCCAAGGCTACCAAGCAGTTTTTCGCCTGTTTACTAATTGTCCAGGATTCGCAGCCGTATGTTAAAACTGGTTCTATGTAACATACACGAACTCTTTTTCTAACTGTTAAGGACAAGGACTTACTGCACAAAACGTTCTTCATTACATATTATTTATTTATTTATTTACAAATTATATAATGTGTGTGTGTGTGCGTGCGTGCGTGCGTGCGTGCGTGCGTGTGTGTGTGTGTGTGTGTGTGTGTGTGTGTGTGTTGAGAGAGAAAGGGAAAGAGGCTGAAAGCAAGACAGACAGAAGTGTAGACAGAGTTACCACAGACAATCGTCCTGACGAAGACAGAGTAGCAGAGAGTCGTAGTCGCCAATGTCCGCTCCAAGTCAGACACCTGAAGAAGATAAAGAAAATAACAACCTTTACTGTGCTCGAGACTTGAACCCCTGGTCTCCGCTTTGGGACACCAATTAGCTAACCTCTGGCACATCATTGCCTTACCAAGTTCATATCTCACGTGATTAATTAAGTGTCATCGGATGATTAATCGTCTTAACTGATTCAGTGTCGAAAAATAAAACAAGTATGAACATGTATTATAATGTCAATGTCCGTACAAAATAGATGATACGATGACCCTAGTATTGCGATATATCGTCCTTCTATCAAAATGGGAGGTCATATATGACGATATATTATCCTTCTGCATTGGCTCAGTTAAGCGACTTCCATATCTGCCATGGATTTATATACAGTAGTTTTCCCTATCCATCCATCATGTGGCATGCCGGTAAGCTTGGGGAGTCATGATTCGCCATTGCACTCGATCACCAGAGTCGTTTTCTCTATGCAACCCCCCCCCCCCTTTAATTTGATATATAATACAATATGTCTGCTACTATATTAACAACTTTTAAGTCATAGCTGTGGCACAAACCCCTATTCCCCATTTTCCACCATTCACTTTGGTTTTTTCCAAACCTGCTTTTTGTTTGCCACTGAATTTGTTAATTGATCTGTCACATTTTGAACCTGCATTGTTTCCAGAACCGCACAAATGTCACACAGACAGGAGACAATACACATTCCTGCCTGAGTCCTCTTTCTTTGTCGGTTTAAACATTCCACTCCCTGAAATTAATTCTTTGCGTGTTTATTCCAGACCAATTAAAAAATCACCCAATGCAGGAATTGAGCAGTCTAAAGCTGCCCAGTTCTTGAACTGGGCAATATCCCACCGACGTTTCCCCTAACCGATGGAATGAACAAGAACAGAACCCCTTTAACGGAAGTGGCAAAAATGTGTTCATTTTGCGAATTAGGCAGTGTCAAGGAGGATAAACAAGACTTTCAATAAACTAGAACCCACAGAGACTGGACAGACACAGAGCTCGCTAGAGCTTTGGGGAGAGCAGTGGGACGTGAAGTTAAGGAAACCAATAAAATTGAAGGGAACGGCTCAAAGAGACACGGATTTTAGTGGTCAGCGTGGCTGAATGGCTAAGAGCTTGCTTTCATAAACATCCGGTGTGCTGATGCCAAGGTAGCGGGTTCAACCACTACACTGATCAGCTAGACTGAAATGTTGACTTCTCGTCCTTGACTTGGGGACGTAAATTTCAAGTACTTCGGGTGTCGGAGTGGGTTCGTCTGTTGGCAAGGGACACAGGTAACAGGGGAAGGTAATCCACATGCAAAATTTAGCCCAGCGCATTAGAAGTAGTAAGTACATGGACTGCGCTTGAACACAAAACGAGCGAGCGAACGCGAAAAAAAATATGAAATCAAGCTGACATATGCAACAGACATATTGCCTTGGAAATGTCAGCTTTCTAACACGGCATTTGTTCATTTTACTTTGTGTGCTTGCTCCATTTAAACTCAAACATTGTCCACACACACTACTTCTAGTAGCACTGGACTGAATTTTGCGTGTGGATTAGCTTTCACTATTACCAGTGTCCCTTGCCATCAAGCACACCCACTGCGACTAGAAGGGTACTTGTAATTTATGTCCCAAAGTCAAGGACGAGAAGTCAACATTTTAGTCCAACTGTCCGGTGTAGGAGCTGAACCCGCTACCTCGGCATCAGCACACCGGAAGTTTAAGAACGAACAATCTTTTCCATTCGGCCATTCCAACCTTCTATTACGGCATTTTAAACTGCCTATCAAGACTTCTTATTTTTATTGTTTGTTCCAGTCGCGCCAGTGACTTATGAGAGTATGGAGCCGGTCGCTCAGAAAGTCGTGGAATGCTGATGAGCGTAATCTAGCCTAGGAATCAACATACAGCTGAAAGATGCTGGTGTTGACCGCAATATCCTGAAACAGAATGGAAACGCGGGGGAAAAAATACACGTTGTTTATACAGCTATGACTATACCTTACCATCGCATCAGCTTCAGCATATATTAACAGTCGTCCATTGTATGTGTTAAACAACTCAAGAAACCATTGTCTGTTTTAATCAGGTTGTTGCATTCCACACTACCTTTTCTGTTTATCGGAATGCCTTTTCTAGATCTTTTCTTGGTCGTTGATAAAGACATCGGTGTGCATAGTCTATATCTGTGTGTTGTTGTTGTTGTTGTTGTTGTTGTTGTTGTTGTTGTTGTTGTTGTTGTTGTTGTTGTTGTTGTTGTTGTTGTTGTTGTTGTTGTTGTTGTTGTTGTTGTTGTTGTTGTGTTTTCATGTTGTCAAACACCCTAGTTATACTTTGTGTTTATTTGTATGCCAGATTAGCTCAGCTGCTTTAGAACAACAATAGCTATGACAAAGGTTGCCTTTTGGCACTTGATTGATGACTTGTCACTTGCATTGATGTTTGCCTAAGCTTTGCTTTCTTGCGTCCCCAGGTCTTCCTGTACATGTCCACGTTCAACGTCCGCCTCTCCTCCCTTATCATGGTTGTCATCGGGATAGATCGCTACTTCTGCATCTGCCATCCGTTCCTCCACGTAGTCACCGTACCCAGGGCCAAAGCCTGTGTCATTGTACTCACGCTGATTTCAGCTCTAATGAGCATCGTTCCGGCGTTGACACATACCATATACAGAAATACGAACACGACCGCGGTAGAAGACGTCATCATCTCTAACCAACTGGTCACAAGCACCCCCTCCAGTACAACACCTGGTCCATTACTGTCCAGCACAGGCAAGCTGTATATAAATGGACTCTTGCTCGAGCCCAACAAAGAGTTCTTAAATGATCTGGTGAACCCGGGAACGGGTGTAAGTTACAGAACAGTAAATATGGGTGTTCTCATTTCCACACTCGCGCCCCTATTAGGGTCAGCGCCAACGAATACGACGATCATGGAAAGCAAAGACACACTGGCTGCAGAGAGTGACGCGGGCAATGAAAACCTCGACGGCGTTTGTGTTCAAAGCGATTATATTTTGAGCTCTAGATTTATCAGCATTTACCAGCATGTTTACGCTGGAACTTTCCTCTTCGATTTCATCATCTTGGCAATCCTCTACGCCCTCATCTATAGGTCCATCTTGGTAAGGCGCGCTTGGAAGTCGAAGAGGAAGAGGATGAGTTGCTATGCCAGCACGCATTGCCCAGAAGGAACTACAGCCGCCGAAGAGACCCAGCTGACGAACGTCAATGGAGGGACCCCAGAAACTGTAGTTCTGAAGAAGAATTCCGGTCGATTCTCCTCTGTAATGAGGGATAGAACTCTGCATGCCAACGTGAAAACTGCCGCCATGTTGTTTGTTGTTACCATTGGATTTATCATCTCTTTCCTGCCGTCCTGGCTCATGGGCCTGCGTGTCGTGCATTTTAGACTGATCGTCTTCTACATGTTTTATATCAACAACGTCATTAACCCGGTCATATACGCTTTCATGAACCGGACGTTCAGAGATGATCTCTTCCAGCTAGTGAAAAACTGCTTCAGACATTGAGGGTCTGGGTTCAACGATAACTAGGTTGTGTGGAGATGATCTCAGAGCTGATCACATAGTGTGTGGAGACAATCTCAGGCCTGGTCACATAGTGTGTGGAAGCAATCTCAGAGCTGGTCACACAGTGTGTGGAGACAATATCAGGCCTGGTCACATAGTGTGTGGAGACAATATCAGAGCTGGTCACATAGTGTGTGGAAGCAATCTCAGAGCTGGTCACACAGTGTGTGGAGACAATCTCAGGCCTGGTCACATAGTGTGTGGAGACAATATCAGAGCTGGTCATATGGTGTGTGGAGACAATATCAGAGCTGGTCACACAGTGTGTGGAAGCAATCTCAGGCCTGGTCACGTGGTGTGTGGAAGCAATCTCAGGCCTGGTCACATAGTGTGTGGAGACAATCTCAGGCCTGGTCACATAGTGTGTGGAGACAATCTCAGAGGTGGTCACACAGTGTGTGGAGACATTATCAGAGCTGGTCACGTGGTGTGTGGAGACAATCTCAGAGCTGGTCACATAGTGTGTGGAGACAATAACAGAGCTGGTCACACAGTGTGTGGAGACAATCTCAGAGCTGGTCACACAGTGTGTGGAAGCAATCTCAGAGCTGGTAATATAGTGTGTGGAGACAATATCAGAGCTGGTCACACAGTGTGTGGAGACAATATCAGAGCTGGTCACATAGTGTGTGGAGACAATCTCAGAGCTGGTCACACGGTGTGTGGAAGCAATCTCAGAGCTGGTCACGTGGTGTGTGGAGACAATCTCAGAGCTGGTCACATAGTGTGTGGAGACAATCTCAGAGCTGGTCACGTGGTGTGTGAAGACAATCTCAGAGCTGGTCACATAGTGTGTGGAGACACTCTCAGAGCTGGTCACGTGGTGTGTGGAAACAATCTCAGAGCTGGTCACATGGTGTGTGGAGACAATCTCAGAGCTGGTCACCTGGTGTGTGGAGACAATCTCAGAGCTGGTCACATAGTGTGTGGAGACAATTTCAGAGCTGGTCACATATTGTGTGGAGACAATCTCAGAGCTGGTCACATATTGTGTGGAGACAATATCAGAGCTGGTCACATATTGTGTGGAAGCAATCTCAGAGCTGGTCACATAGTGTGTGGAGACAATATCAGAGCTGGTCACATAGTGTGTGAAGACAATCTCAGAGCTGGTCACACAGTGTGTGAAGACAATCTCAGAGCTGGTCACGTGGTGTGTGGAGACAATCTCAGAGCTGGTCACATAGGTTGTGGAGACACTCTCAGAGCTGGTCACATAGGTTGTGGAGGGTAACCTGTGATGGAAACGAAGTATATAAAATATTTTGTATTGGAATAAGATGTCTTGCATGAATTCGTACAGCAACAGAGGCGAGGGTAGAGAAACCCTAACCCCTAATAGACCTACCCTATAGGAAGAGCTGGTTTCCGCTTGGCTCGTGCAAGAAGGCGGTTCCTTAAGCGGTGAATTGGGTACGGAGAAGGCAGCATGCCTGCAACGGCGTCAACTGGGTCATTGCTAGCCACTGGGTGGAGATAAGGACGGAGGAAAACGGCCGGGGAATGATGCTGGCTTTCCCGCAGTCAATTAAGGTGCAGTGACAGATGCAGTTGACCTGGTGCAATGTTTACCTCCCTGAGGGTGTGATGGCTTGTGGGCAGGTGCAAACAGCCATGACAATGTGAGATAAAAGCGGTACATGAGAAGTCTCTGAGATAGATATGCGAACGCAAGATAGTAGAAAAACAATTTGGCGCCATGACCAAGGCGGACTGAGTGTCATGGACAGCATGAGAGGATCAATTAGGTAAGGGACCCAAAACTTTCAACAAAGGCGGACAGCGTCTGATGATCCCTCGTACTTTCTCGGAAGCGGAATTTTTAACCAGCTGGTTCAACGTTAGACCTGATTCCTGGGTGTATGGATTCACTCTGAGGAGACTGGGGGAGTATTCTACAGGAAGGAGACATACGCGAAGCTCCCATCAAATACAGCTCCAATCAAGTACAGCTCCCATCAAGTACAGCTCCCATTAAGAACAGCTCCCATCAAGTACAGCTACCATTACGAACAGCTCCGATCACTTTCAGCTGTCATCAATTTCAGCTCCCATCAAGTTCAGCTCCCATCAAGTACAGCTCTAATTAAGTACAGCTTCAGTCAAGTACAGCTCCCATTAAGTACAGCTCCCATCAAGTACAGCTCCCATATAGTACAGCTTCCATCAAGTACAGCTCCCATCAAGTACAGCTCCCATCAAGTACATCTCCCATCAAGCACAGCTCCCATCAATTTCAGCTCCCATCACGTACAGCTCCCATCTATTTCAGCTCCCATCAAGCACAGCTCCCATCAATTTCAGCTCCCATCACGTACAGCTCCCATCAAGCACAGCTCCCATCAATTTCAGCTCCCATCACGTACAGCTCCCATCAAGCACAGCTCCCATCAATTTCATTTCCCATCACTACAGCTCCCATCAAGCACAGCTCCCATCAATTTCAGCTCCCATCACGTACAGCTCTCATCAAGTACAGCTTCTATCAAGTACAGTTCCCATTAAGTACAGCTCCCATCACGTACAGCTCCGATCAAGTACAGCTCCCATCAAGCACAGCTCCCATCAATGTCAGCTCCCATCACGTACAACTCCCATCAAGTACAGCTCCCATCAAGTACAGCTCCCATCAAGTACAGCTCCCATCAAGCACAGCTCCCATCAATTTCAGCTCCCATCACGTACAGCTCCCATCTAGTCCAGCTCCGGTCCTTGGACACCTCCGTTAGGGACAAACTGTATAGCCGCCTGGATGAGCTAAAAGTTAGATTCACAGAATGAAAGTGTCAGAAATATGGCAAGAATACGACGGCGTCACGCCAAGACACCGGGCTACATCACAACTGTTTCATACTTGGTCTTCACCACAGCTGTTTCAGACCCGATAAACATCAGAGCTGTTGAGGGCACTGTGATATATCAAAGCTGTTGCAGACACTAAGATTTATAAAAGCTGTTGCAGACACTGAGATATCAAAGTTGTTTTAGACACTGAGGTATGTCAAATCTGTTTCATACATTGAGACATATCACAGCTTTGCCAGACAATAAGATACATCAAAACTGTTTTAGAAAATGAAGTACATCAAAGCTGTTTCAGACAGTGAGATACATCAAAGCTGTTTCAGACAATGAGAGTTTGACTATATTAAAGCTGTTTCGTACAATAAGATACATCAAAGCTGTTCCGGACAATAAGATACTCAAAGCTATTTCGAACAATGAGGTGCATCAAGCTGATTCAGAATATGAAAGTGTGGCTATACCAAAGCAGTTTCAGACAATGAGTTCTATCAAAAGTGCTTCATACATTGAGTTATATCAAAGCTGTTTCAGACAATGAGTTATATCAGCTCTGCTTCAGACAATGGGGTACGTCAAAGCTGTTTCAGACAACGAGATACATCAAAGCTGTTTCTTCTTCTTCTTCTTCTGCGTTCATCCGGAGTTTTTTTTTTTCGGACGTGATTGCGTTGTGCCTGTTTACAGCAGAGCTGGGTTCTTGCGCCGTTAGGCCGACACATCCGACTTCTGCGGGCATTTGTTGACAGGGTTAACCTTCCCGGGGAAAGCTGTTTCAGACAATGATATACATCAAAGCTGTTTCAGACACTGATTTACTAGTACACCAAAGTGGTTTCAGACACTAAAACACATCAAAGCTGTTTCAGACACCGAAATATATCAAAGCTGTTTCAGGCAATTAGATACATAACAGCTGTTTCAGACAGTGAGGTACATCAAGGCTGTTTCAGACAGTGAGGTGCATCAAGGCTTTTTCAGACAAGGAAGTGTAACTAAACTGTGTCAGAAACTGAGATGAATCAAACATAGTTTCAGACACAGGTAGTTCGACCATATCAAAACACAATCAGACACAGACAGTTCCACTATATCAAAACACAATCAGACAGATAGTTCGACTATATCAAAAAACAGTCAGACAGACAGTTCGACTATATCAAAACATAATCAGACAGGTAGTTCGACTATATCAAAACATAATCAGACAGACAGTTCGACTATATCAAAACACAATCAGACAGACAGTTCGACTATATCAAAACATAATCAGCCAAACAGTTCGACTATATCAAAACACAATCAGACAGGTAGTTCGACTATATCAAAACACAATCAAACAGACAGTTCGACTATATCAAAACACAATCAGCCAAACAGTTCGACTATATCAAAACACAATCAGACAGGTAGTTCGACTATATCAAAACATAATCAGACAGACAGTTCGACTATATCAAAACACAATCAGCCAGACAGTTCGACTATATCAAAACACAATCAGCCAAACAGTTCGACTATATCAAAATATAATCAGACAGATAGTTCGACTATATCAAAACACAATCAGACAGATAGTTCGACTATATCAAAACGCAATCAGACAGATAGTTCGACTATATCAAAACACAATCAGCCAGACAGTTCTACTATATCAAAACACAATCAGACAGATAGTTCGACTATATCAAAACACAATCAGACAGACAGTTCGACTATATCAAAACACAATCAGCCAGACAGTTCTACTATATCAAAACACAATCAGACAGATAGTTCGACTATATCAAAACACAATCAGCCAGACAGTTCTACTATATCAAAACACAATCAGACAGATAGTTCGACTATATCAAAACACAATCAGACAGACAGTTCGACTATGCCAAAACACAATCAGACAGACAGTTCGACTATATCAAAACATAATCAGACAGATAGTTCGACTACATCAAAACACAATCAGACAGACAGTTCGACTATATCAAAACACAATCAGACAGACAGTTCGACTATATCAAAACACAATCAGACACAGACAATTCTACTATATCAAAACACCTTCATACGTTTATGAGTGTCAAAGTTTTTACCAGCATTAAAGTTCATCAAAGCTTTTTCACATATCCAGTGATGTTAAAGCTGTGTCACTCATCTATTGATATCAAAGCTGTTTTATACATCTAATGATGTCAAAGCTGTTTCACAAATCTAGTTCTGTACCTCATTGGTGTAACAAGTCTCTAATTTAGAAAGACTTAGCTAATGTAATAACTGTCAAATATGGATATACACAGCTGATGCAACACGTGTCTAATTTGAATAGACTTAACTAATGTAACACGTGTCTAATTTGGATGGACTTAACCTAATGTAACAAGTGTCTTTTTTGGACTGAATTAGCTAATGTAACAACTAATTTTGACGTACTTAGCTAATGTAACAATAATGTGGATATACTAAGCTAATGTAACGAGTGTCTACTTTGGATAGACTTAGCTAATGTAACTAGTGTCTAATTTGGATAAACTTAACCTAATCTAACAAGTGTCTTATTTGGATAGAGTTAGCTAATGTAACAACTAATTTGGACGTACTTAGCTAATGTAACAATAATTTGGATATACTTAGCTAATGTAAAGAGTGTCTACCGTGGATAGACTTAGCTAATTGATTGATTGATTTATTGATTGATTGATTTAGGAATCGACATCACAGCATTCGGGGCATTCCCATAAGCGCTCCGTCACCATCCTCAGCAGCCAGCGAAGAGTTCCAACATCAATAGTACCAGTAGCAATCCGATTATATGTCCGTCTCGCCTTTCCTCTGAGCGTTGAGCGTTGACCAGATCCCCTCGTCACTCCTTGCCGTCTCATTCTTGCCAGACCATGGCAATCCATTTGCTCCTCCGAGGTGTACACGTGCTCCCACAAGGCCACAACCACGTCTGCCTTGTCATGTATCAATACTCCACCAAGTTCTGCAGAGCCAGCCAATCTGTCCGCCTGTTCATTTCCCAGCACACCGGCATGCCCCGGAGAAAAGATCCAGGCGATGCTTGTCATCCGTGACCTCCAAAGCGAAGCAAGCCACTCCGCACGAAGCCTGCCCGTCCTCACCATCATCAGCATGCTTTCTGAGTCAGTTACAATAACGATGTGTGTGTGTGTGTGTGTGTGTGTGTGTGTGTGTGTGTGTGTGTGTGTGTGTGTGTGTGTGTCGTATTCTCCATCCAGCGGAGAGCCGCAGTGACTGCCTCCACCTCCATTCTTAATCTGGATGTTGTGGTATCATATGACAGGCTCTCCTGCACCAAATGTCGACCATTAGCTTTGACTATGAACCCCCAGCCACTTCTCTCACCTCTTGACACCGAACCATCTGTGTAGATAATCACATCACCCTAGTGAGCATTGTCCTGAATTAGTTGCTGGATTTCCACTTCCGTGGCCCCTGCTGGCCACTGCCTGCACTCCCGGCTTAATGTGATTATAACTCTGCACAAGTCTGACTGCTCCGCTGGCACTCTGACCCACTCCTCTCCACGCCTAATGTTCTCCAAGGGGCACACCTGTCTGATCGTATCCTCCGCCTGAGCCATCCATGATTTCCCTCTTATCAGTCGCTGACCCTTAACTGCCTCCAGCGCCTCATGCAGTGGATGGTCTGTGTCTGCAGCTACTCTGAGGTATGCCTTCGCCTGCATCACCTTGAGCCTACCAGCAACAGTCGGCAGACCAAGGATGCAACGCATACACACTACTGGGGTGTCTCTGGTGCATCCCAGAATGACCCGCATAGCTTCGTTCTGTATGCGCTCTAACTCCACAAGCTAACTCTTTGAAACAGTGAGCAGTCCTAATCCATAATGGACTTAGCTAATGTAACGAGTGTCTAATCTGGATAGACATAGCTAATATAACTAGTGTCTAATTTGGATAGACTGGAATTAGCTAAAGTAACAACGAATTTAAATAGACCTAGCTAATGTAACGAGTGTCTAATTTGGATAGACTTAGCTAATGTAACAAGTGTTTAATTTGAACAGACTTAGCTAATGTAATAACTAATTCAAATAGACTTAGCGGATATAACACGTGTCTAATTTATATAGGCCGGTCTCCCCGGTGAAGAGGTTAACAACTTTCTCCGTAATCCCGCATATCAACGTGAGGAAAAGAGCTGTGCGAAATTCGGCAGCGGATCGCGTCGCGTTGGTTACTTACGGGGTATGTGAGCCGGTCGCTCAGAAAGCAATGGCAAACTACTGAGCGTAATCTTGCCAAGAACATCAACAGCAGCTAAAAAATACTGGTGTTGACTGCACCGTCCTGTAAGGGATATGCGACTTTTAAAAGAATGTATATAGATTTAGATGATGTAATAACTGTTTAATTTGGATATACACAGCTGATGTAACAAATGTCTAATTTAGATATACTTAACCAATGTAACAAGTATCTAATTTGGACAGACTTAGCTAATGTAACAAGTGTCTATTTTGGATATACTTACCTAATGTAACAACAAGTTTGGATAGACTTAGCTACTGTAACAAGTGAGTAATGTGAATAGGCTTAGCTAATGTAACAATTGTCTAATTTTGATAGACTTGGCTAATCTAACAACTATCTCATCTGGATAAATTTAGCTAATGTAACAACTAATTTCGATAGACTTAGACTTAGCTAATTTGTACAGATAAGAATGATTTGGTTAATGCATCATCATTATGTGTCTTGTCCCGTACATATATTATCCCCAATAATTATACTTTCTCGAAATTTCGTTAATTAAACAGTTGTCTAATTTGAATACACTTGGTTAAGTAACCAATTGTCTAATTTAAATATTCTTGGTTAAGTAAACAATTGTCTAATTTGAATAGACTTTATTTAAATTCAAAACAATGTATACTCTCAGCGAATATACAAAGACCCCTTAAATTAAATATTGCACGATTTATTGCCTGGCATATTTCGCTGCCACAAGAACGCGTGCAATGTTTTTTTTATGGCGTCTTTGTTTAGATTTGATGAAACAATTGTCTTATTTGAATATATTTTGTTAATTACACAGTTGTCTAATTTGAAGAGATTTGGTAAATGAAAAAAAATCAATTTTATAATAATAAAATCTGCTAATTAAACAATTGTTTAGGGGCCCAATAAATTAATAATTTACTCAATGAAATAATGATGGTTGTAAGAATTTTGTTTAGATGATTGTTGTATAGAACTAACTTTATGAATGAATTCTACTGACTTAATGGTTGAATAAAACTATTGTAACGATTACTGTATATAAGTTTTCTTATAATGACAGTTTGAAACTGTTATAATGATATCCGTATAAATGTTGTTCTTGTAATGATAGCTGGAAATAATTATAATGAAGCCTCTATGAAAGTTGATCTCATGATGTCTTTATAAATACTGTTCTCGTAATGATAGTTTGAAATTATTATAACAATGACTGTACGAAAGCTGTTCTCGTAATGATAGTTTGAAACTAATATAATAATGACTGTACGAAAGCTGTTCTCGTAATGATAGTTTGAAACTATTATAATTATGACTGTACGAAAGTTGTTCTCGTAATGATAGTATGAAACTATTATAAGTATGACTGTACTAAAGCTTATCTCGTAATGGTAGTTTGAAACTATTATAATGATGACCGTATGAATGTTATCGTAATGATAGTTTGAAACTATTATAATTATGACTGTGCGAGAGTTCTGGAGGTTCAGAATGCTCTTAACCATATGAAATCTGGCAAGACCTCCGGTTCAGACAACGTCACAACAGAAATGATTAATGCTTTAGAAGAATATGGAATAGATAAAGTTACCAGACTGATTAATACAATATATGATACTGGAAATATACCTCGGGAGTTATGTAATTCTGTATTTATTGCAATCCCAAAGAAATCAGGAGCCTTCGAATATGATCAACATCGAACAATTAGTATAATGAGTCACATCACGAAGATTTTGCTAAGAATTATCATGCAAAGAGTTAGGAGGAAAATGCAACCTGAAATAGGAGAAGAACAATGTGGGTTAGTAGAAGGCAAGGGTACATTAAATGCTGTGTATATACTGAAAACCGTAATCGAACGTTCTATAGAAGTAAACAAAGATCTACACCTTTGCTTTATTGACTACACAAAGACTTTCTATAAAGTGAGACATGTCAACATGATAAGGATGCTTGAAGATCTACAAATTGATGGAAAAGATCTTAGACTTGTTAAAAACATATATTGGAAACAACAAGCTGCCATAAGAGTTGATAATGAAGTAAGCCAACATCAGCCTATTAAGAGAGGTGTGAGACGGGGATGTGTAATGTCTCCAGATCTATTTTCCCTGTACAGTGAAAGTATTTTCAGAAATATTGAAGATATGGAACGAATCAACATTGGGGGACGATGCATCAATAACATTAGATATGCAGATGATACAGTCTTGATTGCAGACAGTGAACAGGACCTGCAAAATTTAGTAGATGCGGTTGTTACACACAGTGAACAACTAGGGTTATAATTAAATTGTAAAAAGACACAGATTATGGTCGTCACTAGGAAGAACGAAATATCACAATGTAATATACAAGTAAATGGGAATATTCTTCAACAAGAGAATAGGTACAATTATCTCGGAACAATAATAACATCTGATGGGAGATGCCTTGAAGAGATTAGAACAAGAATCGCCATGGCAAAAGTAGCCTTTAGTAAGATGAAAAACACACTGACCAATAAAAAAGATGTCAATTGAAACGAGAAAAAGAGTGTTGAGATGCTACATAGAACCTGTACTTTTATATGGGTGTGAAGCTTGGACAATGAGCAGTCAGGCTGAAAAACATCTGATGGCTGTAGAAATGGGGTTTCTGAGGAAAATGCAAAGAATACCATGGACAGCCAGAAAGCCCAATGAACAAGTCCTTCAAGAAACAAATGAAGATCGTAAACTGATTAGAGACATTAGACGTAGACAGCCACAATTTTTTTTGGGCATGTTATTTGAAGAAATGATTTGGAGAACTTGGTGACAACTGGTAAGATCGAGGGGAATAGACCAAGGGGAAGGCCTAGAAGCAAGTACCTGGATGGCTTGGCCTTGTGACTGTATGAATGTTGTTCTCGTAATGATAGTATGAAACTATTACATTTATGACTGTACTAAAGCTGTTCTCGTAATGATGATATGTTATTATTATAATGATGCCTATATTAATTTTATTCTCGCAATGATAGTTTGAAACTATTAAAATGATGCGTGTATGAAAGTTGTTCTCTTAATGATAGTATGCATCAATTGTAATTGTGTTTGTGTGTATTTATTGTTTCTCCGCAAGATCTCATAATACTTTTTTGTTTCGTTCGCTCGCCTTGAACTCAAGCGTAGTCTATACACGTTATACTACCTCTGACTCACTGGACTGATTTTTGCGTGTGGATTAGCTTTCCCTATTACCAGTATCTCTCGCCATCAGGCAATCTCACTCCGTCTTTTGATGTACAAGCAATCTACGTCCCTGTCGGATGTATAGTTGATGATGGCTAAACCCCACAGAGATAAAGGATACTACGTTCCTCTTTCTCAATGTGATCCTGCCCGTTATAATTGATTTAGCTGTTACTGGCCCATTGGCTTGAGACCATAAATAGAGTGTCAGAGAACCAAGGAATACCTCCAGGAAAACAATGAAGGGTTTACTGAGTTTCCAAAATAGCCTAGGTGGTTCCTTGCCTCTCCTCTACTAACTAAATTAATTAAAATCTAGGGTGATTACTTACAACAATTTTACTATGACAA
Source organism: Cepaea hortensis (assembly GCA_963921405.1). Taxonomy (NCBI): domain Eukaryota; kingdom Metazoa; phylum Mollusca; class Gastropoda; order Stylommatophora; family Helicidae; genus Cepaea; species Cepaea hortensis. Next base: position 254,706,352 of record OY992876.1, read on the forward strand.
TAGAACTCTCAAAAGAGAAAATAACCCGTAATTTTCATCATTTACTATATATATATATATATATATATATATATATATATATATATATATATATATATATATATATATATATATATATATATATATATATATATATATATAATGGAGCTATTGAATATACTTGTCATAAAATACAACAATCAATGCAGTACAACTACAAGATTATTTACATAGTCATCTCTATCTAATTATCTATCTCCTGGCTGTGCCACTGTATCATACATTGTCCTCAGTGTTGTATCCGTTCTTAATTATAATTATTGGGCCTCTTCTACTGGCCTATTTATAATCTGTGGAAGCAAACTGGGTACACCCTGGTTGGTCTCCCATCCAGTTCTTGGATCTCGGTAGCATTCAGTCAGTGTAGACTATGTTCATGAGTGTTCTTTTTTTTCAGGTTATATTTATTATAGCTCACTGCTTTTCTCACCGATTTACCTAGACTAAAGGATAAGTGATACCTGTCCTGGAAGGGTGGAGACAATTTGCAGGAAGTTGCTGTGGAATAGTATTTGGCCTCACTATCTCAGCTGCCTCACTCAATTAAGTGGCTACTGCATTCAGTCAAGCTTCTACTACTACTTTCACAAAGTCAGGTCTGGATCTATCTGAGTATGACCACTACCTGAAATTTCAGCATCAATCATAAATCTAAAGATACCATCAATATGAACATCAGAACTGAAATGCTCTATATTTTTCAAGAAAATCACAAAGAAATTACATAAAAGAATTATGATCCTAGAAAATATAAACAGTGGAGGGTAAAGAGTCTTGGTGCTCTAAAATAGTTATCCACAACATAATTGGTTGTTCTACATCCAATCTTCCCATATCAAGTGTTCCAGGTTTAGACTAGCAGATGTGCAGTTTTATCTTCACCTATGCCTGTCCTCAGGGTCTAAAGGTTAAGTAATGTCTTGTTTGATTTTGAATTGACAACTATGTTTCCAATCCTATTCTGTACCTAGTTAATTCTCTTCATCTTCTTCTATTCAAGAAAAAGGGCTCATACATCATGGGCTTTAAAAACCATTCCCCATTGTAATGAGTGTTTGTTTATAGACAGTATAAGTACATCATGGTATCCATTTTGGTATAGTATTCAGGTGAATTCTTTTCAAGTCAAAAGTTTCAAGGCGAGTATATTCCTTCTTGTTCACCGTGTCTATACTAAGATATTTATCATCATCGTCATGCTCATTGTATCTTTATCATCATCAACATCATCAATATGATTATATCATCATCATCACCAATATGATTATATCATCATCATCATCATCGACATCATTATATCATTATCATCATCATTATCATCATCATCATTATCATCATCATCATTATCATTATCATCAGGAGACTAGCCTGTATGTTGTAACATGAGAGATCAATAATAAAATGGGGTTTTGCTTAAGATACAAAACCAGATACTTGTAGTATGCGTAATGTAAGAATATGGATTGTGTCGTGCTTATGGCACAAAACCAGATGAAGGTCCCATAAGTGATATATGATACAGAGTGTTGTCATGCGTCGGAGTGCACTAAATAATTAATTAATGTTTTGGGTTATGCCGAACATATTCTCTGCTGATAGACAGGACATTACACATAAAAGTTGCCTTATATCATGAGATTGATTGTTAGCTTATACCCTTCTCAGCATTCACTCATTCTCAGACATAATATTTATATGTGTGGATGATCATTTCACTCAGTCTTCAGACACATTCATATCTGTATGGATGACAATCAAACATATGTATGTGCTTTACACAGAATACATTCACACATTCAACCACTATGACATTGCAATGAAATCTCGTCATTCTACCATCCTTCATCAGAAATTATAATATTTTCCTGGATGATATTTAGTCATTTCTACTGATGTGTTCTTTTCAAATGATACATTCACATCTGTTTAACAATAGTGAAATCACACATGAATCCTCACAGACATGCTCTCAGCAATTACATAGATTTATGTGATCATTAGACATAATTATGAGATTCTCAAAGGATACTTCCTGGTCTGTAGCAATAATGAAAATACACATGAATACCCACATGCTCTCATAGATTTATGTGATATACTCAATCTACATTCAGGCATTATGAATCGTAACCATTCTAGCATGCCGGTTGACAAAGTATTATTATGTGGCACAAATATTAATTCCACATGTTTACAACATTGAAAATACATTTGACTCACCACATGGGTGCTTTCACCCAACACACACAATTATGATCCCGAAAGGAACCTATTTGGTTCTCATGTGTTCATGAAATACCAGAAACTATTTGCTCATGTAAAAAAAAATTTACTTGACTAATGTGCTCATCTTCTTCTTCTTCTTCAGCGTTCCGAGCCATTGAGGTTCTTTGCTGCAAATACAATCCGTCTCCATTCGTCTCTCTGGTGGACCTTCTCTTGCCAGTCGTTGATTCCAAGTGCTTGTAGGTCTGTACATGTATTATCTCTCCACCGCCTTCTTGGTCTACCTCGGGGTCTACGGTCATTTATTTCCTGAGTGTAAGCGAGTTTTGTTTCCCTATTATCTTCCATTCTTTCTATATGCCCCAGCCATTGTAGTCTATTAGCCTTCATCATACCAGTGATTAGCGGGGACTTAAACAGATCATAAATGTCTTTGTTACTTCTTCTTTTCCACTCTCCACTTTGTGTATCCCTAATGGGTCCAAAGATGCGTCTTAAAATTTTGTTCTCAAAGGTTTGTAACAAGGCTTCGTCTCCTTTCATTGTACTCCAGGTTTCAGAGCCATACAGCACAACTGGTCTGATCAGTGTTTTGTATATTGTGATTTTGGTGTTACGAGATAGCGCCTTTGATTTTAGTAGATGTTGTAGTGCATAGTATATCTTATTTCCAGAGTTGATTCTAGTTTGTATTTCTTCCCTTATGATGTTGGAGCAGTTGAAGATTGTACCCAGGTATTTGTATGTTTCCGTTCTTTTAATGGTCATATTATCTATTTGTATGTGGCCAGAGTTTCTAGCCATTCCGTCTCTTGAAATTACCATATATTCTGTCTTATCTTGGTTGATAACCAGCCCCATCTTTTGGGCTTTTCCCTTTAAGTGAGTCAATATTTCCAATGTCTTTTGTTCACTTTGCCCTATAATATCTATATCATCTAATATAATATGACTAATGTGCTCATGTAATTAAAAATACTTGACTATTACACATTACACTAATTTCTCTATCAGTGTTGGCACATGTAAACTAGTTTTCTAAAATCTTAAGTTATTCACCACTCCTAAATCACTACTGATTGAGTTGAACTACTTAAGAATAAATTGTACAACTTCAGTCTAATCTTAACATTAATTAAGTTGTTTACTAGAAGAAAAGGAAACTCACTAGGTATTCTTAATGTACAGTTTATCTAAGACTATGATAACTGAATATATTATTTAGTTTCACTAAATTAATTTCTTAAGAACTAACCACGTGGGTTTACAACATGTTGTGACTTACCAACTCTTCTCCTGGGAAAAAGGCTCATAGACTAAACTTAACTAATATAAAATATAGCATTGTTTACCTCATTTCAATGAAATGACTTCACACAATGTCCACCGCAGATGTCAGGTCTTCGAATTTGGTGGAGTTTCCAAATAAACTGGCTGCTGGTTTATGTACCTTCAATTCTCTTTAGGCTTTACTAATATGTTCTTAGCGAGTGAAGAAGCTACCATATTCCGCACACACAGCCGGCCCTGTCTCCTGGTGGCAACGAGTTGTGATTGTGCAAATGAGACCATGAGACCAGTTGTTGCTGTTTTTATCTCAGCTATTTATGAGTTCAAGTTTTTCCTTTCCCGTGGACCATGAGTCCGTTGTAAACTGTTGGATTTTCCGAAGCGGAACACATATCCTTGTTGCGGTGTCAATAATCCACTGTTGTACGGAGAAATATTCACAGCGCTGTTACGGATTGTGAAAAAATATACCACAGTCCCTCAAATCAAGGACGAGAAGTCAACATTTTAGTCCAACTGACCAGTGTAGGTCTGAACCCGCTACCTCGGCATCAGTACTTCGGATGTTTAAAAACGAGCGCTAACATCCATGCGGGCATTTAGTTTGACAAAACGACCACTGCATGAGATCTTCCTCCTGGAACGTCAAGCATTCTTTTCCCACATTGTCAAAAAACATTTTCAGCCAAAATAGGCCTTATGAGCCATCTTAGAATTCACGGCTCCAAACTTTAAACCCCGCTGGATGAAATGAATGATCATCTCATTCTTGATGAACAAATACTACCAGTTTGATGGTCAGGGCGTTCTCTGACAGTGTTCGGTGAAATGAAACTGGACGATGTCCTATATTTGATAGGGAACCGTTGCAGTGTAGTTGCCAGACGCTCGTCTTCCCGCCCCCTGGTGCCTGGCCGTACAATGTGTGACACTCCATTTGAGAGTGTGGGGACTGCTGGCCAAATAAGGGCCTATGGGGAAAGGTTATAAATGGTGTTTCACACATTAAGATGTCTGAACGTTATTACAGACACTGAGAAGATATCAATCTTGTTGCAGACAATGAGAAGGTAGATAAGTTGTTTATAGACAATGAGAGGGTATGAAAAGCCGGAGACAATGAGAGGGTATGAAAGATGTTGGAAACATTCAGTGGGTATGAAAGGTGTCGGAGACAATTAGAGGATATGAAAGGTGTTGGAGACATTGAGAGGGCATAAATGTTGTTTAGCACACTGAGAAGGTATGAAAGGTGTTAGAAAGTGCATAAGGGTTGATAAAAGACAATATTTAGATGCCCTATCAAGAGAAGCTGAAGATTAAATTACCAACGGGTGTCTCTAGAAACTTTACAGCACCATAAGGAAAGTAGATAATTACGAAGTCGAAAAAAGGCCCTGGAGATGTGGATATACAGAAGAATATGTCGTATTTTATGGGAATAAACACAGAACATGTCGTATTTCATTAATAAAACACATAATATGTCTTATTTCACGAGGGAAAACACAGAATAAGCCATAGATCACGGGAACAAAACCACAGAATATGTTGTATTTCATTAAAGCAAACACGGAATATGTCGTATTTCACGGGAACAAACACAGAATATGTCATATTTCATGGTAACAAATACAGAATATGTCATATTTCATGGGAATTCCATTGGCACCTTTCCGTCTAAGACGATAGTTTGGTACATTGTGCTTCAAAAAGGCTCAATAACTACGATCCATGGCGGTGGCGAGTGTGGCTGGTAAGGCCAATTCTTGCTGCAAATGTTTGCCCACCGTAGATGCATGTGAAAACATTGTCATTTCCACCATTGTGCACCATATTACGTCTCTCACGCTCTGTGTGTGCTTTATCTGCAATCATTTTCTCCTTTGTCTTTATTCCATTTATGATAGATGCCCTCCATGCAACACGTTCAGCGGCGAAGTGCTCCCAATGTGCATTATCAATGCCTGTATCAATCATGTCCCGCTTACACACATTTTTGTATCGTAATAGAGGCCGACCCTGAGATCTCCTACCCGTCTGTAATTCACCAAAAAAGATGTCCTTTGGTATTCTACCATCATCCATCCTCCTAACGTGTCCTATCCATCTAAGTCTACGAAGACTGAGCATGGAATACACCGTCACACAACCTGATCTTTCCAATACTTCAGTATTTGTGATTTTGTCTTGCCACTTAATGCCAAGTATTCTTCGCAGACACCTCATATGAAAGCTGTTGAAACGTTTCTCTTGGCGTGAGTAAGTTGTCCAGGTTTCACTGCCATAAAGAAGAGTACTAAGGACACAGGCTTGGTAGACGAGGACTTTTTTTTTGGCAGTAAGCTTCCTGTTCTCCCAGACTCTTTTTGCTAACATGTTCATTGTTGTTGTTGCCTTGCCAATCCTGATGTTGATTTCCTGATCGAGGGATAATTTGCTATTTACCTCTGATCCTAGATATGTCAAATGGTCTACTATCTCCAGTTCGGCGTCGTCAATAAAGATTGATGGTACACCATGTGCACCTTGTGACATAATCTGTGTCTTCTTTTTGTTAATTGTTAAACCAAATTCAGAACAAGCATTGGAGAATGCAGATAGTAGATGTTGTAATTCTTCCTCAGAGTGGGTCGTAATCGTAGCATCATCCGCAAAAAGCAACTCTCTGATTAGTACCCTCCTAATTTTAGTCTTGGCCTTCAATCTCTGAGCATTATAGAGGCCACCATCTGAGCGTGAGTGAATATATATACCGTCATCCTGATCACGAAAGGCATATTTCAGTAGAAGTGAAAAGTATATCCCAAAGAGGGTGGGGGATAGTACACAACCTTGCTTAACTCCACTCTTGATTTCAAACTCTTCTGAAGTTGAGCCATCAATCTTGATTATGCCCTTCATGCCTGTGTGGAACGATTCTACAAAGGACAGAAGAGTTGGTGGGCAGCCAATCTTCTTTAGTGCTTTGAACAGACCCTCTCGACTGACCAAATCGAATGCCTTTGTGAGGTCGATGAAGGCAATAAACGGTGGCTGATTATGTTCCCGGCATTTTTCTTGCATCTGTCGCAATGAGAATATCATATCAATGGTAAACCGGTTCTGACGGAAGCCGCACTGTGATTCGGGGTAGACTTGATCTCCCAGGACTTGAAGTCTGCGCAGAACAATTCTGGCAAATACACAGAAGTGAGATACCCCTATAGTTGTTACAGTCGCTCCGATCGCCCTTGTTCTTGTACAGCGTTATGATGTTTGAATCTTTGAAATCCTGTGGGACTTGTCATTCTCGCCAGCATCGCTCTATTAGCTGGTGGATCTGTAGAGTGAGTGTGTCTTGCCCACTCCTGATTACCTCTATTGGAATCCCATCCTACCTGGAGCCTTGCCAGATGCAAGTTCATTTATAGCACACTTAACTTCTGTTATGGTGGGAAGTGTGTCCAGGTGGTCAAGAGTTGGCAGAGCCTCTATGGCGTTGAAGGCATCATCCGCTAGCTTGGTCTCACTTGAGTAAAGCTCTAAATAGTGCTCGACCCATCTATCCATCTGCTGTTTCTTACTAGTGATGATTTCTCCAGTCAAGGTTTTCAGCGGTGCACTTCTTTTGATCGTTGGACCACAGGCTTTCTTTATCCCTTCATACATGCTTCTGATGTTTCACTTGCGATTTGAATGGACTCACATAACTTGATCCAATAGTCATTCGCACACTGCCTGGCAGCCTTTTGTACATCCTTCCTAGCTTGCTTCAGCTCACTCAGAGTGTTACGCGTTGGTCTTTCCTTGTTTCTTAAGAGAGCTATCTTCTTTTTATCAATCAAGGGCTGCAGTATCTGGCTGTTTGCCGCAAACCAGTCCTGCCTCTTATGATCCACAGTGCCGTAAACCCCTACCGCTGTTTTATAAATAGTTTTCTTAAGTTTACTAAATTTATCATTTACTATACAATTTTCTGAATTATCAGTGAAAGCGTCTTCAAGTTGCTGTTGAAATTCAAAGCACTTTCCAGGATCGTGAGTGTTAATAATATTAATCCTGGGTCTAGATTTGTGTTTAGCTGTGTAGATTCTCTTTGGTCTCAGTCTAACCCTTGTAACAACCAAAGAATGATCTGTATCACAGTCAGCACTGTGGTAACTTCGAGTTAATGATGTATGGTTCAGATGTTGTCTCCGTGTAATAATGAAGACCGGCTGATGCCAATGGCCGGATCTTGGATGTTTCCATGTGACCTTATGCAGCTCTTTTGTTTTAAAAAAGGAGTTTGTAATACATAGGTCATTTCTAGTGCAATGCTCCAGCAGCCTTTGCCCATTATCATTCATGCGACCGATGTTGTATTTTCCAAGGCACACTGGCCATGAACTCGAGTCCTTGCCCACACGAGCGTTGAAATCACCGAGCATATAAATGTAGTCGGATTTTGGAACTGCCTTGATCACAGAGTCTAGCTGCTCATAGAACATATCCTTCACATCATCAGAGGAAGCGAGTGTCGGTGCATATGCAGTGATAATGGTGGCAAAACCACAAGAGGTTGCCAAGCGCAGGGATAATAATCTTTCATTACCTCCAGCTGGGATATCAATCATTCCCAGTAGTGAATTCTTCACTGCAAAGCCCACACCATGTTGTCTTTTTTCTGCCTGCCCTCTACCTTTCCAAAAAAAAGGTGTAATTGTTTTCCCTGAGTGACCCTTCCTCAGCGAGGCGAGTCTCCTGCAGGCCAGCAATATCAATGTTAAGACGATTGAGTTCAGCATCATTCTTTTTATTAGTACCTGGTGCATTGGTTTTACAGCCTGCGTTTCAGATTTTGTCCTAGCCCCAAGAACCCATTGAAGCAGGCAGGCTGTGGCGGATCAGCACCCAATTGGCCGGGGGCTGCCCAGCTTGAGGCGGACGGTAGCTGATCAGTGACACCTGTAGGTGTCTCCCACCGTCAGAGGCAACGCGTGGCGCCCCATGTCTACGCCAACTGACAAGGACTTATAACCCGTAACAGTTGCCTCTCGCTTTGATTCCGAGACCGGTTAAGGCAGTGTTTCCCAACCTTTTTTGTGCCATGCCCCACTTAAGCCTTTCTAAAATTCATATTGCCCCCCTCCCCCGCCCCACGCCCCCCCCCCTCAACATATACATTATTTTTAATATTCAAAAATTGAAATGTTCACTAAAGAAACTTGAATGATAGGTTTTAGGAAGAAATCACTAGGTAATTATTGAGCAAACACAGTAAGTAAATTTTCAAAACATATAATGGAGAACTGAAATTCAAGTACAAAATAATTTTAATGAAAGATTTTTCTATATTATTTTAATTATTAGTAATTATTTATTATTTAAATGTAGTGAGATCCTTGCGCTTGATGCTTGCTGCAAAGAGATCTTATGTCAGGTTCCAATTTAGTTAACTTCAGTCTCAAGTCTCCCCGTTTTGTTATATTCAGCCGATTTCTTCCATTTTCGAATTGCCCCCCTTAACAGTCAAATTGCCCCCCTGTGGGGCGTGGGCCCCACGTTGGGAAACACTGGGTTAAGGCCAGGGATGGAGTTATTGCCTCTCCATAGCACAAAGCCTGGGCTAAAATAAAGAAACCACGTGTTGCCCATGCAGCATGATCCCTCTCTCGGCCTGCCTAGTTCACTCCAGAGGAAAGTTAACTCCTATACAGCTGGAACAAGACAAGCTGCAGAAGCTGCCGGATCAGCAGAGCAATGCTCTAACTGTCCGCCTGTCGAAGCTTCGATCCTAGACCAGCTGCCAACCAAGGCTTAGGGCCTGGTCTTCCCTGCCATGACTATTTTGTCTTTGGGTTGCATTTCCTCGCACCAGGATAAGGCTTGTACCCTCCCAATTGCGCTCCTCCGCCCGAAGCCGTTGGCACAATGTGGGGTGTCGGGTTAGGCAAGCGCCGCCCAACATTCGGCGCTGACAGAAAGCAGGTAGTACCGTCTACTGTCATACGGTAGCTCAGTCATATCTGACTAAGACCTGACTAGATTCACGGGAATAAACACAGAATATGTCATATTTCACGGGGACAAACAAAGAATATGTCACATTTCACAATCAAGTAGAAAAGTTATGGGGATGTTTGGCGGTAAAAAAAGGGTTGGTGAATAGAATACAAAAGATACAAGTTAAATATATCGACCGTATTAAAAGACATAACACCCTTACACAAATTATACTGGAGAGAAAAGGACGAAGACAGACGAGCAAAAAGCAGATAGCGATACAAGTGGGAAGATGACATCGAGAGTTGGACGAACAGTGTACAAATAGAGCGAGAGACAGACAGTGTTGGAGATCCATTGTTGCTAACCTGTATTGTGGAGACGACAGCTGATCGATTGAAGTAAATCGGCCCCTTTATATTGGATTTATAGACTACGAAAAGCCCCTTGACATCATTAATATGGATCTCCTTGGAAACTGACGAGGCACTATGGAATCCCCAAGAAGTTCATTAACTTAATAAAGGCAATATATAGAGGCTTTAAATGCAGAGTTGTCCATGAGGCGAAAACTAACAGGTATCTTTGAAATAAGAAAAGGGGTGAGACATGGCTGCATTTTGTCGTCGTTTCTATTCATACAGACCATAGATTGGATCTTAAAGACAACAGTAACTATCACCGGAAATTGATTAGTTCACTGAACTCTGAAAAAGCAGCTCTGTGATCTGGGCTTTGTGGTGACATTACATTTGTCACACACACAACATCACCTGCAAGATCAACACGTCAACATCACCTGCAAGATCAACACGTTTGGTGGGAGGTCACGACAAGTCGTCATCCAGTGACCTGCCAGTTGGCGTAGGCGTTCATGCTTCTCCACAGATCACGGTTTTTTATGTTCTGGATCCGCACTGCTGATGATTTTCCTCCATGCCGCTGTCTCAATCCATCCAGCATCTTTTCTCTTAATCGTTCTCTGCCTCTCTTCCCCTCGATCTTTCCAGTCGTCACGATGTTCTCCAATGCCTCCCTTCTTATCACATGAGAAAAGAAAGCTGTTTGTCTATTTCTTATTGTTGTATGTAGTGTTTTAGTTTCATTAGCCTATTTCAGGTAATCCGTGTTAGTTACTCAGGCAGTACAAGGAATTCGCAACATTCGTCTCAGGAACCACATTACTGTTGCTTCCAAGTTACTCCTAATTTGTTCATTTACATTCTTAGATTCAATGTCATACAACAAAAACAAATTCTGTATAGCATTTTAGCACTCTCTTTCTTGCATTCGTGATAGTGACTTACAGCATATGATACTTTTCATTTTCTGAAATGTGGCTGTTGCTTGCCCTATTATGTTCTAAATACCTCATTCATTCATTCAGTAGCATGTCCTTTACAGAACCTCGCTCCCATAACAACCCTCCGGAAAACTTCTCGATCACAAGCAAGATGTCCCGCGTCTGATACACCCATCTGGAGATCATCCGCCACATCCTGCACCCATCTTCTCTTTGGCCTTCCTCTTCCTCTCTTCCCAGGCATATACCCTTCCATTATTGTTCTCTCCAAACTGTCGTGACGTTTCAAGTGACCAAAATACTTCAATTTTCTTTGTTTTATCGTCTTTAATAGCCATCCCTCCTCAATATTCAACTCTTGAAGTATGGATGCATTTGTTCTTTTCTTTACCCAAGATATTCTTAGAACTCGTCTATAACATTTATATTCAAAGGCATGTATGCGCTGTTCAGCTTGTTTAGTAAGTGTCCATGTCTCACAGGCGTATGTTGCAATACCTAGCGGCAATTAAAACATCAGATGCAAGGTGCACAACAGAGACACCAGTTTTGCTTCTAATGTCATTTCACATTTTTGTGTCACCTTTTTCTTTGATGACAAGTAGGTTGACAAATTCATAAGGGCAAGACAAAGATAACTGAGAAATAGTTGAACAAAGAGAGTTCTGAGAATTATCATGCAAATAGTTGAGAAGAAAATACAACCCAAAATAGGAGAAGAACAATGTGGGTTTGTAGAAGGTTAGAAGGTACAGTTATCTCGGAACAGTCGTAACATCTGGTGAGAGATGCCTTGAAGAGATTAAAACAAGAATTGCCATTGCGAAGGTAGCCTTTTGCAAGATGAAAAACATACTGACCAATACAAAGATATCAATTGAAACGAGAAAAAGAGTCTTGAAGTGCTACATACAACCAGTACTTTTGTATAGATGTGAAGCGTGGACAATGAATACCATGGACAGACAGAAAAACCAATGAACAAGTCCTTCAAGAAACAAATGAACATCATAAACTGATTAGAGACATTAGACGTAGACAGTCAAAATATTTTGGGCATGTTATGAGAAGAAATGACTTGGAGAACTTGGTGACAACTGGCAAGATCGAAGTGAAGAGACCAAGGGGAAGACCGAGAAGTACATAACTGGATGGTTTCGCCACGTGAAATGGTCGAGACAGGAACTACTGCTGTTAGTTAGTTAGTTGGTTAGTCGACAGATCATCTTCGTTGCACATCGAACCATTCAGTCCATAAGTGCTCGGATCCCCTCCTCAGCAAATCCCGCAGCGTGTAGCGGCTAACGACGCCAGTTCTGTGTTGGTTTATCAATCTTCTTTGGCTTCCTGCGTAGTGTTCTTGTTTGGCCACCCCTCTTTTAATTTGCTGCTCTCGCAGTCTGGCCATTGTTGTAGATTCACTGTCATCACTTGGTTCTCGCAAAAGTCTCACTTCTCGTAGAGCATTCAGAATGTCAGCCTGGTCCATGGCGCGTCCGCCCTCCACAGTAGCCTCACCTGCGAGCTTGTCAGCCCGCTCATTTCCTTGTACTCCCGCATGCCCTGGCACGAAGATGAAACTAATCTTTGCCAGCCGAGACCGCTTCAGAGGCAGCAACCATTCTCTTCGGATCGACCCCTCCTCTATCCTCTTGATCATGTTTATTGAGTCGCTAAGGAAACAAGCCCTAGTGAATGTCTGTGTCTCGAGCCATGTTATTGCTTTACTTACTGCCATGACTTCCATGGTCAGGCTACTTGTGGTTTCAGTGAAAGCACCAGAGTTCTCCTTCACAATTCTCCCTCCGGCCCGAGCTGTAAAGGCCCATGAGCTTCTCACATGTCGGACGACCGACCCATCTGTGTAGATGACCGCGTCACCGTCTAGCGAATTCTCGAAAATCAACGCTTGTACTTCAGCCTCAACAGCAGCCGGATTTTCTTGTCTGCATTTTCTATCTAGTTGGATGCAAACTGAAAAGGATGTGCAGAAGTCTGTTGGCACTTGCACCCACTCCTCGCCAGGTTCTAAGTCATCAAGTGAACACACCTGTTGAAGAATGTCTTCGGCTTGACCCATCCACCACCGTCCTCTTTTTAACCTGCTGTGTGTATCAGAAACACAGACAACGACTACATCACTACTCCTGCGTGCATCAGAAACACAGACAACGACTAAATCACTACACTGTGTATATCAGAAACACAGACAACGACTAAATCACTACACTGTGTATATCAGAAACACAGACAACGACTAAATCACTACACTGTATATCAGAAACACAGACAACGACTAAATCACTACACTGTGTATATCAGAAACACAGACAACGACTATATCACTACACTGTATATCAGAAACACAGACAACGACTAAATCACTACACTGTGTATATCAGAAACACAGACAACGACTATATCACTACACTGTATATCAGAAACACAGACAACGACTAAATCACTACACTGTGTATATCAGAAACACAGACAACGAATAAATCACTACACTGTGTATATCAGAATCACAGACAACGACTAAATCACTACACTGTGTATATCAGAAACACAGACAACGACTAAATCACTACACTGTATATCAGAAACACAGACAACGACTAAATCACTACACTGTGTATATCAGAAACACAGACAACGACTAAATCACTACACTGTGTATATCAGAAACACAGACAACGACTAAATCACTACACTGTGTATATCAGAAACACAGACAACGACTAAATCACTACACTGTATATCAGAAACACAGACAACGACTAAATCACTACACTGTGTATATCAGAAACACAGACAACGACTAAATCACTACACTGTGTATATCAGAAACACAGACAACGACTAAATCACTACACTGTGTATATCAGAAACACAGACAACGACTATATCACTATTGCTGTGTATATCAGAAACACAGACAACGACTAAATCACTACACTGTGTATATCAGAAACACAGACAACGACTAAATCACCACACTGTGTATATCAGAAACACAGACAACGACTAAATCACTACACTGTGTATATCAGAAACACAGACAACGACTATATCACTATTGCTTTGTGTATCAGAAACACGGACAACGACTTAAGGTTACTAATATCATCATCAGGTGCCTTGCCTGCTGGCGATCATGCTTCTCCACAAATTGTGATCTACGACGGTATGGATTCGTGTCATGACACAAGACTTTCAAATATCTTCTCTTCATATTGTCTTCATTTATCTCTCTTTTCACAAATCTTTCCGGTTAGTACAACATGTTTTTAACTTATCATATGGCCAAAAATTGATTACTGCTTCTTTCTGATGTTTGTGATAAGTTAGTTGTCTTTGGCACTTAGCTTCCCTCAAAACGTCCAGATTTCTTGTCTTGGCTGTCCAATGACTATTCAGCTTTCTTCTATAAAACCACATCTCCAAAGCTTCGGAGGAGGTTTTCGCCTGTTTACTAATTGATCAGCATTCCAGCCGTACGTTAAAACTGGTTCTATGTAATATGCAAGAACTCTTTTTCTAATGTTCAAGGACAATGACTTATTGCACAAAATGTTCTTCATTTGATAGAATGTATTAATAGTTTACTACAGAACGTAAATTACAACATCCAAAAAATGCTACGGTTGAATGCGAAGTGCGGTAAAAGAAATGGAACTAACTCGTTTTTAATAATGACTGTGTATCTGCAACCTTGGCCAGAATGCGAGAACATCAGGACAAAAGGGGTGAAGCCAGACAAGAGGTCTGTTCAGAGGGCCAAAGAAGGATAGGCAACCAACGCAGAACTGGCGCCATCGACCACTATACACAGAGGGAGATAGTGAGAGGGGCCCGTGCACTTATGGACTGAATGGTTCGACGTGCTATTAGATATTTTGACGACTAAGTTTATAAAGGGGCAAACGTATACTACAAGCCGAAATGGAATTAATCCAAAACAAACAACAGAAGCCATGCAAGAAAACTCAGAAAAGCCGCAAGATGAAACCCAACAAAAGACCGAGCCGGAACCGCAAGCCAAGACCAACAGCCCAACCACGACACCCAAGAAATCCAAAAGGGAATCATTATCTCGCCGGATCTCTGAAGGCGGCACAGAATACCCACTCGGACACACCCTGGAGGAGTGCCTGAATGAACTCAGGCACCAGGAATTCAGAAGGCGCTGGGAAGAGAAAGAAAAGTAGAAGCCCAAGAAACTCAGGAGACCGGTAGAATACCCAGATATACACTATGGCGGTAAGGACGGACCGGCTACACGTATTATATAGAAGACGGAGAGATGATCCCATGGCTGACCACAGAGGAAGAAATCGAAAGACAACAGAAACTCAAAATCGAAAGTGAAAAAAGGCGCAAAAAGGAAAATGAAAACATCGAAAAGCTTCTACAGACAATACTCAAAAAAGGACGCAAGAAGACCAAATAATAAGTCCTTATAAGGACTGCAACCAGTCAAGCCAGACGAGCCAGGAGCCTTCACTAACAAAAGAAACCACCAGATGAGACGGGGAAAAAGGATAGCCGCCGACCAATCCCCCAGCTGACGTCACAGACACAAACGCTAGCACAACCATTCCGAGATAGGACTTACTCATAAGAGCGCACAAGACAAGAAACGGTAAAAATACCCACATAAACCACGGATCTCAACAATACCAAAGCTGAGGAGGCAGGTTAGACGAGACCGAAATTTGATTTTTTTTTTTTTTTAAACATTTGAATTGGAATCGGAATTGGACTGCAAGCAATGGACAGTAAAAAAAAAAAAAAAATATGTGGATTCGAAATTATTCTGTTGATATTATTATACACCAAGCTGCAGTCACGAACTCAAGCAATATTACTGCGCATTCATATTCATTGATGGAAATTATACGGACACGGAGTACTTAATGTAAACATGCGCTGGGTCAACAAGGTCCGGTAGAAACCTCTTTACATTCTTTACACTCTGTCGCGCCAAATTAGCATCCCTGATTAGGCCTGCCTCTATCTTTTCTGTTCCCACAACCATATTAATCATACATTTGTCAATACAAATTTCCTATTGTGTCTATATAATTCACAAGTGACACGGAATAACGAAACAAGAGCTGAGAGATTTTGTTAAACCCTGCCGCAATTCCAAAATGCTTTTATGTTTTGTGTTTGACATTCTGGAAAAGATTTTTTTAATATATTTATTTATTTATTTTTGTTCTCCCACTTTGAACTCAAACGTAGTCCATACACGTGCTACTATTTCTGGTGCACTAGAGTGACCTTTGCGTGTGAATGAACTTTCCCTATTACCAGTGTCCCTTGCCATCAGAGGAATTCACCCCGACTTAAGATTTACCTGTAAATAACGTCTTCAAGTCAAGGAAGAGAAGTCAACATTTTAGTACAACTGACCGGTGTAGGGGTTGAACCCGCTACCTCGTGATTAGTACACCGGGTATGTAGGCGCGAGCGCTCTTATCAATTCAGCCTCCCCGGGAAAGGATTGAATTTGAATTTTGTGAACTTACGAATACTAAAGTAAAAAGTAAAGTAAGTTGCATATTTTTCACGGGACGTGGCAGTCAACTCCAGTATTTTTTGGCTGATTGTGAATCCTGGGCAAGTTTACGTTCAGTAGTTTGCCATTGCTTTCTGACTCCGGATACTATTGGTTGCAAAATCTCCCCACGCAGAGCAAGCACGAAAGGGGTTTGTGATCATCAGAAGCAGTCCCACTTCGATGAATGTTTCTGCCCCTTTAATACCTTCACACTCTCAGGGAGCGTGTTCGCCCGGGTCATGACTCCGGGAATCTTTCTCCTGTCGTAAATGGGCACCTTAGAGACGTTTGTGATTGTACATTTCCCATATCAACATCGCTAAGTGTGTCTGCCCAGAAGCCATCCCACCCTCGGGGAGAGAACATTGGCCACCCGGTGCATCTACCAGCGCTGACTCTGCACCGTGACTGACCGTGAGCTTCTTCCCCCGACAGTTGATCTCAGTCTTCACCTCGGCCTTGGAGGCTAGCTTTGACCTAGACAGTAGACGTTTTACAGTTTGTACCCCATAGCTAATAACATTTGCCACATCAATAAGTAATATTATTCAGTCAAGTATGAGGGGGTTTCAAGTGAACACCTTGAAAGTGTGATAGAAATTTCAATAACCAAACTATTGTCTTGCAGCCTGTCAATATTGTTGTTAAGGATGTCAAGAGGGTTAAGCACGTGACATCACGATGCAGAATACAGTTATGTCATAACGACAGTTTAAAGATGGCTGCCCCACTTTTGACATGCACCAAAGAGGAGCAGTGTTCTGTTATCCGTTTTGTTTTTAATCTGTTAAGGTGTGAAACCTATAGAAACTCATCGGTGAATGAAGGTCCTGTATGTTGATGTATGCCTGTCAGTCTAGCAAGTGTATGAGTGAAGTAGGAAGTTTTAAAACGGCGTGACTTCTGTGACAGACTGTTCACGACCAGGTCAGGGACAACAGATAGTGACCCGGGAGTCAATTTTTCTACAGGAATCCAAGCACTTTATCGGCGCTGGAGGATTTTCTTTGAATGTAGTGGTGACCACATCGAAGAATTATACATTTATTCTTTACTTTTTTACAGAATATTCATTCATTCATTCATTCATTCATTCATTCATTCAGTAGCATGACCTTTGCAGAACCTCGTTCCCATAACAACCTTCCGGAAAGCTTCTCGGTCTTAAGCAAGATGCCCCGCGTCCGATACCCCCATCTGGAGATCATATGCTACATCCTGCACCCATCTTCTCTTTGGCCTTCCTCTTCCTCTCTTCCCGGGCATATACCCCACTATGGTTGTTCTCTCCAAACTTTAAGAACATATTCACCCCAAAAAAACAAAAACATTTAAGGTTTTCATTTGAAGCTCCGTCTTAGTATTGATTTTTGCACATGCCTTTATAGTGCATATTTTGATACTGTTGTTATTCTCGGTAAGCCTCATAAATGACGTATGTATAAAATACTGTATCAAAGAGGGTGATAGACATGCAGAATGTTAGACGAGCCTGCGTGCTCAATTCTTAACCCTTTGAAAATGAAGTGTGTTCGTTCGTTCGTTCAATCTTTCCGGTTCACACTGAAGTCTCCGAGTTCATGAATATAATAAACGTGGTAGCTTCCGCTCCATAACATCCACATACACATGGCGCGCACTTTGGTCTCCGGGTCCATGTCTGGTTTCCGGGTCCATGTCTCTGGTCTCCGGGTCCATGTCTGGTCTCCGGGTCCATGTCTCTTGTCTCCTGGTCCATGTCTCTGGTCCCCGGGTCCATGTCTCTGGTCTCCGGGATGATGTCTGGTCTCCGGGTCCATGTCTCTGGTTTCAGGGTCCATGTCTGGTCTTCCGGTCTATGTCTCTGGTCTCCAGGTCCATCTCTGGTCTCCGGGTCAGTGTCTCTGGTAAAGTAGTCATTATGTTCATAAATATGAGCATACACCAGTTGTCTATTACCCATTAATCATCATAAAGTGTGACTAGTGGTTGCTCGAGTCACCAGAGTAATTATAAAGTGTGACTAGTGGCTGCTCGAGTCACCAGCGCAATCATAAAGTGTGACTAGTGGCTGATCGAGTCACCAGAGCAATCATAAAGTGTGACTAGTGGCTGCTCGAGTCACCAGCGCAATTATAAAGTGTGACTAGTGGCTGCTCGAGTCACCAGCGCAATCATAAAGTGTGACTAGTGGCTGCTCGAGTCACCAGCGCAATTATAAAGTGTGACTAGTGGCTGCTCGAGTCACCAGCGCAATCATAAAGTGTGACTAGCGGCTGCTCGAGTCACCAGCGCAATCATAAAGTGTGACTAGTGGCTGCTCGAGTCACCAGCGCAATCATAAAGTGTGACTAGTGGCTGCTCGAGTCACCAGCGCAATTATAAAGTGTGACTAGTGGCTGCTCGAGTCACCAGCGCAATCATAAAGTGTGACTAGTGGCTGATCGAGTCACCAGCGCAATCATAAAGTGTGACTAGTGGTTGCTACGGAGTTTGAGCTCTGCGCAACGTTTTTCCTGCGGAAAGAGACCGAGCCATATGTGATCAATCCGGTGCAATAAAGTCGATCATCTTGCCCTTAAAATCCCTATGTTTCTCAGTCCGCACTGGTTACGGGACAACATCCACACCTTACCCAGGATTCTAACCCGGGTCTCCCGAAGGAAAGTCCGGTATTCTAGCCACTCGGCCAGTCGCGCTTCCAATGACAGTTTGACAGTACTGCGTACAGTTCATATTGGACGGACGTGGCTGGTACCAAGTATGAAGGCTTATTTATTGCATGTAGTGCCCGAAGCTTGCTGGAGTGCAAGAAGCTCAGGGAACAGATATGTTGACCTCAAGAGTTGGAGTACTCGTGATGGACAAGGTGTTCATTCTTGGAGCAATCTACCAACAACTGCTAGTTAGATATACTCAGCTAGCGTATGACAGTAGACGGTACTACATTCCTTCTGTTAGAGCTGAAATGTTGGGCGGCGCTCATCAAACCTGACACCCCACATTGTGCCAGCGGCTTCGAGTGGAAGAGTGCGATTGGGTGGATACAAGCCGTATCCAAGTGCGAGGAAATGCAACCTAAAGACTAAATGTCCTGGCAGGGCAGATCTGGTCATTAACCTTGGTCGCAACTGGTCTAAGATCGAAGCTCCGACGGGCGGACAGTTAAAGCATTGCTTTGCATCTTCCGCGGCTTGTCTTGTTCCAGATGTATTGTAGTCTCTACAATTCAGCCCAGGCTGTGTGCTATGGAGATGTATAACTCCATTCATTCTCTGATTGTAGTTATTATGTCTTTTTTTTTTTGGGGGGGGGGGGCAGTGTTACCATCTCCCTTTGATAAAAAAAAAGCACCAAAATCGACCCAAAAAAGCACTAAAAAGCACTAATTTTTTTTTTTTTTTTTTTGGAAAGCACCAAAAAAATCACCAACTGTTTTTAGTACAAATGTAGCAAGGTAGCACAGTATAATTTATTATTATCACTTCATATTACAATAAAGTTTATTCCAGATCCGCCAAATCCCAATAAGAACTACTTTCGAGCCAAAAAAGCACCAAATTGCAATACTATTTTTGGGGAAATCACTAAAACAAGCACTGGTGGTATTCATTCAAAATGTTATAAAGGGGCACATTATAATTTATTATTATCACTGAATATTAGTATGAAGTTTATTCCAGATCTGCCAAATCCCAGTCAAACAACTCCTCTTCAGTTTCTGTAGCTATTTCCTGTTGTGTTTGCTCCTGCGATGAGGAGGATGATTGAAAGAAACATGTATATGCCTCCTGTGATCCAATTTTTCGCAGAATATCCTTAGGTAGTTTATAATCATGACAGCATTTGCCATATCTTTTCATTCCATATCTAATAGTCAAAACAGCTGTCAAACTCTTTATGCTAAGTCTATTCCGCAATTTTGATTTTATAACTCCCATCTGACTGAAAATACGCTCCACGTCCGCATTAGAATGAGGTAAAATGAGCACAGTTAAAGCTAAATCTGTAAGATCTTGGAAAAGATTTTCACCGGTGGCATCCCTGTATGAGGCTATTTCTGCCCACAGTCCAAGTATGTCAGAGGTCTGTGTCCACTGCATATTAAGTTTTCTACACTGGAAATCGATGCGGTTGAGAGTAGCTGTATCTTCTACAAACATTTTAGCAAGATCCAATATACAGGGCTTCATTGGCTGTAGCCATTCACTTCCACTAAGACATGACATGGACTGCAACACTCGAACGTTATCGGGTGTACGTAAACGCAGCTGTGTCAATAGCTCTATTAAAAACTGGATGCACCTTCCACGAATTTCTTTCTCATCGGGAAACTTGTAGTCTGCTATTTGTTTCTCAAACTCATAACCTAGATTGAGATTAGGATCTAAATAATCTTGAATAGCATCACTTTCTGTTATTTTTTTCCCAGGAATAGCAATCTTTGAACTGATAGAATCAATGAGCTGGACAAGATCGCTGAGTAGTTTTGTTGGATCCTGTATATCTGCTTCGAATTTCTTATTCACACTTTGAACTTCTCTGAGAATATGCTTGAGAAATATGAGATACACATAGTTTTTCATGTCGCTAAACATAGAATGTAGAAGTTCTGCTGTATAACAGCGCTCGTTGACTCTTACTATATCAAAATGAGTTCTGAGCTCGACCCACTGTTGCATTATTCTGACAATGGCAGACTGAATGGAGATCCATCGTGTCTGGCTTAATTGAACAACCTTCAGCGGATATTGTCCATCATTTATTGAAGCAAAAAAGCTCCCTGTACTTTGCTTGATGAAGACTTGAGTGAGAGAACCAGTCATATGTTTCTCTAATCATGAATTCTATGTTCCTGGGCAGACAAGCAGCTGCAGCCTGTGACAATGCCAGCTGAAGGGAATGACATACACATCTAACTAGTACCAGATGAGAAACTTCGGATTTTAATTTTGTATAAACTCCATTGTTTACACCTGTCATGACAGATGTATTGTCAGTGCCGAGTGCAACTAGTCTTTGCAACTCAAGTCCATTCTTGTTAATCTTTTAACGCATTGCATATTGCCTGCGCGTTGCAGTCACTCACTTCAACTAAATCGTATTAAAGGGAGTTAAATTAGTTGATTATTGCGCGTTAACGTACTAAGATTGTTTTACTCCCCCGCTTCAGTTCAAATTCGCCTTTTTAGTGTTCCCAAAATGATTTTTAAAATAATTTTTACCCACCCCAAAAAAGCACCAAAAAGCACCCCCAAAATTTTGTGAAGCACTAAATTTACGCGGCCGCGCTAAACGGAAAATTTTCGCACTAATTTTAGCGCGAAAAGTACTAAAATGGCAACACTGGGGTGGGGGGATGTGGTTCCAGAAAAGATTGACTTTTGAAATAACGAATCTGATGTTTATAAAAATAGTTTACAGGTGAGTGGATCGACTTACTTGCAATGGATTTTATCGCTCGGTCTCATTCTGCGCAAGAACTCAGTTGCTCTAGCGACGACACACGAGAGTCTAAGAGGAACTGCACTCGGATACCAACTCACGGCCTTTGGAGCGCGAGGTAAGTGGTGTAAACACTTCGCCACGGAGATCCCTAACCTTACATCTGTCCGCGGTCGTTTGTATTGTGAACTGCGTGTTCAGAAAAATGTCGGTTTGCTGAACTAGCTGGATGTGCCTTATGCAATAATACGAGGGGGCTTCAAATGTAAACCTTTTTTTTTTTTTTTTTGGTGAATATATTCTGAAAAAGTAAAGAATAAATGTATCATTTTCTGATGTAGTCACCACTGCATTCAAAGCGAGTCCTCCAGCGCCGATAAAGTGTTTGGATCCCTGTAGAAACAGAAAATTCTCTTGGTCACGTGTGTAACCACTCATGCACCACCGTACAGTAATCACACCGTTTTGAAACTTCCTACTCCATTCTTACACCTGCTGGACTGACAGGCATATATCACCATACTGGACCGTCATTCGTCAAGTTTGGCGGCCATTTTTAACCTGTCCTTATGACGTGATCGTATTCGTCTTCACCGTGATGCCACATGCTAAACACTCTTGACATCCTTAACAACAATATTG
This sequence comes from Cepaea hortensis, assembly GCA_963921405.1. NCBI lineage: Eukaryota > Metazoa > Mollusca > Gastropoda > Stylommatophora > Helicidae > Cepaea > Cepaea hortensis. The sequence goes on from OY992876.1 coordinate 254,728,812, forward strand.
ACAGGTTACACGACAGTGGCGTGGTTATTGTAATTTCTTTCCCATTTTTTCAGTTTTTAATTTGAAGCCCGCTCGTAGATATGCAACTAATGGTTTTCTAGTGAATGTCGCTTCAATCGAAGATGAACTGTAATTTTAGTGGCGGATTGTTGCGTTGGCATTCTGGCTGCGGCCGTATGAGCGTATGCTTGCGTGCTGTTGGTCTGTCCGTACGGCTGTCTGTTCCACTTTTCACATGGGACATTTTGTGTGATAGCCACTGACCCAGGAACAGAGCATTATGGGATTGACACTTTACCGTGAAGTTGGAACCGTGACTAATGACGAACGGAGGAGCATTTATTAGGTTATTCGGATTGTAATTTTTTCGATTCTTAGAGATCAAACCCGTAGTGTGTACGCTAGTCTTTCATACACTACTATAATGTACCATACCATTCCGAGGTCGATTATGTAGCTGTCAGACCAGGCCACTCTTTCAGTATATGTTAATGATTTACTGATACTGATAAGCCTATTCTTGAAGAGATAATGTGGCCTTCCCTTGCCTTCCATATCCACAGGTGGCAGGTTCTTTGCAGAGCCTACGTCAGTGAAAACAATATATATCCCGACGTCTGGCTGTGGGTAAGGTATAAATCTACACTGTTCCAGCTAGAGGCATAAATAGTCTTTTTTTTTAGTTAGAGCATAAACAGCCACTTTTCAAGTTAAAGATATAAACAGCCACTTTTCAAATTATAGGCATAAACAACCATTTTTCAGCTAGAGACGGCAGGAAAATCTCCAACCAGCGCCTGCTCATCGGTGTAAAAACGTTGAAATTAACGAGACAGACAAGACGAGCAGAAATCCTCAAATATTATAATTTATATTCCCTACGTTGACATTTCACTCGGACGTCAAAGCTGGTAAATGTTTCGTCTTTTTACTTCTTAATAATGATAGAGTAGCGAACTTGGTGTGTTGAATGGCAGGAAATCTTGGATTGTGGACGAACAAATTATAAAGAGCTTTTAGATAGCGGAGATGTGGTTTCTAGGACGGTTGTTGCCAATATATTGGGCTGTCTAGGTAACTTCATTCATCATGTGCCATGCCGATAAGCGTGGGCTGTCTAGGTAACTTCATTCATCATGTGCCATGCCGATAAGCTTGGGCTGTCTAGGTAACTTCATTCATCATGTGCCATGCCGATAAGCGTGGGCTGTCTAGGTAACTTCATTCATCATGTGCCATGCCGATAAGCGTGGACTGTCTAGGTAACTTCATTCATCATGTGCCATGCCGATAAGTTTGGGCTGTCTAGGTAACTTCATTCATCATGTGCCATGCCGATAAGCGTGGGCTGTCTAGGTAACTTCATTCATCATGTGCCATGCCGATAAGTTTGGGCTGTCTAGGTAACTACATTCACCATGTGCCATGCCGATAAGTTTGGGCTGTCTAGGTAACTTCATTCACCATGTGCCATGCCGATAAGTTTGGGCTGTCTAGGAAACTTCATTTATCATGTACCATGCCGATAAGTTTGGGCTGTCTAGGTAACTTCATTCACCATGTACCATGCCGATAAGTTTGGGCTGTCTAGGTAACTTCATTCACCATGTACCATGCCGATAAGTTTGGGCTGTCTAGGTAACTACATTCATCATGTGCCATGCCGATAAGCGTGGGCGGTCATGTTTCGCGATCTCACTTGATCATCAGAGTCGTGGATCAGCTCTGTGTTCTTGTCTACATCATACCACGTGGCCAAGTCATCTGGGTATATACTTCTCTGCCTTTCCATTGTTTTCTTCACCTCGATCTTGCCAGTTGTCACCAAGTTAACCAATTTATTTATTCTCATAACGTGACCGAAAACAGTTGACTGCCTACGTTTAATTTCTCTAATCAGTTTACGATTTTCATTTATTTCTGGTAGGACTAGGTCATTGGTTTTCCTGTCTGTTCATGGCATTCTTTGCATTTTCCTCAGAAACCACATTTCCACAACCATCAGATGTTTTTCAGCTTGTCTGCTCATTGTTCACGCTTGACATCCACAAAAAGTGCAGGTTGTATGTAGCACCCCAACACTCTTTTCCTCTTTGCAAATGACATCTTTTTATTGGTCAAATGACATAACCGAGACAAGAACACAGAGCTGATCCACGACTCTGGTGATCGTGTGAGATAATGAAACATGACCGCCCACGCTCATCCGCATGGCACATGATGATTATTATTGCAACGTTCTGTATTAGACATGCAAAGACCTTTAATTGTCTGTGAACCATGCCCCCCCCCCCCACTCCCACCCCCCCCCCCCCCCCTCGCTCACGTACCATAGATATATTTGGAGTGTTATGACGTCGATTTCAATCGTGAATCGATCAACTAACCAATCAACTCAGCTGTTCATAAATCTGTGATATAAATCTGAGAATCTGTTATTACTGACTTCTTGTGATGGTTTCCTAGGAGGAAATCCACCTCGGGTGTCGCATATGATAGAATACGACATTTAATTCAAAGGCTTTCCCAATTGCCTGGAGCGTCAAAAAGAAGACGGTGAAAATATCAATCAACAATTTGGACTTTGAATTATAATAAAGCTAATTTAGACAGTAAATTATCCCAGACCGGCGTAAAGACTTGGAAGGAAATATAGACGACTAATATTCCTGTCGGAAGCGGCAAATTAGGACAAAAGATCAAAGCCATTGATTTTATATGTCTGTGATAATACGACAAGGATCGTTAGTGCCTGCCGGCCATGCCTCATTGTGGCCGTCTGGTCATTGTGCCACGGAGACGTGGGAGACAGGGAAGCGTGAAGTGGGAGCGGGAGTGGAGATGCAAGACACGTTGAAATTATGGTATTGTTGAAGCGCCCACACGATTCCTTCAATTTACACACACAGGCACACATACACACACACACACAAACACTCACACACACGCACGCGCACACACACGCGCACGCACACGTACGCGCGCGCACGCACACGCACGCACACGCACACACACTTAATGTTTTCATTTAAATCTTCGTAAAACTGCAACAGATCCGACTGGTGAATCAGTAAAGAAGTGTAATGGCGTCTACAGGCAACGGGTTGTTACGGCAACTTTGAAGATTTATGGAAATAGGGACTGAGTTGAGTTGAGCACAGAACTGACATCACAGCACTCGGGATATTCCCTGATGTGCTCCGTCTTCATCTGCAACAGTCAGCGATGAGTCCCAATACTAATGGTCCCAGTAGCGATCTCATTATATTTCCATCTGGCCTTTTCTCTGAGTTTTCAGTGTCTGCCAGATTCTCTGGTTACTCCATGCAGCATCATTCTTCCCCAGCCGTGATGATTGCCATACCGTGCCTACTTGAAGTTGATTGTTCTAGCTCGTTAAACAGAGACAACAGTTGACAACTTCAGAATGTTCACAGCTAAAATAACTTCAACACCTAAGCGTCGTAGTTCATGTAAACAACTATTTTTTAGGCGACTGTGATGACATGTAGTCCATACCCCACCAGTGACTTCATTCAAATGTATAATCAATGCAATGTCACGTGTTCCTGCGTATGATCATCCGTCCGGAGTCCCTAATAATTAGATGGTCCCTGTCGTCATAGGGTTACTTGCCATCCTGCTGCTTATCACTGTTAACTGTCAATAATCAATGTCAAATGTTACACACAGTTCGGCCACCGGTACAAACACACAAACCACGCCTTGAACCCACGTCCTGTGGCTCTAAGTTAACAGTGTCACATCGTCCACCATGGTTGCATAATCTGACTGAAGTTGCTTGTCAGATGATTGTCGATTCACTGGCGAATTCAGACAACTTCGTTAGCTAATATACGAATACACTTTCATCAAGAGATGTGATGAGAGATGTCGACACGTTCAAGTTCCCCAGCCGAATGACTTAGAAACACATTTTCGGCTTTATTTCAAGTCATATTTTGCGGCCGTTCATAAATAAGTCTGTGCAGTGCTAATCAATACTCGTCTAAACCCGTGTGTTCACTTGTTCAGTGAGCTGGTTCATGGCAATGATCTACCCGTTTTTCTGCACAATACACATGATTCCAAAGTCCCCCACCACATCTGTCTTATCATGCACCAATACCCCACCAAGTGGTGCAGGGAGACGGGCAGACAACAAGAAAAAGATTATCGACAACCGCAGGTCATGCCATAGAACAATGCTAGCACACTTAATGAAACCTGCTATTTGAGATCGCAGAAAGTTGAATAGAAGCCCTGGAAACGTGGTTACACAGAAGAATATGAATAGCGAAGAGACAAACAATAGATTGCACGATTTATTGTCTGGTATATTTCGCTGCATCTCGTCAGGTACATACTGCAGAAATTACACAACATAAAGTAAAATAACTAGATAAATCCTTCAAGTTGAAATATGCCCATGTTCGCACAGTAATTTCAATTGTCTACCACGGTAATTTTAAACTGCCTATCATGTCTTTCAGTTTGCACAAAACTGTCCTATGTAGATTAATGATGACAGCTTCTGCAAACTTTAACAAGCGACTGTTTTGTTTATTAAACAACACGCGAAACGCATTGTCTCTATCAATCATATGACCGGTTTCCAAAACGTGCTGTGCAATCGATGAGGCAGGAAGTTTGTAGTGTGTTTGCCTGGCCAGGCCCTCATCACCTGTGTGTAATATCATGTCAATCTAATTGAGTATGTGTCCAACCACCCTGTCGTTTAACTGCCACTCTGTTCTGCCCATGTAGGTAGATTGCACCTGCTTGTGAATTGGTAAATGTAATTGGATTTGGCGTACACTGAAGAATATGTCGTATTTCAAAGAAACAAAAACAATCAAATACAGAGGTTCTAGAAAAACTGAGAATGAAAAGAGAGTTGAAGAAATAAATAAAATGAGGCAGGTGAACGTGCAAGGCTGAAGCCAAGTGAGCAAGAGGTAGGCAACGATACAAAGAGAGAGAGACAGGTAGTGATGGAGATCCATTGCAGCCAACCTTCATTGTGACGCCCACGTCTGACTGATAGTTTGAAATTGCAAGATGTGAACACGCATGATCACCCATGCCACACGACCAGGCACTTTGTGATGACGATAAGCCGCAATGTTGTATCGAGACGATAGTTTGGTAGCTCAATATCGGAATTGTGCACCATAATGTCCTCATAGAGGGCATATATCAGAAATGGAATAAAGACAAAGGAGAAAATTATTGCAGATAAAGCACACACAGAGCGTGAAAGACGTCAGTTGGTGCATGATGGTGGAAATTACCACGTGTTCACATGCATCCACCGTGGACGAAGATTTATAGCGCGAATTGGCCTTATCAGTCACATTCGCTACCGCCATGGGTAATAGTTATTATGCCTTTTTGAAGCAAAAACGATCGTCTGTCAAGACGGCAAGGTGATAATGGTTGGATGGAATGTCCTCAACAGAATTGAACCATAGCACAAGGGAGTCGTGTTAAGGTGCATGCTAGTTGGACTTCTCGTCCTTTACTTCATCGTCATCGTGTGCAGTGCCGCCATCTTTCACGATCACCAGAGTCGTGGATCAGCTCTGCGTTCTTGTCCCGAACATGCCACGTGGTCAAGCCTTCAAGATACTTACTTCTCTGTATTCCTCGTGTTCTCTCTTCCCCCCCCCTCCCCCTCATCATCCCTACCCCCTTCTTCTTCCCATGACTTGCCCAAGAAACCTTTTAAATATAATTAGAGAAACTGCGGTAAAGCTGTGGAAATGTAAACAATATAAAATAACACACAGCAATGCAGCTTTACAAGAACAGAATTACGAATCAATACAAAGACGTTGCGACGACTAGCCTTCAACAGCAAACAATACATACACAAAACACAACATATAGTCACGGAAAAGACCATCCGGTGACTACATTAAGGCATAAGGAAGGGGTGACAAGAATAAAAAGATGGGGGGGGGAAATAACAGCAATGAAGGGACAATTAAAATTTGAAGGAAAAAAAACAACAACATGTTGCTACCTATCTCAGAATTCCAGGCTATAATACTAACGCGAAGGCCACCTTTATCCTCTTGTATACACAGCTGTGAAAGTATACACAGCTATGAAGGGACAATTAAAATTTGAAGAAAAAAAAACAACAACATGTTGCTACCTATCTCAGAATTCCAGGCTATAATACTAACGCGAAGGCCACCTTTATCCTCTTTTATACACAGCTGTGAAAGTCTGTGGGTCATGGGAACTGGGGGTGGGAGATGGTAATGGTTCAGTGAAAATCCCAGGTAAATGAGTGGAAGTGGCAGACGAAAAAAGGGGCAGGAATGTAAGGCGATAACTGGAAGCAATGGAGATGTGATGGTTGTCCGAGAGTGAAAGCTAATGAGTCACAGTGGATGTACGTGCAATGCATGAGTGGGTGCCAGTGAATGGGTTGGCCATAGTGAACGAATATTAAAGAGCAATGATATGTGCACCTAAGTATGATGGTGATACTAACAAAACTCATTTTCTTTGCTACTTTATGTGTGTACGAAGTGAGTCCTAAACTCTGGGTGGATTAATAAGTGTGAGCGCATATACAAGAAATATTAACGAGCTAGAGAGAGAAAAAAAATAACGTACACCAATCGCCAACTAAGCATTGCACGTCACGCTCTTTTCAAGGACCATCCCCCACCGGTCTAAGCCGGTTATCCAGCTCACTCCTGTGGCTCCTAGTAGCTGTCAGCATGAGACAGCAGCCACCCCCGGGTAACAGCTGTGACAGGCTGGTTAAATCAGGCGTGGCGTGGGTAGCCGATTCGGCCTCAAACCAATCGGTGAACTAGGATATGCCTACCCAGCATGCGAAGATAGGATTCGGCAGACTGCGCGGAAGAAATCATTAATGATTCAACATCATTACCTAACCAGCTAGCCGCTGTTAGTGGGTACACTATACTGTGGTCGACATATAAATATCGTAAAAACAGATAAAGCAAAAAAAAGCATACCATATTCCTTTACCTATCGGAACATAGAATGTAAGCACCCTACTTGATAGAGAAGGCGCGTCGGGCCCAGAGAGACGAACAGCACTGATTGGGAGAGAGTTGGGCAAGTACAACATCGACATTGCAGCCTTGAGCGAGACACGACTTGCAGAAGAAGGCCAAATCTGTGAAGTGGGTGCCGGCTACACATTCTTCTGGAGTGGAAGGAAAAGCGAGGAAAGGCGCCAGACCAGTGTGAGATTTGCCATTAAGTCGACCCTGGTTGGCAAACTAGCTTAATTTTCGAAGGCTACAAATGACAGGCTTATGACCATTAAGTTACCCCTGCTGAAAGGAAAGAAGCATGCATTCATCGTGAGTGTCTACGCACCAACCATAACCAATGAAAATGACGTCAAAAACAAGTTCTATGAGGACATGCATAACGTATTAACATCTGTCACCAAAGGAAACAAACTTATACTCCTTGGGGACTTCAATGCCAGAGTGGGCACGGACACCACCTCTTGGAGTGGCATCATTGGAAAGTACGGAGTCAGAAGTTGTAACAGCAATGGACTCCTCCTCCTTCAGACCTGTGCCGAATACGATCTCCTGATCACCAACACAATTTTCCGTCTTCCCGTGAGAAATAGGAAATAGGACATCATGGATGCACCCTCGCTCGAAACACTGGCACCTTATTGACTATGTCATCATCAGGGGGAGTAACAGACAAGACGTTCGGGTGACAAAACCCATGTGTGGTGCCGAGTGTTGGACAGACCATCGTCTGATTATTTCAAAACTAAATATGCACACCAAGCCACTACGGCGTTCTCAAGGGGTAAAAGTGCAAAAAAAAAAAAAAACTAAATGTCACCCGCCTAAACAGTAAAATAACGCAGCTGTCGTTTGAAAACATGCTGGATGACCGCCTCAAGCCAAATGCTGCAGCTAAACAAGACGCGGAAACAGAGTTGGAGAGATCTAAAGGACAAACTTTACAACACTGCTATGGAAATCCTGGGTCCAGCCACCCGGAAGCATAAAGACTGGTTTGATGAAAATTCCGAAGAAATCAACCAATTGCTGGCCGAGAAACACCTTCTCCACAAGGCATATTTGAATGACCCGAAGTCAACATTTAAAAATGCCTTCAATAACATACGGAGATCAGTGCAGCAGAAATTTCGGCACATGCGGGACTCCTGACTGAGCAACAAAGACGATGAGATTCAAGTCTTTGCTGACAGACATGATATTTTAAAAAAAACGTATATGACTCACTGAGGGCGGTCGATGGTCCTACATCACCAGGCATAGTTCCCCTCCTTAGTGCAGATGGGGGAACATTGGTCACCGATAAGAAAGAAATCCTTCAACGCTGGGCAGAGCATATTAGCAACATCTTAAATGCAACCTCCTCCATCGATGATGAAGCCATCAACTGCCTTTCTCAAGTCCCTACTAACCATGGACTTGCTGACCTGCCAACCATACTGCAAGTAAATAAAGCCATCCAGCAACTTTCCAGCGGCAAGGTCTTGACTCCATTCCGGCAGAGATATACGAAACTGGTGAACCGGTTCTAACAGAGCAGCTTTACCAAGTCTTTATAAACACATGGGTGAACGAGATCATGCCACAATATTTCAAGGACGCGTCAATAGTCCACCTTTACAAACGTAAAGGAAACCGCCAATCCTGTGACCACCACAGAGATATCTCCTTGCTTTCAATTGCAGGGAAGATACTCGTTAGAATTCTTCTCAATCGCCTCACAGCCCATATCGACCAAGGTCTTCTTCCTGAGAGTCAGTGTAGCCTCAGAAAAGAACGAGGAACTGTTGACTTGATTTTCGCTGCAAGGCAGCTACAGGAGAAATTTCAGGACCAGAACTCTGAAATGTTCTCCACTTACATTGATTTTACCAAGACTTTTAACAAAGTTAGCAGAGAAGGACTGTGAAAGATTATGGCGAAATATGGCTGCCACAAATGTTTGTCCAAATAGAGCAGTTATTTCATGATGGTATGCAGGCAACAGTACAGGAAAATGGTGAGCTGTATGACCCCTTTCCTGTCACCAATGGGGTGAAGCAAGGCTGTGTCCTGGCACCAACACTGTTCAACCTCATGTTTTCAGCTATGCTGACGAATGCCTTCCACAATAACGACACTGGAATAGACATCAACTACCTCATGGGTGGAAAGTTGTTCAATCTCAGAAGGCTGAAAGCCAAAACCAAAACTACAAGCGACACCGTCAGAGAGCTGATGTTTGCTGATGATTGCGCTCTATACGCCAACTCAGAAGCAGACACGCAACACAATGTTTCTCATATGCTTTCTCATATGCCTGTGCCAACTTTGGGCTCAATATCAACTTGCAGAAGACTGTAGTTATGTACCAGCTAGCTCCAGGGATTAATCATACCGTGCCGAATATCAAAGTGAATGGTCATAGACTAAGTGTTGTGGACAAATTCACCTATCGTGGCAGCACCGTGTCCCAAGCTGCCACAATTGATGACGAAGTGAATGCAAGAATCTCCAAGGCCAGTGCGGCATTTGGCAGACTGTACAAGAATGTGTGGGACAGAAATGGTATAAGCCTGCAAACAAAGCTGAAAGTCTACAAAGCAGTTATCCACATTGTTATATGTTTGTGAAACCGAGACTGTTTACCAGCGAGACGCTAGGAAATTAAACCACTGCCACACCGTCTGCAGGAAGCTATTGAAGATTAAATGGGAAGACAGGACCGCAGATACTGAAGTCCTAGAAAGAGCGTTCATGCTCAGTTACCACACACTACTAATGAAGAATCGGATTCGCTGGGCTGGTCACTTGACTCGCATGCCAGATCACAGGCTCCCTAAACGATTTTTTTACGGTGAGCTGCTTAAAAAAAACTCGCTTAAATGTCGACTTCATTGCACCAGGTTTTATCCCATATGGCTCGGTCACTTTCCGCAGCGGGGAAAGCGTCGCACAAAGCACGAACACTGTAGCTCCAGCGACGACCCACAGGAGTCTCCGAAAAAATTCACTCGTGGACCGAAGGATGTGGTCGGAATCGAACCCTCAACCTTCGGAGCCCGAGAGAACTGCGTTGTGGTAAACGTTCCTAAGGCTGCCAGAGGAAACGCTTTAAAGACACTGTGAAGATCTCACTAAAAGCTTTTGGAGTTCATCGTGACACTTGGGAGACTGCTGCCAAAGATCGTAATTCGTGGCCTATATCATTACGCACAGGTGTAGTCGCTTGTGAAGCAAACAGGACTGCAAGAGGTGTGACTGTGAAAAAAAGGGTGGACAGAAAAACCGCTGCTGGAGATCCTCCTCCTGAAACGTCAAGCAAAATTGCCAACTTTGTCAAACAACATTTCGAGCCATAATTGGCCTTATCGACCATTTTAGAACTCACTGCTCCATACTTTCAACCCCACTGGATGAAATGAATGGTCATCATAATTCTTGAAATTGCACATGATGATGATGAGATTGCCCCGGAAGCAATCACTAGTAGTAATGGCGGCGCCCATATTCGTGCATTTCAAAACATTAGTTTTATGAGTTTTGTTTTCGTTCTTCCACAGCGAAGCCTTAACTTGGCTGGCTACACATAGAATTATGGTACATTTATAAAATCAGGTAGCTGTGTAGAATATATGCACACAGTCGTTATTCATTTAATCTTTAATTGGCAGATTCAGATAGCAATTTACAAATCAATCGTAATTAAATAAATAACAAGCGCAGAAGAATGGGTTGTGCTCAGTCTTCAATCTGACATAGACAAGGCCCTTGGTTCATACTGGAATACGATCTGCGTTTCCAGTAGTGGGTTGTGCTCAATCTTCAATCATCTTCAATATTGAAAGTAAACAAAACAGAAGAAAAACTTATATAAGGGAGCCCTATCATCATTTTAATTTTGAGAATATACAAATGCTACCTCGACAGTAGATAGGCCTTGAAATTCAAAAACTAATGGTACCTCAATGATGCCTGTATGTCACTTATAAGTGAAGATATTCACATTTTTGTGAAGGTGAGACAAGTTGTGATTTCTCATGCTATTCACCTGTAAGTGGAGCTCTCCAGTGTGTCCGATTAGTCTGATTACCTTCACGAGCGGGTATGCTTGCGAGATGGTCTCAAACGGTCATATGAAAACTGACTTCAAAAATATGTTCCGTCATGTTAAATGATTACAAAATAGTACAAGTATACAAATAAATTATTAATAATCTTTAAACTTGTTCTCTTTAACTTTAGTAGGTCAAATCGCACGTTTTGTGTGTTGAAAAGTATAGCACATTCGATATGTGGCGGCCGTCATGACCCGTGGGTTTCCAATTCACAAAGTCACATCTTCGCAGAAAATCTGTTTTTCAACCACAATTCGAGCAAGTTTAGCGATGAAACTGCTGATTCAGGGGCGATATTTTATATGGCAATTAAAATTCACATTAAACAAAGACAATTGGCTGTCTCTGTGCGATGCGCTCCCCGGCAGTCGGCAGCTCACACTTATCCACAGAGCACACTTTTTTTCACAAATGTCCAGTTTCTTAGTTCTATATATTTTAGTTCGTAATGGCTAATAATTGCTATTATATAATCTAATTTTGTGAAAAATTAAAAAAAAAAAAATACCCAACCGGGAACAGAACCCCGGTCACCCGCATGACAGGCGGATTGTTTACGACTACGCTGGCGAGAACACAATGATTGTTCCACAAAGATGTTTATATACTCAAGCTGCCGTTTTGGGTTTCATGATTGTAACATTTTCGTCTGTTTTTCAACCACAATTAAAGCTAGTTAGTGATGAAACTTTCCAAATTTCTGAAAACTCTGATGCAGAATTTGAAGATCCATCTACAATTGATGGTTTTCTATTGCAAGCGCCAGAAAAAATTATTTACGGTTCAGTGTGCCGTTTTCATTTTTCTCGGTGTGCGAGGTTGGTCTCAACCAACGGGTCATAGGCGGATTATGAAAACTGACTTCAAAAATATGTTCCATCATGTTAAATGATTAAAAGATAGTACAAGTATACAAATAAATTATTAATAATCTTTAAACTTGTGTTCTCTTTAACTTTAGTAGGGCAAATTGCACGTCTTGAGTGTTGAAAAGTGAAAGTGTACATACCATAGCGATCGATACGTGCATGCGCAGTCGCCATGGCACATGGCCATGCGTTTACCCATTCACAAAGACACGCTTCGCCGAAAATGTTGTTTTTCATCCACAATTTAAGCAAAGTCGGCAATGAAACTTTCCAGATATATTTAAAATTGTATGGAGAATTTAAAAATACATCTATAATTGATGATTTTCTTTAAACAGCGCCAGAATAGTGTTACAAAGTGTACATGCCAGTCGGATCAATATGCACAAAGAACAAAAACACGCCTTCGCAGAAAATGTTGCTTTTCTCCACAATTTAAGCAAAGTCGGCGATGAAACTTTCCAGATATATTAAAAATGTTATGCAGAATTCAAAAATACATCTATAATTGGTGATTTTCTATAAACAGCCCAAAATAAAAATTAATTACTGTAAGTATAAAATATATCTTTATTTATATGAAAGGTCATGATGACTTCAACCAATCGCCATGCACGGAATATTGGGCAAACCTTTCCTGGAAAACCCAGGATGACGTGTGTTCTTGTCATGTGAGATATGAATGACGTCGAAAGAATGCATGGTAAATTAGAGAGCGTTTTCCGGGACAAGGTGAGTCACCGCTCATTGACTCCGTATATCACTTTTTTTTTCATTTCCGGTAACGACACGATGGGACTCGCTACTTATATCTGTAATTCTGACAAGATTCTGACATTGTGATTGTCTTCTACTTTTGCATTTTTCTTTATTTGGTTGAAAAAAATTATCTGGTCTTGTTAGGTCCGCTTCTGATATCTTGTTCTGCTGCCTCTAGTGGCAGTGTTGCTATTACTTACGCTAGCTCTAAATTCCAATGTTTCTACAGATTTCTTCTGTTTAATGTTATGATTGTAATCTTAGATTATATTTTTTCTTAAGTGTTGCCAATAAGTTTTCAGTTTTTCTGTTTAATGTGTATGAGAAATAATCTCAACATCACGAGCATTTTCCAGATTTTTCAGTAGACAAAACAGTTTTTAAATCTTTCAGTTTACAGAACATATTTTCATAGACATACCAGATTTCAAATCTTTCAGTTTACAGAACAGTTTTCAAATCTTTCAGTTTACAGAACAGTTTTCAAATCCTTCAGTTTACAGAACAGTTTTCAAATCTTTCAGTTTACATAACAGTTTTCAAATCTTTCAGTTCATAGAACATTTCCAGATTTTTTTCAGTGGACAGAACAGTTTTCACATCTTTCTGTTCCCAGAAAGGCCAACCCGGTCAACAAACGCCCGCCAGTCAGATGTGTTGGTCTAAGGCACATAACCGGACACACCGCAATTATATCTGAACAAACACTCCGGATGAACGCAGAAGAAGAAGAAGAAGAAACCTTTCAGTTTACAGAACATTTTCAGATTTTTTTCGGTGGTCAGAACAGTTTTTAAATCTTTCAGTTTACATAACAGTTTTCAAATCTTTCAGTTCAGAGAACATTTCCAGATTTTTTCAGTGGACAGAACAGTTTTCAAATCTTTCAGTTCCCGGAAAGGCCAACCCAGTCAAAACACGCCCGCCAAAGTCAGATGTGTTGGCCTAAGGGCGCTTAACCAGGCACACCGCAATTATATCTGAAACAACACTCTGGATGAATGCAGAAGAAGAAGAAGAAATCTTTCAGTTTACAGAAATTTTTCAGTGAACAGAACAGTTTTCAAATCTTTCAGTTTAAAGAACATTTCAAAATTTTTCAGTGGACAGAATAGTTTTCAAATCTTTCAGTTTTCAGAACATTTTCAGATTTTTCAGTGGACAGAACAGTTTTCAAATATCTCATTTTACAGAACATTTTCAGATTTTTCAGTGTTTTCAAATCTTTCAGTTTACAGAACATTTTCAGATTTTTCGGTGGACAGAACAGTTTTCAAATCTCTCATTTTACAGAACATTTTCAGATTTTTCAGTGGACAGAACAGTTTTCAAATCTTTCAGTTTACAGAACATTTTCAGATTTTTCAGTGGACAGAACAGTTTTCAAATCTTTCAGTTTACAGAACATTTTCCAGAAAAACAGTTTAGAGAATATTGTCTGGTCAACATGGCCAAATGGATAAGAGCACTCACCCTTAAACTTGCGGTGTGCTGATGCCAACCTGGTCGGTTCAATCCCTGCACCGGTCAGTTGGACTAAAATGTTGACATCTCATCCTGGACTTGGGGACATAAATTACAATTATTGTACCTCTGAAGTCGAAGTGGGTTCGCCTGATGACGAGGAACACTGGTAATAGGGAAAGCTAATCCACACGCAAAAATCAGTCCAATGCACTAGAAGTAGTAGCATGTGTATGGACTATGCTTGAGTTCAAAGCGTGTTGTCAATGTTCTTGTGCTTTGGGTATTCTGTACTGTTTAACACAGATCTCTATCCGTCTTCTTTTCTTTCTTTTTTTCTTTGTTTGGAATCTAGTTACTTTACTTTATGTTGTCTGCAGTATGTACCTGACAAGATGCAACAAAATATGCCAGGCAATAAATCGTGCAATTTATTGTTATGTCTTCGTTATTCAAATTCACTATGGGAAAACTTTGTTTTGTTTGGAATCAGCCTATATCTGCAGTTTTGGTTCATGTTTCTTTATTTAACAGAAGCAAGGCAGATGATCAGACCGTGAAAATGGAACAACCTAAAGGAGACAAAAGGAACACGGAAGCTCTGAAGCTGCTCCACCCGGTGTGCCAGTCCTTGATGAAGGACATATGCAAGGACAATATAGTGAAGCTCATTACTGTCCTAGGCCAGGTTGAGTCGTCAATCTTGCAGGACATCCAGCAGTATGTTTTGTTTCCTATTCATTACGGCCTGCGAGTCAAGAACAAGTGAGTGAGATATTACAGATATCAGTTTGTCTTATGCTCTTTTGTGTATGTTTTATTTCATTCAGTGATGTTTTACAGGACATTTGCTGATCCGGTAGCTTCTGCAGATTGTCTTGTTACAGATGTATTGGTGTTACCTTTCCTATGGAGTAAACTAGGCAGGCACAGAGAGAGAGAGATCATGCTTCATAAACAACACATGGTCTCTTCAGTTGAGCCCAGGCTTTGTGCTATGGCAGTGGTTCTCAACCGGTGGGGAATTTCCCCCCCCCCCCCCCCCAGGGGGGAATTTCAGGGTTTCCAGGGGGGGAATGAAGACCATTTCAAGATCGTGTTAATACAAGAACCGATTACTTGACATAGTTTTTCCCTTCATACTTTACAGTTATGTATGTCTCGTCCTTCTAAAATTCATTTTATAAAGTAAGTAGACCCACAAATCATGTTTTATGTGGATGTCTAGACTTGTTTTAGTATATGCTATTACATTTGCCTTCCACTTTTACGTATACTGTGTAGGGGTGAGGGGATTTTTAGATAGGAAATATGAAAGGGGGGAATGACGTTCTGAAAATACGGTGAAGGGGGGAACGGGCCAAATTTTTGATAGGAGAGGGGGGGGGGGGGGTGGCGTTCTGAAAATATGGTGAAGGGGGGAATGGGCCAAAAAAGGTTGAGAACCACTGTGCTATGGTATAACTCCATCCTTGGTTCTCACCATGGGTTGTAGTTATTATGCCTTTTTAAGCACAGTGTAACTCACTATCATCTTTGAATAATGAAGACACAAACAATAGATTGTTCGATGCATTTGTAAAGGTGATCAGGGCAAGAAAATGGACTTTATTTACCCTGGTTCTATCCCATTTAACTTAGTCTTCATTCTGCAGAGCTGCCTTCTGAAAGTGTCATATAGAGCATGAACTACTTAGATCCAGTGACAACCCCCGGAGTCTCCCAAAAACAATTGCACAGGTGAACTGAATGGCTGTGTCTGTGGCCGAGGTCGGTATGGCTGAATGGATAAGAGCATTTACTCTTAATCTTCCGGAGTACTGATGCCAAGATAGCGGGTTCAACCCCTATGCCTGTCAGGTGGACTAAAATATTGACTTCTAATCCTTGACTTGGGGATGTAAATTAAAAGTGCCTCATAAGTCAGTATGGGATCGCTTGATGGCAGTAAACAATGGTAAAAGGGAAAGCTAATTAACGTGAAAAAAATCAGCCCAGTGCACTAGAAGTTTAGCACATGTACGGACTATGCTGGATTTTCAAAGTGAGTGAATACAAACAGAAAATGAATCTGTAACCTTCATAATATGCAGCAAGTGGTTTGACCACTTGGCCAAGGTGACCACCTGAACCTTATAGTTTTCCTGTCTGTTCTAAATCATTACAAAGATTCTTGATGTGCAAATGGCATAAGATCAAGGGTTGCTGTAAGCTAAGACAAGGCATTCTGAGAGAAACAAATGCACCACACAGACTTACAAGCAACAACAACATCACACAGACAAACAAGAAACGACATCACACTGACACACAAGAAACAACTACATCATGCAGATGTAACAGAAACAACTACGTCACACAGACGTAACAGAAACAACTACGTCACACAGACTTACAAGAAACATCAACATCACATAGACATAACAGAAACAACTACATCACACAGACATAACAGAAACAACTACATCACAAGGACATTGGAGTTCAGACTTATGCAGAGATCGAGAGAATTAATTGCTGAGAATAAGGGACAGCATTTGGAGCTAACAGAAAGCAAGTCTGCTAGTCATTAGTCATTAGTCGCGGTTCCAACATCACAGCAAAAGGTCGTCCCCATTATGCTTCGTTCCCGTGCCAGTGAATATCACATAAAATGTTCCTCACTGCCCCATGTGAAAAGTGGAAAAGACAGGAGTCTTGACAAAAAACGGCCCGCTCAGACACACTGCAAAATGCCACCGCCAGAATGCCACCACAAAAGTCCTCTACGAACAGTACAGTACACCCCTGATGGAAATGGCAGTCACTTTCCCAACAAGATGTTTACCTACAAAGTCTCGATGTCTTTAGAGATTGTTGTTCCGTTTCTAGATGTTTTCTAGCATACGCCGTCTGCTGTCATACAATAGCTCAGCCATATCTGACTCAGACCTGACTGTCATACGGTAGCTCAGTCACATCTAACTTATACCTGACTTTATGATAATAATAATAATAGTGCTGTATTGTTGATTGTCGGCTCTGTTTCGAAGGGATAACGGATGCAATTCATAATCCCTATACCATACTCGAAACACATCTGCAGGCAATTTGGAAGCTTGTTTCATACAGGTATGAGTGCCGGTCGTTTAGAAAGCAATGGCAATTTACTGAACGTAAACTTGCCAAGAAATCGGACAGTCAAAAATGCTGGTGTTGACTGTGATGTCCTGTAAATGATATGCAACTAACTTTTTTATATTGTTGATTACAGATCCGATTCCTTGCTGTGTTCTCTGTGTGAAGCCCTGATCACCATATCGAAGAAGACGAAAATCGAACACATAGCCACGTTTTTCGACATGTTCAATCCACTGGTGGTTTCTGTGACCCCGATTCAAATTAGTGGCAAAGGTATGTTTTTGTGGCCTCACACTGGTGTCTACCTCTGTTTCTTGTTGTGTCAGGTTACTCACTGCTGCCAGAGTTGTTTAAACATGTCATTCCATGACTCCTTGTTCATGACCTTGTTCTATTTATTTTTTACAAGAGGGCTTCAAATGAAAACCTTAAAAGTGTGATAGAAATTACAATAACCATGCCATTCAAATGAAAACCTTAAAAGTGTGATAGAAATTACAATAACCATATCATTGTCTTGTAACCTGTAAATACTGTTAAGGATGCCAAGAGTGTTAAGCAAGTGACATCACAGTGCAGATGATCACTGTGATGTCATAAGGGCAGCTTAAAGATGGCCGCCCAACTTTTGACATGCACCAAAGAGGACCAGTGTTCTGTTATCCGTTTTTTTTATCAGTGAATGGGTGAAACCTATAGAAATTAATTGGCAAATCAAGGTCCAGTATGGTGATGCATGCCTGTCAGTCCAGCATGTGTATTAGTGGAGTAGGAAGTTTCAAAACTTTTCTGTCAGATGAAGAAATACAGCTGGTGGCGCATGCATGGTTACACACGCGACCAAGAGAATTGTTTTCTACAGGAATCCAAGCACTTTATCAGCGCTGGAGGACTTACATTGGATGCAATAGTGGCTACATTGAGAAATGATACATTTGTTCTTTATCACACAGATGCATTTAAGGTTTTCATATTAAGCAGTGGTTCTCAACCGGTGGGGAATTTCTCTTCTCTACCCCCCCCCCCCCCCCCCCCAGGGGGGAATTTTAGGGTTTCCAGGGGGGGAATGAAGATCATTTCAAGATCCTGTTAATACAAGAACCGATTACTTGATATTGCTTTTCCCTTCATACTTAATAGTTATGCACGTCTCATCCTTCTAAAATTAATTTTATAAAGTAAGTAAACCCACAAATCACGTTTTATCTGGATGTCTAGACCTGTTTTAACATATTTACCTTCCATTTTTACGTATACTGTGTAGGGGTGGGAGGGGATTTTTAGGTAGGAAATATGAAGGGGTGGGGGGGAATGACGTTCTGAAAATATGGTGAAGGGGGGCATGGACCACATTTTTTATAGGAAGGGGGGGGGGGAATGACGTTCTGAAATTATGGTGAAGGGTGGCACGGGCCAAAAAAGGTTGAGAACCACTGTATTAAGCCCACTCGTACATTGATGATCTTGTCCTGTTCATTATCTGGCATTGGTAACCTTGCTCTGCTCATTGTCTGATATTGATGACCTTGCTCTGTTCACAGTTTCCAGCATGTCAGAGGACACCAAGATCATGGTCATCCAGGCGATGACCTCATTGCTGGAGGCAGCATCAGACAAGTATGTGTATGTCTGGTTCCTCTCATTGCTTCTACTTTCACTTACCAGTTCTCTCTCTCTCTCTCTCTCTCTCTCTCTCTCTCTGTCTCTCTCTCTCTCTCTCTCTCTCTCTCTCTCTCTCTCTCTCTCTCTCTCTCTCTCTCTCTCTCTCTCTCTCTCTCTCTCTCTCTCTCTCTCTCTCTCCCCCCCCCCCCCCCCTCTCTCTCTCTCTCTCTAACTGAAGTTCCAGTTGTGGTAGTAACATTTCAGTTCCAGTTGTGGTAGTAACATTTCAGTTCCAGTTGTGGTAGTAACATTTTAGTTACCCTAGTTGTAGCTTTACTTGTTAATTGTAACAGTAATTTCTCCAACATTCTTTCTGTTAAAGTAACAAGTTTTATAGTAGTTGTACTTGCAGCTGTAATAGTTGTGGAAGATTATGGCAAAATATGGCTGTCCACAAAAGTTTGTCCAAATAGTGCGGCTATTTCATGATGGTATGCAGGCAAGAGTACAGGAAAATGGTGAGCTGTCTGAGCCCTTTCCTGTCACCAGTGGAGTGAAGTAAGGATGTGTCTTGGCACCAACACTGTTCAGCCTCATGTTTTCAGCTGTGCTGACGAATGCCTTCGAGAACAATGACATTGGAATATACATCAACTACTGCATGGATGGAAAGTTGTTCAATCTCAGAAGGCTGAAAGCTAAAACCAAAACTAACAGCGACACCGTCAGAGAGCTCCTGTTTGCTGATGATTGCGCTCTATATGCCAACTCAGAGGCAGACATGCAACATAATGTTTCAGCTTTCTCATATTCCTGTGCCAACTTTGGGCTCAATATCAACTTGGAAAAGACTAGTTATGTACCAGCCAGCTCCATGGAATAATCACACTGTGCCGAATATCAATGTGAATGGTCATAGACTAAGTGTTGTGGACAAATTCACCTGTCTTGGCAGCACCGTGTCACAAACTGCCACAATTGATGACGAAGTGATTGCAAGAATCTCCAAGGCCAGTGTGGCCTTGGGCGAACTTCAAGAATGTATGGGACAAATGGAATAAGCCTGCAAACAAAGCTGAAAGTCTATAAAGCAGTTGTATTATCCACACTGCTATATGCTTGTGAAACATGGACTGTTTACCAGCGACATGCTAGGAAATTAAACCACTTCCACACAGTCTGCCTTAGGAAGCTATTGAAGATTAAATGGCAAGACAAGATCCCAGACACTGAAGTTCTAGAAAGAGCGTCCATGCCCAGTATCCACACTCTGCTGATGAAGAATTAGATTCGCTGGGCTGGTCACTTAACTCATATGCCAGATCACAGGCTCCCTAAACTAATTTTTTACGGCAAGCTGCGTTTTGGTAAACGCTTCCAAGGCGACCAGAGGAAACGCTTTAAAGACACTCTGAAAATCTCACTGAAAGCTTTTGGAATTCATCTTGACACCTGGGAGACTGCTGCTAAAGACCTTAATTCATGGCGTACATTATTACATAAGGGTGCAGTCACTTGTGAAGCAACCAGGACTGCAAGAGCTGTGAAGAAAAGGCTGGACAGAAAAACCACTGCAGGAGATCCTCCTCCTGGAACGTCAAGCATTCTTTGCCCACATTGTCAAAGAACATTTCGAGCCAAAATAGGCCTTATCAGCAATCTTAGAACTCACGGCTTCATACTTTCAACCCCACTGGATGAAATTAATGGTCATCATCATTCTTGATGGACAAACAACAATAGTTGTACTTGCATATGTAGTAGTTGTACTTGCAACTGTAGTAATTGTTCTTGCAGCTGTAGTAGTTGTACTTGTGGCTGTAGTAGTTGTAATTGTGGCTGTAGTAGTTGTACTTGCTGCTTAGCTTAGTAGTTGTACTTGCAGTTGTAGTAGTTGTACTTGCAGCTGTAGCAGTTGTACTTGCAGCTGTAGCAGTTGTACTTGCAGCTGTAGCAGTTGTACTTGCAGCTGTAGCAGTTGTACTTGCAGCTGTAGCAGTTGTACTTGTAGCTGTAGCAGTTGTACTTGCAGCTGTAGCAGTTGTACTTGCAGCTGTAGTAGTTGTAGTTGCAGTAATAATAGTTGCATTTGTAATTGTCACTGTGTTCAGTATAACTAAAGAAGAACAAACAACAACAGTCCACCTAAACGAACATCCCTTGAAATAAGTAAAGAGTTTCAAGTACCTAGGAAGTGTAATATCTCCAAATGGCAGATCAGAAGACGAGATTGAAAATAGGTGCAATAAGGCAAATCAACTCATTGGACAAATGGCACCAATACTACAGAACTAACATGTATCAATATAACTACTAAGAAAGCACTTTACAGCACAATTTTCCTACCAACTCTATGCTACCAATGCCAGACCCGGACAATGACAGAAAAAGAGAAAAGAAAAATCACAACAATAGAAATGAGATTCCTGAGAAGAATACTCAACATATCAAGAAGAGACAAAATCAGAAATGAAGAAATCAGGACTAAAGCTGGGGGTTAAAGCAGCACTAGATTTTATTAGAAAGCAGCAAGTCAAATGGTTTGGCCATGCAAGTAGGTTACCAGTCAACAGCATACCACAACAAGCAATGATGTACAGGCCAGATGGAAACAGAGGAAGAGGCCGACCACATAAACTTCGGACGGAGGGAATAGCAGAGTCCATGGGAATATCGATATATGAAGCCCATAATTGGGCACTCTCACGATGTTTCACGATACTTCACCTCGACACTGCAAGGTACAAGAGGAACATAATGAGATGAGATGAGATGAGACTGTGTACAGTTTTGCTGCAGTTACAATGTCAGATATCTAGCCACATGGATAACTCCAGATGGAAGATGCATCTCAGAGATAAAGAGCAGAATATGACAAGCAAAACCTGCATTCTATCAAATGAAGAACGTTGTGTGCAATAAGTCACCGTCCTTGAAAGTCAGAAAGAGAGTTCTTGCATGTTACATAAAACCAGTTTAAACATACGGCTGTGAATCCTGAACAATTAGCAAACAGGCGAGAAATCCCTGGAAGTCTTGGAGATGTGGTTTTATAGAAGAATGCTGAAAATTAATTGGACAGCCAAAATGAGCAATCTGGACATTTTGTGGGAAGCTAAGTCACAAAGGCAACTTATCACAAACATCAGAAAGAGGCAGTCATCATTTTTTGGCCACGTTATGAGAAGACAAAAACTGGAACAGGTCATGACAACCAGAAAGATCTGCAGAAAGAGATAGAGGAAGACAGTGTGAGAAGATTCTTGATAGTCTTGTGTCATGGCACGGAATGGAGTCAACACGAACTGATCCATGCCGTCTGAGATCACAAATTGTGGAGAGGCATGATCGCCCACGTTAGACGGCAAGGCATTGGATGATGATGATGATGATGTAGCATATGTAACTGTATTTAGTGGTGTCAGCTGCTGTTGTTGTTTGTTAGCTTTTGTTGCTACGGTTGTTGCTGTTGTTGTAAATCTAGTCATTGATACAGTTGTTTTTGTTGTTATAGTTGCAGTTGTTGTTACGATGCCTGCAAGCAAAACCTGCCTCAACTTTCCAGATTATGCTCCATGAATCACTTTGTGGGCTAGCATAGAGACATTTTATGACTCGTGCTTATAACTTCCCATTGTCATACTGTGTTTGATTGTATACAGCACTGCTGGCTTCTTGAACATCTCTGCCCGAGGAAAGGCCAGACAAACATTTAATCAGACTACTACAGGTACCATTAGTATTGGGACTTTTTTGTGGGAAATAAGCAGACAGACAGATTGGCTGGGTCTGCACTTCTTGGTCGGGTATTGGTGCATGATAAGGCAGATGTAGTCAGGACCGTTTGTAATTGTGTGTATAGTGCAGAAGAACAGGTAGATCATCACAGCTTGGAGAGAATAGTGCTGCAGGGAGTGACCAGAGGATCTGGCTGTCACTCAAAGTTCTGAGGAAAAAATCAGACAGACATATATTCAGACTGCTACTGGTATAATTAGTATTGGGACTCGTCGCTGGCTGTTGCAGATGAAGACGGAGAACTTATGGGATGCACCAAGTGCTGTGAAATCGTTTCTGGACTCAGCTCAACATCTCTGCCAATGTATTTTCTCCACAGGGTGCTGGATGACTTCTACAGGTTCGGCTGTCTTCCAATGATTGGCCAGCTGATTTCTGTGCTTCTATCCCTGGCCCAGATAGAAAAGTCCCGCTCCCTACAGATCTTGGCCCTAGACTGCATCCTTGTTATACTGCAGGACGGCACCAAGTGTAAGTATTTGTGGGGTATAGAATGGTGTCTTGTGGGGCTAGGCTAGAAAATACAGTTTATATACCCTTCATCTCAGCATGGCTGTGCTGTGTTCAGAACTTAAATAAAGTTAGTTGCATATCCTTTACATGACGTTGCAGGCAACTCCAGCATTTTTTTGGTTTGTGATTCCTGGGCAAGTTTACGATCAGTAGTTTGCCATTGCTTTCTGAACAACCAGCACTCATACCATTTTATGGAAACCAACGCAATTATTGATGTATCGGAAACATGTACAGACAAGATCAAGATCAAATTAATTTGTTCAGTGATTGCTGTATATCGCATCAAGTGATTAGAAAAGTATACGCCATCTTCCTAGAAATGAAGTATGTGCAATGGCTTAGCAATGTTTCTGTTTTAATTTTTAATTAACTTTTCTAATTTCATGTTTGTCTTTAGATCTGTTTGTGTTGTTCCTGATTACAATTATTATGATCGAAATGTTGATTTGTTGTGTCATGGTACAACTTATTTTTACCTTTTTTAAAAATCATCTTTGATGTTTTCTCTTTGTTACTTGGCTATTTTATTTTACTGTATGTTTTGTATATCTTATTCTTCTTTTGGCTCTCTGAAACAGTTGGGAAAATGAATGAAGTCCATCTTGGCAATTTATTTGCTTTTTGTTTGCCTGGTGTTACCATGGCAACTAGTAAAATTATCATCGGCGACTCCAAGCAAGGTCACATGGTTTTCATGGTATGTATATTAAAGAGTATCATCTTTATCATCATCATCTTCTTTATCATTGTCATCTTTATCATCATCATCTTTGTCATCATCATCATCTTTATCATCATTATTTTTGTCATCATCATCTGTATTGTCATCATCTCATTTTATCACCATCATCTTTTTTGTCATCATTATCATCTTTATTGTCATAATTTTTGTCATCATCATCATCATCTTTATTGTCATCATCATCTTTGTCTCATCATCTTTATCATCATCATCTTTATCATCATCATCTTTATTGTCATCTTTTTTGCCATCACCGTCTTTGTCATCATCATCATCTTTATTGTCATAATTTTTGTCATCATCATCATCTTTGTCATCTTTATCATCGTTATCTTTGTCATCATCTTTGTCATCATCATCATCATCATCTTTGTCATCATTATCATCTTTGTCATCATTATCTTTGTCATCATCTGTATCATCAGTATCTTTATTATCATTATCTTTGTCATCATCATCATCTTTATCCACATTAACCCTTTACAGGGCAGACGCTTGTCCATTTTTTAGCCCTGAACGGGCAAGATATTTTCAGGTTCGGTAAAATTTCGGGTTGCGTTAGTAAAAACATCACAAATAAGGTGTTAGTCAACCGATTTTAGTTAAATAAACAACACAGTGAAGAGAAAAGCATGCAGAATATGTTACTCACGTGATTGTTGTCGGTAATCCATATATGAACACAAATATTTACGAAATACAGCATGTTGTTTGTGATTTTCCGTCATCTATATGGCAATTTACAAACACATTTTCAGAATCATAATCACTTTCTTTAAAGTCTGACTCAGACTGCTAATGCAAAGTAACGCTTTTCACTTATATCTAGCTGCGATTAATAGGCAACTTTGTGCCCTTTAATGTCACTTAAATTGAACCTAGCGAAATCTAGGCTATCACTTGAAGAATCGCCGAAATCCATTTTGAAAAACTAAGCGTAAAAGTCCCGAAAACTATCCAAAAAAGTCCGTAAAAGTCCGTTCAAATTCATAGTAAGCGTTTACAAATGGCGGCCACGTTGTCAAGCTATGGGTGAAAGCGAAAGTAGCCATCGGAAGTGTCGGAAAGCCGAGAGATCTCGTTTTTACAATGCATTAATAGTATCGGGCGCGATCGGCCGATCTGCTCGTTTAAGGGATCAGCCGCAAAAGGATGTTTTGCTCTGTAAAGGGTTAACTTTATCATCATTATCTTTGTAATCATCATCATCTTTGTCATTATCATCATCTTTGTCATCATCATTATCTTTGTCATCATCATCATCTTTGTCATCATCATCATCTTTGTCATCATCATCATGTTTGCCATCATCATTATCTTTGTCATCATCATTATCTTTGTCATCATCATCATCTTTGTCATCATCGTCATCTTTGTCATCATCATTGTCTTTGTCATCATCATCATCGTCTTTGTCATCATCATCATCTTTGTCATCATCATCATCTTTGTCATCATTATCTTTGTCATCATCATCATCTTTGACATCATCATTATCTTTGTCATCATCTTTGTCATCATCATCATCTTTGTCATCATCTTTATCATCATTATCTTTGTCATCATCATCTTTGTCAACATCATCATCTTTGTCGTCATCATCATCATCTTTGTCGTCATCATCATTATCATTTTTGTTATCATCATTATCATTTTTATTATGATCTTTATCATCATTATCATTATCATTATTTTTATCACCATCATCTTTATCATCATCATCATCATCATCATCATCCATAATCACATTGCTTCCATGTTTATGCCCTGGTGTTGAAAGGAAATGAAAACATGGATGCTTTGGCTGGTTGTAAAGCTGTTGTAGAGGACCCATCTTAAATATTTAATATCCTTGGGCTGCTGCTGGTGTCGGTGACATCTACGAGGTAGTAGCCTTTCTCAGGGTGAGGGACATTGGGTCAGGCAAGGAGATGCGGAATGGTACTGTTTTACTGGCACCTTGACGTCTTGACAAACAATAGTTTTCTACATTGTGCTTTAAAAAAAGCATAGACAATAGTTTGCTACATTTAGCTTCAGAAAAGACATAATAACTTCAACTCAATGTGAGGACCAGGGATTACCTCTCCATAGGACAAAGCCTGGGCTGATTGTAGAAGCTTTGTGTTACCCATGCAACATGATGACTCTCTCGACCTGCCTAGTTTACCCCGGAGGAAAGGTTAACACCAATACGTCTAAAACAAGACAAGCTGCAGAAGCTGGTGGAACAGCAAAGCAGTGCTCTAACTGTCCGTCTGTCGGAGTTTCAATCCTCGACCAGTTACAGACCTAGGTTTAGGGCCAGGTCCTCCCTACCATGACATTTAGTCTTTAGGTTGCGTTTCCTCGCACTAGGATAAGGGGATTAATATGTCAGTTTAGGTCACAATGTAGACAAAGATGGAAAAGCAGAGATATTAAAATAAGAAGGAAAAAGGTGAGAGGAGCTTTCATAGCTCTAGGAAATTAAACTTAGCAGGAAACACAGAATTGTTAACTCCATTGATAAATCGGTACTACTGTATGGATAGATAAGAAACATGGAAAACAACTAAAAGAGTTACTATTAAACTACAAACATTCATTAATAAACTACAAACATTCACTAATAAACTACAAACATTCACAAATAAACTACAAACATTCACTAATAAACTACAAACATTCATTAATAAACTACAAACATTCACTAATAAACTACAAACATTCACAAATAAACTACAAACATTCACTAATAAACTACAAACATTCACTAATAAACTACAAACATTCATTAATAAACTACAAACATTCACTAATAAACTACAAACATTCACTAATAAACTACAAACATTCACAAATAAACTACAAACATTCACTAATAAACTACAAACATTCATTAATAAACTACAAACATTCACTAATAAACTACAAACATTCACTAGTAAACTAAAAACATTCTCTAGTAAACTACAAACATTCACTAATAAACTACAAACATTCACTAATAAACTACAAACATTCACTAATAAACTACAAACATTCACTAATAAACTACAAACATTCACTAATAAACTACAAACATTCACTAATAAACTACAAACATTCACTAATAAACTACAAACATTCACTAATAAACTACAAACATTCACTAATAAACTACAAACATTCACTAGTAAACTACAAACATTCACTAATAAACTACAAACATTCACTAATAAACTACAAACATTCACTAATTGATGTCTGCGCAGAATAGTGGGTATCAAATGGTATGACAGAATCAACAGAGTCATGGAGACAACTAAACACCTTCCAGTGAATGACAAGTCGAGGACAAGACGCTGCCGCTGGATAAGGCAGAAACTGAGAACACCTGGGGATAGGATTACTAGGCATTGCCTTGTCCGGAACCCACAAGGAGAATGAAATAGTGGATAGGACTCCGTGACGTGGAGGACATGGAGGGAGTTACAAGAGGTAGCAAAGGATAGGACTCCGTGATGTGGGAGGACATGGAGGGAGTAACAAGAGGTAGCAAAGGATAGGACTCCGTGATGTGGAGGACGTGGAGGGAGTTACAAGAGGTAGCAAAGGATAGGACTCCGTGATGTGGAGGACGTGGAGGGAGTAACAAGAGGTAGCAAAGGATAGGACTCCGTGACGTGGAGGACATGGAGGGAGTTACAAGAGGTAGCAAAGGATAGGACTCGATGATGTGGGAGGACATGGAGGGAGTTACAAGAGGTAGCAAAGGATAGGACTCCGTGATGTGGGTTGGTTGAGGGCATGAGCCCAAGTGGGGTATAATGGGCTCTCTTGTTGTCTTTCTCATTCATACACAAACATGCTGTCTTGCTCTCTTACTCTCACTCACACTCTATCTCTCTCTTACTCTCTCTCTCACTCACACTCTATCTCTCTCTTACTCTCATAGGCCATAAGTAGCGGCTGCACTGTCACTTATTTCCAAATGTCAATACATGTAACTGTGTTGTGTCAACTAATTATGTTCCAGACATATATAATAGTTCTGTGTTCTTTCTCTACCTCAGAGAGCCCTGAAAGTTTGGGCTCATATTGTGACACTGGTCATGCCTGACTGCCTGGTACTGAGAGCCCTGAAAGTTTGGCTAATATTGTGTCAACTAATTATGTTCCAGACATTTATCATAGTGCTGTGTTCTTTCTCTACCACAGAGAGCCCTGAAAGTTTGGGCTCATATTGTGACACTGGTCATGCCTGACTGCCTGGTACTGAGAGCCCTGAAAGTTTGGGCTCATATTGTGTCAACTAATTATGTTCCAGACATTTATAATAGTGCTGTGTACTTTCTCTACCTCAGAGAGCCCTGAAAGTTTGGGCTCGTATTGTGACGCTGGTCATGTCTGACTGCCTACTACAGAGAGCCCAGGAGGGGCTGGAGAAGCAGCAAGAAGGTCAGTATCTGCATGATCAGAGTCCACAGTTCTGCTGTTGAATCAGATTTCTTTTGCTTTTACCAAGAGTCCACAGATTCAAGATGTGGTAGATCGTTTACACATGACAGACAGGTTTATGATAGAGCATTTATACAAGACAGACAGAGGTTTATGATAGATCATGTACACATGACATATAGAGGTTTATGATATATCTTTGACACAAGACATAGAGAGGTTTATAAAAGACTAGCTGACCCGGCCCGGCTTCGTCCAGGCCCTGGCGGGGATCGATCGATCTATCTATCTATCTATCTATCCATCCATCCATGCATCCATCCACCCACCCGTCTGTCTGTCTGTCTGTCTGCTTGTTTGTCTGTCTGTCTGTCTGACCTGGCCCGGCTTCGCCCAGCTCCTGGTGAGGAGCATCTCATTTAATTCACATAAGTAGTCATATAAGCTCCCGTTCCTGTCTATCTGTCTGTCTGTCTGTCTGACCCGGCCCGGCTTCACCCAGTCCCTGGTGGGGAGCATCTCGTTTAGTTCATATAAGTAGTCATTTAAGCCCCCGTTCCCGACTATCTGTTTGTCTGTCAGTCTATCTATCTGACCCGGCGCGGCTTCTCCCAGCTCCTAGCGGGGAGCATCTCATTAAATTCATATAACAAAAAAAAAGTAACTTAAGAATGTCCTTCCACACACCATCCATTATTTTTAATGAAAACTGTTTTTAAACACCTACACGACTGTAGATAACTTCTTTAAACATAAAAAGAGAGTTACAATGTTATGCATTATGCATTATTTGTATGAAAACTATGAAATAACCTTAAAGATTATATCATTATTTATTATAACTCATATGCCTGTAAATAACTATAGACAAAGAGTTTATAAATCTTTGAAAACGATGCAACAATATGACTATCAAGTATATAGCAATGTTATTAAAAGTTATGCCCCATGAAATAACTTTTTTATGTTAAGTCCCCTTGCTATATGGAAATGATACTGAAAAATTAAATATTAAATTTTTGTAAGAAAGTAGCCGATGTTACACTAAAAATCTATGACAGTCGGTTGCATGGGAATGAAAAGAAGACGTGTAGAAAATTTCATCTCAATCGGATGGACCGTTATCGAACGCATCAAATACATACGGATACACATTGCCTTTTATATATATAGATAATTTACGCAAGACAGGTTTATGATAGATCATTTACATAAGACATAGAGGTTTATGATAGATCATTTACACAAGATAGAAAGACAGATCTATGATAGGTCATTTACACAAAACAGAGTTTTATGATAGATCATTTACACAAGGCAAACAGGTTTATGATAGACCATTTACACAAGGCAGAGAGAGGCAGGACGCTTGGTAGGCCAGTCACATACCTGTGACTATGTGTTTTAGTTGTTTCAGCTAAGATATTCATGTATTCACTTCATGCGATATATTACAAATCTTTGTTTCCCATAAGGACACTGGTAGCACATGGACGAGCTAGCTGCCTTCCTCTCTAACATTCACACGCCTCAGATCCAGCATGTCCACATCCCTGCTGTTTATTCAGTTTTCTTTTGCTTTAATCATGAGTCCATGTATTCAAGATGTGATAGATCATTTACACATGACAGACAGAGGTTTGTGATAGATCATTTACACATGACAGACAGAGGTTTTGTGATAGATCATTTACACATGACAGACAGAGGTAGTGTGATAGATCATTTACACATGACAGACAGAGGTAGTGTGATAGATCATTTACACATGACAAACAGAGGTATTGTGATAGATCATTTACACATGACAGACAGAGGTTATTTATAGATCATTTACACATGACAGACAGAGGTATTATGATAGATCATTTACACATGACAGACAGAGGTTTGTGATAGATCATTTACACATGACAGACAGAGGTTTGTGATAGATCATTTACACATGACAGACAGAGGTTTGTGATAGATCATTTACACATGACAGGCAGGTTTGTGATAGATCATTTACACATAACAGACAGGTATTGTGATAGATCATTTACACATGAATACAGAGGTTTGTGATAGATCATTTACACATGACAGACAGGTTTGTGATAGATCATTTACACATGACAGACAGAGGTTTGTGATAGTTCATTTACACAGGACAGACAGAGGTTTGTGATAGTTCATTTACACATGACAGACAGAGGTATTGTGATAGTTCATTTACACATGACAGACAGAGGTTTGTGATAGATGATTTACACATGACAGAGGTTTGTGATAGATGATTTACACATGACAGACAGAGGTTTGTGATAGATAATTTACACATGACAGACAGAGGTTTGTGATAGATAATTTATCCAAGACAGACAGAGGTTTATGATAGATAATTTATCCAAGACAGACACAGATTTATGATAGATCATTGACACAAGACAGACACAGATTTATGATAGATCATTGACACAAGACAGACACAGATTTATGATAGATCATTGACACAAGACAGACACAGATTTATGATAGATCATTGACACAAGACAGACACAGATTTATGATAGATCATTGACACAAGACAGACACAGATTTATGATAGATCATTGACACAAGACAGACACAGATTTATGATAGATCATTGACACAAGACAGACACAGATTTATGATAGATCATTGACACAAGACAAGGTTTATGAGAGATCATTTACACATGACAGAGAGGTTTATGATAGATCATTTACACAAGGCAAACATATCACTCATCTTTTGTACATCAATTAACTATTTTGCATGATACATTCACATAGTGAAAAAACATTATCAAATGAATGTTGTTAGTATTATCAATGCATTTTACCATGTTATGAGATTCAAGGGGAGGTAATTAAATTACAGGAAATTTAAGAATAGTTTTGTTTTTTTTTAACAGTAGTGCGACCCAGAAATCGTGTGTATGCTATTTCTCAACATGTCGCCCTGCCTGGCAACACACTTGGTCCACCTGTCCACTAGCTTGTTGATGGGGTGGATCCGAAGACAGTGGTTGGTGTCTCTGGAGTGATCTCAGCTGGCAAAAATGTATTTCATTTTCATGCCAGGTTATGAGGGTGTACAAGGAAATGATCAGGCTTGTGGGTTAGGCTACTGTGGAGGGCGGATGAGCCATGGACCAGGCTGATTTACTGAATGCTCTACAAGAAGTAAGTCTTGCGAGAACCAAGTGATGAATGAATCTACAACCATGGTCAGACTGCAAGAACAGCAAGTTAAAAGAGGTGTGGCCAGACATGAACATTATGCAGGAAGCCAAAGAAGATTAATAAACCAACGCAGAACTGGTGTCGTGAGCCGCTACACACTGCGGGATTTATTGAGGAGGTGATCCGAGCACTTATGGACTGAATGGTTCAATGTGCAATGAGGATGATCTGTCGGTTAACTAACTGACTAACTAACTAGCTTGTTGATGCCTTCTAAGAAAAAGTTACTGTCGACTGAAATGTAACATTTTATTTTCCCTTGTTTGCAGACATAGATAAGGACCAGCTCCAGGGGTTGAATGTGAAACGAGACGGGTCCTGGGTCAAGGTGACAGCATCAAAGCTAAAGATACTGGTGGTTCAGATCTGCAGTCTTGTGTCTCACAACAGCTGGAAAGTCCGGCTGTCATTGGCTGAGACAGTTGAACAAGTGTTGATGTCATGTTGCAGGTAAATTGTCTTGTTTAAATGCAGACTGACTGGCACCTGCCGTCTTGACAGACGATAGTTTGTAAAATGGAATTATACCTTTCCATAACACAAAGCCTGGGCTGAATTGTAGAGACCATGTGTTGCCCATGCAGCATAATCCCTCTCTCAGCCTGCCTAGTGTTCTCCAGAGGAAAGGTATCACCAATGCGCCTGGAACAAGATCAGCTGCAGAAGCTGCCGGATCAGCAAAGCAATGGTCTAACTGTCTGCCTATCGGAGCTTCCTTCCTAGACCAGTCGCCGACCAAGGCTTAGGGCCTGGTCTGCCCTGCCATGACATTTAGTCTCTAGGTTGCATTTCCTCACACTAGGGTAAGGCTTGTACTCTCCCAATTGCTTCAAAGCCATTGGCACAATGTGGTGTGTTGGGTTTGGTGAGCACCGCCCAACATTCGGTGCTAACAGAAAGCAGGTAGTACAGTCTACTGTCATATGGTAGCACAGTCATATCTGACTAAGAGCTGACATACTTTAAACACAGAAACCATAAACAAAATATTGCACTATTCCTTGCCTGGTGTATATGGCTTTCCTTGCCTGGTGTATATGGCTTTTCTTGCCTGGCGTATGTGGCTTTTCTTGCCTGGTGTTTATGGCTTTCCTTGCATGGCGTATATGGCTTTCCTTGCCTGGCGTATACGGTTTTCCTTGCCTGGCGTATATGGTTTTCCTTGCCTGGCGTATATGACTTTTCTTGCCTGGCGTATATGGCTTTCCTTGCCTGGCGTATATGGCTTTCCTTGCCTGGCGATATGGCTTATAGCTGTATCTCGCTGCATCTTTTTAAATCCTAGATAGGTATAACATACGATGTTTCAAGAATGATGATGACCATTCATTTCATCCAGTGGGGTTGAAAGTTTGGAGCTGTGAGTTCTATGATGGCTGGTAAAGCCTGTTTTGGCACAAAATGTTCTTTGACAAAGAATGCTTGATGTTCCATGAAGAGGATTTCCTGCAGTGGTTTTTTTTTCCATCTTTTTTTTTTCACAGCTCTTGCAGTCCTGTTTTCTTCACAAGTGACTACACCCTTGCAAAATGGTGTACACCCATGAATTTTGATCTTTGGCAGCAGTCTCCCAAGTGTCGTGATGAATTCTAAAATATTCCGCATTTGGACTGTATTTAATGTTTCAGTCAAAGTATTATTCATTTATTCACTGCATGTGATATATAACTCTGCATCATGCACCTGATGAGATGCAGCGAAATATGTCAGGCAATAAATCGTGCAACATTTTGTTTATGGCTTCTGTGTTTAAACTGGCTTGTGTTTAGTGACCATACAGTGTAGAGAAATTTTCTTGTGTGTTTTTTTTTTTTTTTTTTTTTTCGATGTTGCACCCTCTAAATTCTACTTCAATGGGTGCTTAAACTACACTGGCTCCTGGCCGTCTTAACAGACGATTGTTTGTGATGGAGTTTTACCTCTCCATAGCATGAAGCCTGGGCTAAATTTAGAGATCATGCATTGCCCATGCAGCATAATTCCTCTCTCGGCCTGCCTAGTTTCCTCCAGAGGAAAGGTAACACCAATACATTTGGAACAAGACAAGCTGCAGAAGCTGCCGGATTAGCAAAGTAATACTCTTTCCGCTTGTCGTAGCTTCGATCCTAGACCAATTGCTGACCAAGGCTTAGGGCCTTGTCTGCCCTGCCATTTAGTCTTTAGGTTGAATTTCGTCATACCAGGATAAGGCTTGTACCCTCCAAATTGCACTCCTCTGCCAGAAACTGGAAAATACTTGTGAATGTGTTCATGAGTTGTCTTAATGGCCACAAAAGGTTCAGCAATAATTGATATTTGAGAGATATGTAGGATGTTTAGACATTTGAAGTGTCTTGGTTTATATTTTAACGACGTCAGACGAAGGGAGTAGAGATGATGAATCTTGGACCTTTCTTTTGTTGAACATTTCAGGTCTCTTCCAGACAGTGTCCCACATTTCCTGGAAGCTTTGATCGTACTTATAGCGGACGATTATAGAAACGTGTCCAAGAAAGCTCGGACTGCGCTAGAAGAGTTTTCAGCTTCTCAGGATGGGACTCCTGGCGAGAGGATGCTGGTACAGGTTCTGAAGGAGAACCTGTACAACTTGGCAACATCCCTTCCACGGCGACTGCGAATGTGTGGTAGGTTCTTGTTTTGTCTTGGGGAATATTGGATGTGAGATTAGAGGTGTGTGGCAACATCCCTTCCACGGCGACTGCGGATGTGTGGTAGGTGCTTGTTTTGTCTTGGGGAATAATGGATGTGAGATTAGAGATGTGTGGTAGGTGTGTGTTTTGTCTTGGGGAATATCAGCTGTGAGATTAAAGATGTTAGGTCACTGGGGCTTTATGAGAATAAAAACTTGTGTTTGCTTCTCGTGATCTTTTTCTGTCACACATGTTTCTCTGCCAGCAGCATTTCTGTTGCAGTTTTCAACACATTTATTTTATATGCATCTACTATTGAAAATTTATGCATAGGTATGTATGTATGTATGTATGTACAGTTTTACCTTCTTTTTTTTCAGATGAAGAAGAAAAACCTGTGATATTAAAGTTGTTTAATGGCTACATTTCTCTGCTAGGTATGTTTGTTCATTGTGTATGTGTAATCTACTGTGTGTTTGTTCATTGTATGTGTGTAATCCACAGTGTGTTTGTTCATTATATATGTGTAATCTTTTGAATGACCCGCACACAAAACCATACGTACAATAAGTTAACAACACATGATGTGAAGTAATTACAATTAGGTCTGAAAAATGCATAGGGGGAAAAAAAAGATATTGAGAAAAAGGGTTCAAGGCCAGATGATCCACTTCTTGGCACCAGACTATCCAATTTTTTCTCCGTCTCCTATCTGTAGACGGTCTGCCAAAAGTGTCACACAGAGCATGAACTTGGCAAATCCATCGATAACTTCCAGGGTTCTCCGAAAAAATTGCACTCATGAATTGACTGGCGGAAATAATCCTACGATTTTCATAGTGCGAGGGGGGGGGGGGGGGGGGAGAGAGCCTTTAGCACAGAGAAGTCCAGATAATGAGAATTAATCAAGTAAATGATAACCCCATCTTTCCGGGAAATGTCACTCAAATCGGTGGAGTCAAAATGCAGTTGAAGAAGTATTGTAAGTGTCTCAACCCCATGATTCTGTGTTGGTATCTGTACAGGCCTATCAGCCTAAGTCTGTGTCAGGGTTTGTGGTAGGCACTACGTTTTAGTTTTGCCGTATTTTACCAGAGAATTTGTTTGCGGTAACTTTCGATTTCTTGTTTTTGTGTCTTCTGATTTAAGGAGGTTTAGAGCACCCGTGACGTTAAATTCCCCAATTATTTCAAGATCGCATTAAAACAGAAACCGATTACCGAGTATTATAGTTCCCTCTATTGTCTACGATTGTATACATCTCTTCCAGGGTAGGAGTATATGCCTGGGAAGAGAGGAAGAGGAAGGCCAGATGGGTGTATCAAATGCGGGACGTTAGCTTATGATCGAGAGGTTTTCCAGAAGGTTGTTATGAGAGCGAAGTTCTGCAAAGGACATGCTACTGAATGAAGGAATGAATTATTGTATTGTTATATGCAATTATATTTTGTATATGCAATTGTATTTTGTATATGCAATTGTATTTTGCATGTGCGAGTGTATTTTGTATATGTGATTGTATTTTGTATATGTGATTGTATGTTGTATATGTGGTTGTATTTTGTATATGTGATTGTATATTTTGTATATGTGGTTGTATTTTTTTTATATGTGATTTATTTTGTATATGTAGTTGTATTTTGTATATGTGATTGTATTTTTGTATATCTGATTGTATTTTGTATATGTGGTTGTATTTTGTATATCTGATTGTATTTTGTATATGTGGTTGTATTTTGTGTATAGGATTGTATTTGTTGTATATGCGATTGTATTTTGTATATGTGATTGTATTTTTAATATGTGATTGTATTTTTTATATGTGATTGTATTTTGTGTGTGTGGTTGTATTTTGTGTATGTGGTTGTATTTTGTATATATGGTTGTATTTTGTATATCTGATTGTATTTTTTGTGTTTGTAATTGTATTTTTGTATATGTGACTGTATATTGTGTATATGTGATTGCATTTTTTTATATGTGATTGTATCTTGTATATGTGATTGTATTTTTTGTATATATGATTGTATTTTGTATATGTGATTGTATTTTGTATGTGTGATTGTATTTTTTATGTATTCAGAAAACAGTAATTTGATGTTTCATGTCCTTGGCAGGATGTTGCAATCAACCCCAGCTAGATCTTCTAGGCAGTTGTACGTTCAGTAGTTTGTCATTGCTTTCCGAGCGAGAAGTCAATGCTTAAGTCCAACTTAATGCCAGTGTAGTGGTTAAACTGTCTGCCAGACGATCAGCAGACAGGAAGTTTAAGCACAAACGCGCTGACCTCTTCACTTATACTAAGATTAGTCATTAGTCGCTGTTCCAACTTCATGGCAACGGGTCATCCCCATTATTCTCCGTTCTTGTGCCAGTGAATATCACACAAAATGCTCCTCACTGCCCCGTTGAAAAGTGGAATAAACAGTACAAACCAACAGCCCGCACAGGTACACCATGCATAATGCCACCGCCAGAATACCAACACAAAAGTCCTCCACAAAAGATTACAGTTCATCGTCGATAGAAGCAGCAGTCACTAGAAAACCAGCAGCCACACATTTCGGCATAAGGCAAACCAGTCAGTTCTGCGACAAAGCCAGCCGCCATTATTCCGAAAATGCAGTTCACGCTACAAACAACTTAGTATATGTTGACAACATATACTAAGATACACAATTATATGGCTGATATGCTCGTATCTTTTTGACCACGTCAGGGAAAAAAGACATCAGTATCTTTTTATTCACCATTAATGCTGTTTCTTTATTTCCCTGGCCAGGTCCCCGAATAAACTGGGTTATTGAATCGGCTCCACATCTTCAACGTGTCAGTTTGGCTCTACTTCAGAGTTTAGAGATGGATGTGTCAAACATCAGCATTCTAGAAGCCAGAGGATCACTTCTGCTCCACGGTAGGAAATGAACAAATTTTATTTTCATGGGGTTACAAATTGGGCACTCAGACCTGTCTTACAGTCAGTCTCTGCTTCCACTCTTCTGTGACATATCAATTATGTGTTATGTAATTTTCATTCATGTAGAACAAGACGTTGTAATGTGAACATTGAGTATTTCAACAATATGTGCTTAAATGTTATAAAGTGTGTGTGTGTGTATATATATATATATATATATATATATATATATATATATATATATATATATATATATAGTAGTAGTAGCAACAATCCGAGACCATGTAAGAAATGCCGTTATCAGACAGACAGTTGGATCAACACCTTGTGCCACATTTATTGAAAGACAGAAGATCAAGTGGTTTGGCCATGTCGTTAGAATGCAACACCACCAACTACAATCACTGGCCTTACATCAAAGATCATCTGCGACAAGACCAAGAGGACGCCCAAGAAGAAAATGGATTGACGACATCAAAGACATTGTACAGTCACATGGAATGACACTGTCCAGTGCTGAACATCTGGCACTGGAGCGCAAATTATTCCTCCCCACGACACTTGATGGTAGAAGTGGAAGATATTGATGATGATGATGATACTAGTAGCAGTAGGCCTCTTTCAGTCCTGAAGGACTAAAGAGTTGTGCCACTGGGGAGGCACCTGACAGACACCGCTGATGACTGTATAGTCCGATGCGAGAGTGACAAACTCTGTCACAGTTTCCGCATCTGTAATACGAGGCAGGTCCCGCAGTAAGTGACTGCATTTAT
Organism: Cepaea hortensis; assembly: GCA_963921405.1. Lineage (NCBI taxonomy): Eukaryota > Metazoa > Mollusca > Gastropoda > Stylommatophora > Helicidae > Cepaea > Cepaea hortensis. The sequence goes on from OY992876.1 coordinate 254,766,818, forward strand.
GCCTGTGCCGCCTATCCTCAGTTTTTTAGATCAGATTGTGCTCAAAGAGCACCAGTCTATTTCGTACATCCCTTCTTCGGGAACATCTGATTGTTGAAACTCTTTCCTATATATCTAGATCTATGCCAAAAATTTTCAGTTTGTTTACCATCCATCCATCATGTGCCATGCCGGTAAGCGTAGGCGGTCATGTTCTGCCATCTCACTCGATCACCAGAGTCGTGGATCAGCTCCGTGTTTCTGTCTCGACCATGCCACAAGGCCAAGCCATCCAGGTACTTGCCTCTAGGTCTTCCCCTTAGTCTGTTCCCCTCGATCTTACCAGTTGTAACCAAGTTCTCCAAATAATTTCTTCTCATAACATGCCCAAAAAATTGTGGCTGTCTACGTCTAATGTCTCTAATCAGTTTACACACATCCTTATATCGCATTTGGGGGTCTTCGGGTTGGCCTCTTCTCTGTGGCTAGTTCTCCGTATAGGAGATCTTTGGGAATACGTTCATCCTCCATTCGAGATACATGGCCCAGCTACGGAGTTGTCTCTGCTTAAGGAGGGAGTGCACTGTGGTAATATCCGCTCTTTCAAGCACGTGTTTGTTTGTTATATGGTCTTTCCATGATATGCCCAGTATACGTCTTAGACATCTCATATGGAATGAATTCAGCATATGGAAGGCATTCCGTACATATATATATACACATAGATACATGCACTTACACAGAATAGTCACACATGCACACACACAATCACTCATTTTATCTCATACATAATCACCCGCTAGCTCACACACCTATTGACACATACACATTCTTAATCACAGATTCACACCTTGCTCATATTCTCATATGCTATTGTACTAACACACATACACAATTTACACACTTGCTCACACACTCGTGTGCAATTGTATTCACACACATACACAATTCACATTCTTGCTGACATACTCATATGCAATTGTACTCACACACATACACAATTAATACCCTTGCTCACACACCCATGTGTAATTATATTCACACATATACAAAATTCACACACAACCATACTCACACTCTCTCACACACATCCACTCACCATCACACACATGCTAACAAACAATCACTCATATACACTCACTCATACTAGCATATACAAACTGACACACACTCACACATACATATACTAAAAACTCGCATACATAAGCATACGAGGAAAAGTCAATAAGTAAGTCACACAATTATGTGGGATGCCAGGTAAATGTAGTTGGTGTTTTCTGCAGGTGTCATTAGGTGACAGCGACATTGAACTTTATATTTCCGTTCACCAGGTGGCGCTAGGTGTCTCATGCGCATACGCAGTGCATAAACAAAATGGCGACTGTACTTACGGGGTGTACAACCAAAGAGCAACGTGCTGTTGTGCGTTTTTTGTGTGGGCAAAAGGACTGTCTGCAAAGGACATTCATAAGGAAATGCTTCCTGTTTATGCTGACATATGTTTGTCCCGTAAAGCGGTGCATAGCCGGGTAGAAACATTTTCTCAAAGACGCTGTAAAATTGTTGATGAAATCTGGTCTAGTCATCCTGTTGAGATTGCAACAGAAGCATCCATGCAGCGGGTGGAGGAGATGATTAGAGGTGACAGGCAAGTAATGATAGACTCTATAGCATCTGCAATAGGGTGTTCACATTTTTCAGCATACAGCATAATGCATGATCGATTGAAATTTCCAGGACTGCTGACTAGAGGAGTGTTGCTTCTTCATGACAATGCCAGACCACATACGGCTCGATTTAACTCAGGAGAAAATTAACCAGCTAAGATGGGAAGTTCTGGAACAACCATCTTACAGCCCCGACTTAGCCCCTAGCGATTTCCACCTTTTTGGTCCACTGAAAACTCACCTTGGCGGGAGACATTTCGCGAATGACGTCGAAGTTGAATGTGAAGTGAAAATGTGGTTTAGAAAGCAGAGCACGCAGTTCTATGCAGCCAGTTTGGGAAGACTGATAAAACGATGGGATAAGTGTATCAATGTTGGTGGAAATTATGTTGAGAAATAAAGGGACAATGTATGTATAAAAATAAACTGGTTTCAAGTTGTTATCATAATTAGTTATTTTTCTACAGCCATTTGTGACTTACTTATTGACTTTCCCTCGTGCGTGGCACCTTGCAGTCTTGACAGACCAAAGTGTGTTAGTTGGAATGTGGCCAATATTCTATCACAATGCCTGGGCAGAGCTTCAGAGAAACATGTGGCGCCCACATGACATGTTCCCTCTCTCGGCCTAGTCTTGTGTATTCCAGAGGAATGGGTAACCAATACGTCTGGCACAAGGTAGGCTGCAGACGCTGGCGGCGCAGTGTCAAATCCTCCGAGGCATCGCCACCACGAGCCGGTGGCGAGTTATGGCCAGACCCTGACACCCAAGGGCCCGGCTTAGAGGCATTCAGCCAAGTCCCACAGGTGAGGGCCTCGTACGAGCCCGGACCATAAGGGCGTGCACATCTGTCGATCACAAGTGTCCGGACCTGTGTAAAGCGTGCACTATCGTCAGACTCTCCACCTGACTTTAAGCGGACCCCGCGACCAGCGGGAATAGGCCCGCCAGAGCTGCCACAGGAGATATTGCCTGTCTATTGCAAGCAAATCCCCCATCCTTCCACTGTGCGGATCTCGCGACCGGCGAGAATAGGCCCGCCGGAGATTATGCTCGTCTGCTGCGAACAAATCTCTACCGAGAGACTGAATAAGTAAAGAAACGATAAAAGTAGTGGTATTTCAATTGCGCTTGCGCTCCCACCTATGCTGCACCCTTCATGTGTCTTCACGACTCATAAACTGAACTAATTTCATCATCATCAAGTGCCTTGCCAGCTGGCGTAGGCGTTCATGTCTCCACAGATTTTGATCTTTGGTGTTCATGATCAACTCAATATTCCTCCATGGCACCATCTCAGTCCATCTAGCATCATTTCTCTTGGGCTGCCACTGCGTCTTATTTGGCTTTGTGAAAAAGTAATCGCTTTTCAAAGTGGTAAAAGTCTTGGATACATATGATTTCTCTCAACGTGCTTTCTGCCACATACTAGATATATGGTGCATTTTTAAGAGAGCACGGTCGTTCCATATTAGATATGAAGCAACCATCCCTGACTGTTTAACAATGGTTGAGATATGACTGGATTTAGAATGTATATATTTCCGGGGAAGGTTAACCCAGTCAACAAGTGCCTGAAGAAGTCAGCTCTGAAGGACAAAAGGTGCAAATATCACAGCTCTGCTGTAAACAGACTTAACGCAATTACGCCTAAAACAACATTCCTAGCGAACACAGAACAAGAAGAGGAAGAATGTATGAAATATTTTTCATATGTTTTCATTCAGGAAATACTGAATTTTAGCAAGTTGGTCAGCTTTTTGCATTATTTTCTTGGTAAAGACATGAACATGAGAGCTAAAAGATAAATGTCTGACAAATTAAGGACCTAATGTTTTATGTTCATTTACAGTAACTATAGGTAACATGTCCATGCAGAGCTCGAGTGATGTCTTAGGTAAAGCTAGTATCCATAGCTTTCGTCTGGTTATCATTAACATGAATTTGGGTTTTATTAATGCTAATTTGCATGCGATTTTTATTGCTCCAGTTAGTAATTTTCTTGATTTCTTTCTGTAAAGAGTGCTCCAGTTCATTACGGTTCACGTGACTAGTATAGATTATTCATACGAAATAGTGAGATGTAAAGAAAGATCATTAATATAAAATGAAAAAAGGAACAAGCCTATTATTGACACCCCACCCCCACCCACCCACCCAGGCACACCAATACTAAGCCATGTGGATTTTGAAAGACAGTTATTGAAAGTCACTAACCTGTTGTCTGTTAGACAAAAATGATGTTAAGTTCCCTATATTAACATAATTTTTTTATTTGTTGTAATTTACTAATTAAAATGTCATGATCTATCATGTTGAAAACTTTTAACATCTACAAACACTGCTCCACAGATGTTGCCATTGTTGATATTATAAGGCTAATTATTGGTAATTTTTTTTAATTTTCAAAGCAATACAACGAATTATTTATATCGAAACCCTAATTGATTGTCAATTGTTAAATTGTCATTAATTAAATACTGTAATCTTATTTTGCCCTGGACAATTAGTAAACAGGCGATAAAATCCCTGGAAGCCTTGGAGATGTGCACAGCCAAAATGAGCAATCGGGACATTTTGAGTGAAGCTAAGTCACAAAGACAACTTATCACAAACATCAGAAAGAGGCAGTCATCATGTTTAGGTCACATTATGAGAAGACAAAAACTAGAAATGTGACAACCAGAATATTTGTGGAAAGAGAGATAGATGAAGACAGCATGAGAACATTCTTGACAGTCTTGTGTCATGGCACTGAAGTGAGTCAACACAGGAATTGATCCATGATGTCAGAGATTGCAATTTGTGGAGTGGCACGATTGCCCACGCCAACCGGCAAGGCACTGGATGCTGAATGTTATTTTATGTATGTTTTTCTAGTGGTTTTGATAGCGAGGATAATAACTAAATGTAGGTCTATAAGTACCAAGGTATTATTATCATCAGTTGAGCCATTTGTTAGTGGAGGATAAACTTTGGCAATTTTATATGCAGATGGAAAGTAGTTATTGGTCAGACATTGATTAAGGAATCGTTAATGGCTAGTGCAGAGCAGTGAAACATTCAAATACTGACACCAACTATGCCATGTGAATATGTTACTTTGTGATTTGAGAGAAGTTTACTTCGGCTACAGACATCAAGGGAATCTCAGCAGGAATATTTTAGTACATTTATTGTCACAGAAGGATGACAGTAAACTTAAATTTACTTCGGCTAGACATCAAGGGAATCTCAGCAGGAATATTTTAGTGCATTTATTGTCACAGAAGGATGACAGTAAACTTAAATTTACTTCGGCAACAGACATCAAGGGAATCACAGCAGGAATATTTTAGTGCGTTTATTCTCACAGAAGGATGACAGTAAATTTAATTACATGATGAGTCTGGTATTGTATACTTTAGGTTCTCTATTTCTGATTGATAAAATAAAAATGACTGAAACCACCATATATTATGGAATTTGGATTGCTGAATCTGAAGAATGTTTCTTGTTGGTTAGCAAGTTAATAGACTTTCATATATTTATGCTGTTTCTTTTACCTGTAATCAACATTTTTAAAATCATCTTTCTTTATCCTACTTATTACATATTTTAACTTTTTTTCCTTAGTCTATGATATGTGATGAAATGTTTATTTGTATGTTCTTTATTTCGCCCACATCGTTCAGGTCGGGATGTTGACGAACAATATCAAGTGCTGAATTTTGCAGGTTGTGCAGAACTAAATCTGAGTTGAAATTATTAAAATGTTTATTTTTATAAGTTTTTAATCTAATTTTTGGCCGTGTACAACATATTAGGTAATAGTCACTAACTGCATTAGAGGGACAGAACATTCAGTACTATTTACTGAACAGGTGGCATAAATGTGAGCAGTTAGCGTTGGAGATGTTTCTGTAACTCATGTGGAATGGTTAATTGGTTGTTTGAAATTATATGACAGAATGATGTCATCCCACTTCTGGTTTAGTGTATTGGCATCAAAATTAAAATCCCCATCAAGTACAATTTCTCTACCTGTAGTAAATACTTTATCCATTATTTATTTAGTCAACAGGTCATCCTCATTGCACATTCACCGTTCAGTCCTTAGGTGCTCTGATCCCCTCCTCAGTAAATCCTGCAGCATGTAGCAGCTCATGATGGCAGTTCTGTGTTGGTTTATTAATCTTCTTTGGCTTCTGCATAGCATTCTTGTTTGGCCACATCTCTCTTAACTTGCTGTTCCCGCAGTCTGACCGTGGTTGAATGAGCATTCAGTATATCAACCTGGTCCATGGCTCGTCTACCCTCCACAGTAGCCTTGCCTGCAAGCCTGTCAGCCTCATCATTTCTTTGTACACTGGCCCTGGCACGAAAATTAAACTAATCTTTGCCAGCCATGACAGCTTCAGAGACGCCAACCACTGTCTTCGGATCCAACCCATCTCTATCTTCCTGAGTATACTCATTGAGTCACTAAGGAAGCATGCCCGAGTGAAGGTCTGTGTCTCAAGCCATGTTATTGCTTTATCCAATATAATGGTGAAGCCATCATACCGGCTGTAACTGGCACAAGGATTTTGATTTAAGTAACCGATAAAACAGTTTTTGGTTGACTGACTTGACCTCTAACCTAATACATGCTGTCTCTTCAGATTCACGATCACAACTACAGAATCAGTTGAGAGAATTTGAAATGTATACAGCTATGCCTGTCTTTATTTTTATTTAACTAATATGTGAATTACATTAAACTGATTTCAGCTTTGGTTTATGGTTGAGGTGACTTTCTGCAATTTCACACACTTGAAGTTGTTTACACAGTGTTACTGAAAGCTTGAGTAATTTACCAGGTAAATTATGAATGTACACAGGTCAGTTGGACTAAAATGTTGACTTGGAGATATAAATTACAAGTACCTCAGAAGTCAGAGTGGGTTCGCCTGATGACAAGGGACACTGGTAATAGGGAAAGCTAATTCACACGCAAAAATTAGTTCTGTGGACTAGAAGTAGTAGCACGTGAATGGACTGTGTGAGTTCAAAAAAAACTACACACACACACAACGCACGCACACACACTCAAATCCACAAGAAATCATTCTTGGTCTTGTTATTTTTGTCATCTCAAGATCCAGAAGTGTTCACGGCAACTGACTCATTGGAAATCTGGCACCCTCGGAAATACTTCAAACATTTCAGGGACGAAGATGTCCTGGCAGAGTTGCTGATGGCCTGCCGGCAATTGGGGGAATATGGTGAGGCTTTTATGTACTTTGTTTTGTGCACTTATAAAGCTTAAGTAAAGTACGAAGGGGCTTCAACTGAAAACTTTAAATGTTTTTTTTTAAATATATATTCTGAAAAAGTAAAGAACAAATGTATCATTTTGTATGTAGTCACCACTATGTTCAATAAAAGTCCTCCAGTGCCTATAAAGTGCTTGGATTCCTGTAGAAAAAAGTTCTCTTGGTCACTACTCTGTGTGCCTGACCTGGTCGTGAACAGTCTGTCACAGAAGTCACACCGTTTTGAAACTTCCTACTCCACTCATACACTTGCTAGACTGACAGACATGCATCACTATTCTGGACTTTCATTCGCCGATGCATTTCTATAGGTTTCACCCCTTCACGGATCAAAAATGGATAAATAAACGCTGCTCCTCTTTGGTGCATGTCAAAGTTGGGTGACCATCTTTAAACTGCCCTCATGACATCACTGTGTTCATCTTCACTGTGATGTCACAGGCTTAACACTCTTGAATCCTAGCAACAATATTGACAGGTTACAAGGCAATGGCATGGTTATTGTAATTTCTATAACACTTTTAAGGTTTTCATTGGAAGCCCCCTCGTACTCAAACACAGAAGCCACAAACAATATGTTGCACGATGTATTGCCTGGCATATACAGCTGCATCTCATCAGGTGCATGCTACAGAGATATATTTCATATGAAGTGAATAGAGGAATTACACTTTTGCTGAAACAATTAAAATACAGTCACAGATATTGTTTGAACGTGGAACATCTTCTGTTATCCCCACGGTAATTCCAAATTTAACACAAAGTCTTTCTGTTTGCACAAAACCAGCTGGAACAACTAATTGCTGATACCTCACTATATTTGAGCAATTGTTTATTGTTCATCAAATACAGTATACAAAATACTGTCTTTGTTCGTGGCCAAATTTATTTATTATTATTTTATTATTAGTATTATTTTTATTATTATTATTATTATTATTTCATTATTATTATTTTATTATTATTTCATTATTATTATTATTATTTTAATATTATCTTATTATTATGCTATTATTATATTATAAGTGAAGTCAAGGAGTCCTTTTCATGCTGTGTTGATTATATGGTGCTAGTCCCATATTGGCCGGCTTCGTGGCTTAGAGGTTACGACTTTTCTCCGTAATCTCGTATACTCTCGTCGGTAACGTGATGACGGTTCAAATCAGCAGTGGTTCGAATCGCATCGATAACTTACGGGGTATGTGAGCCGGCCGCTCAGAAAGCAATGGCAAACTACTGAGCGTAATCTTGCCAAGAAATCAACATACAGCTGAAAGATGCTGGTGTTGACAGCGATGTCCTGTAAAGGATATGCAAAAAAAAAAAAGTCCCATATTATACCTATCTCAAGAATCAGACACTATAATGGCACTGGGCATCTCAACACTGCAGTCACCCAACTCTTAATAGATGTCAGGAAAGAGTTGCTACGACCAGAGGCAGATAAAATAACCACATGAAACAATTCACCAGCCAACATCTTATGAATACTTGCAAGTTAGTAAGTTAGTTAGTTAGTTAGTTATTTAATTAGTCGTGGTTCCAACTTCATGGCAAAGGCTCGTCCCCATAATGCTTAGTTCCTATGCCAGTATATCAATATCACACAAAATGCTCTGCACTGCCCCATGTGAAAAGTGGAACAGACAGGAATCTCGACAAACAAACAGCCCGTACAGTTATACTATGCATAATGCCACTGTCAGAATGTCAACACAAAAGTCTGCCTCGAAAAATACAGTTTATCATCAATGGAATCGACATCGCTAGAAGACCAGCAGCCACACATTACTGCATAAGGCAAACCCAGTTAGTTAAGCAACCCACGGCTGCCATTTTTCTGAACATGCAGTTCATGATACAAACAGCCGCGGACAGATGTGAAAGCACTCCACGCCAAATCCACGAATGCTTGCATGTATTGCTTCATGGTGTTTGGCTGAAGAGTTCCACTGAATCCATAACAATCCTGCTACTCGATCTGACCAACAATCAGTACTCAGAGGAATGGCCAGACGGACACATAATCAAACTGCAACTGGTACTGTTAGCATTGCGATTCTTCTCTGACTGTTGAAGATGAGGATTGTCTCTAGAGCTGTAATGTCTGTTCTTGACTCAAGTCAACCCAGCATTAGTAATTGTCTTTCCTATGTTTGTGACCATGTAACAGAACAACTGTAAGTGTGGAGTTGAATGGTATTGTTTTATATTGTTGGTATCCTATGTTTGTGACCATGTAACAGAACAACTGTAATTGTGGAGTTGAATGGTATTGTTTTATATTGTTGGTATCCTATGTTTGTGACCATGTAACAGAACTACTGTAAGTGTGGAGTTGAATGGTATTGTTTTATATTGTTGGTATCCTATGTTTGTGACCATGTAACAGAACTACTGTAAGTGTGGAGTTGTATTGTTTTATATTGTTGGTATCCTATGTTTGTGACCATGTAACAGAACTACTGTATGTGTAGAGTTGAATTGTATTGTTTTATGTTGTTGTCATCTTGTGTTTGTGACCATGTAACTGTGAAGTTGAATTAATCAAACAGTCCACAATGAAGGTTGGCTGCAATGGATCTCCTACCCCGTCTGTCTCATTGCCCTGACTGTACATTCTGTCAGACTGCTGTTCGTCCATCTCCTGATGTTATCTTCCTACTTGTATTGTTGTATACCTCATGCTCGACTCAACCTTACCCTCCAGTAAGGTTTTTTGTAAGAGTGTTTTAATGTGGCCAAGATATTTCACTTGTCTCTCTTTTATTTCTTTCATCAACTCTCTTTTCATTCCCGGTTTTTCTAAAACCTCTGTATTTAATTGTTTTTGTTTCCATGACATACGACATATTCTTCTGTATATCCACATCTCCAGGGCCTCTATTTGATTTTCTAGTTGCTTGTTCATTGTCCAGGCTTCCGCACCATATAGTAGAGTTGAATATGTTTAATGCGTTGTTAATCTCTCTAGATGTAAATTCTGCTGTTGAAAGCATTTTTGGCCGTTCCTATTCTCATTTTGATTTCTGTTTCAATTTTGCCATCTGTTTTGACATGTCCAAGATAGGAGAAAAAGTTGAACGGTTTTATATTGTTGTCATTCTATGTTTGTACCATGAAACAGAACTACTTTAAACACAAAAGCCGGAAACAATATAATGCATGATTTCTTGCCTAGTTATTTCGCTGCATCTCTTCAGGTGCATACTGCATATTTGTGTATCATATGAAGTGAAAATACCATTAATACTTTAGCCGAAATACATAGTCATTGATATTTTATACTTTAACTGTGGAGTGAACGGTATTGTTTTAAATTGTTGTCGTTCTGTGACACCCCCAGGTAACGTCTCCTTGATCGTGGATCACTTCCTGGATCTCTTTCATGAGAGCAATGTCTACAAACTGGCAGCCATTTTGGTTATCAATGAAGTCGTTGTTGGAGCAGGCAGCAGATGTAATTCTCATTTTATTTACATCATTTGACTTGTCTATCATTTTATTTACACCATTTGATCTATCATTTTATTTACACCATTTGTCCTATCATTTTATTTACACCATTTGATCTGTCTATCATTTTATTTATCGCAATCCCGAAGAAATCCGGAGTATTGGAATGTGGTCAGTATCGAACAATTAGTATAATGAGCCACATCACGAAGATTTCGCAAAGAGTTAGGAAGAAAATACAACATGAAATAGAAGAACGATGTGGGTTTGTAGAAGGCAAGGGTACAGTAAATGCTGTGTATATACTAAGAACAGTAATTGAACGTTCTATAGAAGTAAACAAAGATCTACACCTTTGCTTTATTGACTACACAAAGGCTTTCGATAAAGTGAGACATGTCGACATGATAAGGATGCTTGAAGATCTACAAATTGATGGAAAAGACCTTAGACTCGTAAAAAACATATATTGGAAACAACAAGCTGCCATAAAGATTGATAATAAAGCAGGTCAATATCAGCATATTAAAAGTGGTGTGAGACAGTGATGTGTAATGTCTCCAGATCTTTTTTCACTGTACAGTGAAACTATTTTCAGAAATATTGAAGATATGGAAGGAATCAACATTGGGGGAACGATACATCAATAACATTAGATATGCAGATGATACAGTCTTGATTGCAGACAATGAAGGGACCTGCAACATTTAGTAGATGCGGTTATTGCACACAGTGAACAAACAACTAGGGTTAGAATTGAATAGTAAGAAGATACAGATTATGGTCGTCACTGGGAAGACGGAAAAACCACAATGTGATATTGGAGTAAATGGGCATATTCTTAAGCAGGTGAATCGGTACAGTTATCTTGGAACAGTCATAACATCTGATGGAAGATGCCTTGAAAAGATTAGAACAAGAATTGCCACTGCAAAGGTAGCCTTTTGCAAGATGAAAGATATACTGACCAATAAAAAAAAAATGTCAATTGAAACGAGAAAAAGAGTGTTGACATGCTACATAGAGCCTGTACTTTTGTATGGATGTGAAGCGTGGACAATGAGCAAACAAGCTGAAAAACATCTACTGGCTGTGGAAATGTGGTTTCTGAGGAAAATGCAAAGAATACCATGGACAGACAGAAAAACCAATGACCAAGTCCTTCGAGAAACAAATGAAGATCGTAAACTGATTAGAGTCATTAGAGGTAGACAGTCAAAAATTTTTGGACATGTTATGGAAAGAAATGACTTGGAGAACTTGGTGACGACTGGCAAGATCGAAGGGAAGAGACCAAGGGGAAGACCGAGAAGTAAATACCTGGATGGCTTGGCCACGTGACATGGTCGAGACAGGAACACGGAGCTGATCCATGACTCTGGTGATCGAGTGAGATGGCAGAACATGACCACCCACGCTTATCGGCATGGCACATGATGGATGGATCATTTTATTTACATCATTTGATCTATCATTTTATTTACACCATTTGATCTATCATGTTATTTACACCATTTGATCTGTATTTCATGTTATTTACACCATTTGGTCTATTTATCATTCTTCTGTCTACCCAAATGTGTATGGGAGCCACAGTGGTGTACTGGCTACACACCCGCCTGCCAGCCCATTGGTCATATATTCAGATCCAAATCTAGACATAGTTTAACAAGTGACCCGGGTTGGCAGGTTGAACCAGGCTACAGTTAGTACCGAGACATGTCTAGGGATGTGGAGGCAGCTGGCATGAGACTGATCACATCACCCACCGAGTGCCGATTCATCAGCTCATCTCATATCATCTCATCATATCATCTCATCATATCTCATCTCATCATATCATCTCATCATATCTCATCTCATATCATCATCTCATCATATCATCTCATCATATCTCATCTCATCATATCATCTCATCTCCTCATCTCATCTCATCTTCTGATCTCATCTCATCATCTCATATCATCGTGTTCCTCTTGTACCTCGCTGTGTCAGGGTGAAGCATAAGCAGCGGGAGAGTGTCCGTCTATGGGCTTCAAGTATTGAGATTCCCGTGGACTCTGCTATTCCATCCGTCCATCGTTTACGTGGCCGGCCTCTTCCTCTGCTTCCATTTGGTCTATACACCATTGCTTGTTGTTGAAACTTAGTTGGTAATCTAGTTACATGGCCAAACCATTTCACTTGCTGCCTTCTAATAAAATCTAGCGCTGCTATAACCCCCACTTTAGTCCGGATTTCATTTCTGATTTTCTTTCTTCTTGATACATTGAGTGTTCTTCTCAGGAATCACATTTCTGTTGTGATTTTTCTTTTTTCTTTTTCTGTCATTGTCCAGGTTTGGCATTGGTAGCATAGAGCTGGTAGGAAGATTGTGTTGTAGAATGCTTTCTTAGTAACTATTGACACTTGTTTGTTCTTTAGTATTGGTGCCATTAGTCCAATGAGTTAGTATGCCTTATTGTATCTATTCTCAATCTCGTCTTCTGATTTTCTATTTGATGATATACTTCCTAAGCACATGAAGCTCTTTACTTGTTTCAGGGGTGTTCTTTTAGATGAATCTTTGTTGTTTTTTCTTCTTTTCTTCTTTGGTTGGTTAGTTAGTTAGTTAGCCAGTCAGTCGACAGATCATCCTCATTGCACATCGAACCATTCAGTCCATAAGTGCTCAGATCCCCTCCTCGGTAAATCCCACAGCGTGTAGCGGCTGAAGACACCAGTTCTGTGTTGGTTTATTAATCTTCTTTAACTTCCCACATTGTAAACTTGTTTGGCCACACCTCTTTTAATTTGCTTTTCTTACATCCTGACCATGGTTGTAGATTCACAGTCATCACTTGGTTCTCACAAACGACTTACTTCTCGCAGAGCATTCAGTATATCAGCCTGGTCCATGGTTCGTCCACCTTCCACAGTAGTCCTACCTGCAAGCCTGTCAGCCTGCTCATTTCCTTGTACACCCGCATGCCCTGGCATGAAAATGAAATTAATCTTTACCAGAGACAACAACCACTTTCTTCGGATCTACCTCATCTCTATCTTCTTGAGCATACTCATTGAGTCACTAAGGAAACATGCTTGAGTGAATGTCAGTGTCTCGAGCCATGTTATTTTCTTCTTTGGTTATAGTCATTACCTCTGTTTTACTGGTGCTAATTTTCATGTTATGTTCCTTAGACACTTCGTTCAGACTATTCATGTGGTCTTGCATTTCTGGTTCTGATTTTGCTATTAATGCTTTATAGGAGCTCTGTAATAGTGTAATTTGCAGAAGCAGTGTTCTAGCAGTCTCTCTTTGGCTGGTTTCTTTACATATGCTGTCTATATAGGTTATGAACATGAGAGGGAACAGGACACAACCTTGTTGTACTCCAGATATTATGGTGAAGGGTTCTGAGTGTACTCCATTTGTTCTCTCTATGCATTCACTGTTGTTGTTAGATGTGTACTCACTCCATATTGTTTAAGGATTTCCCACAGCTTGTTTCTGTCTACTCTGTCAAATGCCTTTTCATGGTAAACATCTGGCTAAGTAGAGTGTTTCATTAAATTTGACTGATTCTTTTCAGTAAGTTGTCTAAGAGTCAAACTACTGAATGTAAACTTGCCAAGAGATCACAAACAGCCAAAATAGGCTGGGGTTGATTGCGACGTCCTGTCAAGGATATGCACCTAACGTTTTTGTCTAAGAGTAATGATGGTATCTGTGCATTCTTTGTTGTTCCTAAATCCAAGTTGTGTTTTGCTTAGCTGATCACTGAAGTGGTGAAACCTATAGAAATTCATTGGCGAAGGAAGGTCCAGTATGGTGATGCATGCCTGTCAGTCCAGCAAGTGTATGAGTGGACCAGGTCAGTCACACTAAGTAGTGATCCCAGTGCCGATTGCAGCCGTTAAAGGCCTCGTACAGGAAAACCACCGATTTACTGAGTGAACACAGTGGTGACTACATAGAAAAATAATACATTTGTTCTTTTCTTTTTCAGAATATATACACCCAAAAATTAAAACATTTCAGGTTTTCATTTGAAGCCCCCTCATACATTTTGTGTTGGATGTGTTATGACCGCATATAACAAGGATATACAACATTTTGTGTTGGACGTGTTATGACCGCATATAACAAATATATACAACATTTTGTGTTGGGCCTGATGTTGCTGGAAAGGGCCAATATTTCTAGTGTATGAGGGGGCTTCAAGTGGTAATCTGAAATGTTTTTTAGTGAATATATTCTGAAAAAGTAAAGAACAAATTTATCATTTTTCGATGTAGTCACCAATGCTTTCAATATAAGTCCTCCAGCACCAATAAAGTGCTTGGATTCCTGTAGAAAAATCAACTCAGGGGTAATTACTCTGTGTGCCTGACCCTGTCATGAACAGTTTGTCATAGAAGTCACGCCGTTTTGAAATTTCCTACTCCACTCATACACTTGCTGGACTGACAGACATGCATCACCATACTGGCCTTTCATTCGTCGATGAATTTTTATAGGTTTCACCCATTCACTGATCAAACAATAGATAACAGAACACAACAACAGATAACAGTCTTTGGTGCAGGTCAAACATGGGGCAGCCATCTTTTAAACTGTCCTTACAATGCCATCATGTTTGTCTGAGCCATGATGTCATGTGCTTAACACTCTTGACACCCTTAACAACAGCATTGACAGGTTACAAAACAACGGCATGTTTATTATAATTGTATCACACTTTTAAGGTTTTCATTGGAAGCTCCCTCGTATATAAATGTTGTTCTTCTTCAGTTGCAGGTGGGAAAGATGGCCAGTGCCATAGGGAAGTCTTGGATTCTGTAGCGAGGTAATTCTCTCTTTCTCTCTCTCTCTCTCTCTCTCTCTTTCTCTCTCTCTCTCTCTCTCTCTCTCTCTCTCTCTCTCTCTCTCTCTCTCTCTCTCTTTCTCTCTCTCTCTCTTTCTGTGATGTCGGTTTCTATGATTTCTGTGAATGCTGTGATGTCGGTTCCTAAACCAATCAATCAATCAATCTCTCTCTCTCTCTCTCTCTCTCTCTCTCTCTCTCTCTCTCTCTCTCTCTCTCTCTCTCTCTCTCTCTCTCTCTCTCTCTCTCTCTCTCTCTTTTTTTTTTTCTCTCTCTACATCTCTCTTTGCATTTACAGCGCAAATTGGCCTTATCAGTCACACTCGCTACCGCCATAGTTAAAAGTTATTATGCCTTTTTAGAGCACAAACTATCGTCTGTCAAGACGGCAAGGTGCCAATGAACATCTCTCTTTGCTTTTGTCTCTCTCTTTCTCTCATTATTTTCTCACTCCGTCCCATCTCTCCCTGTCTCCTCTCTCTTTATTTCTCTTTCTCATTCCCTACCTACTCTCTCTCTCTCTCTCTCCTTCACTCTTTGCCTTTTTCTATTTCTCTCTCTCTCTCCATTTCCCCTATCTCTCTCTCCCTCCCCTACTCTCTCTCTTTAAACCTCCCCCTCCTCCCCCCCCCCTCTCTCTCTCTATCTCTATCTCTCTCTGTAAACCTCCCCCTCCATCTCTCTCTATTTTCAATTTCTTTTTTTCATTCACTCACAGAGAAGGTTAGAATTCTATAACATGGTAGTGTACATTAAAACTCCCCAACTGAAATTGAAACAATTTGGCCAAATAGGCTTATCTTGAAGTAAGAGCATGTATCCCAGATCTGTACCACAACTTTTTTCCTGTTCTCGTGGCCATTTCTTCACTGCATTAATCACTCCCTCGCTGTCTTCAAACTTTGTCCCATGGATAGCATTCTTAAGAGAACTGAAAAGATGGAAATCAAATGGTGCCAAGTCTGGACTGTAAGGTGGATGGGGCTGTACATTTCACCACATTTTGTTGATTGCCTCTCTTGTTTGCAAACTTGTGTGAAGCTGTGCGTTGTTGTGAAGGAGAAGCAGTTGCCCTCGATTCTTGTGAAGTTTAATCCTGCTGTAACGATGATTGAGTTTTGTGAGTGTTTTGATTTAAATTTCCGAATTGATGGTTCCACCTTTTCGCAGCACATCAGTAACCTTATCAATGTCCCAAAAAGACAGTGAGCAGGACTTTACCTGCTGATGGAGTTGTTTTGAATTTTTTTCCTCACTGGTTATTGGGGATGATGCCACTCCATTTACTGTCTTTTTGTCTCCGGCTCAAAATGATGAACCCAAGTTTCGTCTCTTGTCACAATGTTTGACTCAAAAAAACATCTCCATCTGTCTCAAACCGCCGCAACAATTCCAAACAAATTATTTTCCTTTGGGCCGTATAGTCCTCTGTGAGAGCTCGAGGAACCCATCTTCCCCAAACCTTTGAATATCCCAGGTTTTTGAAAATTTCAATCACACTACCTTTGCTTATTGAAAGCTGCATGTACAACTGTTGACTTGTGATTCGCCCATCTCTGTGAATCATGATGTCAGTACGTTCCAACATGATCCAGCAGGTGGCTGTGGCAGGAGGTCCAGAGCACAGCTTATCAGCTAGCTCTACATCTCCACTTGTAGAAACCAAAACTCTCTGCGCCCAGCGACTAATTGTGCTTCTATCGACTGCAAAAGTGCCATAAACAGCTCACAAACGTTTGTGAAAGTTAACAACAGTTTCTTACTCTGCGATCAACAATTCTATAACATTCCTCTGCTTGTAATGTACGTCACTAATATCTGCCATTTTAACGGTTTTTTGTCACGGTTAGAATTAGTTTACAGGGGTGCAGTTTGGTATACACCTTCAAGAGATTATAAACTTAAATTGGTGCAAATATAATGCTTCTATCTTTATTATTAGCTGAGATAATAATTATGGTGCATAACTGTAATACCTACCCTCATATTATCTTTATTTCATCGCAGATCCCATTTTATGCAGATTTATTATCTTTATTTCAGTGTGGACCCCATTTTATGCTAATTTATTATCTATTATTTTTATTTCAGTGTAGACCCAGGATTCTCGGATTTTGCTGATTTATTCTCTTTATTTTTCTGTGTCAGACCCAGGATCTTGAATTACGCTGATTAATATCTTTATTTCAATGTCGAATTGGATCCCTAGATTATGCTGATTTATAACATTAGTCTGCACACATTTTGGTGCCTTAAATTGTATAGCTGTTTTGGGGTAATTTTGTGTTGCTGATTCCAAAAATGTAATCAGATTTTTTTTCTATCAGCTCTAGTTTTTGAGATAACTAAGAATTACCTTCTTAGTGGGGAAATTGTTATGTACAAGACAAGAGTTAAGTGCCATCAGTGGCATTTTGATGTAAAACAGTTTATTAAAGCTTTATCACTCGCATTTTGTTATCTGCAGTCAACACACAAAAATTTTCTTTTCGAGGACTTCCTGGAATGTGATATGCCCGGACAGTCACGCCTAAGGGTCCAACATGCCATCATGTGGTCATCCCAAAGTCCCTGGTATCTCTCTTCCATTGTTTTTATATCTTGGTGAAATCTTTCACCTTGCACCTCGCTAAAGTCATCAAGATTCTCAGGAAAGAAATGTAAATGGTTATGGAGGCAGTGCAATTTTATGCACATGTGGCATCCAAGCTTATACAAACTCAACAGCATGTTTTCAACTAATTCACAATAACTGCCTGCTTACTCTCTGTAGCATACTCCTCCTTCATTGTAGTAGAATGAGCAATTGGAATTGAGCCATATTTGTTGACATTGTGTAAGGGAACACCTTTCAAACATCTTTTAAAGCTGTCAATGAAAAGTCGCCACTCATCTGGTATATAACTTCCAACCATTTTGTTTACAAGACCTCCTACATTACTACAAAACACAAAGTTGTTTTCTTTTCAAAAGAATGAAAGAAAACCTTGCTCTCTGCTGTGATAAAATGTAACCTTTGTTTCAACAGTCAGTAATTTTTTTTTCTTTCAATCTTGAAGCCAGATTTTCTTAAGATTCCTTGGAGGGATATAGATCTCAATTAGATCATACAGTTCACGCTGGTCGAATCATTGAGCTGCTGGAAAATCATCTTCAAAATCACTGTCACATGTCACCCCACATGCCACTGCTATCTCATCTTCTAGCTGGGAAATCTGACCGAAAGTTGGAATTGGTATGTCATCTCCTTGTGGAACAGGTCGTCTGACTTGACTGGCACCTAGACAGGGGATAGTTTGTAAACTGTTATGCCTCTCCATAACACAAAGCCTGGGCTGAATTTAGAGTCCACGTGTTGCCCATGTAGCATGATCCCTCTCTCGACCTGTCTAGTTGACTCCAGAGGAAAGGTACCACCAGTCCGTCTGGAACAAAACAAGATGCAAAAGCTGCCGGATCAGCAAACCAATGCTCTAACTGTGCGCCTGTCAAAGCTTCCATCCTAGACCAGTTATCGACCAAGGCTTAGGGTCTGACCTGCCCTGCCATGACATTTAGTCTTTAGGTTGCATTTCCTCGCACTAGGGTATGGCTCGTACCCTCCCAATTGCACTCCTCCGCCCGAAGCCGTTAGCTCAATGTGGGGTGTCGGGTTTGGTGAGCGCCGCCAAACATTTGGCGCTGACAGAAAGCAGGTAGTACCATCTACTGTCATACAGTAGCTCAGTCATTTCTGACTAAGACCTGACAAAAGCAGACCTGACAACAGGTCATCTAGCAGAATCTAAATCTGGATATTTCCATCTTTTGTATTTTTTTTCATTAATTCCCTTAATACTGACAACACAGAAATAACAGTCATCATAGTGGTTCTTGGGCTGTCTCCAAACCATTAGAATTGCTAATTTTGTCAAGGACTAGATAGCATTATTTTTTTCCAGAGCCTTATACAGAAAATACTGTAATAATATTAATTAAATACAAAAAAGCCTGTATCTAAAATAACCAGAGCTGCAACAGACAAATAAATGGGATATTTGGATTTAGCAGGCCTCATTTATGCAAAATCATGTGTAAAATATTTGGCACCCCAAATAATTTTTTTTGTAGGGTTGTGTTATCTGTCCTCTTTATTTCAGCGTAGACCCAGGATCCCTGGATTATGCTGATTTATAATCTATTATATATATATTTCAATGTAGATCCAGTATTCCTGGATTGTGCTGATTTATTATCTATTATCTTTATTTCAGTGTAGACTCAGGATCTTGGATTATGCTAATTTCTTATTTTTATTTTGGTGTAGACCCAATATCCTTAGATTATGCAGATTTATTATCTATTATCTTTATTTCAGTGTAGATCCAGGGTCCTCAGATTATGTAGATTTATTATCTTTATTTCAGAACATTACTGGATGAGTACTTGAGCTCGGATAATCTCAGGGTCATCGACAGGTTATCAGACGATGCCAGCTTCTTGCAACAACCACAGTCATCATCATCATCTTCTCAGTCTCTAGCATCCTCTCTGGTCGTAGTGAAACCAGGCCAGTCACCGGAAGCCCAGAAGAACATCTTGAGAAAGAACCAGGCCGTTCTTCTGGTCTCCTTGTGTTTAGAAGGCGTTGGGAAAGTTGCCTCGGTCAGAAATCATCATTGTCATGTTTATCATATATGTTTTTATCATCGTCACGCTTATCATATACGTTTTTATTATCGTCATCAGCATGGCTTCACAGTCATTACCAGCATCATCTTAGCATCACCATTATCATCAGCATGATGGCTGATCATCACCTGGCCATCTTGCTAGGTGATAGTTTGTAAAACAGAGTTATACCTCTCCATAGCACAAAGCCTGGGCAGAATTGTAGAGACCTTGTGTTGCCCATGTAGCATGATCCCTCTCTCGGCCTGTCTAGTTTACTCCAGAGGAAAGGTAACACCAATACGTCTGAAACAAGAAAAGCTGCAGAAGTTGCCAGATCAGCAAAGCAATGCGCTAACTATCTGCCATGTCAGAGTTTCGATCCTAGACCAGTTACTGACCATAGCTTAGGGTCTGGTCTGCCCTGCCATGACATTAAGTCTTTAGTTTGCATTTCCTCACACCAGGATAAGGCTTGTACCCTCCCAATTACCCTCCTCCACCCGAAGCTGTGGACACAGTGCATAATTATACACATGATCATCAAGTACTTTCTTCTGTTTAGTTTAGTTTAGTCGACGGATCAACATCACGGCACACGGATGTAACCCATAAGTGCTCCGTTCTACTCCTAACTCAAGCCTGAGTCCGGAGAATCTCAGCTCAGTGCACGAACTCCGTAGGACCGGCAAGGATCCTGAAATACTTTAGGTAGATTTTTAACTAGAAATTTTGCCTGGGCAGTGCAGTTAGGCTACTCTTTTTCGATTTCCAACTTCGAAGGGATTTTTTACGTGCGCAACAATACACACGGGCGTCCAGTCTCACTACCCAGAGACCAGGGGAAATTTTATTACTAGAAGTATGCATGAAAAAAACACCAGGTCCTCACCGGGGCTTGAATCCAGGACCTCCAGCACTCAAGGCGGACACTATACCTCGAGACCACTCAGCCCTCCTAAAGAAGAAGTTCTTTCTTCTGTCGGCTTCTACCTCCCATGGAAGATGTGGTCCTCAACAACCTCAGGCCATGCCTTCCTATCTTCTGCTACCTCCTGCAACTCTGTCCATGTTCTCATATTTTTAATTTCTAATTCTCTTCTCTGTGTGTTTTATGTCTTCTAATTCTCTTCTCTGTGTGTTTTATGTCTTCTAATTCTCTTCTCCACGTGTTTTATGTCTTTTAATTCTCTTCTCCGTGTGTTTTATGTCTTCTAATTCTTTTCTCCATATGTTTTATGTCTTCTAATTCTCTTCTCTGTGTGTTTTATGTCTTCTAATTCTCTTCTTTGTGTGTTTTATGTCTTCTAATTCTCTTCTCCGTGTGTTTTATGTCTTCTAATTCTCTTGTCTGTGTGTTTTATGTCTTTTAATTCTCTTCTCCGTGTGTTTTATGTCTTCTGATTTTCTTCTCTGTGTGTTTTAAGTCTTCTAATTCTCTTCTTTGTGGGTTTTGTCTTCCTCTATTTCATGTCTATTTCTCTTCTTCGTGTGTTTTAGATCTTCCTCTATTTCATGTCTAATTCTCTTCTCTGTGTGTTTTATGTCTTCCTCTATTTCATGCCTAATTCTCTTCTTCGTGTGTTTTATGTCTTCCTCTATTTCATGTCTGAATCTCTTCTTCATGTGTTTTAGGTCTTCCTCTATTTCATGTCTAATTCTCTTCTCCATGTGTTTTATGTCTTCTTCTATTTTATGTATAATTCTCTTCTCTGTATGTTTTGTCTTCCTCTTTCATGTCTAAATCTCTTCTCCGTGTGTTTAAGGTCTTCCTCTATTTCATGTACCCTATGGGTTCCTGACAAAGGACTTTCTAGTTATACTCCCGTTATACTCTAGTTATACTCTAGTTATATTCTAAATTGTTCTCTACACATGTCCTGTCCAGCGTCAGCATCTTTTCCTCACTTCTTGATTCCCCGTATTTGTTTACTTCTCTCCATGAGCTCCATATTGGTGATTCTGTCTGACCATTTTTCTGTTTACTTCTCTCCATTAGCTCCATTTGGTGATTCTGTCCTACCATTTTTCTGTTTACTTCTCTCCATGAACTCCATATTGGTGATTCTGTCCTACCATTTTTCTGTTTACTTCTCTCCATGAGCTCCATATTGGTGATTCTGTCCGACCATTTTTCTGTTTACTTTTCTCCATGAGCTCCATATTGGTGATTCTGTCCTACCATTTTTCTGTTTACTTCTCTCCATGAGCTCCATATTGGTGATTCTGTCCGACCATTTTTCTGCACAGACACTGGTTAATAATTGTTTGTAGTTTATTAGTAATAATTTAGTTGTTTTTCATGTTTCTGGTCCATACAATAGTCCTGTTTTAACGTTAGAGTTAAATATTCTAAGTTTAGTGCTAAGTTTAATTTCTTTTGACTTAAACACATTTCCTAGTGCTGTGAAAAGCTCCTCTTGTCTTTTGTATTCTTCTTTAATATATACAGATTAAAGTAAGATATTGTTAAAATCATCAAGTATATGTGCATATTATTTAAAGAGCCATTGGACATGCCTTAACCCTATGCAGGGCAGACGGTTTTCCATTTTTTAGCTCTGAACGGGCAAGATTTTTCAGGTTTGGTAAAATATTGGTTACGTTAGTGAAAACATTACTTCTAAAGTGTCAACAGATTTTAGTGAAATAAAAAACAAAATGAAGGAAAATGCATGCAGATTGTTTTACTCACATGAATAAGTAATCCAATGTTGCCGGTAATCCACACATGAACACAAATATTTACAAAATGCAACATATTGTTTGTGATTATCAGTCATTTATACGACAATTTACAAACACATTTTCAGAATCAGAATCACTTTCTTCAAAATCTGACTCACGACTGCTAACGCTGATCACTGATATCTAGCTCCTATTAATAGTCAACTTCGTGCCCTTCAGTGCCACTTAAATTGAACCCAGCGAAATCTCCGCTACCACTTGAAGAATCGTCGAAATCCAGTTTGAAATACAAAGCATAAAATCCCCAAAAACTATTTTAAAAATCCGTTCAAATTCAAAGTACACGCTTGCAAATGTCGGCCACGTTGTCAAGCTATTGGCAAAACCGAAAGTAGACAATTGGAAGTTTCGGAAAGCTGCGAGATCGCGTTTTTACAATACTTAGTAATCATGAACGCTTTGGGACGTTTTGCCCGTTCCGGGGTAAAAACGTTCTCTGGCGTTTTGCCCAGTAAAGGGTTAATAAGGCATACTGGACATGTTACCTTTTGTAGGATTATCAACCTGGGCACCCAGATCACTTTAAAAAATCGACCACATCTGCCTTATTATGCACCAATACTCCACCAAGTTTCCAACTTCTTGGCGAAGGGATTACGGACGCAGTTCATAATTCCATATACCTTTGGTCGAAACATAGCTGCGGTTGATTCGGCAGCAGACCGCCTTGCGTTGGTTTTTTACAAAATGGTATGGGTGCTGGTAGTTCAGAAAGCAATGGCAAACTACTGAACGTAAACTTGCCAAGAGATCACTACAGCAAAAAATGCTGGTGTTGACTGTGATGTCCTATAAAGGATATGCAACAAACTTTAACCCCACCAAGTGGTGCTGACCCATGAAGTGACGACATATACCCAGCATATCTCAAGGTGTATTAAAGGCTTCTTTACTTTACTATCCCACTTATGCCTTATGGATACCAGGGGAAGGGGTTAAGTTCAGTTCAGTAATTTCAGGGGTGATTCGGCCTTATTCAACCTGCATCTTCAGCGTTGGTTATAATTTAGATTTTTTTTTGTTGGTTTGTTGATCTTGTTTCTATTTTTGCTCTCTTCCCAGTTACTCCTAAACAAGACTGGTTATATCTTTCCCGCTATTCATCAGGTACGGTCGAGTTATGAGCTCACACTGATTGGCATTTTCTTTATTTGCGTTGAGTTGGTACTGATGAGGACCTGCTGAATTCAGTAGCTTCCCAGTTGTTCATTGCTTTCTCTGCAAGGACTGAACTCTATGAGTCCTCACAAGGACTTAGCTCTATGAATCCCTACAAGGACTGAACTCGATTAGTCCTCACAGGGACTGAACTCTATGAGTCCTCACAAGGAATGAACTCTATGAGTCCTCACAAGGACTGAACTCTGTTAGTCCTCACAAGGACTTAACTCTATGAGTCCTCACAAGGACTGAACTCTATGAGTCCTCATAAGGACTGAACTCTGTTAGTCCTCACTAGAACTTAACTCTGTTAGTTCTCACAAGGACAAGGGAAGGGGGAAAACATCTGGTATCTTTATAAGGTTGGGTCGACCTCAGAGCGTTACTGGCTGGCATAGAAGATATTCTTGCAATGAAAGGGATTGAACACGAACCACTTAAAATAATCATGACCAATTTTGACCAGGTGCTGAAACAAGACTTCCAGGTGCATCTGATCCAGGCTCTGTACCCACTGCTGGAGAACCTCGGCCATGAGAACACCCACGTCAGCAGCTCTGCATACGCCGCCTTGGTGGAGGTGGCTGAGGCTTGCGGTTATTTGTAAGTGTTCACAGTGTGGCTGTTCTTTGTGGTAGTTTGTGAGTGTTCACATTCTATGGCTGTTCTTTGTGGTAATTTGTATGTGTTCACATTGTGTGGGTTTTTTTTTTGTGTGGTAACTTGTAGTGCTCACATTGTGTGGCTGTTCTTTGTTTTAGTTTGTAAGTGTTCACATTGTGTGGCCGTTCTTTGTTGTAGTTTGTGAGTGTTCACATTGTTTGTGAGTGTTTACATTGTATGGCCGTTCTTTGTTGTAGTTTGTGAGTGTTCACATTGTGTGGCCGTTCTTTGTAGTTTGTGAGTGTTCACATTGTGTGGTCGTTCTTTGTTGTAGTTTGTGAGTGATCACATTGTGTGGCCATTCTTTGTTGTAGTTTGTAAGTGTTCACATTGTGTGGCCGTTCTTTGTTGTAGTTTGTAAGTGTTCACATTGTGTGGCTGTTCTTTGTTGTAGTTTGTGAGTGTTCACATTGTGTGGTCATTCATTGTTCTAATTTGTAAGCGTTCACATTGTGTGGCTGTTCTTTGTTGTAGTTTGTGAGAGTTCACTTTGTGTGGTAGCTCTTTGTTGTAGTTTGTAAGTTTTCACATTGTGTGGCCGTTCTTTGTTGTAATTTTTGAGTTTCACATTGTGTGGTCTTTGTTTAAATCGTAAGTGGTCACATTGTGTGGCCGTTCTTTGTTGTAATTTGTGTGTGTTCACATTGTGTGGCCACAGTTTATTGTTATTTGTATTCATATTGTGGAGTTACCAAGCTGCAGGATGGGAATGGAGATTTATGCAGTCACAGCAGCACTAAGATGGTTCTCCAATACTTCACTTCACTGACACCTCACTGGTACCTGGCCATCTTGACAGATGACAGTTTGTTATACTATACTTCAAAAGACCATGGATGAAGTTATACCTCTCCATAGCACAAAGCCTGGGCTGAATTGTAGAGACCATCTGTTGCCCTGTTGCCCATGCAGCACGATCCCTCTCTCTGGCTGCCTAGTTTACTCAAGAGGAACGGTAACATCAAGACAAGCTGCCAGATCAGCAAACCAATGTTCTAACTGTCCGCCTATTGGAGCTTCGATCCTAGACAATTTGCAAACCAAGGATTAGGGCCTGGTCTGCCCTGCCATGACATTTAGTCTTGAAACTGCATTTCAGAGCATTTGCGCTCATCCTTCTAAAGCCATTGGCACATTGTAGGGTGTTGTGTTTGGTAAGATCCTCCCGATATTCGACACTAATAGAAAGTAGATAGTACCGTCTACTGTAATATAGTAGCTCAGTCATATCTGATTAAGATCTGACGGGTTAATACTTCATTTACAAAGGTGATTATTATGTCTAACTCAGTCTAAGCTGCAAGAACATGTGTACTTTGATTCATGACCTACTAGATGCCCCTAAAAAAGGGTCATGATTTGGAGGTGACAGGTTCGAATCCCGGGCATTAACTATAGCTTTCAATTTTTATGCTATCTAGTGTGTCATTTAGTTTCTACTGCTGTGAGTGCCAAACAATACATGACTGCATGAATCTGTTCACTTGCGGCTGCCGGAGTGTTGGATTGAGCGTGGAACTGGTTGCTGGGGTTACGGACAAGAGTGGCCTGCTTGCTAGTGCTACAGACAAGAGTCGCCTGGTTGCTGGGGCTACAGACAAGAGTGGCCTGGTTGCTGGGGCTACAGACAAGAGTGGCCTGGTTGCTGGGGCTACAGACAAGAGTGGCCTGGTTGCTGGGGCTACAGACAAGAGTGGCCTGGTTGCTGGGGCTACAGACAAGAGTGGCCTGGTTGCTGGGGTTACGGACAAGAGTGGCCTGCTTGCTAGTGCTACAGACAAGAGTCGCCTGGTTGCTGGGGCTACAGACAAGAGTGGCCTGGTTGCTGGGGCTACAGACAAGAGTGGCCTGGTTGCTGGGGCTACAGACAAGAGTGGCCTGGTTGCTGGGGCTACAGACAAGAGTGGCCTGGTTGCTGGGGCTACAGACAAGAGTTCCCTGCTTGCTGGGGCTACAGACAAGAGTGGCCTGGTTGCTGGGGCTACAGACAAGAGTGGCCTGCTTGCTGGGGCTACAGACAAGAGTGGCCTGGTTGCTGGGGCTACGAAGTTTGGTGGCCTGGTTGCTAGGACTACGGACAAAGTTGGCTCCGATATGTAGCTGACTGGCAGTGGGAGCAACCAGCATCCACAGTCTCACTTTTTCACAAGGGGAAACTAAGCACTTATGGACATGTGATGAGTGGAGTGGCATCGATTCTTCGTCACAGTCAACATAATTGTATTATTTCACTGATTGTTCTGAATTGTTATAGTTTTTTATTCTTGTTATACACATATCTGTTGATACTTCTTAGTTTTTCTACGAGCAGTATGAAGATCCCCTGCCGGCTTGCTAGGCCAGTCTCAGGTTTAGGACAAAAATCTGACCATAGGGAGTCCATCCCCTATGTTGAGACTCAATATATCAAGAAGAGACAAGATCAGAAATGAAGAAATTAGAGCTAAAGTAGGGGTTATAGCTGCGCTAGATTTTATTAGAAGGCAGCAAGTCAAATGTTTTGGCCATGCAAGTAGGTTACCAACAAACAGTATACCACAACAAGCAATGATGTACAGACCAGATGGAAGCAGAGGAAGAGGCCGACCACGTAAACGATGGACGCAGGGAATGACTGAGTCCATGGGAGTATCGATATATGAAGCCCATAAACAAACAGGCACTCTCCCACTGTTTATACTTCACCTCAACACCGCAAGGTACAAGAGGAACAAGATGAGATGAGATACACATATCTGCACTTGCCCCAATTGCAAGTGCAGAAATTCAGATATCTAAGGACATGGATAACATCAGATGGAAGATGTATCACTGAGATAAAGGGCAGCTTTTTTTTTTATTTATGTTGCATATCCCTTACAGGACGTTGCAGTCAACACCAGCATTTTTCTGCTGCTGTTGGTGTACTAGGCAAGTTTTTACGTTCAGTAGTTTGCCATTGCTTTCTGAACGACTGGCTCACATACCACCATCAGTTACCAGCGCGGTAGCAGTTGCCGATTCTCACAGCTGCTGTTTTCCCACGTGAATATATGGGATTACGAACAATATCGTTAACCTCTTGACCAGGGAGTAGGACAAGCTAAACCTGCATTCTATCAAATGAAGAATGTTTTGTGCAGTAAGTCATTGTCCTTGAAAGTTATAAAAAGAGTTCTTGCATGTTACATAGAACCAGTTTTAACATACAGCTGTGAATCTTGGACAATTGGTAAATAGATGAACAAAATCACTGGAAGCCTTGGAGATGTGGTTTGATAGAAGAATGCTGAAAATTAATTGGACATCCAAAATTAGCAATCTGGACGTTTTAAGGGAAACTAAGTCGCAAAGACAGCTTATCACAAACATCAGAAAGAAAAGAAGCAGTCATCAGTTTTTGGCCACATTATGAGAAGACAAAAACTGGAACGTGTTGTGACAACCGGAAAGATTTGCAGAAAGATAGATAGAGGAAGACAGCATAAGAAGATTCTTGACAGTCTTGTGTCATGGCAAGGAAGTCAGGGAAGGGAGTCAATACCCAAATTGATCCATGCCATCAGAGATTGCAAATTGTGGAGAGGCATGATCGCCCATGCCAGCTGGCAGGGCACAGGATGATGTTGGTGATGATACACATATCTCCATTTATCATTCTTAGCTTTGTTCACCTGGCTAGCTCTTGAATTTAAGCACAAAAGCCACAAACAATATGTTGCATGATTTATTGCCTGACATATTTCGCTGCATCTCATCAGGTGCATACTGCAGAGTTGTATATCATATGAAGTGAATAAATGAATAATACTTCAGCTGAAACAATTAAAACCCAAAGCCCTGACTAACACATTCACTCTGCAGTTTGAAACTGATGAGATGCAGCTAAATATGCCAGGCAATACATCATGCAACATATTGTTTGTGGCTTCTGTGTTTACATTCACTAAGGGAATACATTGTTTTAGATGTTTAGATAAGTATTCCTTTGTCTTACCTGTTTCTTAATGTTTTGTTTTTGTTGTCCCATTGATAAAAGCTTCATTCGAAACATCTTCCTGTGTCTGCAAGAGCTGTTCCATTCGTTGAACATTTTAGTCATATTTTGTGTTTTTATCCAGGCCTGATCCTCTTGAACACAGGTGCAGAATCCAACCAACCATAAACTCTATTTGTGTTGCTATATTCAGATAGTCATAGTCAGATATGACTGAGCTACCGTATGACGGTAGACGGTACTACCTGCTTTGTGTTAGCAATGAATGTTGGGTGGCATTTACCAAACCCAACACCCTACATTGTGCCAACGGCATCAGGTGGTGAAGCACAATTGAGATGGTACGAGCTTTACCCTAGTGCGAGGAAATACAACCTAAAGTCATGACAGGCAGACCAGGCCCTAATACCTTGGTCAGCAATTGGTCTAGGATCCGACAGGCAGAAAGCTAGAACTTTGCTGATCTGGCAGCTTCTGCGGCTTGTCTTATTCCAGACATATTGGTGTTACCTTTCCTCAGGAGTAAACTAGGCAGGCCAAGAGAGGGATCATGCTGCATGGGCAACACATGGTCTCTAAATTAAGCCCAGGCTTTGTGTTATGGAGAAGTATTAACTCTATTTTACGAACTATTGTCTGTCAAGATGGCAAGGTGCCACTCAGATGTTCAGCTGACCAACCGTCTTTGTACGATATAGTGTGTGAGTTTGTATTGTGTTTTGTTGTGATTGGTTGTAACTTATTTGCTCTTTACACACAGATCCCTGGACAGCTTGATCAGAGACAATGCTGACTACCTCACCGGCAGCTTATCCTTGCGTCTGCGACATTTTGATGAGAACCCACGTTCTCCCAGGACATTTTGTGTTGTGCTGCGGTACGGTGCACACGACCTGCTGTCACAAGTTGCCCACACTATCACACAGGTGCTGAACAATTTTCTAACTACGAAGGGGCATCAAATGAAAACGTTAATTTTTTTTTAAATTTGTAAATATATTCTTTCCATTATATACAACAATAATAAAAATACAAACAGCTTTCTTTAGTCATGTGATGAGAAGAGAGGTATTGAAGAATGTCGTGATGACTGGAAAGATTGAGTGGAAAAGAGGCAGAGGCCAACCACGATAAATGATGTTGCATGGAGGAATATCATCAGCAGAGTTGATCCAGAACACCACAGACCGAAATATGTGGAGAGACATGAAAACCTATGCCAGCTGACATGGCACTTAATGATGATGATATTCTGTAAAAGTTAAAAACAAAGTATCATTTTTTATGTAGTCACCACTGTGTTCAATGCAAGTCCTCCAGCACCGATAAAGTGCTTGGATTCTGGCAGAAAAAAATTTTCTTGGTCGCGTGCGTAACCTCTATGTGGTCACTACTCAGTGTGCCTGACCCAGTCATGAACAGTCTTTCACAGAAGTCACGCTGTTTTGAAACCTCCTACTCCACTCATACACTTGCTGGACTGACAGGCATGCATCGCCATACTGGACCATCATTTGCCCCTTCACTGATCAAAAACCAAACAACAGTGCATTGCTCCTCTTTGGTGCATGTCAAAAGTGGAGCGGCCATCTTTAAACTGTCCTTATGACATCATCCTGTTCATCTGTACAGTGATGTCACATGCTTAACACTCTTGACATCCTTAACAACAATATTTACAGGTCACCAGACATGGTTATTGTAATTTTTCACACTGTTAAGGTTTTATTTGAAGCCCCCTCATATGTTGGGGCTTTTTTCTTTGGCATGTCTGGGTGGCATTTTGGGTAATTATAAAATGTACGTCATAGCTCTCCAGGATACGGTGTGTATCGACTCAGCAAATGTCATAGGAGCAACCGAGGCGGAGGTGAAGACTGAGACAAACTGCCGGGTAAAGAAGCTGGCTTTCCCAGATGTGGTGCAGTGATAACACTGGTAAATGCACCAGGGGATCAGTGTTCACCCTCAGAGGGTTGGATGGCTTCTGGGCAGACACACTTAGCATTGTTGATTTGGGAAGTGTACGATAACAAATGTCTTGAAGGTTGATGCGTACAACAGGAGAAAAACGCTGGGAGTCATGACCCAGACAGGCCCACCCCCTGAGAGTGTCAGGAAGGTAAAGGGGCCGAAAAATTTGAGGGGGGGGGACTGCTTCTGTTGAGCAGAAGCTTCCTGGTGTGATTGCTCGTCGGCGGAGTTGTTACCACTGTAGATGCTTATCATTCTAGAAAATACAAAACTAATTCAACTGTACACATACACAGACACTCTCTTTCATATGCATGCACACACACTCTCACTCACATACACACATATCACTTGTTAACATGGATTTCAATAGATGTAATGATTCACACGTTGATTGAATCATTCCTGAGAGAGAGAGAGAGAAGATTACAAGCAAGATAGGTGATGATACACATCATAATTGAAGCAAATGGAAGGAATATATGGACATTTGGGTAGATTACTGAACTATTCAAGATATTTGTGGAATGTTCTAGAAATGTGTGGTTTGTTTATGAACTGTTGATGTTTGTGGATTGTTGTCTGTCGACTGTTTATGGGCTGTTGATGTTCGTGGACTGTTTGTGAGCTGTTGAAAGTAATTGTGAAAGTTATTTATGCTCTGTTAAGTCGTGTATCCTGACACATACACACATACATCAACACATATATACACATGTACGTACGTATATGTATACATGTACGTATATGTATCTATGTCCATACACCCGTGCAGCTCCTGGACAGCCTGGATGACAACTACCTGGACTGCTTGGTGGCCTTCATGCCAGTGCTACACGAGCTGACCTCTGCCATTGGAAGGTGGTTTCCTGTGTCCACGCAGAAACAGGTTGGCATTTCATCTTTTTCTGATGACAAGGTAACCATGATGAGATAATGATGAGGTAACGATGAAAGGATAACAATGAAAAGATCGGGCTCAACAAGCTAAACCAGCATCACAGGGGTTGGAGGTTAACAAGGTTGAATGGGGAAAAGCACTCAATCTGAAACTTCTGGTGTGCTGATGTTGAGGTGGCAGGTTCAGTCCCTACACCGGACAGTTGAACTAATATGTTGGCTTCTCGTCCTTGACTTGGGGATGTAAATTACAAGTACTTCTAAAGTTGAAGTGGAATTGCCTGATGGTGAGGGACACTGGTAATAAGGAAAACTAATCTACACGCACAAATCAGTCCAGTGAACTAGAAGTTGTAGTCCGTGTATAGACTGCTTGAGTTCAAAGCTAGGAACGCAAACAACAGAACTGACAGTGGTTGTGAATTTGTGTCTTTATGCTTTCAACATGAAGATTTGTGTGAAGGGAGAGCAATGAACAGACATGAGAAGAATTGCTGTCAGAAGACATAATATCAGAAATATATGATATGGATATCATGCAGAATTGATTGCAGACTATGAACAGAATCTGCAGCATTTAGCAGATACAGTTTTTGTTCACAGTGAACAACTTGGGTTAGAATTTAAGTGTAAGAAAGCAGAGATAATGGTTGTTTCCAGGAAGAAAGAAATATCCACAGAACGGGGAGAGAGATCCAGATAAATGGGAACATTATTAAATAAGTGAATCACTACAATAAATTGGAACCATCATAACATCTGATGGAAGATACTGTGTAGAGATTCAAACAAGAATCACCGGGAAGGCTAACCAGGTCAACAAACGCCCACAGAAGTCGGATGTGTCGGCCGAAAGGTGCAAATATCGTAGCTCTGCTGTAAACTGACAGCACAATTGCGTCAAAAACATAAAAAATATTGGGTGAACAAAGAAGACGAATTACTTACCATAGATATCGACATGGCTGACTGGATAAGAACGCTCGTTCTTAAACATCCGGTGTGCTGATGCTGGGGTAGTGGGTTCAACCCCTACACTGATCAATGGGACTAAAATGTTGACATGAAAACCTGCCGCTCTGCCCGAAACTTAGATACTAAATGCTTTAACTATTCTAAGAACTAGCTATTAGACAAGACAAGACACTTCCCATGAATCTGTTCAGGACCTGGGTTATCCAGGCATCCCTCTCCAGAACACTGACCAAGAATGTCTCCTTGTCCCCAAAGCCTGTTTGGCTTCCCCTCGAGACAGCCACATGATCCACACCTTTGGTATGAACTGTGCTTTACTGTGGGCGCTCTCAGGTTATTTGTGCCTTGCTTGCTGCAATGGGCCCAGCATGGCTCATGACACTTGTCACTACAGGGAATTCAGCCAGGTCCACGTTGTTGCTGAGCAACTGTACTAACCACTCATGTTGTTATCGAGGAGGAGCATCTGGCTGAGTGACTAGAATGCAAGGCATCCATTCTGAAGACCCAGATTTGAATCCTCGTAAGATGATACATTTTTTCAGTCGTGGGAAAAAATAAAACCCTAACCTGCACAGTTCACGGCAAGTACACTAGCCAGACGGCCTTAATTCCTCAGGCTGAAGACCTCCCTATCCTACACCGGAAGGTACTATAGGCAGTGATAACAGTTGACAGTTAGTATCTTAGCATAATCTTAGCTTAAGAGTTCTCATTTAACTCTACAGGAAGCAGGTGTCCGGTTACCTGTAGCTGCCCCAGGGACTCTCAGTCCTGAGGTATATGCTGCAAACTTTGTTGACCGGATCAAGACCAGGCAGGTGGAGATGGGACTGCTTTCTGACGATGAGACTGAGCCCAGAAGAAGTGTGGTGTCAGAGAGAGGCTCGGAGGAGGTAGAGGCAAACTGGCAAAAGTTGTTGGCGGAACAACCAGAGCAGGAAGATAATGGAGATGAGGACAACATGGAGAGTTGTGAAGAGAAGACGGAGCCGCTGCCACAGTTTGTTGAAGTGGTCAAAGAGGTATGTAACATGGTTGAGACATGTTGAAGTTGTGTAAGAAAGGTAATGTAATATGGCCAAAGACATATTGAAGTGATCAAAGACATGTTAAAGTGCTCAAATATTTGTTGACATGGTCAAAGATATGTTGGAGTGCTCAAAGAGGTATGTTGACATGGCCAAAGACATGTTGAAGTGGTCAAAAGAGGCATGTAGACATGGTCTAAGAAATGTTGATGCGGCCGAGGATGCATGTTGGTGTGTTCTATGAGGTTTGCTGATGTCATCAAAGTGGTATGTCAATGTCATCAAAGTGGTATGTCAATGTCATCAAAGTGGTATGTCAATGTCATCAAAGTGGTATGTCAATGTCATCAAAGTGGTATTTACTGGCAAATGAGACAGACCTAGAAAAACACAACATATCTCAAAATACGGACCATCATATACACAGGATATTTGGCACATCGGCACAGGAACCATGGACGACCATGATGATCAATAAGTTACATTGCTGACATTAAATTACATTGCTTGCAAACCTGTTGCGTTGCAACATTGTACCTTACAACTAATTTTATAATATTAAAATACATAGCTAGCACTCAGGGGCTTTCAAATTAAAATATTACAGAAGAGTTCTTAGGATATTGTAAACTAAGAAGAAGAAACACTGTAATTCTACAAGATCTTAACATAAAAGAAAACTGCCTCATAGCAGACAACAGGTCTCGGAAACTTAAATACAAGGGCTATTCCAAAATCACCCTCCCATTGGCTGGTAAAAATTTAAACAAATTGACAATAACATCTAAATGCATACAAAATTTGGCGGGAAAGACAATAACAGTGTCCATGTTTATTCGTTCGCAATTCGTGAAGCACTGCACAAATGTGGCTATAGGTTGATGTGTAGTGAGCTAAAAGACTAATGAATGGTGCAAGCAATGAACGTTGTTGCTATGGCAACCGGGTTAGTTTTACCAGCCAATCAGTGGTTGACTTTGGGATAGCCCTTGCACTATGGCCATATCAAACATCACAGTGGCTTGGACAAACGGAAAGCATGGTTACTGGATGACGAGGCAGGGGTCAATCACCACTAAGATGGACACAGGGTATTGCGGACATCTTGGGCATGAAAATGCAGTGGCAGAAGAGCTGGCAAGGGGTCAAGAGTCTTTTCAGTAATCCATGATGAGGGTAGTGTTCTGCTAAGACCTGCTAGATGATAGATTGATTGCCAACAAAAGGATGTTAGATTACAAACATCTCAGGTGCATCACAGCCCGGGATTCTCAGATAAGTAGCACCTATTTTTTTTTTATTGTTCTGATTTTTTCATCTTTCAATTCTTCTTGTTCGGTTATTATGCCTTAATGTGGTCACTGTAACGTCTTCCTCGTGTTTATATGTTGTATTTTGTATATTTGTTTGCTGATGAAGGCTAGTCACCTCAACATCCTATGTTTTCCATAACTGTGTCTTTAAAGCTGCATTACTTTGCGCTATTTTATATTGTTTATAAAATTAAGTTAACTGATTGCCTGCCGGAGACCGAATGGTCGGTTCTAGAGCCCAAATTTGGTACCCAAAAACCGACTCATCGGTTCCGTATATATAGTGCTCTAATTGGTCCGTTTCTCCGTTTTAGTCCACAATTTTTAGTGTCCTATTGAATTAAACTTCACAAGGAAAGATTTCCTTTCCGTTCATGTGCACAATCATGCATGGCCAACAAGATTAACACGCATGGCATGAGATTCCAAATGATTGTTGTGATTCGAAATTCGAAGTGGTTCTGGACCTCATATATTTTAATAAAATTACCGTTTTAAACAGTTTTATATTATAGTTGTTGTGATGTAAAGGACTTTGTGAAAGATTCTAAAACGAACCTGTGCAGTTGTCAGATAATTATTTAGAAGACGGTCATAATATTTTTTAAAAATCTAAAGTGAAATTTACTAAGAATATGATGGCTTTTCCATTTTGTGTGAAAATTATGTGCTTCATAATTTGATGATTTCATTGTGGTTTATTCGTGTTATGGAGCAGTTCTTGTGATATTCTTGAACACAACTGGTGTGTGTAACATAATTCACTAAATTTAACTGGATTAGCAGCTTCGGATAGACAATAACGCCTTGGTAAGTGAATTTTTTTCATAATTTTTAACACTTTAATTTCAATTGTTATTACTAAAACTCTCATTATTGTCATAATATTTGTAACCTATCAATTAATTATTAACACTGTCAGATTCCCTGTGCAATTCTCTTTAATTTGATATGTAATACAATGCATCTGCTACCATTTTAACCATTTTAAAAGCATTATTGTGACAACCCCTACTTCAAATTTTCTGCCTTGAATTTCTGTTTGGGTATGACCACTTTTTTGTTTGGCAGGCAATCAGTTAAAGAATTCAAATATCTTAGAAGTGTTATCACAGAAGATGGAAGAATTAACAGAGAAATCAAAATCAGATATCAAAAAGAAAGTGCGCTTATATATCAGCTATCATCCATATTGAAACTTCCATGTCTCCAAAAGGACAGATAATAAATAGCATGGTTGTACCAACCCTATGCTACCAATGTCAAACTTGGACATTATCCAAATCACACTTATGAAAAATCAACACCTATGAGATGCTTGAGGAGAGCTGCCAAATAACTATCCAAGACCAAATAAGAAATGATGTTATCAGATGACAGTGGGATCATCACCTTGCACCACATATATAGAAAGACAGAATATCAAATGGTTTGGCCATTTCATTAGAATGCGACATGATCAACTACCAGTGCTGGCCCTACATCAAAGAAGGAGCAAGAGTACGCCTGAGAATAAAATGGGTTGACAACATCAAAGACATTGTACAATCACACGGAATGACACTATCCAGTGCCACCCATCGGGCGCTGGAACGCCAATTATTCCTCACCACAATGCTTGACAGCAACAGTGGATGATGATCATCATCATCATCATTGTGGTGGTGATGATGATGATGATGATGATGATGACTTATACAATTAGAACTGGCATCTCATTGGATGTTGTTAAATGACCTGGTTCCTCCATCAGGTGCTGCGGAGAGTGCGGAACCTCCTGTGTGCCCAGGATGGCAGGCTACGGGTGATGGCACTTGACGTTGTTTGCCAGGCATGCAGGGATCTCGCTGGGCATGAAAGTAGGTCTCTCTTTATGGTTTTGTGAATGTAATAACTGTCTAATATTCAGGGAGAAGAGACCTTGCTGGGCATGAAAGTAGGTGTCTAGTGTGTGTGTGTGTGTGAGAGAGAGAGAGCAGGGACCCTGTTTGGGCATGAAAGTAGGACTCTCATTGTGTGGGAGAGCAGGGGCATTGTTGGGAACGAAAGTAGGTCTCTCATTGTGTGTGTGTGTGTGGGATTAGTCTGTCTCGTGGCCCACAGCTAATAGAGATGTCAGATTCTGTCTCATGGTCCACAGCTAGCAGACATGTCAGATTCTGTCTTGTGGTCCACGGGTTGTAGACATGTCGATTCTGTCTTGTGGTCCACAGCTAGTAGACATGTCAGATTCTGTCTCGTGGTCCACAGATTGCAGACATGTCAGATTCTGTCTCATGGTCCACAGATTGCAGACATGTCAGATTCTGTCTCATGGTCCACAGCTAGTAGACATGTCAGATTCTGTCTTGTGGTCCAAGAGTTGTAGAATGTTGATTCTGTCTTGTGGTCCACAGATTGCAGACATGTCAGATTCTGTCTCATGGTCCACAGCTAGTAGACATGTCAGATTCCGTCTCATGGTCCACAGCTAGTAGACATGTCAGATTCTGTCTCATGGTCCACAGCTAGTAGACATGTCAGATTCTGTCTTGTGGTCCACAGCTAGTAGACATGTCAGATTCTGTCTTGTGGTCCACAGCTAGTAGACATGTCAGATTCTGTCTTGTGGTCCACAGCTAGTAGACATGTCAGATTCTGTCTCATGGTCCACAGATTGCAGACATGTCAGATTCTGTCTCATGGTCCACAGCTAGTAGACATGTCAGATTCTGTCTTGTGTTCCACAGCTAGTAGACATGTCAGATTCTGTCTTGTGGTCCACAGATTGCAGACATGTCAGATTCTGTCTCATGGTCCACAGCTAGTAGACATGTCAGATTCTGTCTTGTGGTCCATAGCTAGTAGACATGTCAGATTCTGTCATGTGGTCCACAGCTAGTAGACATGTCAGATTCTGTCATGTTGTCCACAGCTAGTAGACATGTCAGATTCTGTCTCATGGTCCACAGCTAGTAGACATGTCAGATTCTGTCTCGTGGTCCACAGATTGCAGACATGTCAGATTCTGTCTCATGGTCCACAGCTAGTAGACATGTCAGATTCTGTCTTGTGGTCCACAGCTAGTAGACATGTCAGATTCTGTCTTGTGGTCCACAGATTGCAGACATGTCAGATTCTGTCTCATGGTCCACAGCTAGTAGACATGTCAGATTCTGTCTTGTGGTCCACGGGTTGTAGAATGTTGATTCTGTCTTGTGGTCCACAAATTGCAGACATGTCAGATTCTGTCTCATGGTCCACAGCTAGTAGACATGTCAGATTCTGTCTCATGGTCCACAGCTAGTAGACATGTCAGATTCTGTCTCATGGTCCACAGCTAGTAGACATGTCAGATTCTGTCTCATGGTCCACAGCTAGTAGACATGTCAGATTCTGTCTCATGGTCCACAGCTAGTAGACATGTCAGATTCTGTCTCATGGTCCACAGCTAGTAGACATGTCAGATTCTGTCTGGTGGTCCACACGTCATCTGTTTCTGGACTCAACTCACAATTGTAATATTTACCAAAACCTCAAAGGGTCGTCGCTGGGGCTACAGCGTCAGTGCTCTGCGCAGTGATTTGGGAAGGGTGCTTGGTGGAAAATGTTGAACCACACCGGATCAAATTTGATGCAGTGAAGTCGGTCCTCTCGCATTTTAATTCCTCTTCTTCCCCCTTCTCCCGCAAATATATTTTTTTTAAATATATTTTATAATCATTTATCTACTGTCACCCCAGGAGAGCTGCTACCACAGATTCATGAGTTGTGGCATGGGTTTGTGCCCTTGTTTCATAGTCAGGACAAGTTCATCGTGGTCAAGGTATGAGTCTGTTTGTTTTACAGCTGCTCCGTGTGACTAAACCTGATCATCATTGTCAGTACAGTCATCAACATCACCATCATCAGTATCCAGTCAAAATCACCTTCATCGATATCCAGTCAACATCACCATCATAAATATTAATTATCAACATAATTAATATCAATTATTGACATTCTCATCATATTCATATTAATTATCAAAATCACTATCATCAGTATGCAGTTATCATGAATATCCATTCAGAATCACCATCATTAATATCAATTATCAACATCACCATCATCATTATTATTAACGTCACTATCATCAGTATTTTCAAAATCATCAGTATTAATTATCAACATCATAAGTATTTATTATTACCTTTACCATCATCAATATTAATTAAGTTCAACATGGCCGGATGGATACGAACGTGTGTATCCAGTGTGCTCATGCCGAGGAAATGGGTTCAATCCTTACATTGGACAGTTGGACTAAAATGTTGACCTATCGTCCTTGACTTGGGGACGTAAATTACAAGTACCTCTGAAGTCGGATTGGGTTCACCTGATGGTGAGGGATACTGTTAATAGGGAAAGCTAATCCACATGCAAACAAACTTGGAAATCATGTGACAAGGGAACCTATAATCAAATAGATCACATTTTAATTAACAACAAAAATGCATCAAACATACAGCAAGTTAGAAGTTATAGAGGAGCTGAGTGCCACAGTGACCACTTCCTCGTTGGAGCAAAATTTAAAATAAAACTTAAGAGAGCTTTCTATACTAAATTACAAAGATTACACCCAACATATAACAGAGAAAAACTACAAGAAATTACAGTCAAAGAGAAATTTACAGATAAAATAAAATGTAAACTTGAAACTCTGCAAAACCCTTTGGAGGAGAGCGTTGACCAAACTTGGTTGAACATCAAGAATACAATTCAATCTACTGCAGAAGAATGTCTCTGTGTGTTAACCACGCATAGAAAGAACAGATGGTTCAATCAAAAATGTGAAGAAGCAGTCATTAGGAAAAAGAATGCCAGACATTTATGGTTAAATGACATCAACAACATCCAAAAGGAAGAGCATTATAGAAATGAATGTAAAGAGGCTACAAAAATAGTCCGATAGCAGAAGCGAGAATATATGAGTAATATAATCAAAGATATGGAAACTAATCACCAGAAAAATGAATCCAGAAAATGTTTTAAAGAACTGAAGTCAATGAAACGAGGGCACCAACAAAACGCATATGGTTTAAAAGACAAAAATGGGAATATGATAAATACCAATGAGGAAATGTGCAACACATGGAAAGAATATTTTGTTGAATTACTAAATTGTGAAGCTCCAAGTAACATTTTCCCACAGGAAGAGGTTCTAACATGCGAACCACAAATTGAAGAACCTACATTTGAAGAAATCCTATATGTAATCACACGACTTAAAAACAATAAGGCAACTGGGACTGATGGAATTGCTGCTGAATTTATAAAGGCAGGTGGCCATGCATTACATCTAAAGCTATACGAACTAATAATAAAAATCTGGAGGACAGAAGAATTACCCCATGACTGGAAAGAGTCATTATTGATACCTATCTTTAAGAAAGGAGACAAGTTCCAATGTGGAAATTATAGAGGAATATCACTACTGTCCACAAGCTATAAGATACTATCCGCAGTATTACTAAATAGACTAAAACCATATTCAGAAGACATATTAGGTGACTACCAGGCGGGTTTTAGACAAAACAGATCAACAATAGATCAGATATTTATCTTACGACAAATAGCTGAGAAAAATTGGGAATATAAAAGAGATCTCCATAACATTTTTGTGGATTTTAAAAAGGCTTATGATAGTGTCCATAGGAATAGTCTATGGAATGCTATGCAGGAATTTGGAATATCAAGGAAGTTAATCAACATGACCAGACTATGCATGGAAGATACTTATAATATAGTAACATATAAAGGCAGGAATTCAGACCCCTTCCAAATAACATCTGGCTTGAAACAGGGTGATGCACTATCGCCGCTACTCTTCAATCTGGCTATAGAGAAAGTTGTAAGGAAGGTAAAGGAGGAATGTGATATTGGAGGAACATTTAAGCTGCTTGGTTATGCAGATGATATAGATATTATAGGGCAAAGTGAACAAAAGACATTGGAAATATTGACTCACTTAAAGGAAAAAGCCCAACAGATGGGGCTGGTTATCAACCAAGATAAGACAGAATATATGGTAATTTCAAGAGACGGAATGGCTAAAAACTCTGGCCACATACAAATAGATAATATGACCATTAAAAGAACGGAAACATACAAATACCTGGGTACAATCTTCAACTGCTCCAACATCATAAGGGAAGAAATACAAACTAGAATCAACTCTGGAAATAAGATATACTATGCACTACAACATCTACTAAAATCAAATGCGCTATCTCGTAACACCAAAATCACAATATACAAAACACTGATCAGACCAGTTGTGCTGTATGGCTCTGAAACCTGGAGTACAACGAAAGGAGACGAAGCCTTGTTACAAACCTTTGAGAACAAAATTTTAAGACG
This sequence comes from Cepaea hortensis, assembly GCA_963921405.1. Lineage (NCBI taxonomy): Eukaryota > Metazoa > Mollusca > Gastropoda > Stylommatophora > Helicidae > Cepaea > Cepaea hortensis. The sequence goes on from OY992876.1 coordinate 254,807,837, forward strand.
CATATTTGGACCCATTAGGGATACACAAAGTGGAGAGTGGAAAAGAAGAAGTAACAAAGACATTTATGATCTGTTTAAGTCCCCGCTAATCACTGGTATCATGAAGGCTAATAGACTACAATGGCTGGGGCATATAGAAAGAATGGAAGATAATAGGGAAACAAAACTCGCTTACACTCAGGAAATAAATGACCGTAGACCCCGAGGTAGACCAAGAAGGCGGTGGAGAGATAATACATGTACAGACCTACAAGCATTTGGAATCAACGACTGGCAATAGAAGGTCCACCAGAGAGACGAATGGAGACGGATTGTATCTGCAGCAAAGAACCTCAATGGCTCGGAACGCTGAAGAAGAAGAAGAGAATCCACATGCAAAATTCAGTGCAGCATTGCCAAATGTAGTGTGTATGGACTACACTTGAGTTCTAAGCGAGTGAGCGCAAAAACAAAAACAAAAAACAAAATATTAATTATCATCACCACCATCATTAATATCAATTATCAAAACTACCATCATCAATATCCAATCAACATCACCATCATCAATACCAGTCATCAATGTTGTTATCGTCTGCAGGCCTTGAACACCCTGCTAGTGCTGGCGGAGCTCAGTGAAGACTTCCTCAAGCAGCGGACGCTGAAGGACGTGGTTCCACACCTGGCCTCGTTCATGGAGAAGCAGGCCAAGATCAGGTCTGAACTGTGGGGTGGGGGCTGAAGATGGGGGTGTTTGAGGGAGATACAGAGAGGGTGTGTGTGCGTGCGTGCGTGCGTGCGTGTGACCATCATGTTAGTGTTTATGGAAATATATGCCGTGAGCTGTTGAGGGTGAGATATTACACGAACTCTTGAATGTGACAGTTCTCATGTGATCAGTTGAATGTAACAGTTCTCACATGAGCTGTTGAATGTGACAGTTATTACATGAATTGTTGAATGTGACAGTAATTATATGAGCTGTTGAATGTGACAGTTGTTACATGAGCTGTTGAATGTGACAGTTGTTACATGAGTTGTTGAATGTGACAGTTATTACATGAGTTGTTAAAAGTGACAGTTATTACATGAGTTGCTGAATGTGACAGTTATTACATGAGTTGCTGAATGTGACAGTTATTACATTAGTTGTTGAATGTGTCAGTTATTACATGAGTTGCTGAATGTGACAGTTATTACATGAGTTGTTGAATGTGACAGTTATTACATGAGTTATTGAATGTGACAGTTATTACAAGAACTGATGAATTTGACAGTTATTACATGAGTTGTTTAATGTGACAGTTCTCACATAAGCTGTTGAATGTGACAGTTCACTTGAGTTGTCGAATTTGACAATATCTGTTTTATAACCGTGTTTTATGTCCATAGTTAAACCCAAGTGATGTTTCACTTTCAGCTCACAGAGCCGGTCAGCCTACACGTTCACAGGTCCGTACAAGCTTCAGTTGTGTGCGCTGTCAACCTTGGGACCCCTAGCCAGACATGTCAGTATCTGTCAGGTTGAGGTTCATAGTCTAGAGACATGGTTGTTTTAATCACATAGCTCATCATCATTAGGTCACATATAACTTGCTTTACATCACATTCAGTGTGTCTTAGGTCAGGCGTAACTTGTTGTATGTCACATATGACTTGTCCTCATTACACACCTTGTCCTATGTCACACATAACTTGTCCTACATCACATGTAACTTGTCCTATGTCACATATAACCTGCCTGAGGCCACATATAATTTGTCATACCTCACATATAACTTGTCCTATGTCACACATAACTTGTCCTATATTACATATTAATTGTCCTATGTTGTTGAATGTGACATAACTTGTCCTACATCACATGTAACTTGTCCTATATCACACATAACTTACCTTAGGTCACACATGACCTATCTTAGGTCACACATGACCTACCTTAGGTCACACATGACCTACCTTAGGTCACACATGACCTATCTTAGGTCACACATGACCTACCTTAGGTCACACATGACCTACCTTAGGTCACACATGACCTATCTTAGGTCACACATGACCTACCTTAGGTCACACATAACTTGTTCTGACATCATAAATAACCTGTGCTACATGCCTCTGTTGTCAACAGCTGGACCTGGGACAGGACTGCAACAGTTTGGAGAGGGTAGCCAGAATGTGCGTGCCATACCTCAGTTGTATGCAGCCGGAAGCTCTACAGAAGGTCAGTGTATACCCGCAGATTGACGGGGCTGGTATCATCAGGGTAGTGTGGACTCACTTGACGGATACTGATGAGACACTGACTCTAGTCCGACTGTACGAACTGGGGGTAAAGCCTGATCAAGCATGTCAATGCTGCCTTCGAGGGAAAGAGGAGATGCCATGATGGAGCAGAGACACTCTGAGGTGGCTGGGGGGGGGGGGGGGGGGGGGGCTGAGCACGTGTAGGAATTCCCAGTGTGCAGTGGTGTTGCACAGCGTAACATAATATAACATTTTTTTTTTCACATCCTTTTTTTACAGGACATTGCTGTCAACACCAGCATTTTACTGCTATTGTTGATGTCTTTGCAAGTTTACGTTCAGTCTTCTTCTTCTGCGTTCATCCGGGGTGTTTTTTCAGATGTTTTTGCGTTGTGCCACATTTTGTGCCCTTAGGTAGGCACATCCGACTTCTTCATGTGTTTGTTGACCGGTTAACCTTTCCGGGGATTTACATTCAGTAGTTTGCCATTGCTTTCTGAACAACCGGCTCCCATACCAATTCGTTAAAACCCAGCACAATGCGGTCTGCTGCCAAATCGGTTGTCGCTGTGTTTCAAACATGGGTAAGCGAACTTTAAAAAAGCTTCCGTAACCCCTTTGCCATGGAGACATAATATAACATAACATAATATAGCGTAACATAACACAATATAGCATAATGTAACATAACATATCTGGAGTTCAGCTTTAGAACTGTTTTGTCAGTTTATTCTCTGATAAAACTACTGGTTAAAAGAACAAATGAACAAACTATTTTCAAAGGGTTAAGAAATGGACACACAGTCCCATCTGACATTCTGCCCTTCTATCACTCTCTTTCATACATTATTTCATCCACACATTATTCGAGGCTAACTGAGAACAACAACAATATAAAAGATATGCATTATAAAAGCATGAAAAGAAATGATGTGGCAATTGTTATTAGCTATGGGGAATATAATGGTCTACCAGAAGGGGACTGGTTGTTATATTAGAGTTTTATTATTATTATTATTATTATTATTTTAGAGAGATGGGTTAAGGTGTTTGACTTGTGTGTGTGTATGATGTCCTGGTCTCTGTGGGTAGATTTACAAAGGTTTAATGGTCAGACTTCATTGCACCGGATTTTATCTGGTCTGTTTACACATAAGTGCTCAGATCCCACCCTCAGTAAATCCCGCAGCATGTAGCGGCTAACGACACCAGTTCTTTGTTAGTTTAGTAATCTTCTTTGGCTTCCTGCGTAGTGTTCTTATTTGGCCCCACCTCTGTTAACCTGGAAACATAAGATGTGAACAAGTCACATGTACATCCAGTCCTAGCAGACAGACACAAGATGTGAACAAGTCACATGTACATCCAGTCCTAGCAGACAGACACAAGATGTGAACAAGTCACATGTACATCCAGTCCTAGCAGACAGACACAAGATGTGAACAAGTCACATGTACATCCAGTCCTAGCAGACAGACACAAGATGTGAACAAGTCACATGTACATCCAGTCCTAGCAGACAGACACAAGATGTGAACAAGTCACATGTACATCCAGTCCTAGCAGACAGACACAAGATGTGAACAAGTCACATGTACATCCAGTCCTAGCAGACAGACACAAGATGTGAACAAGTCACATGTACATCCAGTCCTAGCAGACAGACACAAGATGTGAACATGTCACATGTACATCCAGTCCTAGCAGACAGACACAAGATGTGAACAAGTCACATGTACATCCAGTCCTAGCAGACAGACACATAAGATGTGAACAAGTCACATGTACATCCAGTCCTAGCAGACAGACACATAAGATGTGAATAAGTCACATGTACATCCAGTCCTAGCAGACAGACACAAGATGTGAACAAGTCACATGTACATCCGGTCCTAACAGACAGACACAAGATGTGAACAAGTCACATGTACATCCAGTCCTAGCAGACAGACACAAGATGTGAACAAGTCACATGTACATCCAGTCCTAGCAGACAGACACAAGATGTGAACAAGTCACATGTACATCCAGTCCTAGCAGACAGACACATAAGATGTGAACAAGTCACATGTACATCCAGTCCTAGCAGACAGACAGACAAAAAATAAAGGAAACTTGTACACATCTTACATCATATTGGGCATGTTGTGCTAAGCCCATATTTGTGTGACCAATCAGCTTGCCAGGAGCGACGTGCTCAATAGCTTGGCCACCTTTATTTCCCAAGACATTTCCAGGCACCTATTTTATTGTGGGTCAAGTTGGGACCCCAGGTCAGTTCTGAAAATCTGTCTTGATGTGAATTTGAGCCTGTGACCACTAGGCTGGCAGGCCAGCCACCGTAGTTCTCTTACAGACACTTAATAACCTAAACTTGATGTGTCTCTACAGGCCAGGGTTTAGCTACTACGCCACCGTGGTTCTCTTACATCCTCCTAGCCATGTGGCTTCACCCTGGACACCCCCTTTTTTGCCATGTGGCTTCACCCTGGACAGCCCCTTCTAGCCATGTGGCTTCACCCTGGACACCCCCATTCTAGTCATGTGGGGTAAAACCGGTGCAGTAAAGTCACTCCTTGTCTTGGAGGTCAGCATTGCCAAATGGGTAAGAGCACTTGCTCTTAAACTTCCAGTGTGCTGATGTTGAGGTAGCAGTTTCAACCCCTGCACTGGTCAGTTGGACTAAAATTATGACATCTCGTCCTTGACTCTGGGATGTAAATTACAAGTGCCTTAGAAGTCGGAGTGAGTTGACCTTATGACCAGGGACACTGGTAATAGGGAAAGCTAATCGACACACAATGCAAGCATCAGTCCAGTGTACTAGAAACAGTAGCAGGTGTATGGACTACACATGAGTTCAAAGCTAGTGAACGCAAACAAACACACAGATACAGGGATTTCACACGTCACACGTAAATCCTGTTTCAGCAGACAGACACATAAAAGGTGAAAAAGTCACACATCACACGTAAATCCTATCCCAGCAGACAGACACATAAAATGTGAACATGTCACATGTCAATCCAGTCCTAGCAGACAGACACATAAGATGTGAACATGTCATATGTAAATCCAGTCCTAGCAGAGAGACACATAAGATGTGAACATGTCACATGTACATCCAGTCCTAGCAGACAGACACATAAGATGTGAACAAGTCACATGTCACATGTACATCCAGTCCTAGCAGACAGACACAAGATGTGAACAAGTCACATGTACATCCAGTCCTAGCAGACAGACACATAAGATGTGAACAAGTCACATGTACATCCAGTCCTAGCAGACAGACACATAAGATGTGAACAAGTCACATGTACATCCAGTCCTAGCAGACAGACAGACATAAAAAATAAATGAAACTTGTACACATCTTACATCATATTGGGCATGTGGTGCTAAGCCCATATTTGTGTGACCAATCAGCTTGCCAGGAGTGACGTGCTCAATAGCTTGGCCACCTTTATTTCCCAAGACATTTCTGGGCACCTATTTTATTGTGGGTCAACTTGGGACCCCAGGTCAGTTCTGAAAATCTGTCTTGATGTGAATTTGAGCCTGTGACCACTAGGCTGGCAGGCCAGCCACCGTAGTTCTCTTACAGACACTTAATAACCTAAACTTGATGTGTCTCTACAGGCCAGAATTTAGCTACTATGCCACCGTGACTCTCTTACAGATATTTAGATCTGTACTGGTGGGCCGGTCCTAACAGAGCAGCTTCACCAAGTCTTTACAAACATATGGGTGAACTAGACCATGCCACAAGATTTCAAGGACGCGTCAATAGTCCACCTTTACAAACGTAAAGGAAACCGCCAATCCTGTGACAACCACTGAGGCATCTTCTTGCTCTCAGTTGCAGGAAAGATACTCGCCAGAATTCTTCATGATTTTCACTGCAAGGCAGCTGCAAAAGAAATGTCAGGAACAGAACTCCGAAATGTTCTCCACTTTCATTGACCTTGCCGAAGCTTTTGATACAGTCAGCAAAGAAGGACTGTTGAAGATTATGGCAAAATATGGCTGTCCACGAAAGTTTGTCCAAATAGTGTGGCTATTTCATGATGGTATGCAGGAAAGAGTGCAGGAAAATGGTGAACTGTCTGAGCCCTTTCCTGTCACCAATGGAGTGAAGCAAGGATGTGTCCTGGCACCGACACTGTTCAGCCTCATGTTTTCAGCCATTTTGATGAATGCCTTCAAGAACAACACTGGAATAGACATCAACTACCGCATGGATGGAAAGTTATTCAATCTCAGAAGGCTGAAAGCTAAAACCAAAATTGACAGCGACACCGTCAGAGAGCTCCTGTTTGCTGATGATTGCGCTCTATATGCCAACTCAGAGGCGGACATGCAACATAATATTTCAGCTTTCTCATATGCCTGTGCCAACTTTGGGCTCAATAGCAACTTGGAGAAGACTCTAATTATGTACCAGCCAGATCCAGGGAATAATCACACCGTGTCGAATATAAAGATGAATGGTCATAGACTAAGTGTTGTGGACAAATTCTCCTATCTTGGCAGCACTGTGTCACAAGCTGCCACAATTGATAATGAAGTGAATGCAAAAATCTCCAAGGCCAGCGTGGCCTTTGGCAGACTGTACAAGAATGTTTTGGACAGAAATGGAATAAGCCTGCAAACAAAGCTGAAAGTCTACAAAGTATTTGTATTATCCACACAGCTATATGCTTGTGAAACCTGGACTGTTTATCAGCGAAACTCTGGGAAATTAAACCACTTCCACTCAGTCTGCCTAAGGAAGCTATTGAAGATTAAATGGCAAGACAAGATCCCAGACACTGAAGTTCTAGAAAGCCCAGTATACACTCTACTAATAAAGAATCAGATTCGCTGGACTGGTCACTTAACTTGCATGCCAGATCACAGGCTCCCTAAAAAAAAATTTTACGGCGGGCTGCATTGTGGTAAATGCTCCCTAGGCGGCCAGAGGAAACGCCCTTAAAGACACTCTGAAAATCTCACCGAAAGCTTTTGGAATTCATCTTGACACCTGGGAGACTGCTGCCAAAGACTGAAATTCGTGGTGTACATCATTATGCAAGGGTGCAGTCACTTGTGAAGCAACCAGGACTGCAAGAGCTGTGAAGAAAAGGCTGGACAGAAAAACCACCGCAGAAGATCCTCCTCCTGGAACGTCATGCATTCTTTGCCCACATTGTCAAAGAACATTTCAAGCCAAAATAGGCCTTATCAGCCATCTTAGAACTCATGGCTCCATACTTTCAACCCCACTGGATGAAATGAATGGTCATCATCATTCTTGATGGATAAACAACAATAACACAGATATTTAATAACCTAAACTTGATTTGTGTCTTCAGGTCAGCATGGAGGCATTCACTGATTTCATCTGCCTAGACTCTGATGCCATGTGGTTGTTGTTGTGTCAGAGTTATTGTCCTTGTGTGCCGATTCACAAATGTCAGCGGCTGGTTCCAGTAAAAGTGAGTATTGCTTGTTTTAAACGTTAAATGACTTCATATTTTTGTAACAGAGTAAACGACTTGTTGCCACAGTTTCATTCACCATATACATGTGCCTGTGTATATCTATGTATGTATGTTTGTATTCACACCACAACGTCTAGTATGAGAATGGTGGTGGAGGCAGTCACGGCGGCGCTTCGCTGGCTGGAAGACAAACAGTGTATGCCTATCATGATTGTAACGGAAACCAAAGTATGATGACTAGGTTGAAGACAGGCATGCTTTGGGCCAAGTGGCAATCTTCTTTTCAATAATCAAAAATAGACAGCATCTGTTGGATTTGTTCCCCAGGACATGCTGGTGTAGTGGGAAACGAGCAGGCGGGCAGATTGGCTGGGTCTACACCCCTTATTGGGTTATTGATGCATGATAAGGCAGATGTGGTCGGGACACTTTGGAATCGTGTGTATAGTGCAAAAGAACAGACAGATCATCACTATTTGCAGAGAATGACCTGAGAAATTAACCAACACTCAAACCTCAGAAGAAAGGCCAGACGGACACAAAATCAGATTATTACTGGTACCATTAGTTTTGGGACTCTTCGCTGGCTGTTACAGCTGATGACGGAGCACATATGGGAAGGTCCCAAGTGCTGTGATGTCGGTTCTGGACTCAACTCAACTGTTTCTATTCATGTACATTTATATCTATTACGCTTCGTGTTTGATGCTGCAAATCTGAAAACCATGTTGTAAACATTGGCACCTTGCCATCTTGACAGACAATAGTTTGTTACATTGTGCTTCAAAAAGGCATAATAGCTACAACCCATGGCGGTAGCGAATGTGACTGATAAGTCCAATTCGCGCTGTAAATATTTGTCCACAGTGGATGTATATGAACACATGGTCATTTCCACCATCATGCACCATCTTACGTCTCACACGCTCGGTGTTTGACTTATCTGCAATCATTTTTTCCTTTGTCTTTATTCCATTTCTGATATTTGCCCTCCATGCAACACGTTCAGCGGCGACTTGCTTCCAATGTGCATTATCAATGCCTGTATCAATCATGTCCCGCTTACACACATCTTTGTTTCGTAGTAGAGGCCAACCCTGAGATCTCTTACCCATCTGTAATTCACCAAAAAAGATAACGTGTCCTATCCATCTAAGTCTACGAAGACAGAGCATGGAACACACCGTCACACAACCTGGTCTTTCCAATACTTCAGTATTTGTGATTTTTGTCTTGCCACTTAATACCAAGTATTCTTCGCAGACACCGCATATGAAAGCTGTTTAAACGATTCTCTTGGTGTGAGTAAGTTGACCAGGCTTCACTGCCATAAAGAAGAGTACTAATGACACATGCTTGATAGACAAGAACTTTTGTTTTGGCAGTAAGCTTCTTGTTCTCACAGACTCTTTTTCTTAATGTGTTCATTGTTGTTGCTGCCTTACCAATCCTGGTGTTGATTTCCTGATCTAGGGATAATTTGCTATTTACCTCTGATCCTAGATATGTAAAATGGTCTACTATCTCCAGTTCGGCATCGTCAATAAAGATTGATGGTACCCCATGTGCACCTTATGACATAATCTGTGTCTTCTTTTTGCTAATTGTTAAACCAAATTCAGAACAAGCATTGGAGAATGCAGATATTAGACGTTGAAATTCTTCCCCAGAGTGGGTCGTAATTGCAGCATCATCTGCAAAAAGCAACTCTCTGATCAGTACCCTCCTAATTTTGGTCTTGGCCTTCAATCTCTGAGCATTGTAGTGGCCGCCATCTGAGCATGAGTGAATGTATATACCACCATCCTGATCACGAAAGGCATACTTCAGTAGAAGTGAAAAGTATATTCCAAAGAGGGTGGGAGCTAGTACACAACCTTGCTTAACTCCACTCTTGATTTCAAACTCTTCAGAAGTTGCACCATCAAACTTGATTATACCCTTCATGCCTGTGTGGAACGATTCCACAATGGACAGAAGAGTTGGTGGTCAGCCAATCTTCTTTAGTGCCTTGAACAGACCCTCACGACAGACCAAATCAAATGCCTTTGTGAGGTCGATGAAGGCAATAAACATTGGTTGATTCTGTTCCCGGCATTTTTCTTGCATTTGTCGTAATGAGAACATCATATCAATGGTAGACCGGTTCTGTCGGAAGCCATACTGTGATTCGAAGTAGACTTGATCTCCCAGGATTTGAAGTCTGTGCAGAATAATTCTGGCAAATACTTTCCCAACAATACACAGAAGTGAGATACCCCTATAGTTGTTACAGTTGCTCTGATCGCCCTTGTTCTTGTACAGTGTCATGATGCTTGAATCTTTGAAATCCTGTGGGACTTGACTTGTCCTTCTCGCCAGCATAGCTCAATTAGTTGGTGGATCTGTAGAGTAAGTGTGTCATGACCTCTATTGGAATCCCATCCTTACCTGGGGCCTTGCCAGATGTATGTTCATTTATAGCACACTTAACTTCTGTTATGATGGGAAGTGTGGTCAAGTGTTGGCAGGGGCTTTATGGCGTTGAGGGCATCATCCGCTAGTTTGGTCTCACTTGAGTAAAGCTCCAAATAGTGCTCTGCCCATCTATCCATCTGCTGTTTCTTATCAGTGATGATTTCTCAAGTCAAGGTTTTCAGTGGTGCACTTCTTTTGATCATTGGACCACAGGCTTTCTTTATCCCTTAATACATGCTTCTGATATTTCTCTTATCACTTGCGTTTTGAATGGACTCACATAACTTGATCCAATAGTCATTTGCATACTGCTTGGCAGCCTTTTGCACATCCTTCCTAGCTTGCTTCAGCTCACTGAGAATGTTGTGCGTTGTTCTTTCCTTGTTTCTTAAGAGAGCTATCTTCTTTTTATCAATCAAGGGCTGCAGTGTCTGGCTGTTTGCCACAAACCAGTCCTTCCTCTTATGATCCACAGTGCCGAAAACCCCTACTGCTGTTTTATAAAGAATTTCCTTAAGTTTACCCAACTTTTTACTTGCTGTACAATTTTCTGCTGTATCAGTGAAAGCGTCTTCAAGTTGCTGTTGAAACTCAAAGCACTTATCAGGATCGTGGGTGTTAATAATATTAATCCTGGGACTAGATTTGTGTTTAGCTGTGTAGATTCTCTTTAGTCTCAGTTTAACCCATGCAACAACCAAAGAATGATCTGTATCACAGTCGGCACTGTGGTAACTTTGAGCTAATGATGTTTGGTTCAGATATTGTCTCCATGTGATGATAAGTCCAGCTGATGCCAATGGCCGGATCGTGGATGTTTCCATGTGACCTTATGCAGCTCTTTTGTTTTAAAAAAGGAGTTTATAATACATAGGTCAGAAGGTTAACCCGGTCAATAAATGCCCGCAGAAGTCGGATGTGTCGGCCTAACGGTGCAAGAACGCAGCTCTGCTGTAAACAGGCACAACGCAATCACGTCCGGAAAAAAAAAAACGCAATCACGTCCGGAAAAAAACTCTGGATGAATGCAGAAGAAGAAGAATACATAGGTCATTTCTGGTGCAATGCTCCAGCAGCCTTTGCCCATTTTCATTCATGCGACTGTTGTATTTTCCAAGGCACAATGGCCATGAACTTGAGTCCTTGCCCACACAAGCATTGAAATCACCGAGCATATAAATGTAGTTGGATTTTGGAACTGCCTTGATTACAGAGTCTAACTCATAGAATGAATCACATCGTCAGAGGAAGGGAGTGTCGGTGCATATGCAGTGATAATGTTGGCAAAACCACAAGAGGTTGCCAAGCGCAGGGATAATAGTTTTTCATTACCTCCAGCTGGAATTTCAATCATTCCCAATAGCAAATTCTTCGCTGCAAAGCTCACACCATGTTACCTTTTTTCTGCCTGCCCTCTACCTTCCAAAAAAAAGGTGTAATTGTTTTCCCTGAGTGACCCTTCCTCTGCGAGGCAGTCTCCTGCAGGCCAGCAATATCCATGTTAAGACGAATGAGTTTGGTATCGTTCACAGCCGTTTTTCTCACATCGTCAATATTCGTCAAATCAGTGGAAATTCCTAGACACGTTCAAGCCGTAGCTTGAGGTTTCTATTTTTCTTTTCAGTAGTACCTGATGCATTGGTTTTACAGCCTGCGATTCAGATTTTGTCCTAGCCCCAAGCACCCACTGAAGCAGGTAGGCTGTGGTGGATCATCACCCAATTGGCTGGGGGATGCCCAGCTTGAGGCAGGCGGTAGCTGATCAATGACACCTGTGGTTGTCTCCCACCGTCAGAGGCAACCCATGGGCCCCATGCCTATGCCAGTTGACAAGGACTTATAACCCATAACTGCTACCTCTTGCTTTGATTCCGAGACCAGTTAAGACCAGGGACGGAGTTATACCTCTCTATAGCACAAAGCCTGGGCTAAAATATAGAGACCATGTGTTGCCCATGCAGCATGATCCCTTTCTTGTCCTGCATAGTTCACTCCAGAGGAAAGGTAACACCTATACGTCTGAAACAAGACAAGCTGCAGAAGCTGCTGAATCAGCAAAGCAATGCTCTAACTGTCCGCCTGTCGGAGCTTCGATCCTAGACCAGCTGCCAACCAAGACTTAGGGCATGATCTGCCCTGCCGTGACATTTTGTCTTAAGGATGCATTTCCTCACACAAGGATAAGGCTTGTACCCTCCCAACTGCGCTCTTCCGCCTGAAGCCGTTGGCACAATGTGTGGTGTCGGGTTTGGTAAGCGCCGCCCAATATTCGGCGCTAACAGAAAGCATGTAGTACCGTCTACTGTGATACAGTAGCTAAGTCATATCTGACTGAGACCTGACTCACATTGTAAACAGGAGATGATATAATATACTGGCACCTTTCTGCCTTGACAGAAGATAGTTTGTTACATTGTACTTTAAAAAATTAGATAAACATAATAACCTCTCCATAGCATAAAGCCTGGGCTGAATTGTAGAGACCATGTTGCTCATGCAGCATGATCCCTCTCTCTGCCTGTCTAGTTTACTACAGAGGAAAGGTGACACCAATATGTCTGGAACAAGGCAAGCTGCAGAACCTGCTAGATCAGTAAAGTAATGCTCTATCTGCTTGTCGGAGCTTCGATCCTGGACCAGTTTCTGACCAAGGCTGATGGCTTGGTCTGCCCAGCCATGACATTTAGTTTTTAGTTTGCATTTCCTTACACCAGGATAAGGCTTGTACCCTTCCAATTGTGCTCCTCCACCCAAAGCTGTTGGCACAATGTAGGGTGTGTCAGGTTTGGTGAGCCCCACCCAACTTTCGGCGCTAACAGAAAGCGGGCAGTAAATTCTACTGTCATATATTAGCTAAGCCATATATGACTAAGACCTTGTTAGTGATAATACATGATCAGAAAAACCAGTGTTTTGACTTATTTATTAACCTCATGATACAAGTTTCTTACTTTCATTTATTTTTTTATTTCTAGTTTCAGTTTGACCCCTCCAACAAAAACGACCTGGCCAAGAATATCACCAAACTCTTTCAAACACACTACAGCCATTAAGCTTCTCTTTTTGTTGTGTTGGCTTCGAAGACTTACTTCCATGGAATATGATGGCGGGACCTGAATCAGTGAATCCTGCTGGGTGACCAGTTTGTTTACTGGACTTTATATCACTTCATCATCATCATCATCAAATGCCCTGCCAACTGGTGTAGGTGTTCATGGCTCTTCACAGATCTTGGCCCTTGGTGTTCTGTATCAATTCTGCAGATGATATTCCTCCATGCCACCTTTTCAATCCATCCAGCATCATTTTTCTTGAACTGCCTTTGCCTCTTTTCTCCTTGAACTTTCCAGTTGTCATGATGTTCGCCAATGCCTCTCTTCTCATCACATGACCAAAGAAAGCAGTTTCATTCTACAATTACTGACATAAAAAGTGAGAATCTGTCCAGCTGACCACATGGCATGTTGTTTAAAGGACTCCTGGACATTTGTGAATCATCATCTTCCACTTTTCCATCAAGCCTCGTGGGGAGAAATAGTTGACGTTCCAGCGCCCGATGAGTGGCACTCTATGGACCACTGAGTGAACTTAAAGAGACAACATTGCAGATATCGACAATAAATTGCAAATGAACAAAAAATTAAGAAATACATGACTGAAAGCTCAATAGTTACTTTGATTTGTAGTTTAATCATCATCATCTTCCACTTTTGCCATCAAGCCTCGTCGGGAGAAATAGTTGACGCTCCATTGCCTGATGGGTGGCACTGGATAGTGTCATTTTGTGTAATTGTATAGTGTCTTTGATGTCGTCAATCCATTTTCCTCTTGGGCATCCTCTTGCTCCAATATCAGATTTTATTTGATATAGTGCCAGTGCTGGTAGTTGATGGTGTTGCATTGTAACGAGATGGCCGAACCATTTGATCTTCTGTCTTTCAATAAATATGGCACAAGATGTTGATCCCACTGTCTGTTTGATAACATAATTTCTTACTCTGTCTCAGATTGTTGGCAGCTCTCCTCAAACATCTCATCTCACAGGTGTTGATTTTGCATAAGTGTGATTTGGATAATGCCCATGTTTGACATTTGTAGCATAGGGATGGTGTGAGTATGCTATTTATTATCATTTGTTTTGTCGACATGGGTATATTTGGATATTTCAGTATGGGTGATAGTTGATATATAAGCGAACTTGATTTTTAACATCTCATTTCAATTTCTCTGTCATCCTTTGCCTGTATGTGTGTATGTGTGTGCCTGCATGCATGTTTGTATATTAGTGTGTCTTTGTATTTATTATGTGTGTGTGATGTGTATGTGTCTATTATGTGTGTGAAGGAGTGTATATGTGTGCTTTGCTTTATGTATGAATGAGGATATATGGGCGTGAGAAGGAAGGGGAGAGAGAGGTGAAAAGAGAGAGAGATAATGTATATATGAGTAAATGTTTGTTAGTGTTTTTGTGATTGTGAGTGGCTATATGTGAGAGACGAGAGAGAGAGAAGTGAAAAGATAGGGAGATAATGTATGTATGCGTACATGTTTGTTAGTGTGTGATTGTGAATGGGTATTTGTGAGTTATTGAGTTGGTGTATAACTGCAAATTTGTGTTAATGATGTATATATGTGTAAATGTGTTATGTAGGTATAAATGTGTTATGTAGGTATAAATGTGTTATGTAGGTATAAATGTGTTATGTAGGTATAAATGTGTTATGTAGGTATAAATGTGTTATGTAGGTATAAATGTGTTATGTAGGTATAAATAAACAAGTCTATACATATGTGAGTGTCAGTCTACTCTCAGTGTGTGTGTGTGTGTGTATATACGTGCCTGCCTGCCTGTCTCATAGCATGGTAATATGCATTCTTTATGTTCAAAGTACTGACATGGCTCGAGACACAGACATTCACTCGGGCGTGTGTCCTTAGTAACTCAATGAATATGCTCAGGAAGATAGAGATGGGGTGGGTCCGAAGAGAGTGGTTGTGTCATAGTGTGGTCAAGACAGGTTAAGCACGTGATCGTATAGGAACCCAAGTCTCCGCGTTGTTATAAACATACTTTATTGGCCGAATCGTTATACTACAGCACACATGATGGTAGACTCCCTGCCCGGTGTTGACATGTCTTCTCGCTGGCCCCAAGTGACGTGTGTGTTTTCCTAGATACCCTTCTTCATTTGTGCACACACGTTCACTATGGTTTTCCCCCTAGTCAAGGAATGCGCAGCATTCCTTAACTCTTTACTCCTAACCTAATTCCCTCACTGTTACAATGCCTCCCCTTCTTCAAAGAGAATTTTTCCTTGAAAAAATCTCAACCCCAACTTTTAATTAGTTAACTTTACATCTCTATTCTACAATAACAACAATTCCATTTATTTCCTAACTCAATTCTCCTATCTCCTCATAGCCAATTGCTAACCAGAGACAATAATATCGAAACTCTCTACAAAACTCGTTATAAAGTTCTCTAGAAAACTCTCTACAAAACTCTCCATAAAATTCCCCACAATACAAAAGTCTCCATAAGCGAACCGCTTTTACTTTAAAATGTCCATCCAAATTATGATTGACAAAACTGAAGCTATTCCCTTATCCTTTATTTCCCCCTTATTCACATTCTCACACTCTCAGTATTCTAGGATAGACAGAAAAAACATAGTTAGATTAGATTTGGGTTGGTGCGCACCAAAAAAAAATAAGAAAGAAAAAGTAAGGAAAAAGTAAGAAGTAATCACCTTTCTCTTCCCATACATTCTCAAAACTTTATCAAAAAATAAAGTTTCCAAATTTATCTTCAGTTTCCGTCAATAATAATTGTTATTATCAAAAAAAATATGTTAATCCAAAACTGCCAGCCTTTACTATTCAGGTCATCAATTTCCCGTTTACCATTCCTTCAACAAAAAAAAACCTCCTAACTATTATTATACTGTTAAGTACAGTCTTCTTCTTCCAATATCCATTTATTTAAATGCCAAAACTCAACCTGGCATTCCCCCCATATTCTCCCATTAAACGCTGTTCAACCCAGCTCCTATTATAAACCTTGTATATACATTGCATACCCCACATGTAATAACAACATACCCCTCCATTACTACATATTGAGTCACTTCACTAACCACCACTTTAATTCATCTTCTAACTGAACTTCAAAGTAATAATCATTTTAAACACACTCAATAAAACCAAAACATTGTAAAAAATAACCATCTAAGTTAACTTATTTTTCACATTTCATAAAACACAATTGTAGTCCCAACAATTGAGCAAACCATATTAATCCCCTCATCATATTTATCCCCACACATTAATCAATTTACACATAGATTATGAATTTCAAGACCATATTATGAGTACCCAATAATAATTTTCCGTTTTAGAAAAAAAACTCCACCAAGTACCTTCTTTGTAAACACAAAAATATCGTGTCTAACTTCTTCTTCTATCTGCCATCTGCAGAATATTCTACCAAGCTATTTATCTATCTCTTCTCCATTTTCTTAATAACTTCAAATTTTTTTCTATAATTGCAATATCTACATCAATGTCGCTATCCTCCCGAGGAGAGCTATCTTCTTTCATATCAGCTTCTTCATCAGTTTCTGACTTTTCATCCATTTCTTCTTCCCCGTCTGTATATCCATTACTAGCAACCGCTAATTTCTTCTTTTCTAAATCCAATCTAATTTTCCTGTCTTGCCGTCTCAACAAATTTTCAAATACTGGCATATCTTCACCACTTGAAGAACTCACTCTAAGTTTCCTTTGCCTCTTAATTTCTTTTTCTTTCTGTCTATCCAACTTTCTTTTTACTGCCTGTCTTGTATTCATAAATGGAGGTTCGATATTTTCCCTAACCGACTTTTCACTAATATAATCGTCATACATGTTATTTTCCTCTGTCATGACTGTTTTTGGTACCGTTTCTTCTTGTTCAGCTGTTGTTACTTGTTTTCCATTCTCTATAGGTATTGGATATACCGTTTGTCTGACAAACTGTCCACCTGACAATATTTCTTCGGAACAATAATTATTATTATTATTCTCTGCATTCCTTTCTTCATTATCCCGCCTTAAGTGCTCTACATGTGAACGTGCAACATGCCCTGAAATTTGATTCTTAATAGTATATGATACTGGACCTTTTTTTTCTAGAATATAGTATCCCGGGACCCAATGAGCATCAAACTTAGAGTTTTTTCTATGTTTTTTATAATATACTCTATCACCTACGTTAAACTCTTGTAAGTGTGCATTTTTATTTGCGTATTTCTTCTGTCTTTCTCTAGCCTTAATTATATTATTTCTTAAACGTACATGTGCTTTATGCATCTCTTGCAACCTTGTTTCTTGAAAATCTTCCCCCAGATATTTTCTCCTAGGCTTTAATAAATTATCAATTGGCAATATTGGTTCTCTTCCATGTACTAAGTAAAATGGTGAGAAACCTGTTCCTTCATTTTCGTGTGTACGTATCGCCGCTAATGCTATCCCCAAATAAAGATCCCAATCCATATCGTGTTCTTCTACATTTTTCGCTAAAATATTGTATAGTGTTCTGTGTTGTCTCTCATTTTTAGCATTAGAAGTTGGTCTGTAATATGAAGTCCTAATGTGTTTTATATTCCAATCTTTTAGCAATTTCTCAAACTTTTTATTTACAAATTCTTTCCCATTATCTGTAAGTATTATTTGTGGACACCCAAACCTTGGTATAAATTCTTGTAAAAGCATATTTATAACTGAATCAGCACTCTTGTCTGGAATTGGATAAACTTCTGGCCAGAGACTATATGAATCAACTATATGTAGTAGGTATACATTTCCCGATAATGTTTTTGGATGAGGACCTGAAATATCCAAACTTACTTTCTGCATTGGAAATTGAGGAATATCGGTATCTTGTAAAGGACATTTGATTATCTTCATGTTTCTTAACCTACACTTTTCACACGCTTCAACATATTCATATACACTTTTGAATAAATTCGGCCAGTAATATTTACTGCTAATAGCCTTCACTAACTTATCTCGTCCAAAATGACCATTATTATCGTGATATGCCTTTAAGACTTCTTGTTCTAAATGTTTCGGAATATATTTTCTTACTCCTTCACCTTTTTCACTGATATAATATAATTGATTGTCTTCTTGTAACTCTACAAACTTTCTTTTAAAACTATTTTCCCCTGTTTCTTTCAGTTTTCTTTTTATCTGTACTATTTTTGGATCTAATTCTTGTTCTGTTTTCATATCAAACTGTTCTAAATGTGGGTCTTCTGTTCTAGGTTCAGACTCTTGATCCGATGGTAAACTCTCAAATTCTTCCCTATTTATTATGGCAGAATCTAATATATTTACTTGCCAGTTTCGATCGTCTATGTCTGGTTCAATTTCATCTTCCGTGTTTCCTGATGACTGGGTACGGGATTCTAGACAAAAGATCGGCGCACGTATTATGTTTCCCTGACACATATTCAACCTTAGCATTGTATCCTTGTAAATTCAACGCCCACGTTTGTATTTTCCTATTTTGTATTGGTGCTTCTAATATCGACTTTAATGGCATGTGGTCAGTTCTAATAATGAAATTGGCGTTATGTAAATAGTAATTTAATTTTTGAAGAGCGTAGTGTATAGCATATGCTTCTTTCTCAATAATCGGCCATTTCTTTTGAGTCTTGCTGAGTTTATGAGACAAGAAATAGATTGGTCTTTCATTTTTAACCCCTGGTATTCCAGATTCTTCTCCTTCATATGGTTGAACCAAACATGCTCCTATTGCGTTGTCTGAAGCATCTGTGTATAATATTAGCTGTTTATTCAAGTCTGGATGTGTCAATAATGGTACCACTGTTAAGCTATCTTTTAAAAGTTCGAACGCTTTTTGGCACTCATCATCCCACTTAAACCTAGCGTATTTTCCCGTTAAATTCGTAATAGGTATTGCTATCCTTGAAAAGGCTGGTACAAACCGCCTATAATACGCACACGTTCCTATAAAAGCACGCACTTCCTTAACGTTAGTGGGAGGAGGTAACTCTTTAATAACCTTTATCTTTTCCTGGTCTGGTTTAATACCTTCCCTATTTATTATATAACCTAAATATTTTGTTTCTGTCTTTAAAAACTGGCACTTACTTAGCTTTAATTTAACGTCATGCTTTCTTAATCTGTCAAATACTAGTCTAACATGTTTCAAATGATTCTCTACATCTCCTTTCGTAAAAATCAATACGTCATCAATATATGCCAGGGCAAAACTTTGCATACCGTCTAGTACTTCATTTATTAAGAACATATAGTGAGATGGTGCATTTTTGAGACCGAATGGCATACGTAAGAATTCGTAAGAACCCATATGAGTACAAAAGGCACTTTTCTTTTGCGCGTCCTTCGACATCGGAATGCACCAAAATCCTGCTCTTGCATCCAGCGTTGTGAAATATGTAGAGCCATTAAGTAACCCCAAAATATCATCAATCACCGGCAATGGGTACGCTACATTCTTAGTAATTTTATTTAACGCCCTATAGTCGCAGCAGAACCTGTTCGAACCATCAGACTTGGCTACTATGACGACCGGAGATGACCATTCTGATTTTGACCTTGTTATTATGCCTGCTTTCAACATATCTTCTATTGCCTTTTCTACGACTTCTCTATTTCTTAATGGAGTTCTGTATGGTTTTAAACTAATTGGTGGATGATCTCCCGTGTCTATTTCCATCGTAACTGTTTGTGTCTTACCCAATTCTAAATCATTTATCGCAAACACATCTTGATTTTGCTTTATAAGTTTTTCTAACACTTCCTTATTTTCTGGCGAAGTTTTTAATTGTGCTAACAATTCTTTTTCTCTTGTTACTTTGTCTAGTGAATGTATTTGTGCTGTATTTCTTCTATATGGATGGATCAATTCATCCATTCTTACGTTCCCTTTTCTTCTGCATCCGCGTCTATTATTAATTCTTTCACTAGAGGTTTCTGAATAACTTATACCTGCCATATTTACTCTATCTGTTGCCAATATGTCACTAACGTTATGTTCTAGCTTGGCTATTACACATCCTCTGTATAATTTAATTTCTCTACCTGTGTTATTAATCACCATTACTGGAAATGTTAAACTTTTATCTAATTCTATTATTCCATCCGGAACTTCTAAACCTGGCTCATCAATTATTTCATTTTGCAATTCCGTGATTCTGACTATGTTTCCTGCTACATAATACGGGTTTTTCTTCAGTCTTGCTTGTATCAAATTAACTGACTGTGGTTTTAAATTCATGGTCGTTTTGACTCTAACTAGTGTCGACACATGCATATCTTCTTCTAGATCTACGTAAACATCTTGGAATTTTAATTTATGCAAATCAAATAAAAGTCTCACCCCATTTTTCAATAAAAAATCTCGTCCCAATATCATATTCCTATTTAAATCTTTAACCACATGAAACATATGTCTGACATTTATCCCTCCTAATTTCAAATTTATCATCGTTTGTCCTAGCACTTCTAACTTTTGTCCCGTTACCGAATGAAGATTCTCCTGAATTCTAAATATTTTACAATTTTTTAACATTCGATATAAAAATGCTTCTTTAATCACGCTAACTTGTGCTCCCGAATCCACTAATGTTCTAACTTTATATTTTCCTATCTGTACTATACATGAGCTAGGATCTACCATATTTAATGACAATTGTTTTACCTCGTCTTGTTTTTTATTTTTAAATGTTCTATTATACTTATCCTTTGGGTTTTTAATATATTGATGCCCTTTTTGGATCTTACTATCTTCCCTCCTACTGCCGACCCTATTCAGTAAGCGGGATGCCAATTTTCCTGATTTCCTGACCTTCTAAAATTTCTCTGTATTTCTCCAGAATTCCAATTTGCTGGTCTGCCATTTGCAATTCTATTCTGTATACTCGACTGAACACCTCTACTATTTTGCGTATTCGATGGGCCACTTCTGTTACCACAAAAGCGAAAAATGTGCCCCCGTTTATGACACCCCCAACAAACCACATTCGAGTTATTTGTGTTTCCTTCCATGTTTCTTACAGTATTTCTCACTTGTCCTCTTCTATCTTGATTATATACGTTCTCGTTTCTTTGTACCATCTGTATTTCTCCTCGTCTTCCTCTCCATCCATGTCTATACTGTCCTATTTCCATAGGTTCTTCAATTCTATCTTCTGAACTACTACCTAACTCTCGTCCTACTCTTAACCTAAACCTCCTCCTCAAGCTTTCCTCTTGTATAGCGATATCTACCGCTTGTGACAATCTTGCAGGATTCTCTCTTAATAATTTAAATTTCAATCCATCTGACCTAATCCCATCAACAAAAATCCCTACTAACATCCGTTCCACTTCTTCAGCTCGTACATTCTGTCCTAAAAATGACTCTTCCGCTAAATTGATTAACCTGTCACTGTATAACTGGACACTTTCTGTGCTGCTTTGTCTAGTCTGTCGCAATACTGAGAATGCGTGTTGTGGATCAGTAATTTCAGCATATTTTCTTGCGAGATCATCTTTAAATTCTTCCCAGGTTTCACCTCCTGCTGCTTCTAATTTTCTTCTTATATGGTCAGAAACTGGACTTGTACTTGTTCTGTATGCCAAATTCTTTTTCTCCCCATCTGTAGCGTTTATTAAATATGCATGTTTCTCAATAGAAATGATCCATTTCTTAAACTGATTTGCTTGACCACTAAATCTTTCAACATCACTGTTTACATTTTGTTGTCTTAACACTGCATCCAACCTTGATATTGCCCCGCCAACTCCAGTCAGTACCTGTGAAAAATCTTGGGATTCCATCCTAAAATCTATAATTATCAAGCAATATACAAATATTTCAAACAATGTTAATTTCAAATTCAGCAACAATACATAATCTGTTAATTACTCTAATACTATCTAATTAACTTAACTAAAGACTCCAATCGAAGATCCTGACGAAGAATATTCCTGTTTCAATCCTGAATTTTGATAAAAGAATTTAAATGAGCTACTGATTCAGAATTACCTACACCACATTAACAAAGGACTCTAATCAACCTCGTTGAAATGAGCAGAACAAAGAAGAGCCTCTGGATTTCTTTCCGTAATAATTTAATCGAAGTCGAAGTCAGTTCTTTCCAATTAATTCCTGACGAAGATTATGCTCGATACCAGGCTCGCAACAAAACTGCTTGCTTACTTGCTCGATTAACTGTAGATTCCCTTCAAGTAAGGTCACCTTCACGCAAACGACAACTGCTCACGACTTCAGCAAAAAAAACTCAGTTTCCAACAGCCATCTGGGTTTTTCATATATATATTTCAGCGCAAACGTAATCCAGTCAACAACAATTTGATTTAAAGCTGACGCTATCCAATCTCTTATTTTCATGTGGGACTCTCGCCATGGTCAGTTTAAAGTGCTTTATCTTATAAGTTGAGACAAATTTCATCATTGCCTTCTAAATGTGAAGTGACTGTAGAAAGTATTGCAGATCTTGATTTCATAATTATGAAATTTGCACCATAACCTTGACTTCACCCTCAACAGTCCCACGGGTTAAAATTCATAATTTGTACTGATTTTTGATGCAGAACGGCATTACTTGATCAATTATACAATTAGCGTTGGTCAATTCTCCAGTTAATTTATAGGATTAAATATGTAATAGCATCAGTCTTTCAAAAAAATAAGTTTATCAATCAAACCTTTTTAAGCGCTGTCCTTGAAAATGGAACTCCTTGTTAAACAGGTATACAATAACTATCAACAGGCGGCTTTCATCTGTTGCGTTTCTCAATATTTACAAACTTCCTTCTCCAGACGCCCAGACACAACAATTTTCTATAGCGGTACTTTCTCTGCGACCTCCCATGTTTCAGACTTTCACGGCACCAAATCAACCTGCTGTCATAGTGTGGTCAAGACAGGTTAAGCACGTGATCGTATAGGAACCCAAGTCTCCGCGTTGTTATAAACATACTTTATTGGCCGAATCGTTATACTACAGCACACATGATGGTAGACTCCCTGCCCGGTGTTGACATGTCTTCTCGCTGGCCCCAAGTGACGTGTGTGTTTTCCTAGATACCCTTCTTCATTCGTGCACACACGTTCACTATGGTTTTCCCCCTAGTCAAGGAATGCGCAGCATTCCTTAACTCTTTACTCCTAACCTAATTCCCTCACTGTTACAGTTGCTGTCTCTGGAGCAGTCTTGGCTGGCAAAGATTAGTTTCATTTTCATGCCAGGGCATGCGGTTGTACAAGGAGATGAGCCAGGGCATGCAGGTGTACAAGGAAATGAGCGGGCTGACAAGCTCGCAGGTAAGGCTACTGTGGAAGGCGAACGAGCCATGGACCAGGCAGCCATTCTGAATGCTCTACGAGAAGTAAGTCGTTTATGAGAACCAAGTGATGACTGTGAATCTACAACTATGGTCAGGCTGTGAGAACAGCAAGTTAAAAGAGGTGTGGCCAAACAAGAACACTACACAGGAAGCCAAAGAAAATTAATAAACCAACACAGAAATAGTATCGTGAGCCGCTACACGCTGCGGGATTTGCTGGGGAGGGGATCCGAGCACTTATGGACTGAATGGTTCGATGTGCAGTGAGGATGACCTGTCGACTAACTAACTAACTATTTTTTATGTTTACGACATTCATTTGACAGTGTATTTTCTATGTAAGTGACGTACGAAAGATGAGTGGTTGGAAGGGCTGAATGTAAGATGGGCCTGAGTTCCCAATTTATGACCTTTTGAAAATAAAGTGTGTTTATGTGTTGGTTCTATTGCCTAGTATTTTCCCACATAGGTTTCACTTCTCTGTACCACACTTTTTGTTATTATGTCTCATAAATTTCATATATCTTTTCCTCATAGTTTTAATGAATGATCATGTAACACTGTTGATTTGTCTCATAAGTTTCATGTCTTTTCCTCATAGTTTTCATGAGTGATCATGTAACACTCATAACTCTCAATTTCCCAGAGATTGTTTTGTTCTCTGTCCATGATATTCTCAACTTTTCACAAAAAGTAATGTCTATGAATATGATCTGTTTTTGTGTTTCTGTTTTATTGTAACTGATATATGATATTGTTTTCTGTTGACTTGTAAATAAAGAATTATGTTGTATTCACCTGTTGTTTTATTTTCTATGAAATTGCAAAATATTACTCTCTTGGCATCTGTAAAGAAAGTAGTTTGTCATTGCTTTATTTCCTCCTTTGCGGTGTTCCTACTGATCGATGACCGTAGCCATTGTTTCCCCCAAAAAAGTAAAGATATCCTCTACCTCAATCAATCAGGTGCCGTCTCCACAATGAAGGTTGGCTGCAATGGATCTCCAAAACTGTCTGTCTCTTGCCCTGACAGTACATTCTGTCAGACTGATGTTCGTCAATCTCTTGGTGTTATCTTCCCACTTGTATCATTGCCAACCTCTTGCTCGCTTGCCCTCAACCTTGCCCTCCAGTATGGTTTTTATGAGAGTGTTATGTCTTTTAACGTGCCAAAATATTTCACTTGCTCTTTTTTATTTTTTTATCAACTCTCTTTTCATTCCCAGTTTTTCTAGAACCTCTGTATTTGATTATTTCTGTTTCCATGAAATATGACATATTCTTCTGTATATCCACATCTCCAGGGCCTCTATTCGACTTTCTAATTGCTTGTTCAATGTCTAGGCTTCCGCTGCATACAGTAGCGTTGAATATACGTAACATTTGATAATTCTCATTTTTAATGTGGTGTTAATCTCTTTAGGTGTTAATACCAATTTCATGCTGTTGAAAGCATTTTTGGCCATTCCTATTCTCTTTTTGATTTCTATTTCACTTCTGCCATCATCTTTTATTACATGCCCAAGATAGGAGACACTTGTTACTTGTTCTAGTATCTCCCCATTTACTGTGATGTTCATTGATGACCTTTCTTTCCATTGCTAATTATCATAGTTTTTGTTTTATGTCTCTTTACTTGTTCCACTAGGTTTTGTAACTCTTGCTCGCTTTATGCTAGTAACACGGTATGGTCTGCATATCTAAGACTGTTTATGATTCTTCCATTGATGTTAAATCCAAGCAGTTAAATTGTTTAAAAATTCTTTCTGTGTGCATACCCTCGTGAAATTGGAGACCATAACCTACAACTATCTGTTGGCTGCTCTTTAACTTCATCCACCACCTGCACCCATGGCTTCACGTGACCCTGATGGGGGGGGGGGGGGGGGGGGGCGCTAAAGGGGTACTCCACCTTGCCCAAGGATATCCCGTAGGCTAGTGGAGGGAAGGAGGTATGTTTGAGTTACATCCTAAAATGCATCTCCATAGATGTGAGGTTCCAGAACCGGTTTTGCAAACCCTGCTGATTTCTGAGGTTAGATAGGTTAGGAGAGCTTTGCAACATAACCTCTGCACTAATCGTAAGGGGCTGGAATCAGGCCTAGCTTGGCAAGAGGCCACATTTGGGGTCTCAAATGTCTGTTCATAACGCATTCTACATGAGTTGTAGTTGCTTCATTGTTAACAGATGCCACCCCAGTGCAGGGAAGGGGGATACAACTCTAACAGAAGAAACAATCTTCTTTTTTGCCTTCGATAATTATTTTTGGGAACCATATTGTTATGTGCCTGCTTACGGCAGAGCTGCGATATTGATTCCTTGCAGCTGACACATCTTCTGGCATTTGTTGATCTGGTTAGCATTCCTGGGTGTTTCATTGGACATTCCAAATGATTTTATTCTTTTCTTTTTTTTTTGTGGTCACTCGCTTTGAACTCGAGCGTAGTCCCTACACCTGCTACTACTCCTTCTAGTGCACTGGACTGATTTTTGCTTTAAAAGAAGTTGCTTAACAGTTGACAGGGTCGACTTCATTGCACCGGGTTATCAGTTATCAGTTGGGGTATCTTCATTGCACTCTGGACATGTCCATAGGTGCTCAGATCCTCCCCCCAGCATATGCATCAGCGTCTGGTGGCTAATAGTGCCAGTTCTGTGTTGGTTGACGAGGCGCTTTGTTTTCCCGATGTACCTCTCGCGTCTGGCTGTGCCGATTCTTACTCCCAGGTCTTTCATCCTGGACAACGATGTGGAATCACTGATGTCAAAGTCCTCTGTTCTCGCCATATCTTTAAGGACGTTAATAACATCGGCACGATCCATGGGCTGGCCATCTACAGGGGGTGCAGAGCCAGCCAGTTTGTCAGCTCGTTCATTTCCCTCGACTCCCGCATGTCCCGAGACGAAGATGAAGGTGACTTTACGGACAACAGACTTCCGCAGCGATTCAGTCCACTGTCTACGTACAGATCCAGCTTCGACCTTCTGAATCATGCTCATTGAATCACTTAGTACACACACGTTGGTATAATGCTGTGATTCCAGCCATATGAAGGCCTGTGTAACTGCCATCACCTCCATCGTCATGCTGCTCGTGGTCATAGAGTGGGCACCGGGTTTTATCCCATATGGCTTAGTCTCTTTTCGCAACGCGGAAAGCGTCGCAAAAAGCATGAACTCCGTAGCTTCAGCAACGACCCTCAGGAGTCTCCGAATAAAATGTACTCGTGAACCGAAGGACGCGGCCCGGAATCGAACCCACAACCTTCGGAGTCCAAGTCAGACTGCGAACTGATGTTTGTGTGTGGGTTAGCTTTTCCTATTACCAGTGTCCCTCGCCATCAGGTAAACCCACTCTGACTTCTGAGGTATTTGTAATTTATGTCCCGAAGTCCACAATGAGAAGTCAACATTTTAGTCCAACTGACCGGTGTAGGGATTGAACCCCTTACCTTGGCATCAGCACACTGGAAGTTTAAGAGCGAGCGCCCTTATCCAGTCGGCCATGCTGACCTTATCATTCCAAATGAGAACTGAATCTGGGTCAAGCCACGCTGGTCTAGGAGGACATGAACAAACCACGGAGTCTAGGAGGACATGAACAAGCCACGTGGGTCTAGGAGGACATGAACAAACCACGCGGGTCTAGGAGGACATGAACAAGCCACACGGGTCTAGGAGGACATGAACAAGCCACGCTGGTCTAGGAGGACATGAACAAACCACAGTCTAGGAGGACATGAACAAGCCACGGGGTCTAGTAGGACATGAACAAGCCACGCGGGTCTAGGAGGACATGAACAAGCCACGCGGGTCTAGGAGGACATGAACAAGCCACATGGGTCTAGGAGGACATGAACAAGCCACATGGGTCTATGAGGATATGAACAAGCCACGCTGGTCTAGGAGGATATGAACAAGCCACGCTGGTCTAGGAGGACATGAACAAGCCACATAGGTCTATGGGGACCTGAACAAGCCACGCGGGTCTAGGAGGACATGAACAAGCCATGCTGGTCTAGGAGGACATGAACAAGCCACACTGGTCTAGGAGGACATGAACAAGCCACATGGGTCTAGGAGGACATGAACAAGCCACGCAGATCTAGGAGGACATGAACAAGCCATGCAGATCTAGGAGGACATGAACAAGCCATGCAGATCTAGGAGGACATGAACAAGCCACATGGGTCTAGGAGGACATGAACAAGCCACGCTGGTCTAGGAGGACATGAACAAGCCACACTGGTCTAGGAGGACATGAACAAGCCACGCAGATCTAGGAGGACATGAACAAGCCATGCTGGTCTAGGAGGACATGAACAAGCCACACTGGTCTAGGAGGACATGAACAAGCCACGCAGATCTAGGAGGACATGAACAAGCCATGCTGGTCTAGGAGGACATGAACAAGCCAAGCTGGTCTAGGAGGACATGAAAAAATCACATGGGTCTAGGAGGACATGAACAAGCCACATGGGTCTAGGAGGACATGAACAAGCCACATGGGTCTAGGAGGACATGAACAAGCCACATGGGTCTAGGAGGACATGAACAAGCCACGCAGATCTAGGAGGACATGAACAAGCCACGCTGGTCTAGGAGGACATGAACAAGCCACATGGGTCTAGGAGGACATGAACAAGCCACATGGGTCTAGGAGGACATGAACAAGCCACATGGGTCTAGGAGGACATGAACAAGCCACGCAGATCTAGGAGGACATGAACAAGCCACGCTGGTCTAGGAGGACATGAACAGGCCACGCTGGTCTAGGAGGACATGAACTAGCCACGCTGGTCTAGGAGGACATGAACAGGCCACGCTGGTCTAGGAGGACATGAACTAGCCACATGGGTCTAGGAGAACATGAACAAGCCATGCGGGTCTAGGAGGACATGAACAAACCACGGAGTCTAGGAGGACATGAACAAGCCACGTGGGTCTAGGAGGACATGAACAGGCCACGCTGGTCTAGGAGGACATGAACAAACCACACGGGTCAAGGAGGACATGAACAAGCCACATGGGTCTAGGAGGATATGAACAAGCCAAGCTGGTCTAGGAGGACATGAACAAACCACACGGGTCAAGGAGGACATGAACAAGCCACGCGGGTCTAGGAGGATATGAACAAGCCATGCTGGTCTAGGAGGAAATGAACAAGCCACGCTGGTCTAGGAGGACATGAACAAGCCACATAGGTCTATGGGGACCTGAACAAGCCACGCGGGTCTAGGAGGACATGAACAATCCATGCGGGTCTAGGAGGACATGAACAAGCCACGTGGGTCTAGGAGGACATGAACAAGCCACGCGGGTCTAGGAGGACATGAACAAGCCACGCGGGTCTAGGAGGACATGAACAAGCCACGCGAGTCTAGGAGGATATGAACAAGCCATGCTGGTTTAGGAGGAAATGTACAAGCCACGCTGGTCTAGGAGGACATGAACAAGCCACGCAGATCTAGGAGGACATGAACAAGCCATGCTGGTCTAGGAGGACATGAACAAGCCAAGCTGGTCTAGGAGGACATGAACAAATCACACGGGTCAAGGAGGACATGAACAAGCCACATGGGTCTAGGAGGACATGAACAAGCCACGCTGGTCTAGGAGGACATGAACAAGCCACACTGGTCTAGGAGGACATGAACAAGCCACGCAGATCTAGGAGGACATGAACAAGCCATGCTGGTCTAGGAGGACATGAACAAGCCACACTGGTCTAGGAGGACATGAACAAGCCACGCAGATCTAGGAGGACATGAACAAGCCATGCTGGTCTAGGAGGACATAAATAAGCCACACTGGTCTAGGAGGACATGAACAAGCCACGCAGATCTAGGAGGACATGAACAAGCCATGCTGGTCTAGGAGGACATGAACAAGCCAAGCTGGTCTAGGAGGACATGAACAAATCACATGGGTCTAGGAGGACATGAACAAGCCACATGGGTCTAGGAGGACATGAACAAGCCACATGGGTCTAGGAGGACATGAACAAGCCACATGGGTCTAGGAGGACATGAACAAGCCACGCAGATCTAGGAGGACATGAACAAGCCACGCTGGTCTAGGAGGACATGAACAAGCCACATGGGTCTAGGAGGACATGAACAAGCCACATGGGTCTAGGAGGACATGAACAAGCCACATGAGTCTAGGAGGACATGAACAAGCCACGAAGATCTAGGAGGACATGAACTAGCCACGCTGGTCTAGGAGGACATGAACAAGCCACGCTGGTCTAGGAGGACATGAACAGGCCACGCGGGTCTAGGAGGATATGAACAAGCCACATGGGTCTAGGAGAACATGAACAAGCCATGCGGGTCTAGGAGGACATGAACAAGCCACGCTGGTCTAGGAGGACATGAACTAGCCACATGGGTCTAGGAGAACATGAACAAGCCATGTGGGTCTAGGAGGACATGAACAAGCCATGCTGGTCTAGGAGGACATGAACTAGCCATGCTGGTCTAGGAGGACATGAACTAGCCACGCTGATCTAGGAGGACATGAACAGGCCACGCTGGTCTAGGAGGACATGAACAGGCCACGCTGGTCTAGGAGGACATGAACTAGCCACATGGGTCTAGGAGGACATGAACAAGCCACGCTGGTCTAGGAGGACATGAACTAGCCACGCTGGTCTAGGAGGACATGAACTAGCCATGCTGGTCTAGGAGGACATGAACTAGCCACGCTGATCTAGGAGGACATGAACAGGCCACGCTGGTCTAGGAGGACATGAACAGGCCACGCTGGTCTAGGAGGACATGAACTAGCCACATGGGTCTAGGAGGACATGAACAAATCACATGGGTCTAGGAGGACATGAACAAGCCACATGGGTCTAGGAGGACATGAACAAGCCACATGGGTCTAGGAGGACATGAACAAGCCACATGGGTCTAGGAGGACATGAACAAGCCACGCAGATCTAGGAGGACATGAACAAGCCACACTGGTCTAGGAGGACATGAACAAGCCACATGGGTCTAGGAGGACATGAACAAGCCACATGGGTCTAGGAGGACATGAACAAGCCACGCAGATCTAGGAGGACATGAACAAGCCACGCTGGTCTAGGAGGACATGAACAGGCCACGCTGGTCTAGGAGGACATGAACTAGCCACATGGGTCTAGGAGAACATGAACAAGCCATGCGGGTCTAGGAGGACATGAACAAGCCACGCTGGTCTAGGAGGACATGAACTAGCCACGCTGGTCTAGGAGGACATGAACAAGCCACGCTGGTCTAGGAGGACATGAACTAGCCACATGGGTCTAGGAGAACATGAACAAGCCATGCGGGTCTAGGAGGACATGAACAAGCCACTCTGGTCTAGGAGGACATGAACAAGCCACGCTGGTCTAGGAGGACATGAACTAGCCACACTGATCTAGGAGGACATGAACAAGCCAAGCTGCTGGTCTAGGAGGACATGAACATACCACACGGGTCAAGGAGGACATGAACAAGCCACGCTGGTCTAGGAGGACATGAACAAGCCACGCTGGTCCAGGAGGACATGAACATACCACACGGGTCAAGGAGGACATGAACAAATCACACGGGTTAAGGAGGACATGAACATACCACACGGGTCTAGGAGGACATGAACAAGCCACATGGGTCTAGGAGGACATGAACAAGCCACGCTGATCTAGAAGGACATGAACAAGCCACGCTGGTCTAGGAGGACATGAACAAGGCACACGGGTCAAGGAGGACATGAACAAGCCATGCGGATCTATGAGGACATGAACAAGCCACGCGGGTCTTTGAGGACATGAACAAGATACATTGGTCTAGGAGGACATGAACAAGCCACGCGGGTCTAGGAGGACATGAACAAGCCATGCTGGTCTAGGAGGACATGAACAAGCCATGCTGGTCTAGGAGGACATGAACAAGCCATGCTGGTCTAGGAGGACATGAACAAGCCATGCTGGTCTAGGAGGACATGAACAAGCCACGCGGGTCTAGGAGGACATGAACAAGCCATGCTGGTCTAGGAGGACATGAACAAGCCATGCTGGTCTAGGAGGACATGAACAAGCCATGCTGGTCTAGGAGGACATGAACAAGCCACGCGGGTCTTTGAGGACATGAACAAGATACATTGGTCTAGGAGGACATGAACAAGCCACACGGGTCAAGGAGGACATGAACAAGCCACGCGGGTCTAGGAGGACATGAACAAGCCAGGGGGCTTGCGGTCAGGCTACTAAGGAAGGTGGACGAGCAATGGATCGGTTTGACAGGGAGGCGGGCGATGAAATCAGTCACGTGATGACTGAATTTGCAACCTTGACCTGACTGCAAGCACGTCAGATCAGAAGGGGCGAATCCAGACAAGAGCGCTATATATGGGACCAATGATGATACGTCAACAGACAGAGAACTGGTGTCGTCTGCCACCACACGAGTTGAGTTGGGCTAAGAACTGACATCACTGCACTCAGGATATTCCCATATGTGCTCCGTCCCTTCGTTCAACAGCCAGCGAAGAGTCATTCTGCTAATTGGAAGAGTCATACGGCTAATCGTTCCAACTGTCATCTGATTGAACGTTCTCCCAGGCTTCTCTTTCAGTTTTGAAATTAGTCCAGAACCCCTACTGAACTGCGGTCATTCTCTCCATATAGAGGTTCTCAGTCTATTCTCCCTCTTTCTCCACCTCGTCCCGCAGGCGCCTTGCCACCTTGTCCATCGTTAATCTAACATCGAGAAGTGCATTGCCTATCAGCTTGCTGATCAGAGCAGAAAATCCATGCGATTCTCACAATCTCCGTGAGTTCATAATGAATACAATTTGTGTTGCAGTGGTCTCCTCCAACCATCAAAAGGTTGCCGCCACACGATCGGAGAGATAACTGAGGAGGGAATCTGAGCACTTGTGAACTGGATGGTTTCATGTGCAGTGGGGACAATCTGTCGACTAAGTCATGTTAGTTGTATGTTTTTTACAGAGCATTGCAATCAACCCAAGTATTTTTTTGGCTGCTTGTGTTTTACTAGGCAAGTTTACGTTCGATAGTTTGCTATTGCTTTCATACAAGTGTTAAAAGTCTACACAAGGCGGCCAGCTTCAAATCGCCTGAATGAGATTTTGAATGCGGGATTGCGTATTGCGTTCGCTACCACTACTGCGTCACATACCCTGGGGCTGGCGACTGAGTTATACATAGTGCAAGAACAGGATTTTCCTTGAGCATTAAAAAACGAATACAGAAACAATGGTTCATCATCATCAAGTACCCTGCCAGCTGGCGTAGGCGTTCTTGGCTCTCCACAGATCTCCGTCTTTTGTGTTCTGGATAACTCCACTGATGATATTCCTCCATGCCGCCATCTCAATCGATCCAGCATTATTTATCTTGGTCTGCCTCTGCCTCTCTTCCGCTCGATCTTTCCAGTTGTCACAATGTTCTCCAATGTCTCTCTTCTCATCACATTACCAAAGAAAAGAAAGCTGTTTGTCTCTTTCTTGGAATTTATATAGTGTTCTAGTTTAATTAGCCTCTTTCAGGCAATCATTGTTAGTTACTCTGGCAGTCCAAGGAATTCGCAACATTCGTCTCAAAAACCATATCTCTGTTGCTTCTAAGTTCTTCCTAATTTGTTCATTTACATTCCAAGATTCGCTGCCATACAGCAAAACTGGTTCTAAATAGCATTTCAGCACTCTCTTACATTCATTGACAGTGACTTATTAAACTTAATGGTTATGTCACGCATAAACATCATTAACGTTACATGCCCTGCCAGCTGGCGTAGGCTTTTGTGTCTTTCCGCAGATCTCAGTGCTTGGTGCTCTTGATATGGTGATGTTCTCCATGTGACAGTCCATGCATGATCCCAAGGATCACTGGTATCTAATTATATCGCTCCTCTGATCCACATAAATAGTCTAAACGAAGTGTGTCATCATCATCATCATCATCATCATCTTCCACTTCTGCCGTCAAGCGTCGTGGGGAGGAATAATTTGCGTTCCAGCACCCGGTGGGCGGCACTGGATAGTGTCATTCCGTGTGGTTGTACAATGTCTTTGATGTCGTCAATCCATTTTCTTCTTGGACGTCCTCGTGGTCTCGTCGCAGATTATCTTTGATGTAAGGCCAGTGATGGTAGTTGCTGGTGTTGCATTCTAACGACATGGCCAAACCAATTCCAATTCCATTTCCAATTTTCCAAAAAAAAAATTCCAAGTTCGGCCTCGTCTAACCTGCTTCATCAGCTGTGGTTATTGTTGAGAGCCGTAGTTGTGTGGATTGTTAGTCCTAATTCCTACTAGTTTTATTGGTTCCGCTCTGTTCGTCGGATAGATTTGTTTTGTGCTGGTCCTGGTAAAGACCGGTCCTTGGTTGGGCCTACTGGGGCCCGCAAAACCACTTGATCTTCTGTCTTTCAATAAATGTGGCACAAGGTGTTGATCCCACAGTCTGTCTGATAATAGCATTTCTTACTCGGTCTCGGATTGTTAAGTTGGCAGCTCTCCTCAGGCATCTCATTTCGCAGGTGTTGCTTTTGCGAAGTAATTTGGATAAAGTCCAGGTTTGAGATTGGTAGCATAGGGTTGGTGTGAATATGTTGTTTATTATCTGTCGTTTTGCGGACATGGGTATATTTGGATGTTTCAGTAAGGGTGATAGTTGATATGTAAGTGCACTAGCTTTTTGACATCTGATTTCGATTTCTCTGTCCAATCTGCCATCTTCTGTGATCATACTTCTAAGATATTTGAATTCTTTAACTTGTTTCAGAGTTGTGCTATTTATCTGTATACTTAGTGGGGCCGGCGATCTGCTAACTCGCATTACTTCGGTTTTGGCTGTATTTATACTCATATTGTATCTCCTGCATGTTGAACTCAGATTATTAAGGTACTCGGGTCGCGATGATGGTGGAATTTGCCAGAGGGCGCGAACTGTCTGATTGGTCTGGAACTCTGGGAGTCGGAACTATCCCAGTATAAAAGGCCCCTGCGCAGGTAGAACCGGCCTTTCCGTAGTCCACCACACCGAGTGACGAGGCGCCAATGCCTATTGCAAATGTGTGTTTAGTAGTTAGACCCTGACGTTTTGCAGTGGAAAAGCCAGAATTCTAGTTTTAGATTTTAGATTTTCCTGGGTTTTTAGGGGACTAGAAGTTTTTGGTAAATTAGTTTTTAGTAGAATAGAAGTATTTTTGGTAAATTAGTTTTTAGTGGACTAGAAGTTTTGATGGATTAGTTTTTGGTGGATTAGTGTTTGGTAGATTTGGAGTTTTTACTGTATTAGAAGTTTTTGCTGGACTTATGAATTTTATTTGTTGGATTAGTGTTTTTGCTGTTTGGATTTTGCTGTATCCTAACTTCTTTGTTGATGCTACATGTCTGTATATTATTGTGAAGTTCAGAAGTTTAATAAACAAATGATGCTTGTGTTATTCTTACTTTGTCGTTTAGTTGATAGACTCTCATTATATAGTCATTGGTGTTAGAACAGCCCTCGGAGTAATTTTTTGTCTGGAATTGGAGAATATTGTTCCAATTCCCTGTCGGCCCACCCTGGATCTTCTTAAACCTTAATTCTTTTCTATTCTTGTTAACTGAGGACGGTGAGAGGTCTTTCTCTTTATTCATTTTCTTCTTTGGCCCTACGCAGTCAGGGTTGCGCTCTTCTCCTCACATCACCGTAGCAGAAGTAAGTGGTCCTTGCTCCTGTTTTTACCTCTGTTTCAAGTTGCGAGCCTGCACCAGGTTAGTGACAGCCTTAGAATTATTCTGGTAGGATTGTTTTGGTACCAAGTGATTGTTTTAGTTGACGTCTTTAGTTCGTTCCTTTGTTGGTTCATTTTTGGTATAGTTGGTAATAGTCCTCTAGAGATAGCAAAACCCAGGTTAGCTAGTTAGGCTCCATTGCAAAACCACCCGTAGCATAGTATCTTGTCCTTAAGATGGAGACCAGAAGTACTCGTACGGCAGTAAGAGTTGAACAAGACGAGTCGCCGCCAGTTTCTACGATGGGAACCGAAGATTCCCGCCCAGTGGACGCTCCACCACGCGAGCTCACTGAGGCTTTGAGGTATGTTGTAGTACCAACCAGAAAGCCTGTTCGGTGTTTTGGGGAGAAAGGTGGACCATCGGTAGAAGAGTACGTCATGGAGGTGAGGTCAGCATGGAGAGCTGGCATGTTAGAGACAGTCGATAAGGTGGACGTTATTTTCGACAGCATAACCAGTCCTGTCAGGAGAGAGTTAGAACTCCATGCTTCTGAGGAAGACCCCGAGGCCATGCTGCAGGCCTTACTGAAGATATTTGGAGAGAAGAAGAGTCTACGGGAGCTCCTGGCAACGTTATTTACAATACGCCAGCGAGCTGGGGAGACAGTCCATGACTTCTCCCATAGGGTCAATGCTGAGTTCAAGCGGGTAGTGAAGGCCCAGGAAATGCAAGGTGTCCCTGTGTTGGATGGGGAGGCCCTTCGAGACCAGTTTCACCCAAACTGTTCTAAAGGAAAGGATGTCGCAAGATTAGTCGGTGACATTTCTTCAGATCAGGGAGTGCGCACAAACACGGGAAGGTGTGCGGTCCCCGCCAGGTGCTGAAGTCAGAGAGGTAGAGGTGAGAGCCAGAAATGAGAACTCTGGGGAAATTCAGACACGTATGACCAAGTACTACAAGAGACAAATGAAAATCGTAGATTGATTAGAGAAATTAGACGTAGACAGTCAAAATTTTTTGGACATGTTATGAGAAGAAATGGACTGGAGAACTTGGTGACAGCTGGCAAGATCGAGGGGAACAGACCAAGAGGCAGACCGAGAGGAAAATACCTGGATGGCTTGGCCAAATGGCATGGACGAGACAGGAACACTGAGCTGATCCACGACTCTGGTGATCGAGTGAAATGGCGAATCATGACCGCCCACGCTTTCCGGCATGGCACATGATTGATTGATTGATGCCTCCACCAGTTAAAGTGGAGTTTCAGCAGGGGCAGTATGGGCCGGTGCAGGCTGAGGTAGTCCCACAAACGGTAGAATGTAGGCCTGCACATACTGAGCCAGCTTGAGTACCATCAAGAACTGAGTTTACTTCCAGGCAGGGTGAAATTGACTTTCTTCAGAGGGAGATGTCTGAGATTGGTGCCAGGCTGAACAGACTCACCACCAGCGATCAACAACATCAAGTGCCACGTTGCTGGCGATGCAATCGGGTAGGTCACTTGAGACGGGAGTGCAGACAGGCATTAAATGGGACCCCTCTAAGGCTGGGAGCCAGGTATTAGAAGGGGAGCGTCATGGCTCAGATATTAAAATTGTGGGTGGTAGGCCCGAAGAGACTGTTTTAATAGGTGGCAAGAGTGTTCAGTGTGTCATCGATACGGGTTCTCAGGTTTCCACCATCACTGAGGCCTGTTTCAAGGACATGTTCCAGGACTATGTTCTAAAGGAAGGACAATTCGTTAGGTTGACGGCCGCAAATGGCGTAGTGATTCCGTATGTGGGGTACTTTGTGTGTGACATTGTGTTGGGTGGGACACAAGTGAAGGACTGTGGGATTTTTGTCACCAAAGACATGGACAATGGGGGGAGAAGAGTGCCGGGCATTATTGGCACGAACATTTTACAGTCAGTACCGAATTTGTGTAGATTTCTTAAATGGAGCAGCACAGCGGAGGAGATTCCTGGAGTCGGACTGGACGGTGTTAAAGTGTTTGTTGACAATAGAGTTTGTGTACCGGCCCGCTCCATCACTGCAGTTAGTGTAAAATGTGTTAGATTTGTGCGTGAAAATATGCATGTCATTTTCAGCCCAACTCGAGACTTGGAGCACAAGGGTTTGCTTTTCTCCCACACTTTGACTACCTTGAGACGGTGCGTATGCCAAGTCCAAGCGGTCAATCTGGGGGACGAAGACATATTCTTGTCGAAGAGTACTCAAGATGGAGATATTTCAGATGCTACTGTGGATTTGACCATCCATTTCAAAATGGTAAGTGCTCAGGAAGTTGAGGTTTCAACACGGCCGTATGCCGGAGAGAAAGATAATGTTAGGTGCCCTGTAGATTTGAGCAGTTTTGAGGGTAGTGATAGAGATAGGAAGAAGTTAGAGGAGTTATTAGTTAGGTATGACAGTCTTTTTGCCAAGGGAGATACTGACATAGGCTATACAAATAGGGTAACCCATAGCATCCAGTTGACAGATGAGACCCCCATCAAGCAGTCTTATAGGAGAATTCCCCCAGCATTTTATAGAGAAGTACAAGATCATCTCCAAGTTTTATTAGATAGTCAGATAATTAAGGAAAGTTCCAGTCCTTGGGCTTCTCCTGTGGTCCTCGTGAGAAAAAAAGATGGTAGGCTTAGGTTATGTGTTGATTATCGGGCTGTAAATGTTAGGGGGGAAAAAAAAGATGCATACCCTCTCCCTAGAGTAGATGAATATCTAGGTGGCGCCAAATTGTTTTCAACTTTAGATCTTGCCAGTGGGTATTATCAGGTGGCCATGAAGCCAGAGGATCAATAGAAGACTGCTTTTACCACCCCGTTTGGTTTGTATGAGTATACGCGTATGCCAATGGGACTTGCAAACTCAGCTAGCAGTTTCCAGAGGTTAATGCAATGTTCTCTGAATGACTATTTTTTTCAGATTTTGTTGGTATACCTTGATGACATTTTGGTGTATTCTGGGGATTTTTCAGAGCATCTGAGTAGGCTTGAGAAAGTGTTTGAGAGACTGCAGTCCATTGGACTAAAACTAAATCCTGAAAAGTGTAACTTTTGTCAGAAAAAGGTTGAGTTTTTAGGGCACACCATTTCAGAAGAAGGCATTGGCACCGTGGATGATAAAGCTGCAGCCATAAAGGAAGCACCTGTGCCCAGAACTCAGACAGAACTTAGGTCATTTCTAGGGTTAGCCAGTTATTATAGAAGGTTTGTCCCAAAGTTTGCTAATATTGCAAGACGACTACATGAGCTGGTGGGCCAACTCAACCAGCAGCAAACCGGTGATACTAAGAAGAAGAAAGGACCCATAGGGCAGTTGTGGACCCTAGAGTGTGACGAGGCGTTTAATCGATTAAAATAGGCACAAACATCAACACCCCTTTTAGGATTCCCAGACTTCTCATTACAGTTCATATTGGAGGTAGATGCCTCATACCAGGGTTTAGGTGCTGTCCTCTCGCAAATTCAAGATGGTAAGAAAAGAGTCTTAGCTTACGCTAGCCGCACGCTTCGCCCCTCAGAACGAAATGCTAAAAGCAGTTCTAAGCTTGAGTTGCTTGCGTTGAAGTGGGCTATGACTGAAATGTTTAGAAGTTATCTTTTAGGTAATAAAGTAGAAGTTTTTACAGATAGTAGGAATTTAGCTTTGTGGCAAAAGGCAAAACTGGGTGCCATTGAGCAGAGATGGATAGCACATATGTCAATGTTTGACTACACCATTAAGCACAAACCAGGTCGTGCTAATGGAAATGCTGATTATTTGTCCCGCTACCCTTTTGAAGCCCCAGGAAGATCAGATGAAGAAGGTGACATTCCAATCAGTCACATAGCTGCTACACCAGTCAGTCCAAACTTAAGAATTGCTAGGATAGGAGAAATTGTAGATGTAGATAGACAGAATAACCCTGTAGGTAATGCGCCACTGTTATCATTACCATCATATTCAGCTGAAGAGTTGAGAAAACTACAAGCAGAAGATGTCCATGTGTATAAAGTGTTAATTTGTGTGAGTGAGAGTGTGAGACTGAGTAAGATAGAGATGAGGGGATTACCCCCTGAAACCAAAAGCTTGTTGAAGCAGCGAAAGAGGTTGAGTGTGATTAATGGGTTGTTGTACAGGAAATTAAAGAAGCCAGGTAGAGGGTGGATTTCTCATTAAGTGGTACCTGATGCATTGAAGCAGAGTGTTAGAATCGGTGCACAGCACCGGCCATCAGGGCAGAGATAGGATGATACAAATCCTTAGAAGTAGGTGTTATTGGGTTGGCATCACGAAAGATGTTGAACTGTTTTGTAAAAGATGCCAGAGGTGTAATATTGCTAAACCACCCCATATTAAACTGCAGGGTCCTTCAGGTAATTTATTAGCCTCTAGGCCTTTTGAGTTGGTGACCATGGATTTTACTATGTTGGAGAAGGGTAGTCGGGGGTATGAAAATGTGTTGGTCATTATAGATGTTTTCACCAAATTTACAATTGCTGTTCCCACAAGGGATCAGAAGGCCTCGACAGTTGCAAAAGCGGAGGGTTTCTGTATTTAGGTGTACCCAATAGACGCCATTCAGATCAAGGCAGGAACTTTGAATCGGCTGTGATTGCAGAACTTTGTAGGGTATACGGGATTCAAAAGAGCCGCACCACTAGTTGGAATTCAAAAAGGAACGGTCAGTGCGAGAGGTTTAATAGGACACTACACGATCTTCTGGGGCCACTAGAGGCAAGCCAGAAAAGGAAATGGTCTGAAAATATAGCTGAAGTTTTGTTAGTTTATAACTCTACGCCCCACTCGTCCACAGGGTACTCCCCGTACTACTTGGTTTTTGGAATAGAACCCAGATTGCCAGTAGATTTCATGCTAAATGCTAGTGATGATAGTGATTGTAATGATGGGGAACCGAATGTTGAGAACTGGGTGACTGGACACCTTTCCCGTCTTCGTAACGCGCATGTTAGGGCAGGCGAACAGTTAAGAAAGTTAGCTGCTGTAAGGAAAGGGAGATGTGACAAGACATCACCTCCTAAATTGCTAACCATAGGAGAAGTAGTTAGGAAGAGAGTCCACTATACAGAGAGGTGCAAGATTAAAGACCAGTGGTCTGTAGAGAAATATACAGTGGTACAGGTTCCAAAAGCATCAGGAGGCCCATATGTTATTAGAAGAGTGGGAGATAATGGACCTGATATTAGAGTAGCAGGACACGAGTTATAGCGGTGTGAGAAAGATGTGGTAATTGAGGTACCGGAGGCGACAGTAAGACTACCAGAATTGCCTGTCGTGGTAGAGGTTGAGGAAGCACGAGATAGACCACCAAGAAGTGACTGGTACATGTTTGAACCAGGAGGTTTGAATGTGAGGCGATCAGAGAGAACCCGTCTTAGAAGAGACAGGTGATGTTATTTTTTAAATACATTTTGTTTCTTCTTCTTCTTCGTTCATCCGGAGTTTTGTTTTTTTCGGATGTGATTGCGTTGTGCCTGTTTACAGCAGAGCTGTGTTCTTGCGCCGTTAGGCCGACACATCCGACTTCTGCGGGCATTTGTTGACCGGGTTAACCTTCCCGGGAATACATTTTGTTTTAAATGTTCAGCGTTGAGGCAAGCAGTAACCTGTATAAAGGTCGCTGGTTTATTGTTGTGTAACTTTTATGTTTGTTTAATTTTTTTTTTTTTATGTAAAAAGTGAGGGTTGTATTAATTTTATTATGACTGTTCGTGTAGCAGAGGGGCTATTTCTCCTCACTGATGTTAATTTGATTATTAAGTATTAACAACTTGTGCCAGTGTAAGGATGGCCTATGCTTATGTGTTGAGATTAATGTTATTTTGGACGTATTGATGACTGGTGATGTACATGTATACTGTTCCATATTATAAATCTGGACAGAATGAGAAAAAAAATTTTAATGGTACTGTTTAGGGATTAACCGGCAGTTCAGGTGTTGAGGGCAATGTCCTCAAGAGTGACAGGTTTTTTGTTTTTTTGTTGCTGAGAGATGTGTTCCCTGGCATAGAATTATCAGAGCATAGAGGTGTGAAGATAACTACTTGTTTGCTAAGTGTACCAGGGGCGGATGGTTTGGTTGTCGAAACGACAACAGTTAAAGAGGGGGAATTATTCATTGTTTTTGTAATTGTTCGTATAATATTGTGAACACTAAGGTGGCGGGAGACTGTCTCCCTGTTGATTTCATTATTTTTTCTCACTGCTGATATTAGTTTAGTCATGAATAATGACTGGTATCAATGTAAATCTACCTTGTATTTGCATGTGACCATTTTTCTTGTTGGTACCTGATGTACATTTTTGGGGTGTTTTACTTGATGGGTGATGTCTGATTAGGATAGGAAATTTTTTTTGGAGCTCTATCAATAGTGGAGGATTATAAGGTAGGGGTCAGAAGTTATCCCTCCTTTACCCAGGGCACTAGGGGTGTAATGTTCAGTTGTCAGGACAACAACAGTTAAAGAGGGGGAATAATGTACTTGGCTCGCGATGATGGTGGAATTTGCCAGAGGGCGAGAACTGTCTGATTGGTCTGGAACTCTGGAAGTCGGAACGACCCCCAGTATAAAAGGCCCCTGCGCAGGTAGAACCGGCCTTTCCGTAGTCCACCACACCGAGTGACGTGGCGCCAATGCCTATTGCAAATGTGTGTTTAGTAGTTAGATCCTGAAGTTTTGCAGTGGAAAAGCCAGAATTCTAGTTTTAGATTTTAGATTTTCCTGGGTTTTTAGGGGACTAGAAGTTTTTGGTAAATTAGTTTTTAGTAGAATAGAAGTATTTTTGGTAAATTAGTTTTTAGTGGACTAGAAGTTTTGATGGAATAGTTTTTGGTGGATTAGTGTTTGGTAGATTTGGAGTTTTTACTGGATTAGAAGATTTTGCTGGACTTAGGAATTTTATTTGTTGGATTAGTGTTTTTGCTGTATCCTAACTTCTTTGTTGATGCTACATGTCTGTATATTATTGTGAAGTTCAGAAGTTTAATAAACAAATGATGCTTGTGTTACTCTTACTTTGTCGTTTAGTTGATAGACTCTCATTATATAGTCATTGGTGTTAGAACAGCCCTCGGAGTAATTCTGTGTCTGGAATTGGAGAATATTGTTCCAATTCCCTGTCGGCCCACCCTGGATCTTCTTAAACCTTAATTCTTTTCTATTCTTGTTAACCGAGGACGGTGAGAGGTTCTTTCTCTTTATTCATTTTCTTCTTTGGCCCTACGCAGTCAGGGTTGCGCTCTTCTCCTCACATCACCGTAGCAGAAGTAAGTGGTCCTTGCTCCTGTTTTTACCTCTGTTTCATTAATATGATTTTGCAGTCTGCCCTCGTCGCTATAAAACAGGCACTGATCGTCTGCAAATAGAAGTTCATTTATTTCCTGTGGATCAGTTGTCTGGAGTAAAGAGTTCTAAATTTTCTGAATCTGTTCTGTCGAGACTTGCTTCTTTGGAAATTCTGTCAATGTAGATATTAAATAGCAGGGGAGAGAGCACACATCCCTGCCTCACTCCTGTATTGACTGTGAACATATCTGATATACCTTCTTGTGTTCTTACTGCTCTTCGGCTCGAGTGGTACATGGCTATGATGTTTTCTAGCAGTTGTCCTTGTATCTCATAGTCTTCAAGGATGGTCCATAATT
Organism: Cepaea hortensis; assembly: GCA_963921405.1. NCBI lineage: Eukaryota > Metazoa > Mollusca > Gastropoda > Stylommatophora > Helicidae > Cepaea > Cepaea hortensis. Next base: position 254,850,768 of record OY992876.1, read on the forward strand.
TGTATCTGTCTACTCTATCGAAAGCCTTTTCCTGATCTAAAAACACAATATTTTTCTGGTCACTATATTCGATAGTTTTTTCACATATTTGTCTAAGTGTAAATAATGCATCAGTGCAACTTTTACCTTTCCGAAAACCGAATTGTACTTTGCTTAACTGTTGTTCAACTATTGATCTAGCTCTTTGTTCCAATAGTTTTACATACATTTTCCCTATATGGCACTGGAGTGATATACCTCTGTATGTTTCGCACTCTCTCATATTGCCTTTCTTTTTCCATATTGGTACTATTATTGCTTGTTGCCAGTCATCTGGGACTTTTCTTTCTTCCCATGCTATATTAAAAAGTCTTGTTAGCCATTTAACTCCTGTTTCCCCACAGGCCTGAATAGCTTCTGTGGTTATTCCATCTGGACCTGGTGATTTGTTTTTAGGACTTTTCTGTATAACCGCTTTGACTTCTGCAGGTATGAAATTTGGTTCTTGCTGTCCCTGGCTTTTAGGCACAAAGGTGAGGTTTTCTGTTATGTGTGGGTTTAAGTATTTCTTGAAAGTATTCTGCCCACCTTGCTAGTCTTTGTTGTGGATTAAATATCGGTATACCTCTTTTGCTGTTTATGATGGTGGTTGGGTTGTAGCATGCATCTCTGTTTCTCACTGTGGTGACACGTTTATAAAATTCTCTTGGGCAGTCTTTGCTAAGGATCGCAATCTGTTCACCGTATATTCTCCAGGATTCATCTTTAGATGTTCTAATTTTTCGTTTGGCATTACGTCGTGCTATTCTATAAATATCATAATCTTGTTCAGATTTAGTTGTGATCCACTTTTTGAATGCTACCTTCTTTTTGAATATGCTACCTTTAACTTCGTTGTTCCACAAGGCTGTTCTTAATCTTTTGTCCTGCCCTATTTTCTTTGTTCCACATTTATTTTCCAGTGTGTCGAGCATGGCAACCTTGAAACATGTCCATTCCTTATCTACGCTTGAGTGGTCATCAGGGATGTTCTTATGTAGGTTTTTGATTTCTTAATTGAATTCATCTTTAACCGTATTTTCCTGTAGCCTCCTATAATTGATGACATGTGTTGTTACCTTTTTGTTTCTTATTTTCCTGTATGTTGAAATCTTTTTTTTTTAAATTATGATTGGTTTGTGATCAATATCAACATCTGTATTTGGGAGTGCTCTTGAATCTAATAGTAGTCTTCTGTCTGATTTCCTAATTAGAATAAAGTCAATTTGAGATGCTTGGTCTATGTCATTCCATTTATACCAGGTTTTGGTGTGGCTACGACGATGTTGAAAAAAAAAGTATTTGCTATTATTAGTCCGTGTTCGGAGCATATGTTGAGTAGATGTTGACCATTGCATTCAGTCTCTGTGTCGCTGAATGGCCCCATGCAATCATCCCACGGTGTTTTTCGTGTGCCTATTCGTCCGTTAAAATCACCCATCACAATTAGTTCATCTGTCTCCTTGACATTATTTAACGTGTCTGCAAGTTTATTAAAATACTCGTCTTTGTCTTTGTCGCTTTAAGTGTCGTTACATGGGGCGTATGTTTGAATACAAGTTGTTGTTCTATTTCCCCCTTTGATCTGTACTAGTATTATCCTTTCCGATATAAATTTAGTGTTGATAATGGCTTTCATTTTGTCTGGATGTAACAAAAAATCCACTCCATGTTTAGCTATATAGATATAGCTCGCTGGTCGACGCCACTCCATATAATATTAATAAGAACGTAACCTTCATGTGTTCGTTTCGTGTTCTGCCCCTTTATCTAGTGTCTGCGAGTCCTAATATTTAAATATTTGATTTTTTTCATAAACTCTACGAGAGCTGGTTCCTTATATCAAAGACCAGTAACATTCCAAGTCGCGAAAATCTCCTTTCTATTTGAAGTATTTCGAAGTTTAGCAGTTGTTTTTGTTAGTCGCTTGTTGTTGTTCGGCTTCGGTGTGTTGTTTCCGGCGTGAACGCTGATAGAGTTGCGTTTTTCTTTCAATTTCTTCCATAATTCTTGAGCAATATTACTTGAACAAATAAATTCACTACCGGTTTGCTGGACCTGTCGTAGGTTCATCCTTATTTGAGCAGATGGATGAATTAATCTCTGAATCGAAGCGACGCGGTTTACACCAAGGAACATAAATTAGCACAAGTTAAACAGAGGTAATGACTATCACCAAAGAAGAAAAATCAACAAAGATTCATCTAATAGTCATCATCATCATGCCTTGCCAATAAACGTGGGCGATCATGTTTCGCCATCTGACACAGTCACCAAAGTCATGGATCATCTCTGTGTTCTTGTCTCGACTATGCCACGTGGCCAAGCCATTCAGGTATTTACTTCTCTGCCTTTCTCTTGTTCTCTTCCCCTCCATCTTGCCAGTTGTCACCAAGTTCTCCGATTTATTTCTTCTCATAACGTAACCAAACATTTTGACTTTCTGCGTCTAATTTCTCTAATCAATTTACGATTTTCATTTGTTTCTTGTAGGACTTGGTCATTGGTTTTTATTTCTTTCTGTCCATGGTATGTATTCTTTGCATTTTCCACAGAAACCACATTTTCACAGCCATCAGGTGTTTTTCAGCTTGTCTTCTCATTATCCACGCTTCATATCCATACAAAAGTACAGGTTCCATGTAGGACCTCAACACTCTTTTTCTCATTGCAAACGACGTCTTTTTATTGGTCATTATGTTTTTTTTTTTTTTATCTAACAGTACACCCCCTGAAACAAGTAAAGAGCTTCAATTACTCATGAAATATAATATCAAATGGCAAATCAGAAGACGAGATCGAAAATAGATGCTATAAAGCAAACCGGTTCAGTGGACAAACGGCAAAAATACTAAAGAACAAACACGCATCATAGATATTTTAAAACAACGCACTCTACGACATAAACTCCCTACCAACTCTTTGCTACCAATGCCAAACATGGACAGCGACTTTTGTTTTTGTGTTTGTTTGTTTGTTTGTTTTTAAAGAGAAAAAACAACACTATAACAACATAAATGAGATTCCTGAGAAGAATGCTCAAGAGGAGAGAAAATTAGAAATGAAGAAATCAGGACTAAAGTGAGGGTAATAGCAGCGCTAGATTTCGTAAGAAAACAGCAAGTCAAACAGTTCAGCCACATAACTAGGCTACCAACGGACAGTATATCACAACAAACAAGCAATGACGCACAGACCAAATGGAAGCAGAAGAAGAGACCAACCATGTAAACGATGGATAGAGGGAATAGCAGTCCATGGAATCTAGATACATGAAGCCCATAAACGGGCACTCTCCCGCTGTTTATACATCACCTCGACACCGCAAGGTACAAGAAGAACAAGATGAGATGGTGAAATTAGATGATAATTTGATATGATGAGATTAGATCTGATCTCTTGGGTAATGGGATGGGACACGTATACGTCTGGGATAGGGATAAGGGCGAAAAACAGGAGATCCCACGAGCTTGTTGTGAGCATGAAAAATCACACGAAAAGAGTAAGGTGTCGCAGCCCTAGAAAATTGTTAGGAAAAGTAAACCTACCAACGGGTAGATTGAACCCGTGACCTTGGATCGAATCTTAGAAGATATGGTTTTATCCCATATGGCTCGGTCTCTTTCCTCAGGGCGGCTTGCCGAAAGTGTAGCACAAAGCACTAGCTATGTATCTCCAGCGACGACTCCCAGGAGTCTCCGAGTAAAATGCACTCGTGAACCGAAAGACGTAGCCTAGAATCGAACTCACGACCTTCGGAGCGCAAGCAAACTTTTGATGGAATCTACCTAGAGCAAGCAGGTATTACACATACGCTTGCCGGCGTCGACAACACCGATATCCGAAGTGCATAACTACCTGCGACACACTCCTCTCGGAAGAGTAACAAAGTAGAAGACCCCGGGACTCTGGTGACCGTGTGAGATAGTTCACCCTGACCACCCACGCCTATCGGCATGGCACACGATGATGATGTTGGTGAAGCGCCCGGTTGGCGGACGGGACGGATTTGAGTAGCAGACGGGAAAGTTATGTACAAGGACCCGGATAATGACATCACGGCTCTTGTCGCCCTGCCATGTTTTTTGCTCCAGCTCTAATCACGAACTAGTCTGTCTACAGGTTCTACGTTATCACTGGTTCATTTGGCAAGAAGGATTTATAGTTATTCATAAGAAACATCATGTAAGTTCTGTGATATGTCGTGTTGTCTTTTAGTGTCGGGGACTTCGAAAGTAAACTACCGATTTGGGTTTGTTATGTAATAAATAAGCAACGGTTGTCTGGTGGTGTCTTAACTTATGATTTCATTGATCTTTTTGACTTATGAGACCAGCTTTGTTGGATAGGCCTTGAAAAATCCAGCCCAACGGTACCCAAATGAAGGCTGTATGTCAGTTCTAAGCGGAGATATTAATATGTTGGTGCTGTTGTGTTGTCACTGTTGTGGCTCTGGGATAGACCCAACTTTATCAAACATGAACATGGGTGCCAGACAATTATTGCCAGGGAAGAAAAGACTAGGACTACGAGGAAGGGAATTGACAACTCCATCTCATAAGTCGTGGCCTGGAATTTGGGAAGGCCTAACAATAAACAACATAACGGTTATCGGACCACTATATATAATAAAGAAATACACTAATACACATTTTAATTTTAAACATTTTAATGGCCACAAATTAATTAGTATTCATGGAATACCTTGTGCATTAATAATCATTATCGGAAATCCGCAAGGCCAAAAGAATAAGAGCGCTCACTCTTCATCTACTGTCCATTCCCATACCTGTCTCATCTGCTGTCCATTCCCACACTTGACTCATCCACTGTCCATTTCTACATCCACTGTCCATTTCTACATCCACTGTCCATTCCTACCTCTGTCTCATCCACTGTCTGTTCCCATACATGTCTTATCCACTGTCCATTCATACATCCACTGTTCATTCCTACATCCACTGTTTATTCCTACATCCACTGTTTATTCCTACACCCACTGTTTATTCCTACATCCACTGTTCATTCCTACCCCTGTCTCATCCGCTGTCTATTCCCATGCATGTCTCATCCACTGTCCATTCCCATGCCTGTTTAATTCACTGCCCATTCCTACCACTGTCACATTCACTGCCCATTCCTGCCACTGTCTCATTCACTGTCCATTCCTGTCCATCTCATAAACTGTCCATTCCCACCCCTCTCATCAACTGTCCATTCCCAAGCCTGGCTCATCCACTGACCATTCCTACCCCTGTCACATCCACTGTCCATTCCCATGCCATTTCATCCACTGTCCATTCCTACGCCTGTCACATCCACTGTCCATTCCTACGCCTGTCACATCCACTGTCCATTCCTACGCCTGTCACATCCACTGTCCATTCCTACGCCTGTCACATCCACTGTCCATTCCTACGCCTGTCACATCCACTGTCCATTCCTACGCCTGTCACATCCACTGTCCATTCCTATGCTTGTCACATCCACTGTCCATTCCTACACATCTCATCCACTGTCCATTCCTACGCCTGTCACATCCACTGTCCATTCCTATATCTATTTCATCCACTGTCCATTCCTACGCCTGTCACATCCACTGTCCATTCCTACGCCTGTCTCATCCACTGTCCATTCCTACGCCTGTCACATCCACTGTCCATTCCTACGCCTGTCTCATCCACTGTCCATTCCTATGTCTATTTCATCCACTGTCCATTCCTATGTCTATTTCATCCACTGTCCATTCCTATGTCTATTTCATCCACTGTCCATTCCTATGTCTATTTCATCCACTGTCCATTCCTATATCTATTTCATCCACTGTCCATTCCTATGTCTATTTCATCCACTGTCCAATCCCTGTCTCATCCACTGTCCATTCCTATGTCTATTTCATCCACTGTCCATTCCTATGTCTATTTCATCCACTGTCCATTCCTATGTCTATTTCATTCACTGTCCATTCCTATGTCTATTTCATCCACTGTCCATTCCTATGTCTATTTCATCCACTGTCCATTCCTATGTCTATTTCATCCACTGTCCATTCCTATGTCTATTTCATCCACTGTCCATTCCTATGTCTATTTCATCCACTGTCCATTCCTATGTCTATTTCATCCACTGTCCATTCCTATGTCTATTTCATCCACTGTCCATTCCTATATCTATTTCATCCACTGTCCATTCCTATGTCTATTTCATCCACTGTCCGATCCCTGTCTCATCCACTGTCCATTCCTATGTCTATTTCATCCACTGTCCATTCCTGTGTCTATTTCATCCACTGTCAATTCCTGTGTCTATTTCATCCACTGTCCATTCCTATGTCTATTTCATCCACTGTCCATTCCTGTGTCTATTTCATCCACTGTCCATTCCTATGTCTATTTCATCCACTGTCCATTCCTATGTCTATTTCATCCACTGTCCATTCCTATGTCTATTTCATCCACTGTCCATTCCTATGTCTATTTCATCCACTGTCCAATCCCTGTCTCATCCACTGTCCATTCCTATATCTATTTCATCCACTGTCCATTCATATGTCTATTTCATCCACTGTCCAATCCCTGTCTCATCCACTGTCCATTCCTATGTCTATTTCATCCACTGTCCAATCCCTGTCTCATCCACTGTCCATTCCTATGTCTATTTCATCCACTGTCCATTCCTGTGTCTATTTCATCCACTGTCCATTCCTATGTCTATTTCATCCACTGTCCAATCCCTGTCTCATCCACTGTCCATTCCCAGCATGATATTTGTAAGAGGAAGTAGAGTAATTAACAATGGCCAGCACCCTGCCGGCTTAGCTACAATGTAAGCTGAACTTGCTTTCTAGAATTGGCATAGTTCTACTTTGAATATTTCCACTTATAAAGCAGTGCCTGGACATGTCCTGAAGCATAGTGTTGATGAGTGGTAGTTGTGAAGAGACTAGATCCACTTAGTCAGGCACTTGATAACTTGGATGTTGTTTGTGCAGCACCAGCTGCCACATTCCTGCATACTGCATTTGTGGACACTGTGGATTTTACAGAATAGAAATGAGCATTTGTTCTTCCTAACATTCGCCAGGCTGGTGACTAATGAAGTGTCATTCCAAGCTGGCCATTCATATATTATTAATACACCTGGCTATCCCAGATCTGTAACCATATGTTGCCAATATGATTTTGGTGTAAACTTCATTGTCAGCACATTGTGTTTACTATCGAGTGTTGGACTACATTTACAGTGGTGGAGTTTTTGCTAGCTTTTTTGTCTCAACCAGTTATATTATTCCAGTGTGTACTCATTACTTTAACTTGTCTTCCGGCCAGTTATATTATTCCATTATGTTAAAAAGGTTAGTTGCATATCCTTTACAGGACGTAGCAGTCAACTCCAGCATGTTTTGGCTGTTTGTGATTCAGTTTGCCTTTGCTTTCTGAATGACTGGCACTCATACCATTGTATGAAAACCAACGCAAGACAATCTGCTTCCAAATTGCCCGCAGCTGTGTTTCAAACGCTGTAAGCAGGATTATAAATTGCGTCCGAAACCCTCCACTACTGAACCGGCATTCCATTATATATATATATACTCATTACTTTAAATTGTCCTCCAACCAGTTATATTATTCCATTATGTACTCATTACTTTAACTTGTCCTCCAGCCTTGTTACATTAATCCAGTTATATTATTCTACTTTTTACTTTCATTTGACATTAACCCTACCAGACCTGAGGCCCTGAACCTAACTGTCCCCTATACCTGGGCTCCTGAGCATTAAAGAGAAAAAAAACCAACATGATGTAGAAAAATGATAATTACATGCAAACAAGTGGTTAGAATAAGATGTAACTTGGAGACATTGTAGAAAATAGGTCTACCTTTCATCTAGTGCCAATATTCCACTTTTGTGTGCCAATCCAGACTGAATAAACCAAAGTACCGATCATCTGTTGGACTGTGAAAAGCCTAGACCTACTTCGCTTTCTTGTTGAAGTGCTTGGTTCATCAGCCGCTCGTTTCATTGTGAATTTTCAGAATTTTTTCGTGTTAAACCACACAAAGTCAATTCACACCTATGGGGGCAGACAATTGCAATGGCTGACTATGAGGTTTGACCACGATTGGTTGGTTATTTTTAGTTTGTGACGCATTTTTTTTTCACATACTAGGCAAAATACCGAAAATTGGGTACAGCGGTATAGCGGCAGATTAGGAAATTACCTAAAAATCGGTACAGCGGTCTGGTAGGGTTAACTCTTTATGTGCTATCAAATTATATATAACTTGCGTGGTACCGGCTAGTAAAATCCTTGTGTACTATATATATAACTTCTGTTGTTCCAGTCAGGATATATCAATTGGGGAAGCCTTTGAGGCCACTGAGACAGTTCATAAATCAGCACACATGTATTGTTTGGGTCTCATAGAAGTAGAAGGTCAATGTGTCCTTTAGTCTCCACTTCCTTCTTCTACTTGTGTCAGTGCCAAACAATACATGTTTGTTGATTTATGACTGTGTTGTCTCAGTCAGTATATAAAACCCTTGTCTACTAGTTCTAACTTCCGTTGGCCCAACCAGTTATGTAAATCCTGTTCTTTTATCCTTTATCCTCCATTGGGACATAGCCCCTCAGCCAGCTCCCCTAAACCCTTCTTTCCTTCACTATCCCATGCAGTGCTGTCCATGTCCACCTCATATTATTTATTTATCTGGCTACTTCTCTGTGTGTTGTTAGGTCTTCCTGCCTTTCTAGATATATATTTCTCAGGGTTTCTCCATATATGGCCTATCTAGAGCCAGCATCATTTCTTCACTGCTTATTTCTCTCTTTCTCTCTCTCTCTCCTCCCTTTCTCATTCCGTCCCTCCCTTCTTATCTCTTCCCTCCCTCCCTCTGCCTCATTCCCTCCTGCTCTCTCTCTCCCTCCCTCTGTCTCTCCTCTCCCTTCCTTGTTCTTTCTCTTCCCTTACCTCCCCCTCTCTCTCCACCCTTTCTTCCCCCTCTCTCCCCCTCCCTTCCTCAGCCTCTCCCTTCCCTCTTTCTCTCTCATTCATCCATTTCTCTCTTTCTCTCCCTCTATCCCTCCCTCAGCCTCTCCCCTCCCTCTTTCTCTCACCCCTCCCGACCTCTATCCCACTCCCTCTCTTCTCTTTCCTCTCTCTCCCTCCCTCACTCTCTCTGTCCCTCACTCTCTCGGGTCTCACATACAATACTGCAGATTAAAATAACAATAATGATAAATATTGTCCACTGGTTACCGGGCCCATGAAGGAAAGAAAGAACAGTCACATTGTCATCTAGCAGGCATGTCATAGGTGCCAACTAAATGACATGAAACTGACACCACTTTTCATAGACAACTTTAGTCCAACCAATCATAATCAAGTCCACATACAGGAGACTTGGTGTGAGTAGGTTGACAGTCTGTCCTCCATTGGAAGATAGAAGGTACAGCAGGATTACCAGATAGTCATGTGCACTTGTCACTGTCATGTTTGGCGATTGATGGCCAGAACTGATCTTTCCTGTAGAGGAGACTGACATCTTGGTGACAGATGTGACAGGTTGATATATCCACATGCTCCAGTCAGGGTTTGACTGTCCAGATACTCACATAAAACGATCGACTAGCCCAACCACTGACAGAGACACCCTCTTGTTCTCACACAGGTCTGCGGGACCAGGTGGCCCCCAGGGCGGGATGCAACCCCCACGGGAACAGAGCAAGCGTTTACAGCAGACACAGGCTCAGGTTGATGAGGTAAGCTTGAACTTGTGACGTGTGATTGACAGTGGTGTTGTCTTTGTGACGTGTGATTGACAGTGGTGTCTTGTCACAGTTGATTTGACTGTCTTTGGTTTCAGTTGAGTTGGGCTAAGAACCAACATCACTGCACTCAGGACATTCCCATACGCACTCCGTCCCCTCGTTCAACAGTCAGCAAAGAGTTCACACTGCTAATCCTTCCCACCGCTATCTGATTGAAAGTTCTCCTTGTCTTCCCTCTCAGTTTTGAGATTCTACCAGAACACCTGCCAATCCCCCGCAATGTCATCCTTTTCACATTGTAGTTTTTTTTTCTCAAGCTGCTAAACTTAACTTTAGATTTAAAATTGTTAACTCAAATGTAAAATCAGTACTACTGCATGGATCAGAATCTTGGAACACAAATACAATGATTTCTAATACAACACAAACATTGCTTGATTGATGCCTGCGCATAATAGTCAAAACACAATTCAAGGACCCCTGTACCTGCTTCTGATGCATTGGGTATATGGTGCTGCTTCCATATTTTATAGACCACTCCACACTCTATGAGTGATGTGGCCTGTAGCATGGCCACCTTTTCTTCCCCAGACAATTCCTGGTGCCCATTTTAGGCTGGGTTGATCTGGGAGCCTAGATTAATTTTAAAAGTCCGTCCTGATGCAGATTCAGACCTGTGAACTACAAAGCATGAATAGAACCAGGTCGGCAGGTAATCATCCACTGAGCCACCACATCACTCCTGCATGGAACAGGGCTGAAATGGTATGAGAGAATCCACAATGTGGAGCTCATGGATGGCACAAGACATATACCAGTAAATCAGGAGGTGAGTTGGCGGCGCTGGATAGGAGATATGTTGAGAACACCTAAGAATAGTATAATTAGAAAGTTCTTTGTTGGGAACACAAGGGCAAATGAAATAGAGGAAGACGGGGAATGGCCATGGTCTGCCCCTGCCTTTTCTTGAGGGCTGACCGTTATGTCTCCGGCTGATCTAAATGGACCAGCTGGGATGAGGATGACACCACAACAGTGAGTTTACCGCCTTATGAAACACCCAGAAAGGGTAACCAGTCAACAAATACCCGCAGAAAGGTGTAAATATCGCAGCTTTGCTATAAACAGGCACAATGCAATTACATTTTTAAAAATATTGCAGATGGACGCAGAAGAAGAAGAAGAAGAATAGAGGAAGATGTAAATAACACACGGAGAAGAGATTTAGAGATGAGTATAAGGATGACATGGGTGGAATTGCATGCGGTAGCAGAAGAAATGATGGCTTGGGGTGAGTTGTTTGAAGTGCTATGCCCCAATGGGTAGTCGTTAGTCGCAGTTCCAACTTCACCCCATAATGCTCTGTTCCCGTGCCAGTGAATATCATACAAAATGCTCCTCTCTGTCCCATGTGATCAATCAGTCAATCACGTGCTGTCTCCACAATGACGGTTGGTTGCAATGGATCTCCAACATTGTCTGTTTCTCACCCGGACTGTACATTCTGATGGACTGCTGTTTGTCAACTCTTGATGTTATCTTCCCTCTTGTATCGTTGTCTACTTCTTTGAAATATAGGTAATCGTCTTAGTCATTTCATAAATAAGTTTTGCATTATCTTTCCTATGGAGATGTCATCACGATTGGTACATTTTATGCATATGTTATGTCCTCTTTCTTCAGATTGTGTTTTCTTAGTTGATATATTGTATACATATGTTGTGTCCTCATCAGATTGTGTTTTCATAGTTGATATATTGTATACATATGTTGTGTCCTCATCAGATTGTGTTTTCATAGTTGATGTATTGTATACATATGTTGTGTCCTCTTTCCTCAGATTGTGTTTTCATAGTTGATGTATTGTATACATATGTTGTGTCCTCTTTCCTCAGATTGTTTTCATAGTTGATGTATTGTATACATATGTTGTGTCCTCTTTCCTCAAACTGTGTTTTCATAGTTGATGTATTTTATACATATGTTATGTCCTCATCAGATTGTGTTTTCATAGTTGATGTATTGTATACATATGTTGTGTCCTCTTTCTTCAGATTGTGTTTTCATAGTTGATATATTGTATACATGTGTTGTGTCCTCTTTCTTCAGATTGTGTTTTCATAGTTGATGTATACAAATGTTATGTCCTCTTTCCTCAGATTGTGTTTTCATAGTTGATGTATACATATGTTATGTCCTCTTTCCTCAGATTGTGTTTTCATAGTTGATGTATACATATGTTATGTCCTCTTTCCTCAGATTGTGTTTTCATAGTTGATGTATTGTATACAAATGTTATGTCCTCTTTCCTCAGATTGTGTTTTCATAGTTGATGTATTGTATACATGTGTTGTGTCCTCTTTCTTCAGGTGATGTCTTCTTGGTTAATACAATTTAAAATGTTCATTCATTCTCTCCCTCAGGTGGTTGATATTATGCGGGTAAATGTGGAAAAAGTGTTAGAGAGAGATCAAAAGATATCACAGCTCGATGATAGAGCAGGTAGGTTGTCTTTCTCATCAGTATACATGTTAGTTGGTTAGTTGCTTCTTGACACGATTAGGTGCTTGTTTACACGATGAGATGATTATTTACACAATGAGGAGCTTGTTCACAAGATGAGGAGCTTGTTCACAAGATGAGATGATTGTTTACATGATGAGATGATTGTTTACATTATGAGATGATTGTTTACATTATGAGATGATTGTTTACATGCTGAGATGATTTTTTACATGCTGAGATGATTGTTACACGATGAAATGATTGTTACATTATGAAATTATTGTTTACATGATGAGATGATTGTTTACACAATTAGATAATTGTTTACATGATGAGATGATTGTTTACATGATGAGTTGATTGTTTACATGATGAGATGATTGTTTACATGATGAGTTGATTGTTTACATGATGAGATGATTGTTTACATTATGAGTTGATTGTTTACACATTGAGTTGATTGTTTACACAATGAGTTGATTGTTTACACAATTAGATGATTGTTTACATGATGAGTTGATTGTTTACACAATGAGTTGATTGTTTACACAATGAGTTGATTGTTTACACAATTAGATGATTGTTTACATGATGAGTTGATTGTTTACACAATTAGATGATTGTTTACATGATGAGTTGATTGTTTACACAATGAGGTGCTTGATTACATGAGGTGCATATTTACATGATGAGGTGCTTATTTACTTGATGAGATGATTGTTTACATGATGAGGTGTTTATTCACAAGATGAGATGATTGCTTACATGACAAAGTGATTGTTTCCTTGATGAAGTGATTATCTCATTCATCTTTCACAGAGCAAACCTTATCTCATTCATTTTTCCCAGAACAAACCTTATTTCATTCATGTTTCCCAGAACAAACCTTATCTCATTCATCTTTCACAGAACAAACCTTATCTCAGTCATCTTTCCCAGAGCAACATTATCTTATCATCTTTCCCAGAGAAACCTTATCTCATTCATCTTTCCCAGAGCAAACCATATCTTATTCACCTTTCCCAGACCAAACATTATCTTATTCATCTTTTCCAGAGCAAACCTTATTCATCTTTCCCAGAGCAAACCTTATCTCATTCATCTTTCCCAGAGCAAATCTGATCTCATTCATCTTTCCCTGAGAAAACTTTATCTCATTCATCTTTCCCAGAACAAACCATATCTCATTCATCTTTCCCAGAGCAACGTTATCTTATTCATCTTTCCCAGAGCAAATCTTACCTCATTCATCTTTCCCAGAGCAAACCTTATTCATCTTTCCCAGACCAAACATTATCGTATTCATCTTTTCCAAAGCAAACCTTATTCATCTTTCCCAGAGCAAACCTTATCTTATTCATCTTTCCCAGGCCAAACGTTATCTTATTAATCTTTTCCAGAGCAAACCATATCTAATTCATCTTTCCCAGAGCAAACCTTGTCTCATTCATCTTTCACCAAGCAAAATTTATCTCATTCATCTTTCCCAGAGCAAACCTAATCTCATTCATCTTTCCTAGAGTAAATCTTATCTCATTCATCTTTCCCAGAGCAAACGTGATCTCATTCACCTTTCCCAGAACAAACCATATCTCATTCATCTTTTCAGAAGCTTTCCAATCTCATTAGTCATTAGCTCATTAATCTTTTGCAGATGCACTCCAGGCTGGTGCCTCCCAGTTTGAAGCCAGCGCAGGAAAACTGAAACGAAAGTACTGGTGGAAGAATCTGAAGGTAGGTTCTCACACACACGGACACAATGAACATCCTATTCCTTATTTATACAAATACAAGCCAGTTTGTGAAGCGAATCAGACCAGTTTGAGCCAGGGGCAGACACTGTGAGCTCTAAGCTGTCTCATTTACTGTCCATTTCCACCCATTTCATCCACAGTCCATTCCCATGTCTGTCTCATCCACGGTCCATTCCCATGTCCATCTCATCCACAGTCCATTCCCATGTCTGTCTCATCCACAGTCCATTCCCATGCCTCTATCTCATCCAGAATCCATTCCCATACCTCTATCTCATCCAGAATTAATTCCCATGCATCTATCTCATCCAGAATCCATTTCCATGTCTATCTCATTCACAGTCCATTCTCATACCTCTTATCTCATCCAGAATACATTCCCATGTCTATCTCATCTGCCGTCCGTTCTCATGCCTTTATCTCATCCAGAATCCATTCCCATGTCTATCTCATCTGCCGTCCATTCTCATGCCTTTATCTCATCAACAATCCATTCCCATGCCTCAATATCATCCAGAATCCATTCTCATGTCTCTGTCTTATCCACAGTCCATTCTAATGTCTCTATCTTGCCTGCCCGCCGACCATCTTTCAATCCTAACCACTGACTATCCTCCAACCACTGACCATCCTCCGGCCCGCCTACCAACCATCTTCCAACTCCAACCACTGACCATCCTCTGGCCCGTCTGCTGACCATCCTCCAACTCCAACCCATCAACCTCTTCCACTCCAGACACTGACCATCCTCCCACCCAGCCACCCACCCATCATCCTCCCAACCACCCACAATCCTCCCACCTGAGAGTTTATGGGCAAGAATCCAGACGTTTATGCTTGTCTGTTGCAAACTAAACAATCCAAGAATGTTATGCTTGCACCTGCTTCACGATTCTCAAAGTCACAGTCATGAGGAACCCACATGAAACATCCCCACATTAATCATCCCCACATGTAACATGTGTGACAATCCATACAATTGCCCTCTTCCTGATCTACCCTGTTGTGTGACTATGCCTACACTCACTCGCTTCCTGATCTACCCTGTAGTGTGACTATATCTACACTCGCCCACTTCGTGCTGTGCACAGTAGTGTGACTATATCTACATTTTCCCACTTCCTGATTTATTCCATTGTGTGACTATGCCTACACTCACCCACTTTCCTGCTCTGCTCTATTGACTATGCCTACACTCACCCACTTCTTGCTCAGCTCCATTTGTGACAGTGCCTACACTCACCCACTTCCTGATCTACCCTGTTGTGTGACTATGCCTACACTCACCCACTTCCTGCTCTTCTCTGTTGTGTGACTGTGCTTACACTCACCCACTTCCTACTCTTCTCTGTTGTGTGACTGTGCTTACACTCACCCACTTCCTGCTCTGCTCCGTTGTGTGACAATGCCTACACTTACCCACTTCCTGATCTACTCTGTTGTGTGACAATGCCTACACTCACTCACTTCCTACTCTGCACTGTTGTGTGACTGCTTACACTCACCCACTTCCTGCTGTACTCTGTTGTGTGACTATGCCTACACTTGCCCACTTCCTGTTCTGCTCTGTTGTGTGACAATGCCTTCACTCGCCCACTTCCTGCTCTGCTCCGTTGTGTGACAATGCCTACACTCGCCCACTTGCTACTTTACAGATGATGTTGATCTTGGGAGCTATAATTGCCATTATTGTAATCATCATCATTGGTGAGTGGGACCACCCATCGGGGACGGAACTGTTGTCAGTAGCTAGTAGTTTCCCAGCCCTATGTTGAATCTGTGTTCTATAGTTGTTGTAGTTGTTCCCTGTTGTACACTTTTTTCTCTTGGCTAGCAGTTGTGCACCGGCTTGAATTAGACGGGAGTCAATATTGTGCACTAGATTCACTTCATTGAGAGTTGTGCACTGGAATGAGTGAACAGGAGTCAGTGTTGTATTCTGGCTTGAGTTGGATGGAAGTCATGTTGTATTCTAGATTAAGTTGGATTGTATACCATTTTGTGCACTGATTTGAAGCATCAGAATATCTCAGTTGTGTTGTTGATGTTATGTAGCCTGTTTAATTACTTGGTTATGGAGTTGCTGTAAAATAAGGTGGGTGAAGAAAAAGAGCTTGTACTTTTGCATGTGAGACATGGCAATAAGCAGACAAGATAAGAAACAAATAATGGCAGGGGGAATGATGGCAGTAGCACAGGCTTTCAAATTGCTGGAATCACAGGACC
This sequence comes from Cepaea hortensis, assembly GCA_963921405.1. NCBI lineage: Eukaryota > Metazoa > Mollusca > Gastropoda > Stylommatophora > Helicidae > Cepaea > Cepaea hortensis. The sequence goes on from OY992876.1 coordinate 254,867,046, forward strand.
ATACCAACGTTTGTACACTAAGTGATCCAATGAGCATGGTCTGAAAGTTCGAGGCGGGTTATGTACATAGACAGTGGACTGAATCGCTGCGGGGGTCTGTTGTCCCTAGAGCCACCTTCTGGGACATGCGCGAGTTGAGGGAAATGAACGAGCTGATAAACATTGATAAACATGGAGATCTGCGTCCACTACAGACGGATCGTGCCAATGTTATTAATGCTTTTGGAGAGGTGTCGAGAGCAGAAGACGTTGACGCCAGTGAATCCACATCATTGTCCAGAATGATTCGGGAATAAGAATTTAAAAATTTAAAGTCCTGGGAGTTGTTGTCCAAAGATGGACACAGGACACTGCACACACTGAATGAACATGACTCAATAGTTGGACATTGTAGACACCTTGAGGTTGAGGATGTGAGAGGCAGGATAAATGTGGAGAGGTTGAGAAACTTGTGGCTGGTTGGGATGAAGGCAGCATTGTACAAAAGACCTGCTATATGATGATGAGGTGACAAGAGGCTGACCAAAGATTTGACAGATAGCGAAGGTGTTTTTGTCTCTTTGTGTCACCCATCCTTTTGATGTCTCACCTGATTGTGTATTAAGTTGTGCTTTATTTGTGTTTAATGTCAAATTTAGATTTCCTTGTTTAGGAAAGCTCTGTGATCGCTTGATTACAAGTGTGAAGGCGATGCTGGCCTTGCAGTCTCAATGAAATTACTGTGTATAGGGACATTTGGAGAGTTCTCCTTCTCCTGCCTTCAGGCTTGGACACTTTGACATGAACTTGAAATCATATTTACCGGGAAGGTTAACCCGGTCAACAAATGCCCGCAGAAGTCGGATGTGTCGGCCTAACGGCGCAAGAACGCAGCTCTGCTGTAAACAGGCACAACGCAATCACATCTGAAAAAAAGCTACGGATGAACGAAGAAGAAGAAGAAGAAATCATATTTATATCATGTTTTATGTGGTATGTTTCAGATCTTATGTTCATGTCTGGTGTTAGATTGAGGGTCTGCATATGGGACTAACCCATACTTTTATAGGTAGTCGGCACTCGATGGCTGATGGGGTCAGTTTCCCTCTGGCTGCCTCTACTTTCCAGGGCATGTCTTTGTGCCTAGGTCCGGCTGTGCTGACCTGGAGCCTGTGTCAGTTTTAAACCATCTGTCTGGATGGGGAGTCAGACACGACTGCTGGGCCGGCAGGCGACCGCACCAGCCTCTGTGCTACCTCATCTGGCAGCCTGAGGAAGAGATTGGGACAATTCTCAGGATGCTACTATGCAGTGCAAACCACTTCAGGCAATCTCGGATGTGGCGAATTTCTGTTGTGAAGAACAATATTGTATGGTACGTGACATAGAACCATTTTTAACATACGGCTGTGAATCCTGGACAATTAGTAAACAGGGAAAAAAATCTGTGCAAGCCTTGGAGATGTGATTTTATCGAAGAAGGCTGAAAATTAATTGGACAGCCAAAATGAGGAATCAGGACGTTTTAAGGGACGCAGAGACAACTTATCACAAACATCAGAAAGAGGCAGTCATAGTTTTTGGCCACGTTATGAGAAGACAAACACTGGAACATGTTGTGACAACCAGAAAGATTTGCAGAAGGATAAATAAAGGAAGACAGCGTGAGAAGATTATTGACAGTTTTGTGTCATGGCAGGAAAGGGGGTCAACACACGAACTGATCCATGACGTCAGAGATCATACTTTGTGGAGAGGCATGGTCACCCACGCCAGCCGGCAAGGCACTGGATGATAATGACGTTGTAAATGCATTACTATATGCTTGAACTCTCATAAGAGGAATTTCTAAGAACTATTTATTGGGTCCCAGGTGATTTCACCATATCAGGTCTGCACTGTATTTACTGATTCCATGCAACAACTCCATTAGCTTGTTATATGTACTAATTTCATTGTAACGATTCCATTGGCTAGCATCGTCTACACATATGTGAGATTTTCTTGCTCATTCATGTTGTGGTAGTTGAGTTGTTGAAGCAATCATTTTGCATGCTGTGTCCCCACCGGCTGGCTGTCCAAGTTGTCTGTGATTTGCTCCACGTCTCTATCCTGCCTGTGGTTAGCTCCACGTTTAAAATTCTCACTGTTTGATATTGTAGATAGGTCACACACCGAGCGTGTGAGTCGTCAGGTGGTGCGTGATGGTGGAAATGACCATGTGGTCACATGCATCCATTGTGAACGGACATTTACTGCACGAATTGATCTGTTCAGTCACATTCACTATGGTGGTTTGTGGTGATTATGCCTCTTTTTTTTTTTTTAAGCACATTGTAACAAACTATTGTCAGTCAAGATGGCAAGGTGCCAGCCTTTGATGTTGTAACATTGTTGTTCCTTTCTTTACAGATGTGGCTCATTTTAATTGCTGTTATTGTTGTCATTATTATCATAATTGCTGGTGAGTTTTTATTTAGTTTTTGTCACATTTTTGTTAACGTATGTCATATTTTTGTTTGATGTTATTTCACTTATTGAGTTGTAATGTTACATGTTAATTCCAGACCCAGATTTAGTTCACACATACACACAAGTCATAATTTTATAATATACAGTAGAACACAGTGTAGCTTCAGACAGTTCCCGGAATTTGTTTATTGTGTATAATTGTGAAACATAGATAAATCATGACTGTGAAACATAGATAAATCATAATTGTGAAACATAGATAAATCATAATTGTGAAACAGATAAATCATAATTGTGAAACATAGATAAATCATAATTGTGAAATGGACAAAACTTGAAATATAGAAAAATCATAATTGTGAAATATAGATAAATCATAATTGTGAAATATAGATAAATCATAATTGTGAAATATAGATACATCATAATTGTGAAACATAGTTACATCTTAATTGTGAAACAGATAAATCATCATTGTGAAATATAGAAAAATCATCATTGTGAAATATAGAAAAATCTTAATTGTGAAATATAGATAAATCATAATTGGGAAATATAGATAAATCAGTGGAAGGCAAGAGGAAACCTCATCGCTAGTACATCATGATTCAACAACTCACAATAAGACACTGTCAACAGGTGACAGTAAACAGTATATCATTGTGAGTTGTTGAATCATGATGTACTAGAGATGAGGTTTCCTGTTGCTCTCCACTGATTTATCAGTGGTTATCCTCTGCTAACCTTTGTGTCTAAGGAGATGAGCCTGCAAGAAGGGAGAGAGTATGGGGACTCTTACTGCTAGCAATTAGGTGGTTTAAGCCAGTTTTATGCAAACAGAAGGAGTTCATGTTAAATCTGAAATTACCATGGGGATAACAGATGAACCACAATTGAACAATACCTGTATGTTTGTTTTAATTGTTTCAGCTTAAGTATTATTCATTTGTTTACTTCATATGATATATAACTCTGCAGTATGCACCTGACGAGATGCAGCGAAATATGCCAGGCAATACATCGTGCAGCATATTGTTTGTGGCTTCTGTGTTTGAATGTTTTAACTGTGTGAACAATCTGAGTCCAGACAGTGTATGGATTGTTGTGTTAATCATGTGAAATAGCTGATTAATATTTATATTATTAATGTGAAGTGCTCTATGAATATTTAATGCTAATAATCTGCCGTTATGTGAATATATTTAGTAATGATTATACTAATAGTCCTAGTGGAACAAGTAAACAGACATAGTGCAGAATGTGGCTTAGATATTAACATTTAAAAAAAAAAAAACTATGGTAATTAGCAATGGAAAGGAAAGGTCATCAATGAACATCACAGTCAACAGGGAGATAATAGAACAAGTAACAAGTTTCTCCTATCTTGGACATAATAACAGATGATGGCAGAAGTGAAATAGAAATCACAGAATAGGAATGGCAAAAAATGCTTTCACTGGCATGAAATCAGTGTTAACATCTAGAGAGGTTAACAACGCATTAAAAATGAGAATTGTCAAATGCTACGTATATTCAATGCTACTGTATGGCGTGGAAGCCTGGACATTGAACAAGCAATTAGAAAGTTGAATAGAGGCCCTGGAGATGTGGATATACAGACAAATATGTCATATTTCATGGAGACAAAAACAATCAAATACAGGGGTTCTAGATAAACTGGGAATGAAAAGAGAGTTCATGAAAGAAATAAAGAGGAGGCAAGTGAAATATTTTGGCTATGTTAAAAGACATGATACTCTTATAATAAACCATATTGGAGGGCAAGGTTGAGAGTAAGCGAGCAAGAGGTAGACAACGATACATGCGGGAAGATAACATCAAGAGATGGACGAACATCAGCCTGACAGAATGTACAGTCAGGGTGAGAGACAGGCAGTGTTGGAGATCTGTTGCAGCCAACCTACATTGTGGGGATGGCACCTGATTGATTATTGATTGATTGATTGATTGATTGATAGATACTAATAGCTTGAAGGATTTATCTAATTACATTACTTTATGTTGTGTGATTTTTGCAGTATGTACCTGATGAGATGCAACAAAATATGCCAGGCAATAAATTGTGAAATCTATTGTTTATGTCTTCGTTGTTCAAATTATGCTAATAGTGAGGAGCAGCTAGCCAAGTCGCTAGAACTCTGGACTCTATTTAGGAGACAAGGGTTCAAATCTTCAATAAGGTGACGGATTTTCTTCTGTCGGGGCAAAAAGAAAACCCTAACCTGCACAAGCCAGACAGCCTGAATTCCTCAGGGGGGCTGTCCTATTTACCGCAAGATGCTATAGGCAGGACAGGACAACACAAATAGATAAAAGAATGAAAAACAAAACACAAAATAACACAACTACTAGGTTCGAAACTTTGGGAACCTAGAAGTTGTGTTATTTTGTGATTTGTTTTTCGTTGTTTTATCTATTTGTGTTGTCCTGTCCTTGACAAAGATTCTTAGAATCGAAACGTCGGCCGTCCAGTGTGTCCTGTTGTGCGTATTTGTGTGTTTTTTAATTTTATTATTTCACTTTTAAATATTTATTTATTGCTTCTGATTTTGGATAAGCCACTGACTTTGTTTTCACCTGTCTACGATGGATTTCCTTGTAAAGTATGTGCAACGTATCTGTGTTTAGTATGTTTCTTCTCGCAGGAGCTAAATATACCTATTTGTTTCCAATTCATATTGTTATATCCTGCTGCCCTGCTGCAGCCACTGCTTTTTCTTGACAGAAGACACAATCATGAGATGCATGCTGGTTGACAGAAGACAGACACAATTACAAGTTGCATGCTGTTTGACAGAAGACAGATAGTGTTGAGGTATGGAGACCTGCAGATTATGCCTTAGAACCACAAGGGAAAGACAAATGAAATATATGGGACATACCAACAACAGAGGCGGAATAGAGAAGTTAGCTTTATGTGGGTGCTAACTGGGAACCAGGCAATGTTTTGGGAAGTGAAGGCCACTACTAGGGTACAGGCCACCTCAGCCACTGAGTGGTTTGTACAAAGTGAAGGCCACTGCTAGGGTACAGGCCACCTCAGCCACTGAGTGGTTTGTACAAAGTGAAGGCCACTGCTAGGGTACAGGCCACCTCAGCCACTGAGTGGTTTGTACAAAGTGAAGGCCACTGCTAGGGTACAGGCCACCTCAGCCACTGAGTGGTATGTACAAATAATGAGTCTAGCACCAGATGCCCAGTATGCCTCAAGGCCCGTCATCCTAATTACTCTCACGATTCGACAAACTTCCCGTGACGTGACAGGTGTCTGCTCTTGTGGGTAGTCAACGATTTGTCTTGTGAATTGCCTCACTGACCACTGAGACATTCACACTGAGGCCTGCGTGCAGACAAATGAGAATAATTTAATAATATCGTGCAATATAAACATATAGAGCTGTAAATATGAAATATAAAGTGTGATATGTTGATGATTGAATTATTGTTGATATTTGTGTTGTCTCTTCACCTCAGTTTGGATTGTCTTAAGCAAGGGCAGTGATTCTGGCAGCGAGTCCGGAGGAGGAAGTCCATCCACCTTAGCTCCAGCAGTCACTGTGTCACCAACGCCGCGGTCGCCATAGAAACACAGAGAAACCGACATGTGCAGCGTTTGTGGGGAGGTAGAAGCGATACCAGTGAGCAGTCCTCTGCTTTCACATGATTGAGACATTATGTTGAATGGTTGGTTTATAGAGACGTTTATGTTGGATGGTTGGTTTAGAGAGACATTATGTTGAATGGGTGGTTTATAGAGATATTATGTTGGATGGTTGGTTTATAGAGATATGTTGGATGGTTGGTGTATAGAGACATTTTGTTGAATGGTTGGTTTATAGAGATGTTATGTTGAATGGGTGGTTCATAGAGACATTATGTTGAATGAGTGGTTAATAAATTTGAAGCAGATGATAATTATACAGCAGAGAATCAAATAAGATGTGCAGATAGTGGAAATAAAAGCAGAAACAAATTTGCCAGAAGAAAATGGAAGTAGAATGACAAATAGAGTGCTGAGGAATGATGTATCCCCAGTTAATCTTTCAGCGAATCAACACAGACAGTGCCAACTGAAGGTGGTGACAGACTTTAGGAGCCAGTCAATATAGACATTACCACTATAGGTAGTTTCTAGAAGCCAATCAACATAGACATTACCAACCGAGGGCGGTGACAGACTTATAGCAGCCAAAACGTAGACATTGCCAACTGAAGGTGGTGACATTCAGTAAAGGAAACAATGTACAACAGGTGCCATTCAACAAAGGAAACAATGTGCAACAGGTGCCATTCAACAAAGGAAACAATGTACAAGTGCCAATCAACAAAGGAAATGATGTACAACAGGTGCCATTCAACAAAGGAAACAATGTACAAATGTCAATGCCATGCTGCATTTATGAGTGTCTGTGAATGAATGAGACTTGCAGTGAACTTCTGTTGCAATGGGAATATTATATTTAAATACGGACGCCATAAACACAATTTTGCACAATTTCTTATATGGTATATCTCACTGTGTCTCATCAGATGCAAGAAATCGTGCAATATTTTGTTTATGGCATGTGCGTTTAAATTCACTAAGGGAATACGTTGTTGAGAATATACTACTTTACATGTTGACGCATGCATGGAAATAAAGTTTTGGTAGTTGCACAGGGCCGGTCTTAGTGGCTAAGGTCTTGCGCATGCGATTCGTGGGGCCGCTTACCTGCGCTCGAAACACAGCTGCAACCGATTTGGCAGCAGGCCGTGTCGTGCTGGGTTTTAACGTGTTGGTATGGGAGTCGGTCGTTCAGAAAGCAGTGACAAACTACTGAACGTAAACTTGCCAAGACATCAACAACAGCAGTAAAATGCTGGCGTTGACAGCTATGTCCTAAACATAGGATAGGATATGCCCCCCCCCCCCCCCCCCCCCCCCCAAAAAAAAAAATTTGCACAGGATTCAGCCGATGTAGTAGTTTGATCGGCGCACTCTGGAAAGTCATGTTTGTTCTACAACTAGTGTGCCTGTTTAAAAGGGCATGAATAATGGAAAAATATAGGAGACATGTGAAAGAATGTTCAGTCGTTTTTGAAAGTTTGTATTTCAAAACAGTATATTTTCAACAGTATATTTTTCAGATTTGGAAGAGTCTTGTTTTTAGAAAAATCTGAGCTTTTTTTACTGTGATGATATGTTTTGGGGATTTTCATATTTTACAATCAAATAACATACTACATTTTATAAACATATATATGTTTCTGTTTTTTACAGTCAAAGTATATTGCTTTAAAACGTGTGTTTGTAAAATCTCACTACACTATGTATGGTCTAACAAATTTGAATATTTGTTTCTTCTGTTAATACCATTCTATTTGGAGTGCAAAGAATTACTCCAGCAGATGATAGCCATTCGCTGCATATTGCTTCTCGATGGACTGTGAAGCAGATATTTTAATAACATCATGTACTTCATTTTTCAAATTTGTTCTACATCCAAAGTGTAGTGAGACTTTACAAACACCCTGTACAATTAACACACGTATTTGTTTATGTGACAGCCATGTATCAAAAGTAGAATAATCATGAACTGAGTATGTTTATTTTTAATGTAATGACTGTTCTACCCTTTGGGTGTGTGAAATGCTAAGAGGTTCATATATACTAGTCCAGTGGTTCTCAACCGGTGGGGAATTCCCCCCCCCCCCCCCCGAAGGGAAACCATGGGGGGGGGGGGGAATTAAGATTATTTCAAGATCGCATTAATACAAGAACCAGTTACTTGATATTGTTCCTCTATATTTTAGTTCTGTATTTCTTGCCCTAATGAAGTTCGTTTTATAATGTAAGTAGACCCTCAAATCACATTTTATGTCGATGTCTAGACTTGTCCCAGTATGTGTTATTAAATTTAGCTTCCATTTTTATGTATACTATGTGGGGGGGGGGGGGGGGGGGGATTTATAGGGAGGAAATTCGAAAGGGGGGGGGGGGGGGGGAAATGACGTTCTGAACATATGGTAAAAGGGGGCATGGGCCAAAAAAAGGTTGAGAACCACTGTACTAGTCTATTGCTTCATAGTGTTGAGGTGACCAGTTGCTTTATTCCTCTCAAATTGCTGTAAATTCACATACTGTTTTACTAACAGATCATGACACAGCTTTGAACACATTGTGAACTAGCACAGTTTGGGAGGTGGGTGTCCTGTCATAGAAATAGCTGGCAGATTGTCCCAAGGTTTCAGTATAAGGTGTTGGACTGTCTGTCTCTTGTGTATGATGTCGCTTCCTGTCCCTTGTGAACATAAGCTGTGTGATGACTGCCATCATGTGACAGAAATGTCATGTTTGATGTCACATCTTGCATCACAAGTCACCGAAATGTGCATGATGTCACTTCCTGTCCCTTGTGAACATAGCTGCATGACAACTGGAATTATGTGACAGAACGGTCATGCTTGATTTCACTGCATGCATCACAAGTCACAGAAATGTCACGTTTAATGTTATTTCCTGCAGCATGTGAACATTGTAGAGTAACTAAAACATTCATAGAGTGACTACAGTGCTGCAGAGTTGGGTCAAGTCTGTCATTGAGCTGTCTGTAGACTTCTACGCAACATATAACACCTGGAGAAAGTGTTATTGTCACATTACAATCAACCATGTTTGTTGGATGACTGATATCATTCTAGAGACGGCTTCCATGCTTGATGCAGGATGATGTTAGAGTCTGTGATATGTACATGTTGTTTTGTATGATGCTTTGTACTTATTTCTTGTGGGGAAATGTTCCTTGCACGATCTAAGATGGTGTAGTCGGTAGAATTAAAGGGTAGCTGACCAAGTTGTCTTGTGGCGGGAATTACTTTAATAGTACAGTGTCTGAGGGTGGGAGATCAGCTAGGAAGAATCTCTGGGATCTGTGAGACTGGGGTTCAACTTGTACAGCAGAACAGCCATGTTCTCTGTTGGAGGAAACACCCAGGGCTAACATTCAGGGACTGTCTGTGGCAACAGCACCTCAGTATGACAGTCATAAGTTCGGATGATAGCAATTATCTAGCCATGGTTTTGTCTGCAACCTTTGGGCTGGGCAGCTTGTGTGTGCTTTTTATATTTGTTACGTGAAAAGTTCCACAATGTCTGAACTCTCTCTCTCTCTCGCTCTGTTTGTCTCTCACTCCCTCTCTCTCTTTCTTTCCTTGCCTCCTCTCTTCCCTCCTCTGTCACTGACACACACATACACACTGACATTCTGGAATGAGCAAGACCTGGGAAAACTTGTGGCTGGTTACACTGGACATAACGACAGTAAGACATTGGGGGATCCAGCTCTTGCTCTCTCTCTCTCTCTCTGTGTGTGTGTGTGTGTGTGACCTGTTACTGCAGTCTGGTGGCGCCCAATTTGTTACCCTAATAAAGTTGATTTGATTTGATTTGATTTGGTCAAGAATCATCTGTTTTATTAGTTGTTTGTTGCTGTTGGTGACATTGAGAGGTGTGTGCACACTCAAGTACTGATCGGCATGGGAGCTGCGCTAGCTAACATGCTTGCCTGGTGGTCAGGGGTTTAACTTGCATTAAGGGCATTCTTAAACATTGACCTTTTCTCTCATGTCCTAGGCGAAACAGATGACCGGCATTATATTGACCTCATCACACGCTTCAGTTCTGATTGGTCTATAAAAATATGGGTTTAGCACCATATGCCAACTGCACATAATGGCCGGGTCCTTTACTTTTATTATATGTGGAATAGGCAGTGACAGCAAGACTACAGTGTATATAAGGAGGGGTCCGTGAATGGAGTAGGCAGTGACAGTAAGACTACAGTGTAGATGAGGAGGGGTCTATGAATGGAGTAGGCACTAAGAGTAAGACTACAGTGTAGATAAGGAGGGGTCTATGTGTGAATGGAGTAGGCAGTGATTGTTTAAGGGTGCCCAGTTGTGGTGGGCCAGGAAATTGACAAGCAAACAACACAGGCAAGAGAGTGAGGGGAGAACCCCCCTCCCCCACATGACATCACACCTTTGTAAATCACAGACATGAGAGTGAGGGCAGAACCACTTTTTCACAGGAGGGTAGCCTCATAAAGTGTTCACCATCAGCACTAAGAGAGTGTGCTATTGTAATTATTATGACAGATTTGTCTGATCTGTCCAATGTATGGTTTGTTTATTTTAAGTTTTTAATTAATTGCTGATGTGTCTGTGAATAGATGAGGTGAACAGTGTTTGTCCTCTTTTTTTCATACCTATTTGTAAATGATGTTTGTAGTACTTGTTCCTCACTGTCAAATTGTTGTTGTTTTGTGTAATGCCATCTATGAAGATATGATACATTTCCATCTTGTCAGTGTTTTGTGTAATGCCATGTATGAAGATATGATAATTTCCATCTTGTCAGTGTTTTGCCAGTTGGTCCTGTAAGATGTTATTTATTTGGTTTTCACTACGATTTATATTAAAACTCTGGCAATACTGACAGTTTATTGTTTGTTGACCAATGGTTGTGTGTGTTGACCTCTGGTTGTGTTTGTTGACCTGTGGTTGTGTTTATTGACATTTTGTTGTGTGTGTTGATCTTTAATTGTTTGTTGTCCTTTGGTTTTGTTTGTTGATCTGTCATTGTGTGTGTATTTACTTTTGGTTGTGTTTGTTGACCTTTCATTGTGTGTGTATTTACTTTTGGTTGTGTTTGTCGATCTGTCATTGTGTGTGTATTTACTTTTGGTTGTGTTTATTGATCTGTCATTGTGTGTGTATTTACTTTTGGTTGTGTTTGTTGATCTGTCATTGTGTGTGTATTTACTTTTGGTTGTGTTTGTTGATCTTTCATTGTGTGTATGTTCACTTCCGGTTGTTTGTTGACCTTTCATTGCATGTATGTTGACCTTTGGTTGTGTTTGACATGTCTTTGTCTTTGATGACCTTTCATTATGTGTGTGTTGACATGTCTTTGTGTTTGATGACCTTTCATTATGTGTGTGTTTACCTCTCGTTGTGATTGATGACCTGTCTTCGTGTTTGTTGACCTCCTTGTGTTTGTTAACCTTTCCTTGTGTTTGTTGACCTCTGGTTGTGTGTTGACCTCTCTTTGTGTTTGTTGACCCCTGGTTGCATTTGTTGATCTACATTAGTGGTTGTTGACCTCTCTTTCTGTGTTGACCTTTCTTTGTGTTTCTTGACCTCTTTGTGGTTGTTGGCCTACCTTTGTGGTTGTTGATCTACCTTTGTATTTGTTGATCTACCTTTGTATTTGTTGATCTACCTTTGTGGGTGTTGATCTACCTTTGTGGTTGTTGATCTACCTTTGTGGTTGTTGAACCTCTCTTTATGGTTGTCGATCTCTCTCCCCCCCCCCCCTGTTATTGATCTTTGCTTGTGTGTTTGGTTTTTCATTTCTGCTTCGTTGAGCGATCATCAATGCTCCAGAGCTAGGTTTGCTTGAGGAGTTGGTCGGTTTACTTCCCTCCATACCTGTCTGGGAGCATCTTTGTCCCCGGTCCACTTTATCCCAGATACCTGGGGAATGGTGAGTGCACTGTTTGGGTTAGTTAACTCATCCAATGCTGAAGGATAATATATCGACAAATATCACCTCCCCTTTGGACAGAAGGACGATATATTGTTTTATTTTGTGGTATCTTCCGCAATTTTAATGCTCAGTGAATTGAAATTCACATAATATAGGGTGTATTTTTAATGTCTGTAGAGTGTTTGAAAATATTACCGGTCAAAGTTTTGTATTCACCCTCTGTAAAGTTCAAGCAACGTAATAGGTAAATACAAAAATTTAAAAAAAAACGCTTAGCAAGCCGGCAGGGGATCTTCATACTGCTCGTAGAAAAACTAAGAAGTATAAACGGACTGACAGCCCATAAGCGGACACTCTCCCGCTGTTTTTACTTCACCTCGACACCCCAAGGTACAAGGAGAACCTGATGAGATATTTGATTAGATGAGATGCTGAAAAACATCTAATGGCAGTGGATTTGTGTTTTTAGTGGTTTTTGAGGAAATTGCAAAGAATGTCATGGACCAACAGAAAAACAAATGAGCAAGTCCTACAAGAAGCAAATGAAAACCGTAAAATGATTAGAGAAATTAGACGCAGACAGCTAAGATATTTTGGACACGTTATGAGAAGAAATTAACTAGAGAACTTGGCATGATTGAGGGGGGGGGGGGGGGGGGGGGAATAAAAAAAAAACAAGGGAAAGACAGAGAAGTAAATACCTGGATCGCTTGGTCACGTGGTATGGTTAAGACAAGAACACGGAGCTGATCCACCACTCTGGTGATCGTGTAAGATGGCTGAACATGACCGCCCACGCTTATCGGCATGGCGTTTGATGGTGATGAGCTAATTATAAGGACATTAGTCGTCACTTTTAGAAAGTACAAGGGAGGTAGAAATATCCTTTGCGAGCAACCACATTTAGGAGCCATGAGAAGCAGATACCTACGTGAAATAAGGGAAAAATAAGGAAAATTATGACATAGTGTAATTGGATGAGACGTGGATCAATGCGCACCACACAAGTGAAAAGGAATGGCAATCAGTGGATGGAAAGATAAAGTGTTATGTGCCCAGTAGTAAAGGACAGTGTTTGGTCATAGCCTATGCTGGTAGTACCCATAATGGCTTACTACAGGATGCTGGACTGTGTTCGTATCAAAGCATACAGACAATAGGGATTATCATAATGAGATGAATGGTAATGTATTTAGAGATTGGCTCGAGAATACAGTACTTCCATCCCTTGATAGACCGTCTTGTCTAATCATGGACAATGCGTTGTATCAAAATTTTGTTGCCCAAGAAGACAAAATACCTACAGCATCGAGCACAAAGGAAGCAATAAAGATATGGCTCCGAAGGGAAAATATACCATTTCCAGAAACATATTTCAAGCTACAGTTGTTGTCACTTGTAAAACGGGCGCAAAAAAGCAAGAAATATCAAATCGACAAGCTGATAGAAGAGCATGGCCAAAGGTGCTTGAGACTTCCGCCGTATCATTCTCATTTAAACCCTATAGAACTTGTGTGGGCTAAACTTAAAGGACAGGTGGCAGCTGCCAATACTACATTCAAATTGTTTGACGTCAAGATACTAACCCATTCCGCGCTATTAAATATTGATAAAAGTTACTGGAAAAAATGTGAGGACCATGTGTTGAATGAGGAAGAGGACTATTGGAGAAAGGATGGATTGAATTTTATGCAACCGAGAGCAGTCATCAACCTACTGGAATCGCCCGACACAGATTAAGGTCTGAGCAGATCGCAAACCTTAATCCACGTGCACACTTACTGGGATATTTTGCTCCAACTATTCAGACAAATTGCAGGCCCTAAACATTACAGCATCAGCACAATGTCAATGGCAACAGTTTGTATTCCACAGCGATGAATTTTCAATTCCGCAAGCCCTCAGCGGTGACAAACTGTATTAAAGAAAAACACACACTAAACGCATTGAATACCAACAGAAGAGTAATATTGCGGTGGAAACTGACATAATGTGGCATAACAAGAAACGTGAGAGCAAACACGTCAAATTAGGGGACAACACACGTGCATACGAATCCATCTATAAACTTCAATGAAAAGAGGACCAACATCTTGGTCGTTAAGAAGAAAGCCCACTACAGAGACACTGACAACTATTTTCATAGTGCAAAACAGGTAATCATGTTCCGTCTCTGAACGGTAAACAGCAGAGTAGACAATCTTTCATGAAGACTCAAAGCGGGTCTGTCACCCATGTGTACGTGTGAACAAACTACACAGACAGCTGAACAGATCCTTAAAATTGGACACATGATGACTAAATTGAGGTATCATTTCTGGTCACTCCATACGCACATTAACGCACAGCTATTTGGAAGCTTTCACGAACTCAATACAAAAAGCTAAATGTATCCTGTTAACATGAATACTTGTGTACACATTATAAACCAGCAGCTGAAGAAACAAGAAGGAAATGAAAAATAAGGTAAGAAATATATTCCTTCTACTTTCCTGTCAATTTACACATTATTTACCCCATGGCTCTGTAAATTCTGTCTTTACTAATATTACACAGTGCACCCCTCTCGGGAGTCTCCATGGTGAAGTGGTCAAGCCGTCTGACTCAGGCTCCGATGGTTGTATGTTCGATTATGGGCTGCGTCCTTCATTTCATGAGTGCCTTTTCTTTAAGCCTCCCAAGGGTCGTCGCTGGAGCTACGGAGTTCGTGCTTTGTGCGACGCTTTCCGTGCTGCGGAAAGATACTGAGCCATATGGGATAAAAACCCGGTGCAATGCAGTCGACCCTGTCAACTTTTAAGCTACTTTTTTATTGCACCCACTCCCATACGAACCTGGCTGCGCCTTGTACTTGTGTCGTTACCCGAAATGACGTGCTTTACTGTAAGACTAGTTTGTTAGTGTGAATTCACTACATTTTCGCCAAAATATCAAAGAAATGTCGCCGCTTTCGATGATTTAAGTTGCTTTTGGACCTATCAAAGACATATTCCTTATGTGGGGGTAAATATAAGACGGCAGGAAAAATTTCATAACGATGCAACAGACAAGTTTTCAAAATAATTGATCGTGAATAATAGAACGGCATTCATTTCTGGATAGACTATAGTATCTAGATCGTTCCATTTACACCAGGTGTATACTTGTGAGTCTTTATGTTTATAGAATATGTTTGTTATATTGTTCCTATTAAAAATGAAGTTTAGAAAGAACATTCATTATCATCATGTTCCCAGCCAGCTGGCATAGGCGATCATGTCTCTCTACAGATCTGTCTTTGGCAGAAAGAACATTAGCATTTATTACATTTTTGGAAGCTCGATAGTTCCGGAAATAAAAGTATTTGGGACATGTATTTAGTAGTTGTTTTTTTTTTCCTGTTAAAGGTGGTACATTTTGATTGAAAAAGTATATAGAATAAATAAGTATATCCATTTGCCCAGGGAATAATTACTATAGCGTGACAATTTCAATTAAGAGGTGATAATAATGACACATACTTTCGGCGGAAAATGGCTGGCACTAATCATCATCATCAACCACTTCTGCCGTCAAGCGTCGTGGGGAGGAATAATTTGCGTTCCAGCGCCCGGTGGGCGGCACTGGATAGTGTCATTCCGTGTGATTGTACAATGTGATGTCGTCAATCCATTTTCTTCTTGGACGTCCTCTTGGCCTTGTCGCAGATGATCTTTGATGTAAGGCCAGTGATTGTAGTTGTTGGTGTTGCATTCTAATGACATGGCCAAACCACTTGATCTTCTGCCTTTCAATAAATGTGGCACAAGGTGTTGATCTCACAGTTTGTCTGATAACAGCATTTCTTACTCGGTCTCGGATTGTTAGGTTGGCAGCTCTCCTCAGGCATCTCATCTCGCAGGAGTTGATGTTGCGAAGGTGTGATTTGGATAAAGTCCAGGTTTGAGATTGGTAGCATAGGGTTGGTGTGAATATGCTGTTTATTATCTGTCGTTTTGCGGACATGGGTATATATTTGGGTGTTTCAGTAAGGGTGATAGTTGATATGTAGGTGCACTAGCTTTTTTAAATCTGATTTCGATTTCTCTGTCCAAACTGATACTAGCAACACAACCAACGCCTTTAAAGTCTTGTCGTTCAGCTATGACAGCTTAGCTGTAAAGGGAACCTGTCCACCTTTGGGGTCCTATGATCTACGACCGCACATGGTGCTAGTCAGTGACAGTTGCCTGCCCTTACACCCATTGCTGTCTGACGTTATGACAAGTTGAAGTTAGCTGGTCGACTCTGGAGCGCCAACTGTTCTATACAAATATGGATCTAGTGTTGTATGCCCGACGGCTTCAGGCATTTAAAGGAGTTCTTTGCTGTTTACTCTAGATGATGTTGGGCACCAGGAAGTATGGGTCTAGCACTGTTTACCCAATACGCCTAAAGGCATGTAAAACATTATAATGTTATACCTTCAGGAGACCCGGGTATGAATCCTCAATAATGTGGATTTGTTTCTGTCGGGGGGGGGGGGGGGGGGGGGGGGGGGGGGGGGGGGGGGGGGGGGAAATAAATGCATAACCTGAACAGTTTGCGGCGACTGCACTAGCCAGGCCGCCTTAATTCCTCAGGCTCAACACCCCCCCCCCCCCCCCCCCCTTTCAAGGTACTATAAGTAGTAGATGATATTGACTTACTGTGGAGATCAAATAAATGGACGTGTACATTAGTCCATAATTCTTGATGGTGTAAGTGCCGATTCCCATTCTCTCTTTCATTGATGAAATAAATACGATGCTGTTTCCCATATTAGGCTATGGGGGGGGGGGGGGGTGTTTCCCCCCGCATATCCATCGCTGTCAATATCAGCATCTTTCAGCTGATTGTTGACCTCTTGGCAAGATTACACTCAGTAGTTTGCCACTAATTTCTGAGCGACCCGCTCACATGCCCTGTAAGTTACCGACGAGAGAACCGCTACCAATTCTCGCGCAACGTTACGTTACCTACGAGAGTATACGAGATTACGGAGAAAGTCGTGTAACCTCTAGACAAGGGAGCCGGTTAATTGTGCTGGTGTCAAACTATTTGTTGTGTCCTATTGGTCGGTCTTGTCAATGCCACATTTCAGTGTCAAGCCTTTCACTGTTGGAAATTATGCAACTGCACGACTTCCTCACCCATCACTGAGTGTTCTACAGTTTGTCAGTTGCTTTATATGAACAATATACATTATGTCATCATCAACATGAGAAACATTGGATGAAAACCTACCCACTCTTCAATACTCACCCGTCAAATTATATAACAGTGAACTTCAGCAATCTGCCATCAGATCACAATGGAAAGAATATGTGAGAATATAGTGCAAACATTTGTAGACCTCACATATCTTATATTTCTACTACTGTGAGAAGGAGTACATATTTATTTGTCCTGATCTTGTGATCTCAACAAAAGGAAAAGAAATCAAACACAGTGAATAGATTGTGTATTAATTCTATTAAATATTTTGAAACACAAGTAATTTGAAAGCCATCCTTCAAGGCATCAGATGTCGGGGAATTCTAAGTGAGAGAGGGGAATTCTAAGTGAGAGAATGTTTGTCAACAAGTTTAAACACCTAAACACCTTCACATAATTCATAAAATAGGCAACTATGAAATCACATAGCTGTTACATGAGTATTTATTAGAGGAAGCACCTCATACTATTCAGGCAGACTATTCTACACATACACTCTCAGTATAAGCATGGCTGAGCAACAGAATGCCTGCATAGCATATTTTTCTATGACGTACACTTGAGAATCCAGTGTGCATGCGCAAATGCCACAGCATTAAGATGTTAGGTGAGTGGGTGAATATATCAAGTGCAAATTGGGACCACCCAAGCCAATGACAATTACAGAATAATAAACACCTTCCTGGTGTGCATATCCAAACATAAACAACTGCAGAATATCAACAAATTAACACCGTTCTGGTGTGCATATCCAAACAAAATCAACTGTGAAATATCAACAAATGAACACCTTTCTGGTGTGCATATCCAAACATAACCAACTGCAGAATATCAACAAATTAACACCGTTCTGGTGTGCATATCCAAACAAAATCAACTGAAAAATATCAACAAATTAACACCGTTCTGGTGTGCATATCCAAACATAACCAACTGCAGAATATCAACAAATTAACACCGTTCTGGTGTGCATATCCAAACAAAATCAACTGCGAAATATCAACAAATTAACACCGTTCTGGTGTGCATATCCAAACATAACCAACTGCAGAATATCAACAAATTAACACCGTTCTGGTGTGCATATCCAAACAAAATCAACTGCGAAATATCAACAAATTAACACCTTTCTGGTGTGCATATCCAAACATAACCAACTGCAGAATATCAACAAATTAACACCGTTCTGGTGTGCATATCCAAACAAAATCAACTGCGAAATATCAACAAATTAACACCGTTCTGGTGTGCATATCCAAACAAAATCAACTGCGAAATATCAACAAATTAACACCTTTCTGGTGTGCATATCCAAACAAAATCAACTGCAGAATATCAACAACTACTGTCTTATTTTAGACCCATCTCAACATGACTTTTACTCTTCAGATAATGGAAAACGCTGATCTACATAAAGAACATATTTTAGAATAGATCTACATAAACATAACGACAGAGTACGGACAGGAAAGATACATTATAACAAGTGCATTAGTTAACATTAACAAATGAGTAAATGAAACAATAATTTCAGGATTGACAGCAAATAATCTCAGGATATAGTTAGAAATTTGTGCCATCTTATGTGACTGGCTGATGAAATGTAAGCAAACTCAGATTGTAATTATTGTCTGTGTTATATGTGCTTCATATGATAAGACTAGTACCTGTATGCTGCTTTCTGTGTTGCTTCAGTTGAATACTGTATGTGAATCTTACACTACAAACATCACATATGTAAGGCTTCTCTCCTGTATGTATTCTTTTGTGTTTCTTTATATTACTACTGTGAGAGAAACCAACATTACAAACATCACACTTGTAAGGCTTCTCTCCTGTATGTATTCTTTTGTGTGTCTTTAAATTACTCTGTTGAATAAAATCAACATTACAAACATCACACTTGTAAGGCTTCTCTTTTGTATGTATTCTTTTGTGTGTCTTTAAATTACCACTTTCATTAAAACCAGCATTACAAACATCACATGTGTAAGGCTTCTCTTTTGTATGTATTCTTTTGTGTTTCTTTAAGCTACCACTTTCAGTAAAATCAACATTACAAACATCACACTTGTAAGGCTTCTCTCCAGTATGTTTTCTTATGTGTTTCTTTATATTACGGCTATGAGGGAAACATTCATTACAATCATAACACTTGTAAAGCTTCTCTCCTGTATGTATTCTTTTGTTCTTTAAAGAACTCTTTTGAGTGAAACCAACATTACAAACATCACACTTGTAAGGCTTCTCTCCTGTATGTATTCTTTTGTGTTTCTTTAAGACATTACAATGAGCAAAACCAACATTACAAACATCACACTTGTAAGGCTTCTCTCTTGTATGTATTCTTTTGTGTGTCTTTAAATTACAACTTTCATTAAAACCAGCATTACAAACATCACACTTGTAAGGCTTTTCTCCTGTATGTATTCTTTTGTGTTTCTTTAAGCCAGTAATTCGAGTAAAACCAACATTACAAACATCACACATGTAAGGCTTCTCTCCTGTATGAATTCCTATATGTTTCTTTAAGCCAGTAATTCGAGTAAAACCAACATTACAAACATCACACTTGTAAGGCTGTACTGCAGATACATTACAAACATCACACTTGTAAGGCTTCTCTCCTGTATGTTTTCTTGTGTCTACCTGTGCACTACAAATGTTAGTGAAATCCATAGTAAAAGTATCACCAGGATTAGAAGTGTTTCCTTCTATTGATGTTGTTCTGTCTTACTGTAGATACATGTTTTGACACTCTTCACTGTTGACATCACACATTTTATACTTCTTACCAGGATCTTCATTTATGCTGGACTTTACAACAGTACATTTTATGTCATGATCATCATCTCTGGTCAGGCCAGTGCACATGTTAGAAACACAGAGTTGATCATCTACCTTATCAATGTAATCATTTTGTGACATAAAATTATAAGTAAATTTCAGCTTCACTCACATCAGTTGTGTTCATGTGATTCTGAATACTTTCTAACAGTGTTGCCATAGTCAGTTTTGTATTGTCGATGCCATTTAATGTCATATTTACATCTCACATTTCATGCTGACATGAAGTGTTGACTACCAGTGATTGGTCTGCATGCAATTTGCTGTAATTCAGCTCCAAGTATTTATTATGATGCATGGATTTCATATGTCTTTGCAAATACAAAGACTGATTGAAGGACAAATGGCAATCAGCACGTGAGAATATTCCTGAAATAGGAAATGAGAAAGAAAATTTATTCTTCTAATGGTCGTGAAAATTATTTAGTGAATTTATGAATTTGAGTATGAAACTGATGATGAACAAAGTGTCTAATTATTTACATGATGAATTTTAACATCTGTAGACAGTGTACGGTTAAATTTCACATGTAAAAAGTCAACATTATAGATATCTTATGTTCTCAATTAAATGGGTTTAAAGACGTAAAAAAAAAGACCCGTTTAGCCCCCCATTAGGGATACGTGAAGCCATGGGTGCATGTGGTGAAGTTAAAGAACAACCAACAGATAGTTGTAGGTTACGGTCTCCAGCTTCACGACAGTAGGCAGAGGATCTCTTTTTTGGAAGACAATGGCTACAGTCATCGACGAGTATGGTTACTGCTAGGAAGGAAAGCAATGGCAAACTACCTTCTTTATAGACACCAAGAATATCATATACTGCAATCCCATCGATAATCAGAGAAACGGCATAAATGGGTGCTCCATAGGAGCAGCCTCACCCGGTAGAGGTAGTCATGTGCACCAGGTGACTCCAGACCGCCAGCAGGCGATTGAGTGCAAAAGAGTATCAACACTGAAAGTAGGAACTTGGAATGTAAGAACTGTGAGTGGGGATGGAAAATTTGATAACATTAAGAATGAAATATTAACCTGTTAGGTGTATGTGAGACCAGATGGACAGGAATGGGCATTATAACACCTGAGGAATGTAGAATAATCTTTTCTGGTGGAGAGAAACAACAGCGAGGAGTAGCAATTATAATGGATACAGAGAGATCAAAATAGATGAAAGGATATTGGTCTGTATCAGACAGAGTGTTACTGGTGAAGTTGAGTGGAAGACCTTTTGATGTCAACGTCATACAAGTTTATGCACCAACATCAGACAGTAGTGATGACAGCATTGATGAATATTATAATGATTTAGAGAATGCCTTCAAGAAATGTAAGAATTCTGAAGTAAATATCATAATGGGCAACTTGAATGCCAAAGTTGGAAATCAACAGGACGGATGCATAGTAGGCAAGTATGGACTAGGGGAACAGAATGAAAGAGGTTGCAGACTTGTACAGTGGGAAAAAGAGCATGATGTGATTATTGGGAACACCTGGTATAAACAGCACCCAAGGAGATTATGGAAATGGAGGAGTCCTGATGATAAGATCAGACATCAGATTGATTACATTCTCATCAACAGAAGATTTCAAAATGCCTTAAAAGTCGCAAAAACTATACCAAGCGCTGACTGTTACAGCGACCATAGATTAATCTTAAGCAATATACATATAAAATTAAAGAAAGTCAAATATACACCAAGAAACACAAAATTTGATCTGCGGGCACTGAAATCAGTGTGATGGCATACAGGACCTGAGGTTTGCGTGAGTATCCATTGTCCCATGTCTGGCATATTGGTGTGCAGACTGGTGGTTCCTCGCCATGCAGGCAAACATTCTCCGACATCAGAGGAATCAACGATCCTACTGACTTTAGCAAGGACACCGAAGGGACCTGTTGCCCAGGACGCTCGACGAGGACGCGTCAATAGGTCTTGACCAGTATAGAACCCAGCCTCTGCATCCCTGTTAAACACATATGGGGACAACGCACATCCTTACTTGATGTCAAACTAATCTGATGTCTCACCATCTATTCTAACCGCTGCTTGTTGGTCTAGATATAGCATTTTTATGCGTTGTATTACATGTAACGGAAAGACATATCCCTCATGATTTCCCAAAGTTTGTGACGTTGTACACAGTCAATTGCCTTTGAATAATCCACAAACCGCGAGAATAAGATTACATTTAATTATCTGCAATTTAAGATACTAAATGCATATTGAGTATGTGAGCTCTTTTAAATCCAGCTTGAACCAGGATACTTTTTGTCTTCCATTGTCTTACGAAGTCTTCCCATTCTGATTTCTAGTAAATGTTGCTTGCATGACTGAGGAGAGCAACAGTTCAATAGGTGGTATCATAATGCCAGGTATCCTCCTAAACAGGAATGTTTCTCTGCTTGTGAGAAAGATCCATCTTGACATTATTTCTTCTCTGTGTGAGTGAGATCCATCCAGGCATGAATATTTCTTTGTGAGTCAGATCCACCCAAACACGAATGCTTGTCTGTGTGAGTGATCTCCATCTAGACATGAATGCTTCTCTGTGTGAGTGGGAATAGACCCTTCCCTTGATTAACTGTATGTGGTTCAAAGACACTTGTCTCCATGAACTAGATGTAGTTCATAGACACATGTCTTCATTAACTCCTTACTGTTACTGGCTCAATTACTATCACTTTTAGAGTGAGCTCGATCAAGACATGAATGCTTCTCTGTGTGAGTCAGATCCTTCCAGACATGGATTCTTCTCTGTGTTATTTAGATCTATCCAGACTTGAATGCTTCTATGTGTGAGTGAGATCAACCCAAACATGAATGCGAGTAAGATCCATCTAGACATCATTGCCTCTCTGTGTGAGTGAGATCCATCTAGGCATGAATATTTCTGTGTGATTGAGATCCATCCAAATATGAATGCTTGTCTGTGTGAGCGAGCTCCATGCATACATGAATGCTTCTCTGTGTGAGTGAGAATAGACACTTGTCTTCATTAACTGCATGCTTTCAACCCCACTGGATGAAATGGATGGTCATCATCATTCTTGATGGACAAACAACACACAATAAATGCAAGTATTGAGTGTAACGTCATGTAAAAAAACACTATACTATTTTTGTTAACAGGTACAGTACTATTTGATGGTTCACGTGCTTGGCTGATAAGCCAATGGTGCGAGGCTACCATCTCAGGGAGTATGGCTGAACGCCTCTAAGTCAGAATCCTGCCCGGATGTGCGACAATATTCTTATTCACATGCTTGGCTGGTGGGCCGGTGGTGCGAGGCTGCCATCGGAGGGTTTGCAGAGTTTCCGGCTTGGGTCAGGATGGCGGGACGTGTTTTCTTCTAGCTTGACTTAAGTCGGTTGATCAGCGGCTTGACAATCCGCCATCAGAAAACTTGCAGTTGTTACAGAATCAGATTTCTGGGTCTAAATGTTAGCGCTATGCACAAACATGGAGAGCCACGACTTCTGCCCTATGCGCCACCTTAGGCCCAAGAGGAAAGAATAGACTAGCACTGAATGATGAGGAGATAAAGGATAAATTCAATGTAGAGGTAAAGAACAGATTTGATGCATTGTCCGATATGGAAATATTATTTCAAGATGTCAACGACCAATGGGGAATATTAAAGTAATCATTCAACCAAGCAGCAGAAACAACCATCCCAAAACTAAAGATAATAAATAAGTCGCAAGAAATGGATGATGGAAGACATCTCAAAACTCATGGAAATAAAAAGAAATAACAAACATAATAAGAAAAATTAGGAAGCTTTGCAAAGAGGCAAAAAAGTCATGGCTTGAGGAAATTGAAAGGAAATTGAAAACCAACACAACATCCGGAATACCAAATTAATGCACAAAAGAATAAATGACATCACTAACAAAAGAACACACACATCAACGGGTTGCCTAAAAACCAAAGATAGCAAAATCATAATAGAAAAAGATCAGATTTTACATGCTTGGTCAGATAATGTGAAAGATCTTTATGATGATACAAGAGAAGAACAATATGATCAATGGAATAATAATGAAGGACCATCAATTTTGAAGATGGAAGTTTAGAATGCTTTTAACCATATGAAAACTGGCAAGACCCCTGGTACAGATAACATCACAATAGAAATGATCATCAATGCCTTAGAAGAATATGGAATAGACCAAGTAACCAGACTGTTGAACGCAATATATGATTCTGGAGATATAACTACTGAATTATGTAATTCTACATTTATTGCAATCCCCAAGAAATCAGGAGCCTTGGAATGTGATCAACATCGAACAATTAACAATTAGTATAATAAGCCACATCACGAAGATTTTGCTGAGAATGATCATACAAAGAGTTACGAAGAAAATACAACCCGAAATAGGAGAAGAACAATGTGGGTTTGTAGAAGGCAAGGGTACAGTAAATGCTGTAGATGTACTGAGAGCAGTAACTGAACATTCTATAAAAGTAAACAAAGATCTATAGCTTTGCTTTATTGACTACACAAAGGCTTTTGATAAAGTGAGACATGTCGACATGATAAGGATGCTTGAAGATCTATAAATTGATAGAAAAGACCTTAGACTTGTAAAAAATATATATGGAAACAACAAGCTGCCATAAGAATTGATAATGATGTAGGTAAATATCAGCCTATTAAAAGAGGCGTGAGACAGGAATGAAACTCCAGATCTTTTCTCCATGTACAGTGAAAATATTTTCAGAAATATTGAAGATATGGAAGGAATCACCATCATCAATAACATTAGATATGCAGATGATACAGTATTGATTGCAGACAATGAACAGGACCTGCAACATTTAGTAGATGTGGTTGTTGCACACGGTGAACTAGGGTTAGAATTAAATTGTAAGAAGACACAGATTATGGTTGTCACTGGGAAGAAGGAAATACTACAATGTGATATACGAGTAGATGGGCATATTCTTAAGCAAGTTAATCGGTACAGTTATCTCGGAACAGTCATAACATCTGATGGGAGATGCCTTTAAGAGATTAGAACAAGAATTGCCATGACGAAGGCAGCCTTTTGCAATGAAAAACATACTGACCAATAAAATATATCAATTGAAACAAGAAAAAGTGGTGAAGTGCTACATAGAACCTGTACTTTTGTATGGATTTGAAGCGTGGACAATGAGCAGTCAAGCTGAAAAACATCTGATGACTGTGGAAATGTGGTTTCTGAGGAAAATGCAAGGAATACCATGGACAGACAGAAAAACCAATGTACAAGTCCTTCAAGAAACAAATGAAGATCGTAAACTGATTAGAGACATTAGACGTAGACAGTCAAAATTTTTTGGACATGTTATGAGTAGAAATGACTTGGAGAACTTGGTGACAACTGGCAAGATTGAAGGGAAGAGACCAAGGGGAAGACCGAGAAGTAAATACCTGGATGGCTTAGCTACATGGCATGGTCAAGACAGGAACACGGAGCTGATCCACGACTCTGGTGATCGAGTGAGATGGCAAAGCATGACCGCCCACACTTATCGGCATGGCACATGATGGATTGAAAGACGTAAGATCAACTTCAGTGAACAAAATCATCACAGAAAGCATGACTGTGTATCTCATCCCCACTGGTCTCAGAAAAATTGCATTCAGGAACCAAATGACAGAGTCCAGAATTGAACCCACAACCTTCAAAGCATGAATCATGTGGCTTACCCACTTCACCATGGAGACACCCACTACCACCACACCCCCTTCCATGTTCTCATTTAAAATTAACAATTTCCTGCTTATGATCATGTCACCACATGTTGAAAAAGATGACAGCAACATGTAGTGACGAATTTTCACTCTGACAGCAATCTTCAGTGTATTTAGTTTTACAACATCCTCCTTCTTTCTGTTTCTATATGTAAATGATTTTAAGCCATGTAGTTGTAAAACAATGAACAGAGATTAACACAGAAACATATAACCTACCATCACTTTCTGAATTTAAATCAGATTCTTGCACATCATTCTTTCCAAATGTGGGACTATCTATGCCCAGATCCCAAGCATAACTGTCTGCATAGTATACCTGAAATGATGGGTTTATATAACAAAGTGTAAGTGACATACAATAATAAGCAACAAACTGTACTGTAAGTGACATACAATAATAAGTAACAAACTATACTGTAAGTGACATACAATAATAAGTAACAAACTATACTTCTTCTTCTTCTGCGTACATCCGGAGTTTTTTTCCGGAAATGATTGCGTTGTGCCTGTTTACAGCAGAGCTGCGTTCTTGCGCCGTTAGGCCGACACATCCGACTTCTGCGGGCATTTGTTGACCGGGTTAACCTTCCCGGACAAACTATACTGTAAGTGACATACAATAATAAGTAACAAACTATACTGTAAGTGACATACAATAATAAGTAACAAACTATACTGCAAGTGACATATAATAATAAGTAACAAACTATACTGTAAGTGACATACAATAATAATTAACAAACTAAAAGAGACATACAATAATAATTAACAAACTATACTGTTGAGTGACACACAATAATAAGTAACAAACTATACTGTAAGTGACATACAATAATAAGTAACGAACTATACTGTTGAGTGACATACAACAATAAGTAACAAACTATACTGTAAGTGACATACAATAATAAGTAACGAACTATACTGTAAGTGACATACAATAATAAGTAACAAACTATACTGTAAGTGACATACAATAATAAGTAACAAACTATACTGTAAGTGACATACAATAATAAGTAACAAACTATACTGTAAGTGACATACAATAATAAGTAACGAACTATACTGTAAGTGACATACAATAATAAGTAACAAACTATACTGAAGTGACATACAATAATAAGTAACAAACTATACTGTAAGTGACATACAATAATAAGTAACAAACTATACTGTTGAGTGACATACAATAATAAGTAACAAACGATACTGTTAAGTGCAGGATGGTAACAGGAAACACTGTCAGTGCTTGCTGCTTGCTTGCGTTTGCTGGCCATGAACTCCAGCGCAAGATCCTGTATGTCGGATGAAGACATCCTGTTGTCCAACATCAGTGTGATGTCATACCGGACCTGAGGTTTGCGTGAGTATCCGTTGTCCCATGTCTGACTTATTGGTGCGCAGACTGGTGGTTTCTCGCCATGCAGGCAGATACTCTCCGACTTCGAAAGAATCAACGGTCCTACTACATTAGCCTGGACCCCGAAGGTACCTGTTGCCAAAGGCGCACGACTAGGACGTGTTAGTAGGTCTTGGCCAGTATAGAACCTGGCCCTGGTGCCTTGGAAACACCTCAGCGTCCCACACTGTCAGTATAACAATACATCCAGCAAATGGAATGTGAATGCCGAAATAATATCATTATTAGCATCAGTAAAACTAACAATGCTGACAAGCAAAAGACAAACACAACTATACCAATATTTGAAGCAAACAAGGCTAAGATTCACATTTCTAAAATAGAAAGTAATAACTGGTTCACAACCAATACAGAATATCCACTCTTCCTAGCATTACTGTCTGCTGAATACTTATGTATATTTTGGTTTAGTACACACTTGCTTTCTGCAAACTGAGAATGCTGGCAACAAAAAGTTATTAAGATTATATTCTCTTCCTTGTTCTTGCAGCTATAGTATTCTCATTCATTCATTAATTCAGGAGCTTGTCCCTTGCAGAACCTCGCTCCCATAAAAACCTTCCGGAAAACTTCTCAATCACAAGCAAGATGTCCCGCATCCAATACACCCATCTGGAGATCATCCACCACATCCTACACCCATTGTCTCTTTGGCCTTCCTCTTCCTTTCTTCCCAGGCATATACCCCTCCATTATTGTTCTCTCCAAACTTTCATGACGTTTCAAGTGACCAAAATATTTCAGTTTTTTTTTGTTTTTTTCAATATAGTATTCTACAAAACAATAAACTCATGAAAAACTAACTCCTATGGTATATCTGTAACAATCAATAACTGTAGTTGGATCATTTTTCTTCACATTATGACTCCTACAGATTTTGTTCACTATTCTGATATCTGTAATATGTCCATGGCCTGGTGTCCACAGTTGTCAAATTTTGTAATGGATGTTTACACTAGTTTATATTAGCTGTCATCCAATGATTCATCCATACACATATTTTACAACATTAGTCAACAGCCTAATGAGAATACATAATGCTTGTTTAGATGCACAATATTCTGTCAATGCACGAGAGATGATTTATTTTACACACACATGACTAAATAAGATTTATGTACAATCAACTGCATAAACCATTTCACCAAACGTCTACCAAGAATTATGATGAGAACAAGAAAGAAAATAAAAGTTGGATTCATTGAAAAGTACGGAATTGTTGAAGGAAAAGGTATAAATAATGCAATATACACATTACATACTAATAGCGAGATGAATAGTTGCACGGAAAGACATATATTTGTGCTTTATAGGTCATACTAAGGCATTTGATCAAGTGAAACATATTTATGTTGTATAGATCATACTAAGGCATTTGATCAAGTGAAACATCAAGAAATGATTTATTTTCAAAAACGGAGGTCAGCATGGTTGAATTAATAAGAGCGCTCATCCTTAAACATCTGGTGTGCTGATGCCGAGATAACGGGCTCAACAGCTACACCGGTCAGTTGGACTAAAATGTTGACTTCTCATCCTTGACTTGTGGACATAAATTACAAGTACTTCTAAAGTCGGAATGGATTTGGCTGATGGCGGGGGACACTGGTAATAAGGAAAGCTAATCCACATGCAAAAATCAGTCCAGAGCAATAGAAGCACGTGTTTGGACTATGCTATGTTCAAAGCGACTAGCGTGAAAAAAAAAAAATTATGGATGATATTAACAATGATGCGAAATCAACAAACTGACTTCTATGACAAGGGATATCCTCTCAACCGATGTAAAGTTCACACCACTTGACTATTATCTGTTGTAGGATCACTACAATGATTCTCCACACTATATATTACCTGTTTCTTTTGTTTTGTTGGGCCTTAGACTTTCTTTGTGTTTTCTTTTAAAGATGCTTTCTTTGGAGGTTCAGTCTTTTTCTCTGGTTCATTTTCTTTAGAAATAGATTATATGCGTGGCATTATGATACTGGTAGATACATAATATAATATATTCAGTGAATACATTAGCATGCTGTCAATGTGATTTATCAAACTGGGGAACATATCCTCCTCACTGTCCATCTCCAACTTTTTTTTTCTCCTCCTCCTCTCTGTCTCACATGTACATAAAGTTATCAGGTTTCTCACTTGCAGTTGTTCTTGTAATGTCAACATAAGAAACTCAAGTGTTTTAATGTATGTTGCTACACTTGAGAGCTCACAGAGACACCACAATAACTTTGTTGTTTGTCTCTGTGGCTAATGTCCAGCCCACAATTTACAAAGTATGTCAGTCTTAAAGTATATGTTCAGCTGTCTATTCTACCTGTCCAGATATGCACAGGGGTGACTCGTCCAACTTCAGTTTGTGTAGTGACTATTCTAGACACTACGGTTCAGGTTTGCTGAATTTAACCGGATTTTTTTTTTTTTTGCGGTTACCTTCAGTTGTTTGTTTTTGTGTCTCCAATATGAGGACGTTGCGCGTACTCATGATGTTAAATTATACAATTATTTCAACATCGTGTTAAGGGACGCAGAGGTGTTTCCAAGGTACCAGGGCTGGCTTCTATACTGGCCAAGACCTACTGATGCATCCTCGCTGAGCGTCCTGGGCAACAGGTCCCTTTGGGGTCCTGGCTAAAGTCAGTAGGATCGTTGATTCTTCCGAAGTCGGAGAGTGTCTGCCTGCACGGCGAGGAACCACCAGTCTGCACACCAATAAGCCAGACATGGGACAATGGATACTCACGCAAACTTCAGGTCCTGTATGACATCACACTGATGTTGGACAACAGGATGTCCTCATCCGGCATACAGGACTTCGCGCTGGAGTTCACGGCCAGCGAACACAAGCAAGCAAGCAGCATTGTGTTAAAACAGACACTGATTACTTGATATAGTTTTTCCCTCCCCATTTTGTGTTCTGAATTTCTGTCGCTTCGGGAATCCTTGTTATATCAGAGAGCCAGGCTACCTATTCTAAGTTGTAAGTAAACTTGTAAATACCATTTTATGAGACGTATTACGTTGTTCTACTATGTGTTATTAAATTTAGCATCAATTTTTACGTGTATTTTGTAATTTTCCACCATACGTGTATTTTGTAATTTTCCACCATTTAAGTTAGCAGTCAATCTCACACTGAAATTATGAAAATCGCATGCTGTAATGTGGTATTTCAATGGCGGGAGATAGCAGTTTTCCTTGTCATACTCCAGCTATGACGATTTAATATTGTTATGGAGTATTCACAGCGATTAATATGATCATGAATGCATGTGTACATTCAACACCCATTATTATATTTATGTGCAATTTTTTCTCACTCTACAAGGATAGGATCATCGATAATTTTGCAAGTTTTCAATGGGACTACTCAGGTAAAAATGGATTTCCGCCTTGCGCTGACAAGACAGCGCGTGCAGTAGCGCACACGGTCTGACGTCATCACAGCATGACGTGGAGGTGTATATATCTGTGTGTATGTGTGTGTATATAAACTGGCAGCAGTTATCTTTCCTTCAGTTAGACCACGGCAGTTGTAATCTTCCTTGGCGTCAGTGTTACCAACAGTTTTGTGATAAAAATTACAATAACTGTGTCATTGTCTTGTAACATGTCAATATTGTTGTTAAGGATGTTAAGAACATGACATCATGGTGCAGATGAACATGGTGATGTCATAAGGACAGTTTAAATATGGCCACTACACTTTTGACATGCACTAAAGAGGAGCTGCATTCTGTTGCAGCTTTTTGATCAGCAAAGGGGTGAAACCTATATAAATTCATCGGCGAATGAAGGTCCAGTACAGTGATACATACCTGTCCGTCCAGCAAGTGTAGGATTTGAGTAGGAAGTTTCCAAATTTTTCAGTCCGATGAAGAGGTATAGCAGGTGATGCATGAGTGGTTACACACATGACCAAGATAATTGTATTCTACAGGAATCCAAGCAATTTATTGACGCAGTGGTGACTACATTGAAAAATTATACATTTGTTCTGGACTTTTTCAGAATATATTCACTCACACACACACACAAACATTTAAGGTTTTCATTTGAAGCCCCCTCGTATAATGAAGTAGCACAACGAATCTTTTCATCCGAAATCAACAAAACACATTGTCATATTTCAATGTCACCAGGGTAGTTTTAAAGAGACTGTCATATCTTTCTGCTGAGATAATTTTGGTTTACTCGAGTGAATAGTGGACGCATCGGTGTATCTTAGTAACCTTTGGTCATTTTTTGTGAAAAGCACACTGAAGTGACTATGAGGACAAACTGAGGTATTGTCACAGTGGGTGAAACTCATGAAATATGTGACAGGTAACAAGAGAGCATGAAAAGTCAATTCACAAGCACTGATGGACACTGAAATGATAACAAGACCAGGACCAAGACTGGACAAGACCTTGGAGGACCTCTATATAATGCCTCAAATCCACATACTGTGTCTGCAGTCTGGCTAAGGTTGCAAGGATTCCTTTACCTCTCCACATTATTTCTCATGCTATATCAATGGCCTCAAGGTTGTTCCACAAAGCGATATTTCTATGTATTACAAGTAATGTGAGACCGACTCTGACACACACAGAGACAGAGAGAGAGAGATAGTAGAGAGTGTGAGAGATAGTTGGGACAGACACTCAGACAGACACACAGACTTTCTGAAAGTGACAGACAGCAAGCTGTCATTTCGTGTCTGAGCAAGACAACAACCATACTAATAGTTCTCTGACAGACCTGTAGCTGTGGGCTGACATGATCATCTATCTTCTGCCGTTCATCTCCCAAAGGAGCATGGGCCCTCAACCAACACATGCCAAGTCCTTTGTAGTCTTGTTCACAATTTGTTCAAATGTTTCTACAGAATGCAGTAGCCAGTCTCATGCTAACCTTCTTGTGTCACCTCTTACAACATGAATGTAGGTTACATTGTTGTTATTCTTGGCTTCCCTTATGGGCTCCATGAACACACTTTGATGTCAGTCAGAAACACATCTTCCGTTAACTGCTGAGCCATGTTTAATGTTCCTTTACAATATCTAGCAATAAAATCGTCACCTGCTGTCTATCCAAGTTACAATAAAATTATCAGATGCCCCTTTATAGTTAATTAGTGAGCCATCAGATTGTCTGCATATTGGCCCATTCAGTTCATAAATGCTCGGATTCTTCCCTCCTCAGTGTCTTCCTCTGCATCTAGTGGTCGATGGCATCAGTTCTATGTTGGCTGACTATTCTGCTTTGGTTCCCAGTATAACACTCCTCTCTGGTTTTACCACTTTTCACTTGATGTTCTTGTAGTCTGCTCAAGATTGCAGATTTGTAGTATCTTGATTTGTTTAATTGCCCCACCATGCTCATCATCATCATGTGCCATGCCGGTGAGCGTGGCCGGTAAGCCTCAAAGTTCTGCCGTAAGTTGCTGAGATGTAGTTTCTCATAGTCAGAGATCTCAGCAAACTCTTCTGGTGCGTAAATCTCACTGATGGAGGACGGGAGGTCAATAAAGTTTATGCTGGAGAACTCCATTGATCTAGAGATATTTCTCTCTCTTAGAGTAGACACAGTCTCCTTCTTACTCTTGTCTGTCAATATACACATAAATGTCTTATACAAACTATACATGCTGTTAGTGTCTGTAAGACAGACAGAGAGACAGAAACAAGGTTAGATACAAGAGAGAAAGACAGGATGCAACATGGCGCAAGACAATATAAGACAAATGAAGACAGAGATGGGGATAGAGACAGACATTAAAACGAAGGCAAATATGTGAGACAAAGACAAAAATATAAAGACAATATCAAAAGTTGGAAAGAAAGAGGATGTCAGACTACAATCAGTGTAAGAGATAGAGTGCTGAAGACCCACTGCTGTTGACCTTCGCTGTGAAGACAACTGATCTGATCTGATTAAACATACAATGTAACCTCAAAGCAGATACTGCTGTAGAAGTCACAAGTGTTTGAGCTTCCAAAATAACAGGTAATGATATAACAAGTTGATGTGACCATCTCCATTACTCACATTTGCTTCCCAAAGATTCTGACAATTATCCAGCACCAATTTTACCATGATGGGTGGACCTTACGGCTGTTCTGGTCAGGACAAGCTCTAATCTGACGAATGCTGGGCACTGAACCCTGGGCCAGTCACTGGTAATGAGGCGGGGTGTCAGTTCCCTATCTCATCAGCTTTTATGACTAAAGTGGGTACCAGGTAATGTCATGGGAAGGAAACGTGGTATGATTTCTACACCACCCACCAAGTGCTGACTGTCTATAAAGGGGTCTCTCTAAGTTTGTTGCATATCCTTTACAGGATGTAGCAGTCAACTCTAGCATTTTTTGTCTGTGATTCCTGGGCAAGTTTACGTTCAGTAGTTTGCCATTACTTTCTGAATGACCGGTACCCATACCACTGTATGTAAACCAATGCAAGGTCTGTAGCCAAATCGTCCACAGTTGTGTTTCGAATTGGTATGTGGGATTACAAATTGCATTCGTAGCCCTTTCACCACAGATCCAGCTAAAGGGGTCTAAAGTGTAATATGCCCATTGCATGCCAAGGTAAGTAAAGGCATCATTTACTTACATCAAACAGAGAGCGGTTTGGCAAGACATCTGAAAGGTGATGTGTTTTCTCGTGTCAATCTCTCAATATATATGCTAAGTGTATGGTCACTTCAAGAGGTGGAATTCTACATCTAATTATGTATGAGAGACAATGGCTATGGCCATTGACTAGTATAGTCACTGACCAGAAAGAAAGCAATGACAAACTACCTTCTACAAAACTTGCCAAGACACCATAACAACCATGTAAGAAAACATAATAAGAGATCTGGTGACGAGACCCCCAGGCCACGCAGATCAGATAACAATGGGGAAGCGTGTGACACAGGGGCCAGCACTAGTAATCGTGATGATGGAGTTAATCCCGACTGTGTTACCAAACCCCTGTGTCACTCTAAGAAACAAAGTGAGAATAGGAACGTGAAATGTGAGAAGTCTGAATGACGGAAAGCTTAAAGTAGTATGTGATGAAATTGAGGATAAATATTCAAATTTTAGGAATTAGTGAACATTGCTGGAGAGGCAAAGGACATTTTACAAATGAAAATGAAAGCTTTTTCAAATATTCTGGTAGAGATGTTGGAGGCCAGAGCAGAGTGTTTAGATAAAACAACTGCAAAAGCTTAAACTGGATATAACCCACTTAGTTTTTTTTCTTCCTTTTTTGCGCTCGCTCGCTTTGAACTCAAGCGTAGTCCATACACACTGCTTTAATAGTGGTTGACTGAATTTTGCGTGTGGATTAGCTTTACCTATTAATAGTGTCCCTTGCCACCAGGTGAACCCACTCCGACTTCAGAGGTAACCCAGTTAGTGATAGACTCCTCACTATCAGATTCAAAGGCCGTCCAAAAAATACAACTCTTATACAGATATACGCACCTACTTCAGCAGCAGAGGAGGACGAAATTGAAGATTTTTACAGCACACTGCAAGACACATTAAATAAGATATAGCAATAATAATGGGAGATTTTAATGCAAAAGTAGGTACAGGAAGAGCTGAAAATGAGAGACACGTTTTAGGAAACTTTGGATTGGGAAATAGAAATCATGCAGGTGACAAATTAATTGAATTTTGCACAGAAAATGAGTTAACGATAGCCAACACGCTTTTTAAACAACGCCCCAGAAGACTCTTCACATGGAAGTCCCCGGACAGCATTACCAAAAATCAGATAGATTATATTTTAATACATAGAAGATGGAGATCAAGCATAACATCTGCAAAATCCCTACGAAGTGCAGACTGTGATACAGATCATCAGTTATTAGAAGCAGATCTGAAATTAAAACTCAAAAATCTTACCCGAGGACCGAGGCCCCTTTGTTTTGATCTCACAAAAATACCAGATGCATACAACGCAGATGTGAGGAATCGTTTTCGGGTCTTGATGTCTATACAAGAGGAAACGAAACCTGATGAACTGGCAGTACAAGCTAGAGATATCTTGATAACAGCAGCCAAAGAATTAATTCCGACCAAGAAAAAGCAACATAAGCCATGCATTACATCAGACACGTTAGAATTAATAAAACAACGAAGGAAAATGGAACAGAAAGGAGGTGAATCCGATAGTAGGATGAAGTATAAATCTTTAACTCAAGAAATAAGAAAAAACACAAGAAAGGAAACAAAATCAATATATACAAGATTGCGGAACCAGACTAGACCAATATCATCAGACTGGAAGAGATTGCTAAATGTTCAAAGAAATAAAGTTATTGACAAGAAATGTTCAACCTCAATTAAATGTTATCTGTGACAAGATGGGAAAATACCATAAGAGAATCTAGACAAATTCTAGAAAGATGGCAAAAATACTGCAGTGGAATGTATGATATGAATGACAGTGAGGATATGAATGAGATACATGAACCAATGACAGCAGAGACAGAACATGAACCCTCATTAGATGAAATTGCATGGGCAATAGAGAACCTGAAGAATGGTAAATCACCTGGATGTGATGAGATACCAGCTGAACTAATTAAAGTGGGAGGAGAAGAAAGCATACAAATCTATCACGCATTATGTAAAATGATATGGAAATATGGTATATGGCCAAAAAATTGGAAGAGAACTATCTTCATTCCAATACCAAAAAAGAGCAACCTGAAATTATGCACCAACTATAGAACTGTTGCCCTGATCAGTCATGCAAGTAAAATTCTACTAACAATCATAATGGGAAGACTTCGTAAGAAAATGGAAGAAGAGATTAATGTGGTTCAAGCTGGATTTTGACAAGGAAGAGGAACAAGAGATCACATTCTCAATATGCGTTTAATAATAGAGAAGTGCAGAGAATTTAATGTAAACCTATTCTCATGTTTTGTGGATTATTCAAAGGCATTTGACTGTGTACAACATCAGAAACTTTGGGAAATCATGAGGAATATGGGCTTTCCATCACATGTAATACAACTCATAAACATGGTCTATCGAGACCAACAAGCAGCGGTTAGAATAGATGGCGATATATCAGACTGGTTTGACATCAAGCAAGGAGTTCGTCAGGGCTGCGTGCTGTCACCCTATTTGTTTAACCTGTACGCCGAAAATATGATGAGAAATGTAAGAGATGATATAAACAGGGAGCTATATGATGCCCTAAATATCGGCAGTCATGACATACCAGAGATTCGGTAACCTGATGATACAGTATTGATATCTACAACACAAAATGGTATAGAAAACCTGATAGCTTCAACCCAATTGAATAGTGAAAATCACAACTTATATCTTAACATAGCAAAAACAAAGATAATGCATACAGATAAAACTACTATGGAGAAAGAAATATATGTTCATGAGGAAAAATTGGACGTGATGGAAAATTTTGAATATCTTGGTTCATTGATTACCAACAACGGTGACACAATGAAAGAAATTAAACGACAACTATCAATTGCTCTTCAAAGACTACAGCAACTGAATAAATTATGGAGTGGCTTAAAAAAAAGTGTTTTAATGTTATGTTTATGGAGTGGGACAGATAGAACTACAAACATTAGATTTTTCAGAGCATGCATCTTTCCCATTGCAACATACGCCTGTGAGACTTGGACACTTACTAAACAAGCTGAACAGCGCATAAATGCCTTTGAATATAAATGTTATAGACGAGTTCTAAAAATATCTTGGATAAAGAAAATAACACATGCATCCATGCTTCAAGAGCTGAATATTGAAGAAGGTTGGCTATTAAAGACGATAAAACAAAGAAAATTTAAATATTGTGGTCACTTGAAACA
Source organism: Cepaea hortensis (assembly GCA_963921405.1). NCBI lineage: Eukaryota > Metazoa > Mollusca > Gastropoda > Stylommatophora > Helicidae > Cepaea > Cepaea hortensis. The sequence continues at coordinate 254,904,130 of OY992876.1, forward strand.
TCATGGAAGTTTGGAGAGAACAATAACAGAGGGGTATATGCCTGGGAAGAGAGGAAGAGAAAGGCCAAAGAGAAGATGGGTGCAGGATATGGCGGATGATCTCCAGATGGGTGTATCGGATGGGGGACATCTTGCTTATGATAGAGAGGTTTTCCGGAAGATTGTTATGGGAGCAAGGTTCTGCAAATGACATGCTACTTACTCTATGAATGAATGAATGAATGATCATCATTTATTCTCATTTTAAATGTAACCATCACACTGATCAAACATTTAATCATAATCCTCATTACTTTAATCATAATCATCACCTTTATTTATCCTTTTGAACCTCACCATCATCTTCTCATTCTCTTCCCACCCCCGTTTCACTAGAATCATCAAAATTATCATCAGTCTAGTAGTCATAGTTATCTTTTTATTATCATTTCTCATCATCATCATCATGTTATTTTTATCAAAATTATCAATATCTTTTTTTCATCATCTGTTTAATATAACATCAGACCAGTTTCCAGTTACCATTTTAATCATCATCAGCCTAGTCATCATAATTTCTAACTTTTAAATCATCATCAAAGTCTCAGTGGCGAAGTGGTTATGCAACCTGCCTCATGCTCTGAAGGTTGTGGGTTTAATTCTAGCCTACAACATTCGGTTCAAGCGAGCAGCTTTCTATGAGACTCCTGGAAGTCCTCGCTGGAGCCACAGAGTTTGTGATTTGTGTAACGCTTTCAGCAGGCCACCCTGCGGGAAGCAACCGAGCCATTTGGGATAAAACCCGGTGCAATTAAGTCAATCCTCTTGCCTTTAAAATCATCATCATCATGTTATATAATCCACTGTTGTAATGACATTTTTGCCGTGAATGAGGTACCGCTGGATTTCATTTGTCCATGGTCATGACACTAGATTGCTTGTCTGTCCAGCTATTTGTTTCATTACAGTGATATCATTATCATTACAAGAGCAACTTATTAGCAGAAATTTCTCCATATATGCTGGTGTGTTGGGAAATGAGCAGACGGAAAGACTGATTGGGTCTGCATCCCTTAGTGGAGTAGTGGTGCACGATAAGGCAGATGTGATCGGAGCCCTTTGGGATCATATGTATAGTGCAGAAGAATGGATAGATCATCACGGCCTGGAGAGAATGGTGCTGCAGGGAGTGATCAGAGGATCTGGCCAACACTAAAGACTATGAGGAAAGGCCAGACGGACACATATAATCAGACTGCTACTGCTACCATTAGTATTGGGACTCTTCGCTAGCTGTTGCAGATGAGGACGGAGCATGTATGGGAATGTCCCGAGCGCTGGTTGTGATGTCCGTTCTTGAATCAACTCTTCTTGTTCACCTTCAGACGTCAGTATGAATAAATGCGAAGAAAGCCGCAGTCAACTCAAGATTTTAAGCTTGTTGATATTCCCATAAAGTTTGTCCTCAAATGGAGCGGGTGTACGCCAGCATAACTTTCTTCGTTCTGCAAATGTTGGCCACTCCCACAACAAATAAGTCACTATACTTGCTAGACTAGCTATTTCACCAGTTCCGCAGTTACATTCATCTGTATCTACCATCTTTAGTTGATTAAACATGCCATATATGTCAGCATTATCAGATATGATAGTCTTCAATACACCGTATAAACTATTTGTAGAAAGGCACTTTTTGACTCCTTTACCATTACCAGGACGTCGCAATCAACCCCAACATTGTAATAATTTACGAGGCAGTTTTTTATGTTTGCAGAAATGCAAATCCCAGCATACTTTGTTATTTCTTGCCAAGTCAACGTTAAGCAGTTTGCCATTGCTTTCTAAATGAAAAGTCGACGTTAAGTCCAAACCGACGCGTGTAGGAAACGATCCCGCTACCTCGTTGTCAAAGACAAAGAAACAAAAAACAGAAATAAAATGACAACTTACTTACCGACATGAAACACAAGCACAGCCATCCAGACACGCAACTATGATGACTTACCAGATTTTTATAAGCCGCTCTTAAACGTTTAAAGGTTAACTTTTAATACAGCTTTATTCTTTATAGATTTAAATTTTCTAGCATTTTTATCAAGTTATAAATTATTTTGGTGCATTATAACATTTTATAATATGTTTTTACATGTAATTATTTTAAAAATTTAGTGAAACAATAGCAACTTATTAAATGTCCAATTGATAAAAGTTGTACATTGCATACTGGTAAACAGTGGCCTCTTATGGTGGCCGCCTGTTATAGACTTTAGTTTCAAATACTGTTTTGTGAACCACTGAACTAGTTACCTCAAGCCATGGTACACAACCTGTGGTGATATTGACAGATGCAAAATCCGTAATAGAGGCGCTCCTGTCTGGGAAATTGCCAGTTCTAAGGACACTACTTTCTGAACTTAGCAGTCAGCGTAAGATCACCATATAGTGGATACCATCCCACTGTGGAGTACCCGGAAACGACAGAGCTGATCGATTGGCTAAGGAAGGAGCCAAAGAAGAACAACCTGATGTGCCCGTTATATATCACCGAAAGAAAAGAATGATCAAATCAATCAGAAGGCCACCAAATCCTACTCAAGACGACTACCACGTTATAAATAGACCAGAACAGGTCATTCTTCTGCGCCTCAGAACAGGACACAATAGATTACGCAATCACATGTATACAAAATTCAAGATTGGTGACTCAGCCATGTGCACATGTGGTTTGGCAGACAGCAGAGCACATACTCCAGGATTGCCAAAACTACAACATATCCAGGCGAACCTTCTGGCCTAGAGAGACAACAGTGGCAGATAAACTCTGTGGACCGCTGAGTGAACTAAAAAAAGACTGTTAGATTCATACAAGAGATACCATTGCAGTTATAAACATATTTCAGGCGAACGAAAGAAGAAGAAGAAGAACCTCAAGCGAAAACAAGTCTTAACAATCGAGAGGGTCGACTTTATTGCCCCGGGTTTTATCCCATATGACTCGGTCTCCTTCGGCAGGATGACCTGCCGAAAGCATCACACAAAGCAAGAACTCCGTAGCTCCGGCGACGACCCCCAAGAGTCTCCGAGAAAATTGCGCGCGTGAACCGAAAGACGTAGCCCGGAATCGAACCCACAATCTTTGGAGCGCGAGGCAAACGGTTCGACGACTTCGCCACGGAGACACACTTTCCTAACACTACTGTATGGCACAGAAGCCTGGATACTGACCAAGCAACTAGAAATGTGGATATACAGACGAATGTGTCGAATTTCATGGAAACAAAAACAATCAAATACAGAAGTTCTATAGTATGTCCACATTTGTTTGCCTTCATTCACGATCAATTATTTTGAAAACTGTCTGTTGCATCGTTATGAAATTTTTCCAGCCGTCTTATATTTACCCCCACCCAAGGAATATGTCTTTGATAGTTCCAAAAACAACTTAAATCATTGAAAGCGGCGACATTCCTTTGATGTTTTGCTCAACAACTAGTGATTTCTCGCTAACAAAGTTATTTTTACGGTAATGGGGACCTGCAAATTCTGATGACACACAAAGGCGTATCCGGATTCGTATGGGAGTGGGTGCAATGAAAGAATCCATCCTTTCTCCATAGTCCTCTTCCTCTTTCAACACATGGTCCTGACGTTTTTTCCAGTAACTTTTATCAATATTTAATAACGCGGACAGACAGACAGACAGACAGACAGACAGACAGAAAGGTAGGTAGGTAGGTAGAAAGGTAGAAAGGTAGGTGGGTGGGTGGGTGGATGGCTGGCTGGCTGGCTGACTGGGTCGGTCAGTCGGTCGATCGGTGGGTGGGTGGGTGGGTGGGCAGGCAGACAGACAGACAGATAGATTAGATAGATAGATAAATAGATAGATAGATAGATAGATAGATAGATAGATAGATAGATAGATAGATAGATAGATAGATATCGGTAGGTCGGTCGGTCGGTCGGTGGGTCGGTCGGTTGGTTTGGGTCGGCCGGCAGGCAGGCAGGCAGACAGACAGATTAGATAGATAGATAGATAGATAGATAGATAGATAGATAGATAGATAGATAGATAGATAGATAGATAGATAGATAGATAGATAGATAGATAGATAGATCGATCGATAGATCGATAGATCGATAGATAGATAGATATCTATTGGTCGGTCGGTCGGTCGGCCGGCAGGCAGGCAGGCAGGCAGGTAGGTAGGTAGGTAGATAGATTAGATAGATAGATAGATAGATAGATAGATAGATAGATAGATAGATAGATAGATAGATAGATAGATAGATAGATAGATAGATAGATAGATAGATAGATATCGGTATGTCGGTCGGTCGGTCAGCAGGCAGGCAGGTAGATAGGTAGATTAGATAGATAGATAGATAGACAGACAGAGAGACAGACAGACAGACAGACAGACAGACAGACAGACAGACAGACAGACAGATAGATAGATAGATAGATAGATAGATAGATAGATAGATAGATAGATAGATAGATAGATAGATAGATAGATAGATAGATAGATAGATAGATAGATAGATCGATCGATCGATCCCCGCCTGGAGCCGGGCCGAGCCAGCTAGTTTATTTATATAATCATGTTTCATGAAAGAACCCACAGTTTGACGACACCTCTGAACTATAACACTCAGTCTGTGCAAAAACGAAAGACCGCCAGACAATTTTAAAAATAGCGCGAATATGTCTTGCTGGAGCTGTAATACTCTTAATATTAAGGCATTAATGGCGAGCCCGTAAAATATATACCGCATATAAGCAAAAATTGAAATCTGCTGTACAATCTCCAGAACAAAATTTTTTTTGTTGGGTGGACATAATGATATTATTGAATTTTATATTGAGGCAATAAAAAAAAAAAAAAAAAAAAAAAACACTATAGAAAAATTGGGAATGAAAAGAGGTATACTGATATGTTTTTCATATCGGATATTTATTAGTGATAGATAGGCCTTGAAAAACCAAATCTAATGGTACTTCAATGATGTCTGTATGTCAATTATAAGCGGGGATATTCACATTTGAGTGTCGGGATCTTGAACCCCAAAAAAAAAACATTATCATATTTCTCTGTCTACGCAGCTCTCCTTTGCGTCCCAATTGGAGTGTCTCCAACATAATGTCTCCAACAGACACTACCAGTATTTTTTCACTTACAGTTAATTCTAAAATAATAAATTGTACTGCCTGTCCGTGTGAGATTCAGATTGTCTCAAAAGGGTCATAGACGGATATGAAAACTAGACTTCCGGTCGCGAACATGGAGGATAGCCAATGAAACGGTGAAGGCCTCTGAAGTGTTTGTGCTCGTGGCTACCATTTGCATTCGCAATTTCCTTATGTTGGACTGGAAGTGCATGGTTCCGTCACCCTGCTACTAAGTTGAGTGTGTGGCGCGACACTCTACACTATGAATTTCACGAGAAATGCTTTTACAGCTGCCCGAGGTTGTTTGGAGCGTGAACTGCATGTTTGGAGCAATGGCGGCTGGCTGTGTCGTAGAATTTGCCGGTTTTTGCCTTATGCAGAAATGTGTGGCTGCTGATCTTCTAGTGACTGCCGCCTCCATCGACGATGAACTGTATTTCCATGAAGGACTTTTGTGTTGGCATTCTGGCGACGACATTATGTGTAGTGAAATGTTTTTACACCTGTCCGGGGTTGTTTGTAGCGTGAACTGCATGTTCGGTAAAATGGCGTAGCTGGCTAGAAAACATCTGGAAACGGAGCAAACGACATCTGGAAATAAAAAGACTATGTAGGTGAACACATAGAGAAAAACATCCGGATGGGAAAATGACTGCCGCTTCCATCAAAGATGAACTGTGTGTTTCGTGGAGGACTTTTGTGTTGACATTCTGGCGGCTGCATTGTGCACAGGGTAATGCTTTTACTATCTGTCCGCGGTTGTCTGTGGCGTGAACTGCATGTTGGCTTTGTCGAAAAACTGACGGGTTTTGCCTTGTGCGGTTGTGTGTGGCTGCTGGTTTTCTACCCACTGCCGCTTCCATCGAAGATGAAATGTATTTTCGTGGAAGACTTTTGTGTTGACATTCTGGCGGCGGCATTATGCACAGTGTACCTGTGCGGGCTGTTGGTTGTCGAGACTCCTGTCTTTTCCACTTTTCACATGGGGCAGTGAGGAGCACTTTATGTGATATTCACTGGCACAGGAACGGGGGGGGGGGGGGGGGGAACTGTGTGGCATCTTTAGAAAAAAAAAAATAATAGTAATACGGTAAAACCAGTGTCTGGGACGAACTTGCTAATTTAATGTCTTAACCACGGGCAACATCGATACCTCTCAGCCACCACTGTACACCTGTTCTTTGAAATTATTGTTGGAAATAAGCAGCACAACTGGAAAATTGATCTTTACTGTTTGAAAATCTAGACATAACACTTGCCGTCGCTGACCTTGCACAGTGCGTGTTTTGTGTGGCGCTTTCGACAGACTGTCCCGCAGAAAGTGACACTGCTATACTATGCTATACAACCCAGTGTAATGAAGTCGTTACTCTTGCTTTAACACCACACTCCCCCCCCCCCCTTTTTTTTTTTTAATTGCGAAAACAGTTCCAATGAATAGAACTAACACCCTTTCTCTCATTGTCTCCAACTGCTTTTCTCATCGGACGTAAATTACAAGTACATCGGCGTGGATTCGACTGAGGGCGAGGGACACTGGTAATAGGGAAAGCTAATTTACACACAAAAATCAATACAAAATCAATTCAGTGCACTAGAAGTAGCAGCCCGTGTATTAAATACGCTTGAGTTAAAAGCGAGCGACTGCACACACACAAATTGACTGATTTTTGCATCTCTTGTTTTTTATCTCTCTCTCCCTCTCTCTCTATATATCTCTCTCCTTCTCTGTCTTTCCCTCTCTCTATTTCTGTCTATCTCTCCCACTCTGTCTCTTTCTCTATGTGTGTCTATCTCTCCCACTGTCTGTCTATGTCTCTATTTATGTCTATTTCTCTCTCATTCATTATGTCCATCACTCTCCGTCAAAACCTTTAATAGGCCGCCAGTGATTTGGCAGTAGTTAACTTTGCGTTGATGTCCATGGTATTCGTCGTCGGCAATCAGAAAGTTAAAATTTAGTTGCATATCTTTTACAGGACGTGGTCGTCAACTCCAGCGTTGTTTGTCTGTATGTGATTTCTTAGCAAGTTTACGTTCACTAATTTGCCATTGCTTTCTGAACGACCGGCACTCATACCTTTGTATGGAAAACAACGCAAGGCGGCCTGCTTCCAAATCGCCCACAGTTGTGTTTCAATCGCGGTGTGCGGGATACGAATCGCATTCGTAACCCCTTCGCTACAGAGCCGACCGGTTCAGAAAGCAATGGAAAGACACACAACTAACATTCCGTGGTAAATCACAATCAATCAATACATATTTGAGATGGTGGCAACATCCTGTACAGACAGGGAGATAGACAAGGTGGGAAAAGTGGAAGCACGTCAGATATATGGCCCTAGAAATTATGGACTTCTTTCTACTCCGTGGCTATCCTGATCGTGTCTTATCGTTTGTTTTTCGTCGCTCTCAGCTCATAGCCGCGAAGAGGCTCTCCAACTCCCACCCCCTCCCTCCCCCATCACCCATAAAGAACAACATTAACAAACTTTAACCCTTAATTAACCCAGTTAACTGTTTAAAACGGCCAACAAGATCCTGCCCTCTGCTCTCCAGGTTTCTGCGTTGCCGTCTGCTCCATCATCTGGTCTGGCGCGATGGTGAGCGGCGCCAGTCTCGGCTACTCGTGTGTGCTGAGTATCGTTGGAGGAATCATCATCAATATTGGGGGGGGGGGTGTTATTTACGTCACTGTCAGGAGGACTGTGGGGTACGCCAGCGTCTCTTAGCGATCCACATCATTATCACCGACACCATCAGTTGTACATAGCATGGCTTGTGTAGTTATAAAATATACGAGTATATGTTATGTACATGGTCATGAATAAATTGTGCGTGCAGTTAAATGGGTTTTCTAACCAATATTGTCTTATTATCTGTATCTATGTTTGGTCGTTCATCGTCAGGTTTGGTTGGTTGGTTGATTGGTTGGTTGCTTGGTTGCTTGGTTAGTTGGTGTTTTAGTTGGTTGGTTGGTTGGCTGCTTGATTGATTGGTTATTTCGTTGGTTGATTGGTATGATTCGTTGGTTGATTGGTTTATTACTCGGCTAGTTGGTTGATTGGTTGGCTGCTTGCTTGTTTGGTTGGCTGATTGATTGGTTGGATAGTAGGTTGGTTGATTGATTGGTTGGTTGATTGGTTGGCTGACTGTCTGGTTGGCTGATTGATTGGTTGGTTGATTGATTGTTGGTTGGTTGGCTGGCTGTTTAGTTGGTTGGTTGACTGTCTGGTTGGCTGATTGGTAGGTATACACTGATAAGATTGCCACTGACACCTTTGAGTGGTATCTAATTATGGGTTGTTGTGCCCTATAAGCAGTGGGTCTCCACTCACGCAGGCTAATCTTTGTGGCGGGTTCTGAGTTGAATTGAACTAAGTTGAACTGAGCTATGTTGCGCTGAAATTAATTGAGTTGGGATGAGCTGAGCTGATGAGAATTAAATTGATTTGAGATGAGCTGTGTTGAGTTGAATTAAATTAAGTTGAGATGAGTTGTGTTGTGTCAAGAACTGATGTGACAGCATTCAGGACATTTCCATACTCGCTCCGCCTTCATCTTCAACAGCCAGCGAAGTGTCCCAGTACTAATGGTACCAGTTGCATTCTGACTATGTGTCCGTCTGGCCTTCCCTCCGAGTCCCGAGTGTGGACAAGATCCTCTGGTCACTTCCTGCCGCACCATTCTCTCCAGGCCGTGATGATCTATCTGTTCTTCCACACTATGTGCATGATCTCCGAGGGCCCACATCGGTACTTCATTTATAATTCACCACAAACAAACCGTGTAGTTATTTTTAGCACTGACCTAGATCTGATGGTATCGTCGATTTTCAGAATAGGAATATCGGGATTCACTTACATCAAAGACGTTTTCCTGATATTTACATCCTCTTTCTGACGTGATAGACTGTGTTGGCCAAAGGGGCTATCCTTGCCATGATTGATATTCACCGGAGGCATGGGAGTCTATAGTCTTGCTGATCTACACAGATCTATTAAAGATATGTCTGAAGTCACGTCCATGGAAGTGGTCTGAGGCCTGAAGAGCTGACCACACTAAAGAGTGTCAAGAAATATTGGTGTGTGATGTATTAATGACAGGTGAGATAGATTTGTACACCGGGTCTCTTCTTACTTTCAGGAACCCCTTTCGTTTTCCCGTTTTGCCTGTTTTGATTGATGTGCCGCCGAGGAGAAGTATCACCTCCAGTCAATCTAAACAAGAAGACTGGGCCATCAACATGATGTACTCTGAAGAAGCCTAAATGACCAAGCTATCTGAAGTGGCAGATTACAGTCTGGTTGGAGAAACAGCCCTGTGGCCTAATGAACGTTGATCTTCTTTTGTGTTTGTTGAACCTCTCTTTGTGGTTGTTGATCTACCTTTGTGGTTGTTGATCTACCTTTGCGGTTGTTGATCTACCTATGTGGTTGTTGATCTACCTTTGTTGTTGTTGATCTACCTTTGTGGTTGTTCATCTACCTTTGTGGTTGTTGATCTACCTTTGTGGTTGTTAATCTCTCTCTCTCTCTCTCTCTCTCTCTCTCTCTCTCTCTCTCTCTCTCTCTCTCTCTCTCTCTCTCTCTCTCTCTCTCTCTCTCTCTCTCTCTCTCTCTCTGTTGTTTATCTTTGATTGTTGTATGCTTGGCTTTTCATCTCTGCTTCGTTGAGGGATCATCAATGCTGTAGGGCTAGGTTTGCTTGAGGATTTGGTTGGATTGCTTCCCATCATACCTGTCAGGGAGCATCTTTGTCTCCTGTCCACTTTATCCCCGTTGCCTGGAGAATGGTGAGTGCACTGTTTGGGCCAGTTAACTCATTCAATGCCGAAGGATAATATATCGGCAAATATTACCTCCCCTTTTGGAAGAAGGACGATATGCTGGATTTGACTGCGATGTCCTGTAAAGATGTAACGAGGAGTGTACGTGAGTGCTCTAAGTTGTAACGAGGAGTGTACGTGAGTGCTCTAAGTCGTAAAGAGGAGTGTACGTGAGTGCTCTAAGTTGTAACGAGGAGTGTACATGAGTGCTCTAAGTCGTAAAGAGGAGTGTACGTGAGTGCTCTACGTTGTAACGAGGAGTGTACGTGAGTGTTCTAAGTTGTAACGAGGAGAGTACGTGAGTGCTTTACGTTGTAACGAGGAGTGTACATGAGTGCTCTAAGTTGTAACGAGGAGTGTACGTGAGTGTTCTAAGTTGTAACGAGGAGAGTACGTGAGTGCTTTACGTTGTAACGAGGAGTGTACATGAGTGCTCTACGTTGTAACGAGGAGTGTACGTGAGTGTTCTAAGTTGTAACGAGGAGAGTACGTGAGTGCTTTACGTTGTAACGAGGAGTGTACATGAGTGCTCTAAGTTGTAATGAGGAGTGTACGTGAGTGCTCTAAGTTGTAACGAGGAGTGTACATGAGTGCTCTAAGTTGTAACGAGGAGTGTACATGAGTGCTCTAAGTCGTAAAGAGGAGTGTACGTGAGTGCTCTACGTTGTAACGAGGAGTGTACGTGAGTGTTCTAAGTTGTAACGAGGAGAGTACGTGAGTGCTTTACGTTGTAACGAGGAGTGTACATGAGTGCTCTAAGTTGTAACGAGGAGTGTACGTGAGTGCTCTAAGTTGTAACGAGGAGTGTACATGAGTGCTCTAAGTTGTAACGAGGAGTGTACATGAGTGTTCTAAGTTGTAACGAGGAGTGTACATGAGTGTTCTAAGTTGTAACGAGGAGAGTACGTGAGTGTTCTAAGTTGTAACGAGGAGTGTACATGAGTGTTCTAAGTTGTAACGAGGAGTGTACATGAGTGTTCTAAGTTGTAACGAGGAGAGTACGTGAGTGCTCTAAGTTGTAACGAGGAGTGTACATGAGTGTTCTAAGTTGTAACGAGGAGTGTACATGAGTGCTCTAAGTTGTAACGAGGAGTGTACATGAGTGTTCTAAGTTGTAACGAGGAATGTACATGAGTGTTCTAAGTTGTAACGAGGAGAGTACGTGAGTGCTTTACGTTGTAACGAGGAGTGTACATGAGTGCTCTAAGTTATAACGAGGAGTGTACGTGAGTGCTCTAAGTTGTAACGAGGAGTGTACATGAGTGCTCTAAGTTGTAACGAGGAGTGTAAATGAGTGTTCTAAGTTGTAACGAGGAGTGTACATGAGTGCTCTAAGTTGTAACGAGGAGTGTACGTGAGTGCTCTAAGTTGTAGCGAGGGGTGTACGTGAGTGCTCTAAGCTGTAACGAGAAGTTTGCCCATGAGTGTGCCATGGTGGTTATAGCAAATATACAACGGTTAAGTAGGTCAGGAACCCATGACAGGTCTAGCAAATCATTAGGGAATTCACTTGATCCTAGAAAAATACCGCCCATGGATCATGAAGGAAAGCGCTGGGACTGCAGTAATCCCTCTCTACGAGCCTAACGGCACAAGCTGAAGACAACAACAACGGAAGTAGTTCAATTGTAATGTTTTTCCAGCAGGTGGAGTCTACCAGCCTGTCTAGCTGCTCGTCTGTACTTGGTGGAACAAACAGCTCGTCACAATATTTGGCCATACATTCTGATGGTGTCTCCTCATTGTGCATTTATAGATTAATTGGTACTCGATGGGTGATGGGATCAGTATCACACCGGTCGACTTGACTTCTAAGACATTTCCTGGTAGCCGTTTCAGGCGGGTCAGCCTGGAGATGCAAGACTGTCTGTAGTCTGTACATACATCCATCGGACGGACGGGCCGGCAGAGAGGGAAGGGGGTTGACAGACAGACAGACAGACAGACAGACAGACAGAAGGGACGGACGGACGGACCGATCGATCGATAGACAGACAGACAGACAGACAGACAGACAGACGGACAGACAGACGGACGGACTGACGGACGGACGGACGGACGGATAGATAGATAGATAGATAGATAGATAGATAGATAGATAGATAGATAGATAGATAGATAGATATAATTTGTGTACGTGTGGTTAATTTATGTGACGTCATATCCGTGTATATCTAAGTTCAAGGTTTGTTTTCGAAGGAGTGGATCATTCATGGATACAGATATATAGACTGAAGACTGCGATTGCATGTATCAAAGGTGGAAGTGTGTGGTTGGTTGTTTGTGTTGTTGGTTGTTTATTTAGGTGATTGTTTGTTGAGTTGGTTATTTGCTTAATTCGTTATTTGTTGAGGTGGTTATTATATTATTATTACTTATATCTTAACATAGCCAAAACAAAGATACGGTATACAGATAAAACTAATATTGTACTATAGAGAAAGAAATATATGTTAATGAGGAAAGATTGGAGGTGGTGGAGAATTTTGAATATCTTGGGTCATTGATTACCAACAACGGTGACACAATAAAAGAAATTAAACGACGACTATCAGTTGCTCTTCAGAGACTAAAACAACTGAATAAATTATGGAGTGGGACAGACAGAACTACAAAAATTAGATTTTTAAGAGCATGCATCTTTCCCATTGCAACATACGCCTGTGAGACCTGGACACTTACTAAACAAGCTGAACAGTACATAAACGCCGTTGAATATAAATGTTATAGACGGGTTCTAAGAATATCTTGGGTAAAGAAAAGAACAAATGCATCCATACTTCAAGAGCTGAATATTGAAGAGGGTTGGCTATAAAAGACGATGAAACAAAGAAAATTGAAATATTTTGGTCACTTGAAACGTCATGAAAGTTTGGAGAGAATGATAATGGAAGGGTATTTGCCTGGGAAGAGAGGAAGAGGAAGGCCAAAGAGAAGATGGGTGCAGGATGTGGCGGATGATCTCCAGATGGGTGTATCGGACGCGGGACATCTTGCTTGTGATCGAGATTTCCGGAAGGTTATTATGGGAGCGAGGTTCTGCAAACGACATGCTACTGAATGAACGAATGAATGAATGAATGAATGAATGAATGAATGAATGAATGAATGAATGGTTATTTGTTTAATTCTTTGTTTGTTGAGTTTGTTTGTTTGCTTATTTGGTTGTGTATTTAGTAGGTTGTTTTGCAAGTAGGTGGGTGGGTGGGTGGATGGGTTAGTGGGTGAGTGGATGGGTTAATGGGATTGTGGACGAGTTGGTGGGTGCATGGGTTGGTGGGTGGGTGGGTTAGTAGGTTGGTGAATGGATGGGTTAGTGGACAAGAGATAGTGGCGGTAGCTCTTGACCTGAAGGATGCGTATAACTGGGTTAGGTTTGATCGGTTGATATACGCACTGTTGGACATAGACGTCTGCCCTTGCCTTGTCAGATGTGTTGCGACAAGTCCTTTATGAGCGTAAGGTTGCACTGCTCATGGGTTCCTGGACTTTTGATCCATGTGCGATTACACCTGGGTTACCACAGTGATCTGCCATGTCCCAAATGCCCTTTAATGTCTACACCATTAAAGTCGCAGCTATTGAGACACCAGGTGTTGGTAGAATCTTGACATTTGCAGATGATGTGCTGATGTACAGACAGGGCAGAGATAAGGAAACTTTAGCTGCAGATAAACAGGTGCCAGTAAACAGGGTGGCCGAGTGGTGCAGGGACACAGGGACCGTTATGAACCCAGACAAGGCATTGGTTGTGTGGTACTCCCTCGACAACCGGATTGTGAAGGCAGATGCCCCATGTATTATATTGAATGGATGTATTCTTTGTAGAGAGAGTAAATTTAAGTACTTGGGTATCACCTTCGACATGTGTCTTTCTTTTAAAGGTCATGTGGAGGCTTTGGTGGTGAAGGCTGGTTGGGGACTTAATGCTTTGAGGGCGAAGACGGCCACAGGGGTAGTGCAGAGGACGCCGTAAGGCTCTTTCAGCAGTTAATAATTTCTGTCGCTGAGTACGGTTTGGGGCTCCTGTCAGTACCAAAGAGCTACCTTGAAAGGTTGGAGCGCATACAAAATGCGGCCCTGCTGGTGATTCCGAGGTGCACAAAGGACATACCAATTATAAGCATGAGGCATATCCTGGCCCTACCAGCAGTGGCGGATAGACATAGGGTCCTTCAAGCCAAATGGTACCTGAGAGTTTCTGGGATTCCGTTGGTTAGAGGAGACCACTGCAACACACATTGTCTTCATCATGGTCTCAACGAGTATGATTAGTATAGGCGCTTAGTAAGGTGGAGGAGGAAATGTTTCTTGCGGAGTGGCTCACCTCGCTTCAGAGGTCACAGATTGTGAGAATTGTGTGGATTTTTTGCCCTGGCCATGCGGGCGTGCGGGGGAATTAACATGCTGATAGGCTGGCAGGGAATGCACCGCCTGGTGGTAGATTGCCTATGAAAACAAGGGAGGGGTGGTTGTGCGCCTGTGAGACTAGATGGAGACGGTGGAGGAACAGATTGAGAAACGGTATGTGGAAAGGATGAGATTGCGGGGGATTGGCAGGGGTTCTGGTAGAATCTCAAAACTGATGGGGAAGACCAGGAGAACTTTCAATCAAATAGAGGTGGGGACGATTAGTAGTGTGACTCTTCGCTGGCTGTTGAACGAGGGGAGTATGGGAATGTCCTTAGTGCAGTGATGTCGGTTCTTAGCTCAATCCAAATCAACTCAACTGGGTTAGTGGGTGCATGGGTTAGTGGGTGCATGGGTTAGTGGGTAGATGGGTTGGTTGTGTGGACAGCCTCTAGTTTGATAATCCTAAGCATTAACGTTCAGGTCGCCGATACCGGACGCATGCTTAAATATGTCGCGGTAAGGCTATTGCTGAAACTTTAATGCCGGCCTGGTACCGAAGAAGAGGAAGAGGACAAATATTATTCTCTGAGCTCGACCACACAGTTGTAATGATTGGTATAGATTTATTAAGAAAGGGACCTGGTTAAAGTTCAGACTTGAGACAACATCTACAACCGACCTGGTTAAAGTTCAGACTTGAAACAACACCTTCAGCATCATCGACTCGACGCGCTATCGAGAGCAAGTAGCCTAATCGGATAACGCAGAGGATGCCTCGCGTTAAAAGTGCCGCGCAGAGACATGCGCTATATGCAGCCGGGAAAAAGAAGGCAGAGGTGAGGAAGGCCGCGGCGACTGCTGCGCCCAGTTCTAGAAACAGAAGACCTGCTCCTACACCAGCTGAAACTGTTCCCGTCGCAGAAACCACAATTGAAGCCAGCTGCAGCCGTGAAGTTATCATCACCAAGGAGATGCAGCCTAATATACCAGAGACCTCCACACAGGAGGAAACAACAAACACTACTGTAGACTTCACCGGAAAAATTCTACTCAAGCAGACAAGTGTGGGAGAAGCCAAACTGTCAGCGCTACCGACAGACAAGATAATCAGTCTGTTGGAAAACGAGATGGGAAGACACAGCATCGACCAGCTGCGCAAGACACCTGATGAAGTAGTGGTCTCCATCAAGAAAAATCCAAAGACCACAGCCCTGATACAGAAGATCGCACAAGAGGAGAAAGGCGTCATACAGCTTCACCACGGCATAATATTGGAAGCCGCCCGGCACCGCACAGTCAAAAGATGGGTCATCAAACGAGTCAAGACCCATCTCACAAACGACCAGATCAGGGAGATGCTGACCCGGGAGAACCGCAAAATCAAGATCACTAGTGTTGAACGGATTATCGGAAAGAACAACATACCATCAACAATTGTCGTCGTAACTTTGGAGGACCGATTGATCCCTCAATATATTATATGGGACAAGAGAGACCAAATACCAGAGCATTACATACCGAGAGTGCTGCAGTGTTCCAAGTGCCAGAAACTTTGGCACACCCGTGCCACCTGCAAGTGTAATGTGGAGGTGTATAGGTACTGCCCTGGTCCCCATCAATATAGTCAGTGCCAGCACGCGAAGATAAAAAAACATAAAAGCTGAAACTGACGAAACATTATAAAAAATCCAAGAAGAAAGAGAAAAGACAGAAGAAACGCTCAATCAGATTCAAGAAGAAAGACACCAACTAGAACTACTCAAGGCCAAGACCGAAACACCTGAACCAGAAAACACAAAGACCCAGACAGAAGAATCATCATCAGAAAGTGAATTAGAACTGCGTGAAAATGGATACCCAGACCAACAAAATTTTTCGACGGTATCGAAAAGGCCTAGTTGGATCCGGCAACGACACACGGAATCAATCAAGACCGAGAAGATTCGAAGACAACCCAAGACGGGGAAGGAGGTGGAACACCAGGAGAGACGACAACTGGTAAAACTCTCTGAAAGAAACAGCACCATATGACGGGGTGGGTACCCAAATACTTCAGGCTTCAACAAATGCGCGACTCTGCCCAGACATGAAATACCTTATCAAGACAGTAACGAACAAAATCAACCAACCAGAAGCCAGGTAACTGAAAACAAGCAACCGGATCTACATCATCATCATCATCATCATCTTCCACTTCTGCCGTCAAGCGTCGTGGGGAGGAATAATTTGCGTTCCAGCGCCCGGTGGACGGCACTGGATAGTGTCATTCCGTGAGGTTGTACAATGTCTCTGATGTCGTCAATCCATTTTCTTCTTGGACGTCCTCGTGGTCTCGTCGCAGATGATCTTTGATGTAAGGCCAGTGATGGTAGTTGTTGATGTTGCATTCTAATGACATGGCCAAACCACTTGATCTTCTGTCTGTCAATAAATGTGGCACAAGGTGTTGATCCAACAGTCTGTCTGATAGTAGCATTTCTTACTCGGTCTCGGATTGTTAAGTTGGCAGCTCTCCTCAGGCATCTCATTTCGCAGGTGTTGATTTTGCGAAGGTGTAATTTGGATAAAGTCCAGGTTTGAGATTGGTAGCATAGGGTTGGTGTGAATATGCTGTTTATTATCTGTCGTTTTGCGGACATGGGTATGTTTGGATGTTTCAGTAAGGGTGATAGTTGATATGTAAGTGCACTAGCTTTTTGACATCTGATGTCAATTTCTCTGTCCAATCTGCCATCTTCTGTGATCATACTTCCAAGGTATTTGAATTCTTTAACTTGTTTTAGAGGTGTGTTATTTATCTGTATATTTAGTGGGCCTGGCGATCTGCTAACTTGCATTACTTCGGTTTTGGCTGTGTTTATACTCATATTGTATCTGCTGCAGGTTGAACTCAGATTAGTAATATGATTTTGTAGTCTGCCCTCATCGCTGTAAAACAGGCACTGATCATCTGCAAATAGAAGTTCATTTATTCCCTGTGGGTCAGTTGTTTCATCTGGAGTAAAGAGTTCTAAATTTTCTGAATCTGGTCTGTCGAGACTTGCTTCTTTGGAAATTCTGTCCATGTAGATATTGAATAGCAGGGGAGAGAGCACACATCCCTGCCTCACTCCTGTATTGACTGTGAACATATCTGATATACCTTCCTGTGTTCTTACTGCACTTTGGCTCGAGTGGTACATGGCTATGATATTTTCTAGCAGTTGCCCTTCTATCCCATAGTCTTCAAGGATGGTCCATAATTTGTATCTGTCTACTCTATCACAAGCCTTTTCCTGATCTACAAACACAATATTCTGCTGGTCACTATATTCAATAGTTTTTTCACAAATTTGTCTAAGTGTAAATAATGCATCAGTGCAACTTTTACCTTTCCGAAAACCGAATTGTGCTTTGCTTAACTGTTGTTCAACTATTGGTCTAGCTCTTTGTTCCAAAAGTTTTGCATACATTTTCCCTATATGGCTTAGGAGTGATATACCTCTGTATGTTTCGCACTCTCTCATATTGCCTTTCTTTTTCCATATTGGTACTATTATTGCCTGTTGCCAATCATCTGGGACTTTTCTTTCTTCCCATGCTATATTAAAAAGTCTTGTTAGCCATTTAACTCCTGTTTCCCCACAGGCCTGAATAGCTTCTGTGGTTATTCCATCTGGACCTGGTGATTTGTTCTTAGGACTTTTCTGTATAACTGCTTTGACTTCTGCATGTATGAAATTTGGTTCTTGCTGTCCCTGGCGGATCTACGAACGAATCAAAACAAACCACACAATAAAGGACCCAAATACAACCAAACCGATAAAGTCGAAGGTTGAACGGAGCCATTCGTTTCAAGAGAGAAGAAGAAGAAGAACACCTTCAGCCGACCTGGTTTAAGTTAGACTTAAGACAACATCTTCAGCCGACCTGGTTACAGTTCAGACTTGAGACAACACCTTCAGCCGATCAGATCTAAACATTCTCCCTCCGCTTGTCGTGGTTCTAGCCGCCGACTTCATCTGGTATATTTTAAAACAACATCTGCCCTGTGGAAATTCTGCTTCGAACGTTAGCGTTTGGCTTCCAGCGTGTCTTCCTGCGTGTAGAAGTGGTGCGGAGTCTCATACAAGGAAGGGTTCTCAGGATGTTGGCTGGAGTTTTTGGCATGTCACTGGTACGTAGAAGGGGTATGAAAGCGTACTACATGAAGTCCATCTCATGGAAATTGTCTATGACCGAAAAGTTAAATTGGCTGACTTGATTTCAAGAAGAGGCAGAAGAAGAAGAGGAATAAGCAGACGAAGAGGAGTGGGAAGCAGAATAAGAGGAAGAAAAAGGGGGAAGGAGAAACAGAAGAAAAGAGGAGGAGGAAGAAGAACGAGAAGGAGAATATAAGTTAGTTGCATATCCTTTACAGGACGTTGCAGTCAACCCCAGAATTTCTTGGCTGTTGGTGAGAAACAAATCGTCGGCAGCTGTGTTTCGAACGCGGTATGCGGGATTACGAACTGCGTCCGTAACCACTTCACCACAGCGCTCCGGCAAAAGACGAAGAGAGGAGGAGGGAGAAGCAGAAGTAGAAGAGATGGGGGAGCAGAAGTAGAAGAGAGGGGGGAGCAGAAGTAGAAGAGAGGGGGGAAGCAGGAGTAGAAGAGAGGGGGGAAGCAGAAGTAGAAGAGAGGGGGATCAGAAGTAGAAGAGAGGGGGGAAGCAGGAGTAGAAGAGAGGGGGGAAGCAGAAGTAGAAGAGAGGGGGATCAGAAGTAGAAGAGAGGGGGGAAGCAGGAGTAGAAGAGAGGGGGGAAGCAGGAGTAGAAGAGAGGGGGGAAGCAGAAGTAGAAGAGAGGGGGAGCAGAAGTAGAAGAGAGGGGGGAGCAGAAGTAGAAGAGAGGGGGGAAGCAGGAGTAGAAGAGAGGGGGAGCAGAAGTAGAAGAGAGGGGGGAGCAGAAGTAGAAGAGAGGGGGGAGCAGAAGTAGAAGAGAGGGGGGAGCAGAAGTAGAAGAGAGGGGGGAGCAGAAGTAGAAGAGAGGGGGGAGCAGAAGTAGAAGAGAGGGGGGAGCAGAAGTAGAAGAGAGGGGGGAAGCAGGAGTAGAAGAGAGGGGGAGCAGAAGTAGAAGAGAGGGGGGAGCAGAAGTAGAAGAGAGGGGGGAAGCAGGAGTAGAAGAGAGGGGGGAAGCAGAAGTAGAAGAGAGGGGGAAGCAGAAGTAGAAGAGAGGGGGGAAGCAGGAGTAGAAGAGAGGGGGGAAGCAGAAGTAGAAGAGAGGGGGAGCAGAAGTAGAAGAGAGGGGGGAGCAGAAGTAGAAGAGAGGGGGAAAGCAGGAGTAGAAGAGAGGGGGGAAGCAGAAGTAGAAGAGAGGGGGATCAGAAGTAGAAGAGAGGGGGGAAGCAGGAGTAGAAGAGAGGGGGGAAGCAGAAGTAGAAGAGAGGGGGATCAGAAGTAGAAGAGAGGGGGGAAGCAGAAGTAGAAGAGAGGGGGGAAGCAGGAGTAGAAGAGAGGGGGGGAAGCAGAAGTAGAAGAGAGGGGGAGCAGAAGTAGAAGAGAGGGGGGAAGCAGAAGTAGAAGAGAGGGGGGAAGCAGAAGTAGAAGAGAGGGAGGAAGAAGAAGTAGAAGAGAGGGGGGAAGAAGAAGTAGAAGAGAGGGGGGAAGAAGAAGTAGAAGAGAGGGAGGAAGAAGAAGTAGAAGAGAGGGAGGAAGAAGAAGTAGAAGAGAGGGGGGAAGCAGAAGTAGAAGAGAGGGGGGAAGAAGAAGTAGAAGAGAGGGGGGAAGAAGAAGTAGAAGAGAGGGGGGAAGAAGAAGTAGAAGAGAGGGGGGAAGAAGAAGTAGAAGAGAGGGAGGAAGAAGAAGTAGAAGAGAGGGAGGAAGAAGAAGTAGAAGAGAGGGGGGAAGCAGAAGTAGAAGAGAGGGGGGAAGAAGAAGTAGAAGAGAGGGGGGAAGAAGAAGTAGAAGAGAGGGGGGAAGAAGAAGTAGAAGAGAGGGGGGAAGAAGAAGTAGAAGAGAGGGAGGAAGAAGAAGTAGAAGAGAGCGAGGAAGAAGAAGTAGAAGAGAGGGGGGAAGAAGAAGTAGAAGAGAGGGGGGAAGAAGAAGTAGAAGAGAGGGAGGAAGAAGAAGTAGAAGAGAGGGAGGAAGAAGAAGTAGAAGAGAGGGGGGAAGAAGGAGTAGAAGAGAGGGAGGAAGAAGAAGTAGAAGAGAGGGGGGAAGAAGAAGTAGAAGAGAGGGAGGAAGAAGAAGTAGAAGAGAGGGGGGAAGAAGAAGTAGAAGAGAGGGGGGAAGAAGAAGTAGAAGAGAGGGGGGAAGAAGAAGTAGAAGAGAGGGAGGAAGAAGAAGTAGAAGAGAGCGAGGAAGAAGAAGTAGAAGAGAGGGGGGGAAGAAGAAGTAGAAGAGAGGGGGGAAGAAGAAGTAGAAGAGAGGGAGGAAGAAGAAGTAGAAGAGAGGGAGGAAGAAGAAGTAGAAGAGAGGGGGGAAGAAGGAGTAGAAGAGAGGGAGGAAGAAGAAGTAGAAGAGAGGGGGGAAGAAGAAGTAGAAGAGAGGGGGGAAGAAGAAGTAGAAGAGAGGGGAGAAGAAGAAGTAGAAGAGAGGGGGGAAGAAGAAGTAGAAGAGAGGGGGGAAGAAGAAGTAGAAGAGAGGGGGGAAGAAGAAGTAGAAGAGAGGGAGGAAGAAGAAGTAGAAGAGAGCGAGGAAGAAGAAGTAGAAGAGAGGGGGGAAGAAGAAGTAGAAGAGAGGGGGGAAGAAGAAGTAGAAGAGAGGGAGGAAGAAGAAGTAGAAGAGAGGGAGGAAGAAGAAGTAGAAGAGAGGGGGGAAGAAGGAGTAGAAGAGAGGGAGAAAGAAGAAGTAGAAGAGAGGGGGGAAGAAGAAGTAGAAGAGAGGGGGGGAAGAAGAAGTAGAAGAGAGGGGAGAAGAAGAAGAAGTAGAAGAGAGGGGGGAAGAAGAAGTAGAAGAGAGGGGAGAAGAAGAAGTAGAAGAGAGGGGGGAAGAAGAAGTAGAAGAGAGGGGGAAGAAGGAGTAGAAGAGAGGGAGGAAGAAGAAGTAGAAGAGAGGGAGGAAGAAGAAGTAGAAGAGAGGGAGGAAGAAGAAGTAGAAGAGAGGGGGGAAGAAGAAGTAGAAGCGAGGGGGGAAGAAGAAGTAGAAGAGAGGGAGGAAGAAGAAGTAGAAGAGAGCGAGGAAGAAGAAGTAGAAGAGAGGGGGGAAGAA
Organism: Cepaea hortensis; assembly: GCA_963921405.1. Classification (NCBI taxonomy): domain Eukaryota; kingdom Metazoa; phylum Mollusca; class Gastropoda; order Stylommatophora; family Helicidae; genus Cepaea; species Cepaea hortensis. Next base: position 254,925,630 of record OY992876.1, read on the forward strand.
GAAGTAGAAGAGAGGGGGAAGAAGGAGTAGAAGAGAGGGAGGAAGAAGAAGTAGAAGAGAGGGAGGAAGAAGAAGTAGAAGAGAGGGGGAAGAAGAAGTAGAAGAGAGGGGGGAAGAAGAAGTAGAAGAGAGGGAGGAAGAAGAAGTAGAAGAGAGCGAGGAAGAAGAAGTAGAAGAGAGGGGGAAGAAGAAGTAGAAGAGAGGGGGGAAGAAGAAGTAGAAGAGAGGGAGGAAGAAGAAGTAGAAGAGAGCGAGGAAGAAGAAGTAGAAGAGAGGGGGGGAAGAAGAAGTAGAAGAGAGGGGGGAAGAAGAAGTAGAAGAGAGGGAGGAAGAAGAAGTAGAAGAGAGGGAGGAAGAAGAAGTAGAAGAGAGGGGGGAAGAAGAAGTAGAAGAGAGGGGGGAAGAAGAAGTAGAAGAGAGGGAGGAAGCAGAAGTAGAAGAGAGGGAGGAAGCAGAAGTAGAAGAGCGGGAGGAATTGAATTGAATTGAATTGATCTTTATTATCAAAGGGTAACAAATTGGGCGCTTAGGCCCGTCTTACATTCGGCCCTTCCAATCACTCATCTTTCGTTCATCAACAGCGCATGATGCATTCACATAGGAAAAAAAGCAATGTCAAATGAATGTTGTAAGCATAAACAATGCATATTCTCATGTTATGTGACACACACCCCACCTCCCACACATACATCCCGCACCAACCCACACACACACATCCCTCACTTACTCACAAATCACCCACCCATACCCAGACACCCACCACCCACCACACATCCTCCACTCATCCCGCCACCCACTCACAGATCCGGCACCAAGCAAGACATCTCGCACCCACCCACACACACATCCCTCACCCACCCACACACACATCCCTCACCCACCCACAAGCATCTTTCCACCACTCATACATACCCTAATCCACTCAAGCTCACCCACACACACATACTCCACCCACCCACACACCCTCCAACCACACACACATACCCCTCACACACGCACATCCCGCACCAAGACACACATATACCTCACTCACTCACACATCACCAACCCATACCCACACATCTTTCCATCCACACACACACAAATTTCCCCGCCCACCCACACATTTCACAACCACCCACACACCCCAACAACCACACACACATCCCCTACACACATCCCCCACCTACCAACACCCACATATCCCCACCCGCCAACACCCACACATCCCACTACCCACCAACACTCACGGAAACACACCAACCCAAACACACATCCTCCTCCCACACATCCCTCACCCACCCATACGCCCCATCCATACTCACATCCCTCCACCCACCAACCCACTCATCTCCTCACCCACCTACACATCCCCAACAAACCCACAAATCACACACCTCCCCACCCACTCACATCCCCACCCGCACACATCTCCCCACCCACACACTTCTCCCATACTCCAAGACACCTATCCCAGCCACCCACACACCTCCACAATCCACACATACACTCCCTATCCACACATTCCCTCACCCATACACAAACACCGACCCACACACACACACACACACACACATCCCCAACCCACACACCTCTTCCAGCCATATACACATCAACCACACCCCTATACACATCCCCACACACCTATCCACATACCCCCACCCACACATCCACACCCCACCCACCAAAACCCACCCACTCACATACACCCCTCGCTCACACTGACACCCCACCGACCCACTCACATTTCCACCCAGAAACATCCTTCATCCACACACATATTCCCCCACCCACCAACACATCTCTCCACCTACCCACCCAGCCACACACAATTCCCCCACCCACACACACATACCCCCACACACATACACCCACCCACAAATTCATCCCCCTACACAAACACAATCCTCACATCTAGACACACACATAATGCCTCAAATAATGACTGAAGCTAATGTGAACAAACTCCCACACTTTACACACACACCTACACTGACGATTTTCGTGAGCATTCTCACAAATAATTTTTAAAATGGAGAGCAAATTATGCACATACATTGTGTAGCGTAAAAAAAATAGTGATGCGATACAATAAGTTGATTCCTAAAATTGACACAAACATGATGGAATAAGCAGTGCACAAATTTTTGTCAGTATGTGTTAGAAAATCAAGTTGCAGTAAAAATTATATGTATGATGAGTATACAGAAAAAATATGGAATAGCACGTCACACGACATATATGTGCTCAACCCTCTCTATCTCTCTATCTTTTCTTATTTCTTTCACACACACTAACTCTCTCGTTGTCTCATTCCCCCACCCACACACCCATCCTCCACCCACCAACACACACCCACTCACATATCCTCCACCACCAACCCACACACCCCCAAAAACCCAGACAAACACACACCTCCCACCCACACACACCCCTCCACCCACACATACCCACACACGCATTCTCCACCCACACACATCTTCCCACAAACACATACATCCCCCATCCATACACTCACCCCTACGCAAATTTATCCACTTACGTACTCATCCCACAACCACTCACACCTACACATCCCCCACCCACCCATCAACACATACATCTCCCATCTACCCATCCACACTCACACAGCCAAACCACCCAGCCAAACACACATCCCCCACCCTCACATATATCCTTTACCAACCTGCACATCCCACCTCCCCCATCGACCCACACACCCTCACCCATCTCCCCTCCCACACAACACCAAACCTATATACACATCCCCACCCACACATATGCACATCCCCATCCACACATATACCCCAACCCACCATCTCCCACCCACGCACACATCCCCCACCTACAAACACGCTCACCACCCACACATACATCCTCCACCCACACACACACCCCACCCATACAGACATATCCCCACCCACAAACACATCCCCACACCCATCACATACCCACCCCGCAATCTACACACTTCTTCCCACCGCCACACACCCATTCACCCACACACCCCTCACCCACCTACCCACATACACATTCCCCAGCAACACAATCCCCCACCCACCAACACCTACACACTTTCACCCCAATATCCTCCACCCACACACACATCCCTCGCCCACCACACATCTCCCACTCACAACCCCTCCACACATATATCCCCCACATACACACTGATACACACACATCGTCAGATCTAGACACTTACATGATGCCTCACATAATCACTGAAACTAGTATGAACAAACTCCCGCACTTTACTCACACGTGCACTGACAATTGTCGTCAGGATTCTCGCAAAAATTGTAAAAAAAAAAAGAAACGGATAAAAATTGAACATATACATTGTGTAACGTAGAAAGTAGTGATGCAATTCAACTCTCACTTTTTACTCTCTCTCTCTCTCCCTCTCTCCCCCTCTCTCTCTCTCTCACACACACACACACACACACACACTCTCTCTCTCTCTCTTTCTCTCTCTCTCTCTCTCTCTCACACACACACACACTCTCTCTCTTTCTCTCTCTGTCTCTGTCTCTATCTCTCTCACTCACTCACACTAACTCTCTCAATCACTCTACAGAGGAAGCAGAAGTAGAAGTGAGGGAGGAAGCAGAAGTAAAAGAGAGAGAGAGAGAGAGAGAGAGAGAGAGAGAGAGAGAGAGAGAGAGAGAGAGAGAGAAGCAGAAGTAAAAGAGAGAGCGGAAGCAGAAGTAGAAGAGAGGAAGGAAGCAGAAGTAGAAGAGAGGAAGGAATCAGAAGTAAAAGAGAGAGCGGAAGCAGAAGTAGAAGAGAGGAAGGAAGCAGAAGTAGAAGAGAGGAAGGAATCAGAAGTAAAAGAGAGAGCGGAAGCAGAAGTAGAAGAGAGGAAGGAAGCAGAAGTAGAAGAGAGGAAGGAATCAGAAGTAAAAGAGAGGAAGGAATCAGAAGTAAAAGAGAGAGCGGAAGAAGAAGTAGAAGAGAGGAAGGAAGCAGAAGTAAAAGAGAGAGCGGAAGCAGAAGTAGAAGAGAGGAAGGAAGCAGAAGTAGAAGAGAGGAAGGAATCAGAAGTAAAAGAGAGAGCGGAAGCAGAAGTAGAAGAGAGGAAGGAATCAGAAGTAAAAGAGAGAGCGGAAGCAGAAGTAGAAGAGAGGAAGGAAGCAGAAGTAAAAGAGAGGAAGGAATCAGAAGTAGAAGAGAGGAAGGAAGCAGAAGTAAAAGAGTGAGCAGAAGCAGAAGTAGAAGAGAGGAAGGAATCAGAAGTAAAAGAGAGAGCGGAAGCAGAAGTAGAAGAGAGGAAGGAAGCAGAAGTAGAAGAGAGGAAGGAATCAGAAGTAAAAGAGAGAGCGGAAGAAGAAGTAGAAGAGAGGAAGGAAGCAGAAGTAAAAGAGAGAGCGGAAGCAGAAGTAGAAGAGAGGAAGGAAGCAGAAGTAGAAGAGAGGAAGGAATCAGAAGTAAAAGAGAGAGCAGAAGCAGAAGTAGAAGAGAGGAAGGAATCAGAAGTAAAAGAGAGAGCGGAAGCAGAAGTAGAAGAGAGGAAGGAAGCAGAAGTAAAAGAGAGAGCAGAAGCAGAAGTAGAAGAGAGGAAGGAATCAGAAGTAAAAGAGAGAGCGGAAGCAGAAGTAGAAGAGAGGAAGGAAGCAGAAGTAAAAGAGAGGAAGGAATCAGAAGTAGAAGAGAGGAAGGAATCAGAAGTAAAAGAGAGAGCAGAAGCAGAAGTAGAAGAGAGGAAGGAATCAGAAGTAAAAGAGAGAGCGGAAGCAGAAGTAGAAGAGAGGAAGGAAGCAGAAGTAAAAGAGAGGAAGGAATCAGAAGTAGAAGAGAGGAAGGAAGCAGAAGTAAAAGAGAGAGCAGAAGCAGAAGTAGAAGAGAGGAAGGAATCAGAAGTAAAAGAGAGAGCAGAAGCAGAAGTAGAAGAGAGGAAGGAAGCAGAAGTAAAAGAGAGGAAGGAATCAGAAGTAGAAGGCAGGGAGGAAGCAGAAGTAGAAGTGAAAGAGAAGGAGAAGAGAAGAAGAGGATGAGGAAGAACAAGAAGGAGAAGAAGGAGAGGCAGAAAAAGAGAGGAAGAAGAACAAGAAGGAGAAGAGGGTGAGAAAGAAGAGGAGGAAGAAGAGAAGGAGGAGGCAGCACAGAACAGCACTAGTCATTTCATGTAGTTAAACCGTGTTATCGAATTTTCTCAAATGACAGATAAAGCGTTTTCATTGCACATACTAACTATGGGGTGTGAAGTCGGAGTCACACATACTAGGCTGTGATATATGAGCCCGAGGGTTCAGTTCCTTTCCTCGATGCCTGCCCTTCCCTGACATTTCCCCCAAATTCTAAAAATTGTCTGGTACCCCGTGTTATGAGACTGGATCGAGCCCAGAGGCGTACCGATGTAGATAAAATCCCGCTTCTTAGTGAACTCAGACCACTTGTTTCCACCAGCTACGCGCACTAACCACTGCATCACTATTCCATATATACAGGGTGTTTGTAAAGTCTCACTACACTTTGTATGTAGGACACATTTGAAAAATGAAGTACACAACGTCATAAAAAAATGTGCTCCACAGTCCATCGTGAAGTAATATGCAGCGAATGGCTGTCGTCTACTGGAGTAATTCTTTGCACTCCAAACAGAATGATGTTATCAAAGGAAGAAAGCATTTTTTCAAATTTGTTCTACATGCAAAGTGTAGTGAGACTTTATAAATACCCTGTATAAATGCCATGGGATGATTAATCGCCTTCAGCGACTTTCCGTATCTGCCATGGGCTTATGTATCGCTGAAATGTTTTCACTGCGTTAGGGTACAACATGTCTGCTACAATATTCACAATGTGTTAGTGCTAGCCATAACTGTGACACACCCATACTTCATATTTTTCGCCGTCCATTTTTGTACAGCCCAAACCTACTTTTTGTGTGGCACAGAACCTGGTAAGTATGAGTATCGGCTGCAGTAGCAGCAGCACTGACCATGTGTAACACTGATTCTGTTCTCTCTACCAGGATTCTCCCGCCAATGGAATGTCACTGTCAACTCACGATCCTGCTAGCTGTGTCTTATTTATTGACCGTCAAGGGCCTTGTCGTGAATTCGAGTGATTACTCGTTACAATTTACAGTTTACGAAAATTGTATGGTCGTTCTAAAGTTGCAGGAAGATTGCAGGTTTGTCGTGGCTTTCAGCAGATGTCTGGAACGATCTGTGATTAAGATTTTACCCAAAGAACAGATGATAGAGAACCTGTACAATATTACATTTGTTCAAGATGGCAGTGAGTGGGATCAAGAAAAAAGCAACTTGGATTACAGAGACAACCCAAAGATTTTGGCTTACCCGTGTGCCTGCAACACCAATGTTGTCAGTATTTCTGACTTGTACAACGAATGGTTCAAACGGCTGCCACATGTGAGCCGTTCCGAGAACTTTTGTTTCTTTGAGATGGTGCATCTGTTTAGAGTTTCAAACTATATCTGCCGAATTCAGTACTCGGGTTACCACGTAAACATTCTATGCCCGATTGCTGTTAATCTGACTGAATTGAATTGTTTCAGAACTTGGACAAAATTGCGCACCTGTTATGGATATCAAACGGATATAAGCCAACATCAGGTATGTCTTTGCGCACTTGGTCGTAATGTACGCAACTCGGCTCTCAAGACAAATCGGTCATCACCGGAACAGCCATTTATACAATCCAAACAAGCGCGATCAAGTGCCGAGAAGACGGATGTCACAATGTCAGAGCATGTTTATGACGATAAACTGCCAGCCCAGGTCCATCTTTGTGGCGGTAGACTCCAGAATCCAAACTGCACGCACGTTTTGAATCAACGATCACTTGAAGGCAAGAACTGCTCGCCTGGTTATTTCGGAGAAGCATGCGACGAGCGTTGTCACTGCAAGAATAAAATCAGATGCCACCATCTCTCAGGGTTGTGTCCCACAGACTGTGAAATCGGCTGGAAGGGAATCGCCTGTAGCAGACGTCGATGCCCCCGAGGATTGTACGGAGTTGACATAAAAAGCAGGAGTGTCTGTACAGACAAGTGTCTGTGCGGTAATCCTGATGATTGTGATGTTATAACCGGGGAGTGTATCGACGGTCTGTGTCTAGGCAATATTACCATTACCGGATATATCTGCGCCGAGCAGATATGCCCACGTCGATACACCAAAAAGCCAAATTGCACGACACAGTGTTATTGTTATAACGATATGATATGCAACCCGTATACTGGAACCTGCCCTGGCAACTTATGTCAATCTGGTTACAAGCCTCCCGAGTGCATTAAAAAAAAGCCGCAGCCTTTGCTGGGCAGTGAGACCTTGCTAGTGGTCATTCAACTGTTTGTAGTGGCACTGAAGCTCATTATCGCTGTCCATCTTCGGGTGATTCCATTGTTCTTTTGACACGCACAGTCACTGTTGCCAGTCACGGCTGTACTGTGGGTTGCAGAGGAAAATCGTCAACGAACAATAAGAACTGAGATAGATGGACAGATGTCCAAATCTCGCAAACCATCTGTACAGAAAACACACACTCCCGCATCTCGAGACTATCATCTACTGCTTATAGTATAGGGTGTATTTTTAATGACTGTGGTTTTTTTTAAAAAGATTGCCGTTCCAAGTGTTGTATTTACCTTCTATGTTGCATGAACTCCACGAAGGATGAATATAAAACTTGGAAAGACAATATTTTCAAAAACCCCAGTCATTAACATTACACACTATACCTTGCGGTGTAGGACAGGGGGTGTGGTGGGGTCTTGAGTCTGAGGAACAAAGGCCGCCCGGCTAGTGCAGTCGCCACTTAAAAGTCGACAGGGTCAACTTCATTGCACCGGGTTTTATCCCATATGGCTCGGTCTCTTTCCGCACGGAAAGCGTCGCACAAAGCACGAACTCCGTAGCTTTTAGCGACGACCCACAGGAGTCTCCGAAACATTTAACTCGTAAACCGAAGGGTGCGGCCCGGAATCGAACCCACAACCTTCGGAGCATGACTCAAACGGCATGACCACTTCGCCACCGCCGCGAACTGAACAGGTTATGGTTTTACCTCTTCCCCCCCCCCCCACCCCAACAGAAAAAAACTGCCTCTGCCTCTCTTCCCCTTTATCTCTCCAATGCCTTTCTTCTCTCATCACATGACCAAAGGAAGCTGTTTGTCTCTTTCATATTGTTGTATACACTGTTCTAGTTCCATTAGCCTCTTTCAGCCAATCTGTGTTAGTTACTATGACAGTCCATGGAATTCGCAACATTCGTCCCAGTAACTACATCTCTGTTGCTTCCAAGGTCTTTCTAATTCGTTCGTTTACATTCCAAGATTCACTGACACACAGCAAACATGTTCTAAATAAATAGCATTTCATCACCCTCCTGTCCCAACAATGTTGATATCTTTCAATATTTTAATAAGTTCATTAGGTTTTACCTTATCAATTGCTTATTATCTTAGATTAACCTGGTCAACAAATGCCCGCAGGAGTCAGATGTGTCGGCCGAAAGGCGCAAGTACGCAGCTCTGCTGAAAACAGACACAACACAATTAAGTCGGAAAAAACTCTCCGGATGAATGCAGAAGAAGAGGTACGAACGTACTACCTCCACGGATCACGCGCTTCATAGCTGTCCTGTCTCTCTCCAAAACCCGAAACCAGCGAGGTGTGACAGACAGGGGAAATAACTTCACATTTAGAGTCAGCTGGCCGCCGTGGCATAATAATTACAACCCATGGCGGGGAACAGTGATGGAGTTATACATCTCCATAGCACAAAACTGAGGTTGAATGTAAGACCATGTGTGGCCCATGCAGCATGATACCTTTCTAGGCTTGCCTAGTTTACTCCAGAAGAAAGGTAACACCAATACCGCTGGAACAAGACCAGCTGCAGAAGCTGCCAGATCAGCAAAGCAATGCTCTAACTGTCCGCTTGTCGGAGCTTCCATTCCAACCAAGGCTTGTCTGCTCTGCCCTGCCATTTAGTCTTTAGGTTGCATTTCCTCGCACCAGTATAAGGCCCGCGTCTCCCAATTGCGTTCCCACTCCCGAAGTTGGCGGCACAATGTGGGGTGTCGGGTTTGGTGAGTATCGCCCCAATATTCGGTGCTAACAGAAAGCAGATATGTCACCTACAGGGAGGAATGTCAGAGCACAAGTGGACTAACTGGGATTAGGCTTAGGCCTCAACGTTTCCACACTGGTCTAGGTAATCATTGTCAGCAGCATCATGTGCCATGCAGGTGAGCATGGTCGAATGGATAAGAACGCGTGTTCTTAAACATCCGGTGTGCTGATACCGAGGTTAGGGGTTCAACCCCCTACACCAGACAGTTGGACTAAAATGTTGACATGTTGTCATTGACTTGGGGACGCAAATTACAAGTACCTCTGAAGTCGGAGTGGGTTCGCCTGTTGGCGAGGGACACTGTTAATAGGGAAAGCTAATCTACACGCAAAATTCGGCCCATCACTACTATAAATAGTGCGTATGGACTAGGCTTGAGTTCAAAGCGAGCGAGCGCAAAAACAAATCACGTGCCATGGCGATAAGCCTGGGTGATCACGTTTGGGCATCTCACGCGATCACCAGAGTCGTGGATCAGCTCTAGTTTTGTCTCAATTATGCCACATGACCAAGCCATCTAGATATTTACCTCTATGCCTTCCCCTTGTTCTATTCCTCTCAATCTTGCCAGTTGTCACCAAGTTCTCGTTATGTTGAGTTGAGCTAAGAACCGACATCACTGCACTCATGACATTCCCATATGTGCTCCGTCCTCTCATTCAACAGCCAGCGAAGAGTCACACTACAATCGTTCCCACTGCTATCTTATTAAAAGTTCTCCTGGTCTCCCCTCTCAGTTTTGAGATTCTACCAGAATTCCTGCAATCTCATCCTTTCTACATACGGGTTCTCAATCTGTTCCTCCACCTTCTCCACCTGGTCCCACAGGTGCTCGACTAGCTCTCTGTTGGCCATAGCTAATCTACCACCAAGAGATGCATTCCCTGCCAACCTATCAGCCTGTTCATTCCCCCGTACCCAGGCATGGCCAGGGCAACATATCCATACAATTCTCACAATCTGTGCCCTCTGAAGCGAGGAAAGCCATTCCACACGACACATTAATGTCTCCATTTACTAAGCATAGCCCTCGAGTCCATAATGAACACAATGTGTGTTGCAGTGGTCTCGTTCTCCAGTTATTTATTTTCATAACGCCCCCCCCCCCCCCCAAAAAAAAAAAAAAATAAATAAATAAATAAACCTTGACTTCTATGTCTACTTTCTTTAATCAGTTTACAGTTTAAATTTTCTTCTTGTATGACTTGCTCATTGGTTTATCTGTCTGTCCATTGTATTCTGTTCATTTTAATGAGAAACCACATTTCCCCTGCCAATAGATGTTTTTCAGCTTGTCTGCCCATTGTCCACGTTTCACATCCATACAAATGTACATATTCTATGTAGCACCTCAACACTTTTTTTCTCGTTGCAAATGACATCTTTTAATTGGTCAGTATGTTTTCCATCGTGCGAATGGTTACCTTCGCCATGGCGATTCTTGTTCTAATATCTTTAAGACACATCCCATCAGATGTTATGGCTGTTCTGAGATAATTGTACCAACTGACGTGTAAGAATATCCCCATTTACCCGTATATTAAATTGTGGTATTTAAACAGTGAAGATCATAACCTCTAATTACAAACAAAACGGAGCAGATATACGAGGAATATTTGAATAATAAAGATACAAAAACAATAGATTGCACAATTTACTATCTGGCATTTTTTGGGTATGTTGGCTAGCTCGCTTTGAATTCAAACATAGTCCACTCACGTGCCAATGCTTATAGTGCACCGGGCTGGTTTTTGCTTGGGGATTAGCTTTCCTTACTACCAGTGTCCCTCGCCCTCAGGCGAAACCACTCTGACTTCAGAGGTACTTGTAAGTACGTCCCCAAGTCAAGAATGACCACTTCGCATGAGAAGTCAACATTTTAGTCCAACTGACCAGTGTAGGGGTTGAACCTACTACTTCGACATCAGCGCACCGGATATTGAAGAACGGGTGTTCTTATTCATTTGGCCGTGCTGACCTCCATGGCCTGGCATGGTTTGCCGCATCCTGTCAGGTAGATACTGTAGAAACACATAAACTAAAGCAATGTGATCAATCCTTTCAGCTGAAATATACAGCACACATAACTCTTACAGAGAAGAGGTATAGCCAGAAAACATCGCGGCTGTAGCAACCACTAGATGAGACGCATGGATCATTGTGTGTGTGGCGGTGCCTAGACCCATCCTCGCCATCTCTGGCATTAATGAGAACTCACTTCACAATTGCCAATCGTCGCTATTTATATAGCGCTTGTTGACTTCTCTAACAGCTTTTATTTCTGGCCATGGTCATTTCATCATGGCCATGGCCGTGTTGCGCTGCTTTTAACATGTTGGCATGGCAGCCGGTCGTTCAGAAAGCAATGGCAAACTTTTTTTTTTCTTCATATCCTTTACAGGACATCGCTGTCAACACCAGCATCTTTCAGCTGTATGTTGATTTCTTGGCAAGATTACGCTCAGTAGTTTGCCATTGCTTTCTGAGCGGCCGGCTCACATACCCCGTAAGTTACCGATGCGATTCGAACCACTGCTGATTCTCACCGTCATCACGTTACCGACGAGAGTATACGAGATTACGGAGAAAAGTCACGAAGCCGGCTAATGGCAAACTACTGAACGTAAAAACTTGCCAATACATCAAGAATGGCAGTAAAATGCTGGCGTTGACTGCAACGTCCTGTAAAGGATATGCAATGGTCATTTTCGTTTACACTGAATAGCTAAATTTAATGACGGACTTCAGGTTCAGTATGGCGGATAGGCGTGCGATTTGCAAGGCCTTGGGGTGTTTCTGCTTCTCATCAATATTAAGTGCCCTGTCAGCTGGCGTAGGCGTTCATGGCTCTCCACAGATCTCGGTCTTTGGTGTTCTGAATCAACTCTGCTGATGACATTACTCCATGCCACCGTCTCAATACATCCAGCATCATTTCTCTTGGTCTGCCCTTCTCCCCCTCGATCTTTCCAGTTGTCACGATGTTTTCCAATGCCCCTCTTCTCATCACATGATCGAAGAAAGCTGTTTGTCCCTTTTTTTTAATTGTTGTATATAATGTTCTAGTTTCTGTATATAATGTTCTAGTTTCATTAGCCTGTCTCAGGCAGTCGTTGTTAGTTACTCTGGCAGCCCAAAGAATTCGCAACTTTCGTCTCAGGAACGACATCTCTGTTGCTTCTAATTTCTTCTTAATTTGTTCATTTACATTCCTAGATTCACTGCCATACAGCAAAACTGGTTCTACATAGCATTTCAGCACTCTCTTTCTTACATTCAGTGATAGTGACTTATTGCATAAGATACTCTTCATTTTCTGAAATGCGGCTTTTGCTTGCCCTAATCTGCTCTTAATCTCTGTTGTACATCTTCCATCTGATGTTATAAATGCCCCTAGGTATTTAAAATTATCCACTTGGTTAAGAATTTTCCCTTCTATTTCTATTTCACATTTTGATGTCACCATTTTCTTTGATATCACCATTGTTACTATTTTCTTGATATTCAAGGAGAGTCCTTTCCTTGCACTCTCTGTTACTACAATGTCCAGTTGTAGGTCTGTTGAATTATCTGCTACCAATACTGTGTCATCTACACAGCGTATATTATATTATAACCTCCAACTAGTATTCCTGGCATCTCTTTGATCTCTCTCATTATTACTTCGCTATATAGGGAGAAGAGATCGGGTGACAAGACACACCCCTGTCGTACTCCTAGCTTTATCTGTTCGTAACTACCCTCTATATTTTCCATTTTAATTGCTGCTACTTGGTTCCAGTAAATATTCTTTATTATCCTTAAATCTTTCCCATCAATGTTGATATCTTCCAACATTTTAATCAGCTCATCATGTTTTACTTGATCAAATGCCTTAGTATAATCTATGAAGCATAAATATATGTCTTTCTGTTTCTCTAGTGACCTTTCTATTAGTGTCTGCAATGTATATATTGCATTGGTTGCGCCCTTTCCCTCCACAAATCCATATTGTTCATCACTAATTTCCATTTTTATTTTCTTTCTGGTTCTTCTCATTATGATTCTGAGTAGAAGCTTAGTGATATGGTTTATGAGGTTAACTGTACGAAAATCTTCACATTCAATTGCTCTTGGTATTTTTGGTATAGCTATAAATACAGATTTCAGCATATCACTGGGTAAATATCCACTGCTGTAAATATCCTTCAACATTTTGGTTAATATATCTACTCCAAATTCTCCTAATACTTCTAATGTGATTTCATCTGGCCCAGCTGTTTTTCCTTTCTTCATATGTTTTACAGCATCAGCGACTTCTTCTTTCAGAATAGGTGGACCTTCTAAGTTACTTTCGTCTGTTAATTCTTCTTTTTCTCCATCATATGATTCTCTTAACCATGTATACTCATTCCACCTATCAATTTTATAAGGAGCGTTCATTTGAAATCCATTTGTATCGCACCAATTGTGTATGTTCAACATGATCATGTCATAGTCATGTGATAAGTACTAATGAATAAAGAAGAATGTGCTTATCATCCCATGATGCATAGGTTCTGTTTCAGACTGTTGAGAAAATGGCCGGGTTGATCCAAAATCCGTTCAAAGTAGCTCAAAGAGCGGTGATTCAGTTTCTTTCATTTGGAGAACGTAGACCAGTGGACATTCATCGAAGAATTCAGGCAGCGTACGGTAACAAATGCGTGTCGAAGACAACAGTGACAGACTGGGTACGAATGTTTCGGAAAGGACGTCAGTTCACGACAGATCATCAATGGTCAGGTCAAGCGCATATTGTTGAACAGAAAAAACCAGCAGTACAGATGAACCATTGTCGAAGCATACATTCGCTAGCAAAAGAATTTGATGTGTCAATTGGGACAATTCAAAAGGTCGTTCATAAGAAACTGCAATATCGGAAGGCGTGTTCACAGTGGGTACCACGGATGTTAACCAACCACCAAAAAGAGGAACGCATTGGATGGTGTTTGAACCACTTGCTGTGTTACAAAGTGGAGGGCGATATATTTCTCTTCTGCATAGTGGCAGACGATGAATCATGGTGTCACCACTTTGAGCTGAGCAGCAAAAGAGAGAGCATGCAATGGAAGCCTGCTGGATCACCAAAAGCCAAAATATTCAAGTTACAGGTTTCCGCTGGTAAGATTATGCTGAGCGCATTTTTTTTTTAAACCATGAAGGGCTATTGTTGGCCGACTTTAAAGAACCTGGTGTCAACATCAACTCTACCCACTACTTGCAAACACTAGACAAGCTGCAAAACGCCATCAAGAATAAACAACCTGGCATGCTTTCTCGCGGTGTGATTTTGTTGCACGATAATTCTCGTCCGCATGTCGCAAAGATTGTGCAGGAAGCATTAGCAAGGAAGAAGTGGGATATTCTGCAATATCCAGCCTATAGTCCTGATTTGTCACCATGTGATTTTCATTTGTTCAAACCTCTAAAAAGAGCTCTCAAGGGGCAACGATTTCATACAGATGCAGACGTAATGAACGCAGAAACACTTTGTTCGGTGAGCAACCACAATCATATTTTGCGGAAGGCATTCGCCGCCTACCTAAGCAATGGGATGCTTGCCTGAATGCCTACGGCGACTTCTTCTGACCACCCCATGGTGCATAATTAATTCAAAATGAATGCTTTGTTTAATTCTACCACACCTGTTAATATTTCTTTCATGCTTTTGTAATTAAGCCGTTGGAATAGGTTTCAAATGAACGCCCCTAATAGCACCAATAATATTTTTCCTGTTTTTGATTTCAAACACCCTGTTTTTATTCTTATTTTTCTTCCCATTAACTCACTGATTTGTCTATGCATATTTTTTGTCTTTAATGGATTTAATTCATTTTTTTGCACTGCTCGTTTAACCAACTTTCTTTTGCCTTCACACATTTATCTTTTATTTCTTTATTTATCTTAGCATATTCTTGTTTGTCATTTTTACGTTTTCTTTTGACCATCAGCATTAAGATTTTTTCATTCATCCATTTTTTTCTTAGTTATTTGGCTTCTCTCCGGTAATATTTATTTGCTTGTTTGATGAATGGAGTCCCTTAACATTTCCCATTGTTTATTTATACTCTGTAGTTTAGTTATTGCATTGTACGTATTTTTCACAGTCACTCTGTATTGTTCTTGAATTTCTTTATCTACTTTCAGAACCTCTTTATTAAGTCTCATGTTCTTAATAATTTTTTCCCCTCTCTTTAATCTTACTTTTATTTGTCCACATAGTGGTATGTGATCTCTATTACAGTCAGCACCAGGCATTGTCTTTACATTAATTAAAGCATTTCTAAATCTTTATTAATTAGTATGTGGTCAATTTGGTTGCGTATTTTCTTATCAGGGCTTTTCCATGTGTATAGTTATCTTTTATGGTGATTAAACCATGTTTTTCCAATTTTCATATCATTGATATTTGCCCATTCTATTAGTTTTTCTCCTCTTTCATTCCTTGTACCTAAACCATAATTCCCCACTACATCCTCCAATTTCCCCTTTCCTACTTTTGCATTAAAATCTCCAAGTATTATTTTTATTTCTTGTAATCCAATTTGAGCCATCACCATTTCTATTTCGTCGTAAAAGTGTTGTATTTTTTCATCACTACTGCTTGTTGTTGGTGCATATACGTGTATAATATTTAAATCTATTGGTTTACCTTTGATTTTGACCATAATAACTCTATCTGAAATGCACCAGTATCCAGCCATAGATTTGGCTGTATTTTCATCAAATATTATTCCTACACCTTTTTCATGTGTATCCCCTCCAGAATAAATTATTGTGTGATTGTCAGCTATAATTTTGCCCGATCCCTTCCATCTCATCTCACTTACGCCCAGTATATTCATTTTCATGCTATCCATCTCTCTTAGAACATTGTTCAACTTTCCTAGCTCATTTAATGTCCTAACATTCCATGTTCTATTACCATTTTGAATGCCAATTGATGTTATAATTTATAACATGAACACATGTACATCACTGCAGAGTGGGTGAGAGAATTAGGGAGGGTGAGAGAATTAGGGAGTATGAGAGAGAGAGAGAGAGAGAGAGAGAGAGAGAGAGAGAGAGAGAGTTAATGAGTGTGAGAGTGTGCCTGTGTAATAAAGAGAGAGAGAGAGTTCATGAGTGTGAGTGTGTGCCTGTGTAATAAAGAGAGAGAGAGAACGAACGAACGAACAAACTTTACTTTCAAAGGGTTTAGAATTGGGCACGCAGGCCCGTCTAACATTCTGCCCTTCTATCACTCTCTTTCATTCATTATTTCATTCACACATCATTTAAGGCTAACAAAGAACAGCAACAATATAAAAGATATGCATTATAAAGGCATGGGCAAAATGCGAACATCACAACGCAGGCCCGTCTAACATTCTGCCCTTCTATCACTCTCATTCATTATTTCATTCACACATCATTTAAGGCTAACAAAGAACAGCAACAATATAAAAGATATGCATTATAAAGGCATGGGCAAAATGCGAACATCAAAACTACACGACACAGTGTTATTAGATAATGGTCTGACACTTATTAGCCATGTGGAATATACTGGCCTACCAAAAGGGGACTTGCTGTTATACTAGGGTTTTGTTATTATTATTATTATTATCTCTATTATTAAGGGAGAATGTAATCCGTATTTAGATAGTGTTCGAATAATTTGCGATTATATGAATAGGGATTGGTGATGTCTTTGATTTCTTGTGGAAGATTGTTCCACAGCTGAGCTGCAGAGTACGTTAAGCTTGTTTTGTACTCTGCAGCTCAGCTGTGGAACAATCTTCCAGAGAGAGAGAGAGAGAGAGAGAGAGAGAGAGAGAGAGAGAGAAAGAGAGAGAGAGTTGAGTGCACGCATGTCCTGTAATATGCCATTCCATATTTTTTTGTGTATTTTCATCTTTCACATTATCATTTTGTATGTATGACACTTGATTTTATCATGTATAATATAACATAACTGTAATGTGAGCGAGAGCGTTAGTGAGTGGGAGAGAGAGAGAGAGAGAGAGAGAGAGAGAGAGAGAGAGAGAGAGAGAGAAGAGATAGAAAAAAGAGAGAGAGAGTTGAATTGCATCACTAATTTTTAAGTTACAAAATGTATATGTACAATTTTTCTCCATTTTCTTTACAATTTTGCGACAATGCTCACGACAATCGCCACTGTATGTGTGTGTAAAGTGTGGGAGTTTGATCATAATAGTAGGTTGGGGGATGGGGGGATGTGAGTGTGAGTGGATTTGTGATGTGTGTGGGTTGGTTCAGGATGTGTGGGTGGGCGAGGTGGGATTGTGTGGGTGGGTGGGGGATTTGTGTGTGGGTACATGTGGGATGTATGGGTTGGTGGGGAGATGTGTGTGTGGGTGGGGATGTGTGTTTGGCTAGGTGGCTGTGGGTGAGTGGGTGGAGGATATGTGGGTGGATGATTGATGGTGGGTTATGGGATGGGTGGGGGATATATGTGTGGGTGGGGAGATGTGGGTGTGGGGATATGTGGTGGGTGGGAGATGTGTGCAGGTGGGGGTGGTTGTGGGTTTGGGGATGTGTGTGTGTGGGTGAGGGATGTGTATGGGTGTGGGATGTTTGGGTGGATGGGTGGGGAGTGTGTGTGTGGGTGAGAGATGTGTGGGGGTTGTATGTGGGTTGGGGGAGGGGTGCGTGATGGATGTGGGTGATGGATTTGGGGATGTGTGTGTGGGTGGGGGATATGTCTGGCTGGGTGGGGGTGTGTGTGGCTGGATGGAGGATGTATGTGTGGGTAGTGAGGGTGATTGTAGTTTGGGGATGTGTGGATGGATAGGAAGTGTGAGGAGATGTGTGTGTGGGTGAGGGATGTGTCTTTGGGATGTGTGTGGCTGTGGTGTTGTGTGGGAGGGAAGCTGGGAGTGGATAAATGATGTGTGTGTGGGTGGGTGGGTGTGTGGTTGGGTGTGCGGGTGGGTGAAGGATGTGTGCGAGGGTGGGGGATGTGTGTTTAGATGGGTGGTTGGGGTGTGTGAGTGTGGGTGGGTAGATAGGAGATGTATGTGTTGATGAGTGGATGAGGGATGTGTGGGTGTTAGTGGTTGAGAGATAAGTACATGTGTCTAGGAATGTGTGAGGGGATGAGTGTATGCATTGGGGATGTGTGTGTGGGTTGTGCGTGGATGGGAGGTGTGTGTTTGTGAATGGGGGATGTGTTGGTGGGTGGGATGTATGTGAGGGATGTGTGTATGGGTGGGGAGATTGTGCGTGGGTGGGGATGTGTGTATATGGGTAGGGGTGTGTGGCTGGGGGATGGAGGATGTGTGATTTGGTAGAGGATGTGTGGGTGGGTGATTGTATATGAGTAAGGGTGTGTGGTTAAGGGGTGTTTGGTTGAGGGATGGGTGGGCAGAGGATGTGTGGGTGGGTAGAGGATATGAGGGTGGGTGAGTGTATGCAGGTTAGGAGATGGTGGGGGGTGTTTGTAGGGGTGGGCTCGGGATCTGCAAGTGGGCTGGGGGAGATGGGAGATTATGTGGGTGGGTTCAGAATTTGTGTGTGGGTAGGTGCGGGATATGTGAGTTGATGGGGAGATGTGTGTGTGTGCGTGGGGGATGTGTGGCTGAGGAATGTGTGTTTAGCTGGGTGGTTGGAGGTGTGTGGGTGGAGGAGGATATGTGGGTGAGTGATTGTTGGTGGGTAATGGGATGGGTAGAGGATATGTGAGTGGGTGGGGAGATGTGTGTAGATGGGTGGATGTGTGTGGGTTGGGGAATGCATGTGTGCTTGGGGTGTGGGTGGATGGGATGTGTGTGGGTGGGGAGATGTGTAGGTGTAGGGATGTGGTGGATGGGTGGGGGCATGTATGTGTGTGTGGGTTATGTGTTTGGTTGGGTGGGGAAGTTGGAGTGAATGGGGGATGTGTGGGTGGGTGGTGGATGTGTCACATAACATAGTAACATGCATTGTTTATGTTTACAAAATTTATGTGACAATATTTTTTCCTATGCACTGCTGATGAAAGAAAGATGAGTGATTGGAAGGGCCGAATGTAAGACGGGCCTGCGTGCCCAATTTGTTACCCTTTGAAAATAAAGTCTGTTCGTTCGTTCGTTCCTACTCTAACTTTATTTTAGTTATGATCTTGCCATCTGTAGCTGGATGACAGTCTGGTGTCACCTGTGGCTCATGACTGTCCCTACCAGATGTAGATGTCCTAAGACAGCCATTAAAGTCGTTCACTAACTCAGAAATATGGTTTTCCATGAAGTCTTGGGAAGATAATGTGGTGGTTTCCCCTTGCCTTCCACATTCACATGGTGGTCTTTTACCTCTGCCTTACACGGCCATTTACGACTGTAAGGACAAGTGAGTGCCCTGCTCTGCTCAGTGCAGAGTTGTCCACTTATTCCGGTGGATACTCGGTCCCCAGAGCTGAGTTAGCCACACCATAGTGTGTTTCCATTCTCTACCACGGGGAGGTGCAGTTGGGATTTTCCCTTCCTAGTTATGGTCTGTGACCAAAACTCCAGTACTTTTAGAGGAATTTCTGCTTCTGGTTATGGTTTATTTACGCATATTTCTATTTTGGACTTGCAGTACATGGTTCCGTCACTCAGCTACTGAGCTTAGTGCGACACTGTGAGCTGTGGATTTCAAGTGGTATGCTTTTACATCTGTCTGCGATGTTTAATTGTGAACTGCATGTTCAGACAAAATGGCAGATGGCCGGTTTCTGAACTAGCTGGTTTTGCATTATGCAGTAATGTTTGTGCAACTGCTGGTTTTTATAGCGACTGCTGCTTCCATTGATGGTGAATTATAATTTTAGTAGTGGACTGTTGTGTTGGCATTCACATGGGGCAGTGAGAGGATTTTTATGTGGTGTTTGCTGGCATGGGAATGGAGCGTTAGGGGTTGACCCATTGCCCATAGCTGGTTTTGCATTATGCAGTAATGTTTGTGCAACTGCTGGTTTTTATAGCGACTGCTGCTTCCATTGATGGTGAATTATAATTTTAGTAGTGGACTGTTGTGTTGGCTTTCACATGGGGCAGTGAGAGGATTTTTATGTGGTGTTTGCTGGCATGGGAATGGAGCGTTAGGGGTTGACCCATTGCCGTGATGTTGAAACTGCGACTAAAGCTAAATATTAATTGCCTGGTTGCAAGTTTATATATTAGGTGGAGGTTTGCTGTTTATATTTTTGACGTACTCACAATCACGAAACATGGCTGTAGTTTTAAATTGTTTATAAGATTAAACATATCACAATATCTGGCATACTGTAGTTGTAAACTGTTTATATGATTAAACATATCACATCATCTGGCATACTGTAGTTTTAACCGTTTATATGATAAAACTATCACATCATCTGGCATACAGCTGTGCTTTTCTTGTGTGTGTATGTGTGTGTACGTGCGAGCATGTAATGTAATTGTGATAGTTTTTGTCTTTGTGGAAAGAGGAAGACAGTGAGAGAAAATTCTTGACAATATAATGCAGCATGTTTGTATGTCTCTTCGTCTAGTTGCTACCCCTTAACCTGTCCAACATAAGAAACCATATCGAGGGGGGGGGGCCTGCATGGTCTCGAGGTATGGTGTCCGCCTGTCTCGAGTGCTGGAGGCCCCGGGTTCAAGCCCCGGTGAGGGCTGGGATGTTTTTCACGTGAACTTTTAGTAATAAAATTGTCCCTGGTCTCTGGGTAGTGATATCGGATGCCCGTGTGTTTTGCTGCGAACGTAAAAAAATCCCTAGGCAGTTAGAAATTGAAAAATAGTAGCCTAACGGTGCTGCCCGGGCAAAATTTCGAGATAAAAATCTACCCAAAGTATTTCAGGATCATCGCCGGTGCTACGGAGTTCATGCACTGAGCTGAGTTTCTCCAGACTCAGGTTTGAGTTAGGAGGAGAACGGAGCACTTATGCGTTACACCCACGTGCTGTGATGTTGATCCATCGACCATTGTCCCAACTAAAGTAAACTAAACTAAACTATACCATACCAGTCGCTGTGCTATCTCCGACATAGTTCTTGGGATCACCGGAACACACAAGCCCCAATCTACCACATCAAGGTGAAGACACAACAGAGAAGCAATGTTAATCTACCACATTAAGTGGAGACACAACAGAGAAGCAATGTTAATCTACCACATTAAGTGAAGACATGACAGAGAAGCAATGTTAATCTACTACATTAAGTGGAGACACAACAGAGAAGCAATGTTAATCTACCACATTAAGTGGAGACACAACAGAGAAGCAATGTTAATCTACCACATTAAGTGGAGACATGACAGAGAAGCAATGTTAATCTACCACATTAAGTGGAGACATGACAGAGAAGCAATGTTAATCTACCACATTAAGTGGAGACACAACAGAGAAGCAATGTTAATCTACCACATTAAGTGGAGACACGACAGAGAAGCAATGTTAATCTACCACATTAAGTGGAGACACGACAGAGAAGCAATGTTAATCTACCACATTAAGTGGAGACACGACAGAGAAGCAATGTTAATCTACCACACTAAGTGGAGACACGACAGAGAAGCAATGTTAATCTACCACATTAAGTGGAGACACAACAGAGAAGCAATGTTAATCTACCACATTAAGTGGAGACACGACAGAGAAGCAATGTTAATCTACCACATTAAGTGGAGACACGACAGAGAAGCAATGTTAATCTACCACATTAAGTGGAGACATGACAGAGAAGCAATGTTAATCTACCACATTAAGTGGAGACACAACAGAGAAGCAATGTTAATCTACCACATTAAGTGGAGACACAACAGAGAAGCAATGTTAATCTACCACATTAAGTGGAGACACGACAGAGAAGCAATGTTAATCTACCACATTAAGTGGAGACATGACAGAGAAGCAATGTTAATCTACCACATTAAGTGGAGACATGACAGAGAAGCAATGCCAATCTACCACATTAAGTGGAGACACAACAGAGAAGCAATGTTAATCTACCATATTAAGTGGAGACATGACAGAGAAGCAATGTTAATCTACCACATTAAGTGGAGACATGACAGAGAAGCAATGTTAATCTACCACATTAAGTGGAGACACAACAGAGAAGCAATGTTAATCTACCACATTAAGTGGAGACACAACAGAGAAGCAATGTTAATCTACCACATTAAGTGGAGACATGACAGAGAAGCAATGCCAATCTACCACATTAAGTGGAGACACGACAGAGAAGCAATGTTAATCTACCACATTAAGTGGAGACACAACAGAGAAGCAATGTCAATCTACCACATTAAGTGGAAACACAACAAAGAAGCAATGTCAATCTACCTACAACCGATTATGTCCAATGATTGCACACATAAATAACAGCACAACACAGATCTGTATCAATGTCACTGTATTTCCACAGAAATATATATATTCAGTATTCTGTATATATTCAGTATATATATATATATATATTCTGTATATATTCAGTTCATACCAGAATGCGATCGGCGTTGCCAGTAGTGGGTTGTGCTCAATATTTATATTCAGTATTGACAGAACTTCAGTCTTTGCTAAATTTTCTGTGGGTAAAATCTATGCTGTAAAGTTGTAGTGAACTTACAAGTATTTATTCAGACAAATTAATTATGACTATCATACAAATATTTTGGTCACTTGAAACGTCATAAAAGTTTGGAGATCACAACAATGGAGGGGTATATGCTCAGGAAGAGAGGAAGAGGAAGGCCAAAGAGAAGATGGGTGCAGGATGTAGCAGATGATCTCTAGATGGGTGTATTGGATGCGGGACATCTTGCTTATGACCGAGAAGGTTTCCGGAAGGGAAGGGTGTTATAGGAGTGAGATTCTGCAAAGGACATGCTACTGAATGGATGAATTATACAAGGGGCCAGGTCTGTGGCTAATGGGTAGCAAACAAGTTTCATAATCCCACAAATTGGGTTAGAAATCAGCTGCAGGTGATTCAGAAGCAGACCACCATCCACTAATTTCTAACAGTGGTATGAGCATCAGTCATTAACACAGCATTGGCAAACTACTGAACATAAAATTGCCACAAACAGCCCAAAAATGCTGGGGTTGATTATGACGTCCTGTGAAGGACACACAACTAAGTTATTATACAGGAAATCACAGTGTTGTGCAGGCACCAAACTCTCATCCTCTCACCAACTTCTTTGGGAGACTAGTCTTGCAGATTGAGGTCCTCCGCTTGTGATTCCTCTGTTATACTCCCTGCCAGCGAGGGTGTGGGTATTTAATACACATACACGATCCTGGTTGACGAGAGTTCAATGCCAGCTCTCATCATTTGCTACATGAGGAAAAGATTGCCCACTACAAAAATGTGAATCCCAACATTTCACATACGACAGGATACATGATTCTAACATTTCAAATACCCACAGGATCATCATCATCATCAAGTGCCCTGCCAGCTGGCTAGGCATTCATGGCTCTCCACAGATTGGGGTCTTTGGTTTTCTGGATTAACTTTGCTGCTGATATTCCTCCATGCCAGTCTTAATCCATCCAGCATCAATTCTCTTGTTCTGCCTCTCTTCCCTTTGATCTTTCCAGTTGTCACAATGTTCTCCAATGCCTCTCTTCTCATCACATGACCGAAGAAAGATGTTTGTCTCTTTCTTATTGTTGTATACTGCATAATGTTCTAGTTTCAATAACCTGTTTCAGGCAGTCACTGTTAGTTACTTTGGCAGTCCAAGGAATTTGCAACGTTCACCTCAGGAACCACATCTCTGTTGCTTCTAATTCTTCTTAATTTGTTCATTTACATTCCTAGATTCACTGCCATACAGCAAAACTGATACGTGATCCTAATTTTCACATACCCCAGCATACATGATCCTTATTCGTTGTGTTGTTGAAGAAATTCTCAGATCCTCATAACAGCAGTATTTTATTGTCTTTCAGTCTGAATCTTTGTTTAACTAAATCAAAATGATCTCTACATTCCCACTTCCCTCTGACACGCAACAATGTTGATGCAGTTATCACATTTCCTGTGTTCGCCTCACAAGCCCAAACTGTCGTCTGCGATGTTGCCTTTATTGTTGTCCAGGTTTTCTATAGTTCTGATGATGTTTTTCTGATGCAGCTTGTTGTCATCAGCAATGTTGATGCTGCTGGTGTTGTGTGCCGCTGCAGCGTTGGCGTCTGTTGGAGACAAGAAGCAGACGCACATTTGTTCCTTGCCCATTAGAAGGATTGCTTCCCCTTGTGGGTGCCATGACAGGTTGTGGATCAAGAATGTACCTGAACAAGAAGATGAGAACAGAATGGAGTTAGAATGACCTTACTGCTGTCAACAGACAAGACACATTAACTAATCAAGAGCTTTAATTCTATCAGTTCTTTTAGCCAGGTGATAGAGCCAAGCCTTCTGCATGTACTGACTCTTCTCCTTCTTCTTCATTCACCTGCAGACGTCAATATGAATAAATGCAAAGAAAGCAGCAGTCAACTTAAGCTTGTTGACATCCCCATAGGAAAGTCATGGATGGGTCAGGCAGAAGACATTCTTCAACAGGTGTGTTCACTTGAGGACTTAGAACCTGGTGAGATGTGGGTACAAGCCAGCAAAGTTCTATACATCTTTTTCAGTTTGCATCCAACTAGACAGAAATTGCAGACAAGAGCTGCTGTGGAGGTGGAAGTACAGGCTTTGATCTTTGCGAGTTCTTTAGAGGGCGATGCTGATATTTACACAGATGGGTTGGTCGTTCGATGAGTGAGAAGTTCATGGGCCTTTACGGCTCAAGCAGGAGGGGGAATTGTGAAGGAAGATTCTGGTGCTTTTTGCCTTGACCACAAGTCTGACTATGGAAGTCATGGCAGTAAGTAAAGCAATTACATGGCTCGAGACACACCTTCACTATGGCATGTTTGCTTAGTGACTCAATGAGTATGCTCAGGAAGATAGGGATGGGGTGGGCCCGAAGACAGTGGTTGTTGTCTCTGGAGCAGTTACAGCTTACAAAGATTAGTTTCACTTTTGTATCAGGGCACGCGGGTGTCCAAAGAAATGAGCAGGCGGACAGGTTTACAGGTAAGGCTACTGTGGAGGGCAGATAAGCCATGGATCAGGCTGATATACTGAATGCTCTACAAGAAGTAAGTCATTTGCGAGAACCAAGTGATGACTGAATGCTCATTCATGGTCAGACTGCGAGAACAGCACATTAAAAGGTGTAGCTAAACAAGAACCTGACCGTAGCCTGAAGATGGTAACTTGTTCTTTTCAGTTGAGTTGGTAATATGCATCATCTTTCTAGAGGCCTGGATGCTCTGATTTCCACTTGATTCAATAACTGCTTCTTATAAATCTATTGGCCTCATCACAGATTCTGTCTATATCAGGCTGAGGTAGTCTTCCACTTTCCTTTGCCAATCGGTTGGCTTCCTATAACCAGGTATGTTGCAATGCGAAGGAATCCATTGCATTACAACCCTTTTGGATTTCTGGCATAGTTCATGTAGTGCTGCACTTCATCATCATCATCATCATGTGCAACGCCGATAAGCGTCAGCGGTCATGTTTCGCCATCTTACTCGATCACCAGTCGTGGATCAGTTCTGTGTTCTTGTCTCAACCATACCACATGGCTAAGCCTTCCAGGTATTTACTTTTCTGTCTTCCCCTTATACTCTTCCCCTCCATCTTGCCAGTTGTCACCAAGTTCTCCAATTTATTTCTTCTCATAACATGTCCAAAAAATGGTGACTGTTATGTCTATTTTCTCTAATCAGTTTAAGGTTTTCATTCTGCTAGTTCTGTACTGTTACTGCTCTTCAGTATTGAAATACCTAGCTTCACATCCATACAGACAGCTATTTGTTTTTCTTTAAGTTTCTTCGTCAGCAACATTTCTGCCACAGTTTAAAGGCCCCTGACTCTACTCTGAAGTTAGTTGGGAACTTTCCAGTAGCTGGCAACCGACTCTTCTCATATATATCTATTGAAGTATGTTTTCCTCAGCTCCCCAACCAGCATCCTCATGATACTCATCGCATGAGGTGGCGTGGCTGGCTCCCTTCCTCCCCAGAAAATAATGAAAATGATCTGCTGCTAAATTTGAGGCTGGGTCGGTCCAAACAGTTGAATAATTTTATTTTGTTTTGCATTCGCTCACTCTGAACTCAAGCGTAGTCCATACGTGTGCTACTATGTCTAGCGCACTGGATTTATTTTTGTGTGTAGATTAGCTTTCCCTATTACCAGTGTCCCTCGCCATCAGGCGAACCTACTCCAACTTCTGAGATGCCTGTAATTGAGGGTAATCTCATTTACTGTGTGGGTAATGTTGCTCGTAATCTCAGCTCCCCAACCAGCTGAAAGCTGAGATTAAAAAAAAAAAAGCACTGGATTTATTTTTGTGTGTAGATTAGCTTTCCCTATTACCAGTGTCCCTTGCCATCAGGCGAACCTACTCCAACTTCTGAGATGCCTGTAATTTACTTCCCCAAGTCAAGAATGAAAGTCAACATTCTAAGCCAACTGACCAGTGTAGGGGATAACCCCACTACCTCGGCATCAGCACACTGGCAATTTAAGAGAGACTTATCCATTCAGCCATGCTGACCTCCGCTTAATAATAAAAAAAAAAATAACCCTGTCACTGCGGGGGAATACTGGTCTCTGCAGTAAAAGGTCAACCATTGGATCGAAAAAATAACCTCAGTGCTCAGAATTTAATGGATGTGAATTGACAGCAGCGCCCTGAACGTAAAGAGCTGGGAGAGACAATCTGGCACAGTATGGAGTGAACAACCCACAAAAACAGCCAACAAACAATTCATACAAGGCAATTATAATTTTTTTAATATTGAAATTATTTACCACATAAGGAAATTGAATTTACAAGCAAACGTTCCTTATAAAGTGAAAGAGATTACGATCAGGTTTCACCGTACAGTGGAAGTGATTATGAGCTGTCAGCTAAAGTACCTCAGTGAATAAGATTATAAGTAAAAGTACCCATACAGTGAATGAGATTATAAGCAAAAGTACCATTACAGTGAATGAGATCATGAGTAAAAGTACTCAGTAAATGAAATTATGAGTAAAATTACTCATACAGTAAATGAGGTTACAAGTAAAAGTACCTAGTAAATGAAATTATGAGTAAAATAAAAGTACTCATAAAGTAATTGAGATTATAAGTAAAAGTACGAATACAGTAAATGAGATTATAAGTAACATTATCCACATAGTAAATGAGATTACAAGTAAAACTACCTTATACAGTGAATGAGATTATAAGTAAAAGTAACCATACAGTAAATTAAATTATGAGTAAAAGTACTCATACAGTAAATGAGATTATAAGTAAAAGTACTCAGTAAATGAGATTATAAGTAAAAGTACTCATACAGTGAATGAGATTATAAATCAAAGTACCCAGTAAATGAAATTATGAGTAAAAGTACTCATACAGTAAATGAGATTCTAAGTAAAAGTACTCATAATGAATGAGATTATGAGCAACATTACTCCCACAGTAAATGATATTACAAGTACATCATTATACACAGGAGATGAGATTATTAAGAACCTACCCTCAACAGGAGCTTCGACTGACAGACAGCCATCTGGAGACCACATGTACAGCTTGTTGGTTGACGTACACAAGGCTAGGCGAGGGTGTCGGGGGTCCCAGGCCACGCCTGTCAGAAACAAGTCATGGACAGTTGGACAGTTTTCTTTGCTGTCTTTACTAATAACCAGATGTTAAACCTAACATAATCATCATCATTTAACAAGTGTTGAGTTGAGTTGAGCTGAGTTAAGAACCGGCATTACTGCACTCAGGACATTCCTATACACGCTCCGTCCCCTCGTTCAACAGCTAGCGAAGAATCATACTACTAATTGTTTCCACCGCTAACTGATTGAAAGGTCTCCTGGTCTTCCCTCTCAGTTTTGAGATTCTTACAAAACCTATGCCGATACCCCGCAATCTCATTCTTTCCACATACGGGTTCTCAATCTGTTCCCCCGCTTTCTCCACCTGGTCCCATAGGTGCACAACCACCTCTCCCTTGTCCATAGGTAATCTATCACCAAGAGGTGCATTTCTTGCCAGCCTATCAGCCTGTTCATTTCCCCGCACTCCTGCATGGCCAGGGCAAAAAATCCATACAATTCTCACAATCTGTGACCCCTGAAGCGAGGTGAGCCATTTCACTCGAAACGGTCCCTACTCCAGCTTACTTAGCGTACTCCTTGAGTCCATAATGAATGCAATATGTGTTGCAGTGGTCTCCTCTAACCAATGGAATGCTACTGTGACTGCTACCACCTCAATTCTCATGCTGGAGGTCGTAGTCTCATATGTCAGACTCTTCTTTTTTAAAAATCGTTTAATAAGACCCGTGTAGAAACGTAACTATCATCACAACTTATCAGAAAGATCCGGATCCCTCGCCAGCTCTCCTGCCTGATCAATAATGTCTGGAGTCCAGTGTCGTGTTAACCTACCTCTGCCTCTTCTATTTCCTCCTGAAGTAGTTTCCTGCTATGGGCCTATAATGTTACAGGGCCATGACATTTTGCAGGATGGATGCATGGGAGGATAGATGGCCAGTCTGTCCCTCACTTTGCAGGTGATGAGCCTAGGTGTTGAACCCTCATCCATCAGAGCCATTGACAATATCAGTGCAGCTTCTATGAACTCCACTAAGACGACCCCCTCCTCTATTCTTAATTTACATCCCCAAGTCAAGGATGAGAAGTCAACATTTTAGTCCAACAGACCAGTGTAGGGAATGAAGCCACTACCTTGGCATCAGCACACTGGAAGTTTAAGAGCGCGGCTTATCCATTCAGCCATGCTGACCTTCACTTAATAATAATAATAACAAAAAACATAACCCGAACCAGGACCAGTGTGATATTTTTACCATTTTCACAAATGTAGTGCTTCTTTCTATCATACAGAAATCTACTTGATCTGTCTTCCATTACATTTGATTAACTTGATGTCCTATTAACTCAACTCTGCCGCTCAGTTGTGGAACAATCTTCCACAAGAAATCAAAGACACCACCAATCATGATACATACATTCGCAACCTGTTTGAACACTACCTTAGTACAGACTACATGCCCCCATAACAAACAACACAAAAAAGACAATAATGGTAACTTATCTCAAACGACAACTAGCCAAAAAACATTCCCTTATGTATGGCACGTTACACCCTCCTTAGGTATTTATAATGCCCATGTTAAACACTGCTTCAGTGAGTCATTTGTTATTGATTATTTTTCATGCGTTTTAATGTTCTTTTGTTGTCAAAAGTTGCTTCATAAGTGATGTTGAATGAAAGAATGTATGAGAGGAAATAGAGAAGAAGGGCAGAATGTCAGACGGGCCTGCGTGCCCAATTCTTAACCCTTTGAAAATAAAGACTTATTATTATTATTATTATTATTAAAATCTGCAAACTTCTTCCATCTTTCACTCATCTCACGTGATAAAGAACTGAGTGTGGTAACATGTAAACACATTCACAATGAATGCATGTATCAACATCAGGTTCACAGTTCACAGAATCTTACATTTGGGATATGTTACAAAGAACTGAGTGTGGTAACATGTAAACACATTCACAATGAGCACACGTATCAACATCAGCACACAGTATCTTACATTTGATTGGACTAGCCTGTATCAGCACTGCACACAGGGCAAGTTTTGGAACATCCCATATCCACAAAATACACGGCATATTGTCTGCATTCATAAATTCATAGAAACAGAGTTAAGAGAAAACAAGGGAACTATGTTCGTTCGTGTGCAATGATATCTAAACAGAAATGGAAAGCAGTATCAAAATTATACTTAATGCACAGCAATATAAATTGCTTAGGAACTCTTGAACCATTAAAATATTGGCACCTTGCCTTTATGACAGATGGTAGTTTGTTACATTGTGCTTCAAAAAGGCATAATAAGCACAACCCATGGTGGGGACCAGGGACAGAGTTATAATTCTCCATAGCACAAAACCTGGGCTGAATTGCAGCATAATACCTCTCTTGTCTGCCTAGTTACTTCAGAAGAAAGGTAACACCAATACATCTGGAACAAGACTAGTTGCAGAAGCTGCCAGATCAGCAAAGCAATCCTCTCACTGTCCGCCTGCCAGAGCTTTGATCCTAGACCAATTGCCGACCAAGGCTTAGGGCATATCTGTCCTGCCATGACATTTAGTCGTTAGGCTGCATTTCTTTGCACTAGGATAAAGATTGTACCCTCCGAATTGCGTTCCTCCGCCCGAAGCCATGGGCACAATGTGCAGTGTTCAGTTTGGTGGGTGCCGTCCAACCTTCAGCACTAACAGAAAGCAGCTAGTATTTCTACTGTCATACAGTAGCTCAAGCGTATCTGACTAAGACATAACTGTCATACAGTAGCTCAGGCATATCTGACTAAGACCTGACTGTCATACAGCAGCTCAGACATATCTAAGACCTGACTCATACAGTAGCTCAAGACATATCTAACTAAGACCTGACTGTCATACAGTAGCTCAGACATATCTAAGACCTGACTCATACAGTAGCTCAGGCGTATCTAAGACCTGACTGTCATACAGTAGCTCAGGCATATCTAAGACCTGACTGTCATACAGTAGCTCAGGCATATCTAAGACCTGACTCATACAGTAGCTCAGGCGTATCTGACTAAGACCTGACTCATACAGTAGCTCAAGCATATCTAACTAAGACCTGACTCATACAGTAACTCAAGCATATCTGACCAAGACCTGACTCATACAGTAGCTCAGGCATATCTAAGACCTGACTCATACAGTAGCTCAGGCGTATCTGACTAAGACCTGACTAAGACCTGACTCATACAGTAGCTCAAGCATATCTAACTAAGACCTGACTCATACAGTAACTCAAGCATATCTGACCAAGACCTGACTCATACAGTAGCTCAGGCGTATCTAAGACCTGACTAACCATTGAAATAACATGAGAAATAAAGTAATAGATATTGATTGGAATTAACAGAAGTAAAAGAAAGAAATAAAGAGAACAGACTCATCATAATATAGCAGGTCTGATACAGAATGCCACTTTCATTACAGCCTGCCAGAAAGATCCTCCATCCCTTTACCAGCTCTCTTGCCTCATGTCAAAGATTTCTGAATTTCGTGTGTCCATTCTCGTGCTAGTTATCCCCAGCCTCTTTCTCTAGCAACCATGCATTCCATTACCGTTCTCTCTAAGCCACGGTGATATTTAAAATCACAAAAGTATTTCAGTTTCTGAGACATGATGCTGTTTGAGTCACTTTTCTTCGCTGTTCAGATCTGATTTTTTTCTTTCCATCTGGTCCACGATATTTCAAGAAATTTTCTGTAACATTTAAGTTCAAAAGTTACGATTTACTTCTTTGGGGAATTATCAAATTGTGACATGACTCATGTAACAGACTGTTCGGTATAAAAATTGAATTCTTATTTAACCAGTGCTTGGTTAATGACAATTTCTGAGACCTATGGTGATATAAAAACAGCTCAGTAAAAATTGTGGTCCATATGCCATAGTGGATGATAGACAGATAGTTCAGAAAAATGGCAGACGGCAGGTTGCTGAACTAACTGGTTTTGCCCCTTATGCAGTAATGTGTATGCAACTGCTGGTTTTCTAGTGACTGTTGCTTCCATTGATGATGAACTGTAATTTTAGTAGCGGACTGTTGTGTTGGCATTCTGTTAGAAATAACTTGTCTGTCTAGGCCCATACAACAATACAGAAATAACTTGTCTGTCTAGTGCTCACACAACATTACAGAAATAGCTTTTCTGTGTAGTGCTCACACAACATTACAGAAATAGCTTGTCTATCTAGTGCCCATACAACAATACAGAAATAGCCTGTCTGTCTAGGCCCATACAACAATACAGAAATAGCCTGTCTGTCTAAGCCCAAACAACAATACAGAAATAGCATGTCTGTCTAGTGCCCATACAACAATACAGAAATAGTTTGTCTGTCTAGTGTCCATACAACAATACTGGTTTTACATAGCACTTCAGCACTATTTTCAACACAAACAATTGACAACTTTATTTTTATTGATGAGTATATTTTCCTTCATGTATAAGGCTTCTTTTGCCATGGCAATTCTTGTTATAATCTCTCCATTTTGATGAAAACAACTCACACAATAACAACAATAAATTTATTAAAGAACTGACATTACAGCACTTGGGATATTCCCATATGTGCTTCGTCATCTGCAACAGTCAGCCCCGGTACTAACTGTACCAGTAGCAGTCTGATTATGTGTCCGTCTGACCTTTCCCCTGAGTTTTGAGTGTCAGCCAGACCCTCTGGTCACTCCCTGCAGTACCATTCTCTCCAAGCCGTGATGATCTACTATCAGTTCCGTTATCAGTTATCAGTTGGGGTATCTTCGTTGCACTCCGGACATGTCCATAGGTGCTCAGATCCTCCCCCCAGCATATTCATCAGCGTCCGGTGGCTAATAGTGCCAGTTCTGTGTTGGTTGACGAGGCGCTTTGTTTTCCCGATGTACCTCTCGCGTCTGGCTGTGCCGATTCTTACTCCCAGGTCTTTCATCCTGGACAGCGATGTGGAAATGATGATCTACTAGTTCTTTTGCACTACAAACACAATTACAAAGGGCCCCGATCACATCTGCCTTATCATGCACCAATACTGCACCAAGGGGTGCAGAGCCAGCCAATCTGTCCACCTGCTCGTATCCCACAACACCAGCATGTCTTGCGGGAAACAATCCAACAGATGCTCTCTATTTCTGATTGTTGAATGGAAGCCAGCTACTCTGACTGAAGCATGCCTGTCTTCACCTTTCTCATAGAGAAATTCATCTTACCTTGTGCGTCCATTACAATCACAACATGTGTGTGCTGTTTGTCTTCCAGCCAACAGAATGCCATTGTGACTGCCTCCACCCCCATTCTCAGACAATATGATGTATCATATAATACGCCACATAATAACTATAATAATACAAGTTACAAACCGTTCCTGGTGATCATGTATTTGTTGTCACAGCTGAAGGACAGCAAGCCCACCCCCAGTTTTGGAACAGCTTTGTTGACCGCTGGCTTGACCACAGGCACTTTGACTGGACACTGCTCAACCTCATCTTAAACAGAGGAGCGACAGAAATTTAAATATGAACATAATAAGAGTATTATTTTAAAAGTCAAGAATCTCTGTCCACGCCTTGAGGTATATTGCGTATATGGTGCCAACCCAATATTTTACAGACCAATCGTCTTGTGGTGGGCACCATGCCTTTACTCCAAACAATATTTCCTCGTGCCTGTTTTTGGCAAAAGAGCCTGCCCCGGTAAGGATTTGATCACATGACCACAGGCTTGCCGGCAAGTGTGCTACCATAGCTCTCTCTGAGTCACCATCATCAAGTGCCCTGCCAGATGGTGTAGGCGTTCATAACTCTCCACAGATCTCGGTCTTTGGTTTCCTGGATCAACTCTGCTGCTGATATTCCTCCATGCCACCATCTCAATCCATCCAGCATAATTTCTCTTGGTCTGTCTCTGCCTCTCTTCTCCTCGATCAGTTGTCACGATGTTCTCTATGAGTATGTTGTATAATGAATGTAAATGGAGTTGAGTGTAAACGATACACATAGGTGTACGAATGTGGGCATACTATGCAGAGATTGATGGGTGTGGATATAATTTGTGAAAGTAAACATAATGTATTAAAAGGAATACATATGTCTAGGTTACATATAGACACAATGGAGAAATGTGGATCAACTCTTGTACATCCCAGACAGACTTTACTTGTAACTAACAATGGTTTGTGATGAAAATGATCATATTGTAGGAAATAAAAGAGTGGAGAGGTTGGCTGGCACTACCACTACATCAGATAGCCAACCAATGGGGATTGAGCTGATATCCTTAGTCTGGCAGAAGCAAGGACTTTCAGCTGAATGAATCAGAAAGTGTGCCGATTGAAGATTTATATGGTTAAAAAAGAGAAACACAGCAAGCACATGAGGAGACTGGTCAGTCAGCACCGGACTGGAGCAGTCAGCTGCTGCAGGCCAATGAATTTACCGATTCCTGTGAGGATTGGAACTACTTTAGGTGTTTTCAATGATGACATCATCCAGTGCCTTGCCGGCTGGCGTGGGAAATCATGCTTCTCCACAAATTACGATCTTCGACGTATGGATCAATTTGTATCTTGACTCCCTTCCATGCAATGACACAAGACTGTCAAGAATCTTGTCACACTGTCTTCCTCTGTCTTTCTTTCCGCAAATCTTTCTGGTTGTCACAGCATGTTCCAGTTTTTCTCTTCTCGTAATGTGGCCAAAACAATGATGACAGCCTCTTTCTGATGTTTGTGATATGTTGTCTTTGCAACTCAGTTTCCATTGAAGCATCCTGATTGCTCACTTTGGCTGTCCAATTAATTTTCAGCATTCTTCTATAAAACCAGATCTCCAAGGCTTCCAGGAATTTTTCATCCTGTTTACTAATTGTCAAGGATTCGCAGCCGTATGTTAAAACTGGTTCTATGTAACATGAATGATGACAATCTGAACTTAACAAATAGGAAATAAAATCAGTCAGGTATGTGTAACTCCTGCAAAAAAAGTGAGAGATACTAATCACGGACACTGTTTCCGCAGGAGTTACACGTACCTTATAGTTTTGATTTCCTACAACAATGAACAATGTGGGGATAACATTGTTGCATTCAAAATCTGTGCGCCTGGGCAACAATGAACATACATAGACTCCCACACGTGCTGAGAGTACATATGAGTGAGTCCTGAAAGTTGATTCAGTCAATCACTTACATTGATTCTAGTGACTCAGTCAATCAATCAATCAGCCAGTCTAACAATCAGTCAATGAGCCAATCAATCACATTGGAACAGATATTCTTGGTTTCATCACATTAACTTACATTTACTTTGAGGTGAAAATAAGCTTGCAGTCGGATTCTTAACCATGCTGGGTGGAGCTGTGGGGGTTCGGCTCTGCACCTCTTTGTACACAACCTAGAGAAAGACAGGTAGGATTTGAAACTGACCAATAGTCAGCTTAAACATGGCAGTTAAACAAAATAATAACAGGGAAAACGACCAGTGTGTTTCAGTTACCATGTATGAACAAATAATCAGCTCATTTGATCTTTTTCTCAAACATTTCTGAGCGTGAGCAAGTCATATTTCATAATATTTACATAGTTTGTTAATGTCTTTGTATCAGTGATATGTTTACAGCACATCAGGGAAACAAAGAACAGTAACTCTGTAACCTATCCCAGGGCCAGTGTGACCTGACACCAAGAAAACAAAATGTCAGTGAAAAAGTCTGATCTGTGCATGGCCATATAAACATTGGATCAGGAATGTAGGGATTGGCTGGTAGGCTGCACTGAATGGGAGGTGCAACAATTGATCCACTACAATTCATGACCAGGTGATGTAATAATCTACATGGATGGCTCTGTGCTAAGATGTTAAAGAAGTGTTTGGGGGTTCATGGCACAGCTTGGTGGATGGTGTTTGGTACAGGAGAGCCTGGCATATGATACCATAACATCTGAGGATGGAGGTGGAGTTAGTCACAGTGGCGTTCTAGTAGTAGTAGTAGTAGTAGTAGGCCTCTTTCAGTCCTGAAGGACTATAGAGTTGTGCCGCTTGGGAGGTGCCTGGCAGCACCGCTGGTGACTGTATAGTCCAATGCGAGAGTGACAATCCCTGTCACAGTTTCCGCATCTGTAAGATGAAGCAGTAAGTGACTGCGCTTTGAGCCTGTGCCGCCTATCCTCAGTTTGTTGGATCAGATTGCGCTCAAAGAGCACCAGTCTGTTTCGTACATCTCTTCTCCAGGAGCATCTGTCTGTTGCAACTCTCTCGCACGTGTCTGGATCTATTCCAATGGTTTTCATATCTTGTTTACACACGTCCCTATATCGCATTTGAGGTCTTCCGGTTGGCCTCTTTCCTGTGGCTAGTTCTCCGTAAAGGAGATCTTTGGGAATACGTTCATCCTCCATTCGAGATACGTGGCCCAGCCACCGGAGGCGTCTCTGCTTGAGGAGGGTGTGCACTGTGGTAATATCTGCTCGTTCAAGCACCTGTTTGTTTGTTATGTGGTCTTTCTATGTTATGCCCAGGATTCGTCTCAGACATCTCATGTGGAAGGAATTCAACTTCCTTTCCTGTCTTGAGTACAAGGTCCAGGATTCAGACCCATAGAGTAGTGTGCTAACAACACAAGCTTTATATACTTGAGCTTTTGTACGCTCTGTTAGTCTATTATTCTCCCAAACTCTTTTAGCTAGTCTGGAAAATGTTGTGGCTGCCTTTCCAATGCGTCTGTCGATTTCTGTCTCTAATGAAAGATTATCTGATATTGTCGATCCCAAATACACAAAATCGTGGACGATTCTACGTGGCGTTCTACTGGCTGGAGAAAAAGCAGCATACACATGGCAGACTCACAAAGTATGATGAGAAAGGTGAAGACAGGCAGGCTTCAGGCAGAGTGGCAGGCTTCCATTCAACAATCAAAAATAGAGGGCATCTGTTGGATATTTCCCCCTGTATCACAATGGTTCCTATACTTTGCTTCCCTCAAAGGCGCCTGCATCACACAATGGCTCCTATACTTTGCTTCCCTCAAAGGCGCCTGCATCACACAATGATTACTATTCTGTGCTTACCTCACAGGCCACTGTATCACACACTTGTTACTATTCTATGCTTGCCTCACAGGCCACTGTATCACACACTTGTTACTATTCTATGCTTACCTCACAGGCCACTGTATCACACACTTGTTACTATTCTATGCTTGCCTCACAGGCCACTGTATCACACTTGTTACTATTCTGTGCTTACCTCACAGGCCACTGTATCACACTTGTTACTATTCTGTGCTTACCTCACAGGCCACTGTATCACACAACTGTTACTATTCTGTGCTTACCTCACAGGCCACTGTATCACACAACTGTTATTATTCTGTGCTTACCTCACAGGCCACTGTATCACACAATTGTTACTATTCTGTGCTTACCTTACAGGCCACTGTATCACACACTTGTTACTATTCTATGCTTGCCTCACAGGCCACTGTATCACACAACTGTTACTATTCTGTGCTTACCTCACAGGCCACTGTATCACACAACTGTTACTATTCTGTGCTTACCTCACAGGCCACTGTATCACACTTGTTACTATTCTGTGCTTACCTCACAGGCCACTGTATCACACAACTGTTACTATTCTGTGCTTACCTCACAGGCCACTGTATCACACAATTGTTACTATTCTATGCTTGCCTCACAGGCCACTGTATCACAACTGTTACTATTCTGTGCTTACCTCACAGGCCACTGTATCACACAACTGTTACTATTCTGTGCTTACCTCACAGGCCACTGTATCACACTTGTTACTATTCTGTGCTTACCTCACAGGCCACTGTATCACACTTGTTACTATTCTGTGCTTACCTCACAGGCCACTGTATCACACTTGTTACTATTCTGTGCTTACCTCACAGGCCACTGTATCACACTTGTTACTATTCTATGCTTGCCTCACAGGCCACTGTATCACACAATTGTTACTATTCTGTGCTTACCTCACAGGCCACTGTATCACACAACTGTTACTATTCTGTGCTTACCTCACAGGCCACTGTATCACACAACTGTTACTATTCTGTGCTTACCTTACAGGCCACTGTATCACACACTTGTTACTATTCTGTGCTTACCTCACAGGCCACTGTATCACACAACTGTTACTATTCTGTGCTTACCTCACAGGCCACTGTATCACACTTGTTACTATTCTGTGCTTACCTCACAGGCCACTGTATCACACTTGTTACTATTCTGTGCTTACCTCACAGGCCACTGTATCACACAACTGTTACTATTCTATGCTTGCCTCACAGGCCACTGTATCACACTTGTTACTATTCTGTGCTTACCTCACAGGCCACTGTATCACACAATTGTTACTATTCTGTGCTTACCTCACAGGCCACTGTATCACACTTGTTACTATTCTATGCTTGCCTCACAGGCCACTGTATCACACTTGTTACTATTCTGTGCTTACCTCACAGGCCACTGTATCACACAATTGTTACTATTCTGTGCTTACCTCACAGGCCACTGTATCACACAATTGTTACTATTCTATGCTTGCCTCACAGGCCCCTGTTTCACACACCTTGCCACATTACATCAACACAAGTCTGTCAGAATGAATCATGAGAGTATTCTAAATGGTGGCCTAGAGCAACAGAATCAGCTGATGATATGGTTCCAGCTTCCGAAGGAATGTACAAGGAGACAGGTGGCAAACTTACCATATTTGTTCCCTCGATGACCTCAGGGTGACTGAACACGGCGATGGTTTTCCAGGTAATGTGATTCAGCAGGCGGACCTGACAGACAGACAGACAAGCCAGCACTATGATAACACAAACATAACATCATTATATAACATTACAGTTCCTGTCTCTCAACTGTCAAAGGCTAAGATGGAGGGTTAGTGGTAGCTAAGACAGAATGAATTAAACTGATTGACACCTGGCCGATGGGACAGATGATAGTTTGTAAAATGGAGTTATATCTCTTCATAGCACAAAGCCTGGGCTGAATTTAGAAACCATGTCTTGCCCATGCAGTATGATCCCTCTCTTGGCCTGCCTAGTTTACTCCAGGGAAAAGGCAACATCAATACGTCAGGAGCAAGACCAGCTGCAGAAGATGCCGGATTAGCAAAATAATGCTCTGTCTGCATGTCAGATCTTCGATCCTAGACCAGTTGCCGACCAAGGCTTAGGGCCTGGTCTGCCCTGCCATGACATTTAGTCTGCATGTCTTTGCACCAGGATAAGACTTGTATCCTCCCAATTATTAATTAAAACCATAGGTTGGTTTTAGTTGCTAACATTTTTGCTAGGGCAAAAGCCTGAAGGCCTGCTCTTTGTGATTTCTAGCTGCTGTGGGATTTTTAATGTCTGCAACTTGCTCAAGGAGCTTCCTGTTTTTTGCTCTTATCCTAAAGGGCTAAGTGTCTTATCTCACTACCAAAGAGGTCAGGGACATGTGTAGTATTATTATATACATATGATCCTTGGAGAAACGTTTAACCCTGTTCTGCAGACAAGCCTTGTACTTTATGAGCCAGTGATCCCTGTCATGGCTGCCCACTAATAGTCTGACAGTTCTCTTCTGAATACAGCATTAACTCTAATAGTCCAATATGGATTTCAGATAAATGGTGGATGTGTTTAATATCACGCTCACTGCCTCTTCTTCTCAGGACATTGTTTGGTACCCATTTTTGACTGGGAAGCCATGGTAGGGTAGTGGCTCACCTGCCAGCCTGATGGCCCCGGGTTCAATCTGTATCAGGGCGGATTTGAATCTTTAAAATTGACCTGCACTCCCGGGTCAAAATGTGTTGGGAAGTAAAGACGGCCAGTGTGACACTGACCACAACATCCACCCAGTGCCAAGTTGTCTTCAAAAATGTAGTCCAGCACTGTATGCTCAATACATCTAAAGGCGTGCAAATGGTCTTTCACATACGAACTCTTTCAGGCTGTGCCGGCCTGGTCCAATTAACTAATGGTCTTTCACATACGGACTCTTTCAGGCTGTGCCGGCCTGGTTCAATTAACTAATGGTCTTTCACATACGGACTCTTTCAGGCTGTGCCGGCCTGGTTCAATTAACTAATGGTCTTTCACATACGGACTCTTTCAGGCTGTGCCGGCCTGGTTCAATTAACTAATGGTCTTTCACATACGGACTCTTTCAGGCTGTGCCGGCCTGGTTCAATTAACTAATGGTCTTTCACATACGGACTCTTTCAGGCTGTGCCGGCCTGGTTCAATTAACTAATGGTCTTTCACATACGGACTCTTTCAGGCTGTGCCGGCCTGGTTCAATTAACTAAGTGCCATCAGATGATTAATAATCTGAACTGACTTTCCGTGTCTTATGTACAGTAGTTTTCCCCCATGCAACCCCCTTTAATTTGATATATAACACATCTACTGCCATATTAACAACTTTTAAGTCATAACTGACACACCCCTACTTCCCATTTTCTGCTGTCCAGTTTTGTTTGATCCAAACCAACTTTTTGTTTGGTACTGAATCTGTTTAAAAAAAATATGCCTTGATGGAGTTCAAACATGTTGATCACTAGGCCAGCAGGCAAATATGAATAGCCACTGCACCATTGCAACTCTCATGTACAACTGTGAACAATTGGAACTGATGGGAGTCTACAACAACTCCCCTGTACAACAGTGAACAACTGGAACTGATGGGAGTCTACAACAACTCCTCTGTACAACGGTGAACAACTGGAACTGATGGGAGTCTACAACAACTCCCCTGTACAACAGTGAACAACTGGAACTGATGGGAGTCTACAACAACTCCCCTGTACAACAGTGAACAACAGGAACTAATGGGAGTCTACAACAACTCCCCTGTACAACAGTGAACAACAGGAACTGATGGGAGTCTACAACAACTCCCCTGTACAACAGTGAACAACTGGAATGAGGAAGGCGGAGTCATCCACACTAACCTTCTCGTCATAGCTGCCGATGGCCAGAAACTGGCTGGATGGGGACCAGGTCAAGGACTTTACTCCAAGGGCAAGGTCGTAGGCACTGAAGTGAGCCAGGCATCGTCCATCCAGGGAGTAGAGAAGAACCTTGTACTGTGAGAGAAAAACACGACAGACATTTTATTGATGGGGGAAGTATGACAGACACAGACATTTTATTGATGGGGGAAGTATGACAGACACAGACATTTTATTGACAGGGGAAGTATGACAGACACAGACATTTTATTGATGGGAAGTATGATGGACACAGACAATTTTTTGATGGAGAAAGTATGACAGACACAGACATTTTATTGATGGGAAGTATGACGGACACAGACAATTTATTGATGGAGAAAGTATGACAGACACAGACATTTTATTGGCGGGGGAAGTATGACAGACACAGACATTTTATTGATGGGAAGTATGACAGACACAGGCATTTTATTGATGGGAAGTATGACGGACACAGACAATTTATTGATGGAGAAAGTATGACAGACACAGACATTTTATTGGCGGGGGAAGTATGACAGACACAGACATTTTATTGGCGAGGGAAGTATGACAGACACAGACATTTTATTGATGGGGGAAGTATGATAGACACAGACATTTTATTGACAGGGGAAGTATGACAGAAACAGACATTTTATTGATGGGGGAAGTATGACAGACACAGACATTTTATTGATGGGGGAAGTATGACAGACACAGACATTTTATTGATGGGGGAAGTATGACAGACACAGACATTTTATTGATGGGGGAAGTATGACAGACACAGACATTTTATTGATGGGGGAAGTATGACAGACACAGACATTTTATTGATGGGGGAAGTATGATAGACACAGACATTTTATTGACAGGGAAGTGTGACAGACACAGACATTTTATTGATGGGGGAAGTATGACAAACACATACATTTTATTGATGGGGGAAGTATGACAGACACAGACATTTTATAGATGGGGAAAGTATGACAGACACATACATTTTATTGATGGGGGAAGTATGACAGACACATTCATTTGCTAGTTTCATATCCTGCTGTAATTCCACAGCAGATTATGACAAGTGACAGATCATCACATTCAAGTCATAGAACTTTACATTCATTAGGTCATGGTAAGATAAGAGAACTTCATATTCACAAGGTCATCTAGAACTTCACATTCACTAGATCATATAGAACTTCACATTCACT
This sequence comes from Cepaea hortensis, assembly GCA_963921405.1. Taxonomy (NCBI): domain Eukaryota; kingdom Metazoa; phylum Mollusca; class Gastropoda; order Stylommatophora; family Helicidae; genus Cepaea; species Cepaea hortensis. Next base: position 254,967,625 of record OY992876.1, read on the forward strand.
AGATCATGTAGAATGTCTCATTCACTAGATGACATAGAACTTCTCATTCACTAGATCATATAGAACTTCACATTCACTAGATCATGTAGAACGTCTCATTCACTAGATGACATAGAACTTCACATTAACTAGGTCATGTAGAACTTCTCATTCACTAGATGACATAGAACTTCACATTAACTAGGTCATGTAGAACCTCACATTTACTAGACCATGTAGAACTTCTCATTCACTAGGTCATGCAGAACGTCTCATTCACTAGATGACATAGAACTTCACATTAACTAGGTCATGTAGAACTTCTCATTCACTAGATGACATAGAACTTCACATTAACTAGGTCATGTAGAACTTCACATTTACTAGACCATGTAGAACTTCTCATTCACTAGGTCATGCAGAACGTCTCATTCACTAGATGACATAGAACTTCACATTAACTAGATAATGTAGAACTTCTAATTCACTAGATGACATAGAACTTCACATTAACTAGGTCATGTAGAACTTCTCATTCATTAGATGACATAGAACTTCACATTAACTAGGTCATGTAGAACTTCACATTCAGACTAAGACAGATACTCACTGTTAGACAGGAGTCCCAGACACATAGAACTCTGCCATCTGGTGACCACTGCAGCCCAGCCAGGTCCTCGGTTTCACACTCAAAGTGCTGTCAGACAAAGTGAAAGTTACAGCCAAGAAAAGGTTTCACACTCAAAGTGCTGTCTGACAAAGTGAAAGTTACAGCCAAGAAAAGGTTTCACACTCAAAGTGCTGCCAGACAAAGTGAAAGTTACGGCCAAGAAAAGGTTTCACACTCAAAGTGCTGTCAGACAAAGAGAAAGTGACATCAAGAAAACTTTTCACACTCAAAGTGCTGTCAGACTAAGAGAAAGTTATATAAAGAAAAGGTTTCACACTCAAAGTGCTGTCATACAAACAACATTTACAGCCAAGAAAAGGTTTCACACTCAAAGTGCTGTCAGAGAAACAACATTTTCAGCCAATAAAAGGTTTCATACTAAAATTGCTGCCAGAAAAAAAGCTGGAAATACGAAAACAAAACCAAATTTGTCGTCACAATTCATTAGCAAACAGCGGGTCAATTACAGAGCGTCACTCTCATAATTCTGTACCATTTACCAGTTCCCATACCACATGGCCATTACTCGCATAATTCTGTACCATTTACCAGTTCCCATACCACATGGCCATTACTCTCATAATTCTGTACCATTTACCAGTTCCCATACCACATGGCCATCACTCATAATTCTGTATCATTTACCAGTTCCCATACCACATGGCCATCACTCTCATCATTCTGTACCATTCACCAGTTCCCATACCACATGGCCATCACTCTCATAATTCTGTACCATTTACCAGTTCCCATACCTCATGGCCATCACTCATAATTCTGTACCATTTACCATACCACATGGCTGTCACTCTCATAATTCTCTATCATTTACCAGTTCCTATACCTTACCCCAAGATATCATCAATGTCCTGTCAATTACCAGTTCCAGTACCACATGGTCGTCACTCTCATAATTCTCTATCCTTTACCAGTTCCTATACCTTACCCCAAGATATCATCAATGTCCTGTCATTTACCAGTTCCAGTACCACATGGCCGTCACTCTCATAATTCTCTATCATTTACCAGTTTCTATACCTCACCCCAAGATATCATCAATGTCCTGTGTCCATTGTCAAGCTGGTCAATCCCTGCCTTTCCTCACCAAGCCACTGTGACGTTTAACATGGTCAAAGTATTCAGTTCAGTTCAGTTGCGGTTCCAACATCACAGCAACGGGTCATCCCCATTATGCTCCATTCCTGTGCCAGTGACTATCACAAAAAATGTTCCTCACCGCCCCATGTGAAACGTGGAAAAGACAGCAGTCTTGACAAACAACAGCCCGCTCAGGCACACTGTGCATAATGCCATCACCACAAAAGTCCTCCACGCAACATTCATCCTTGATGGAAGTGGCAGTCACTTTCCTAACCAGATGTTCACCTACAAAGTCTTAATGTTTCTAGATGTTGGTGTTCTATTTCTAGATGTTTTCTAGCCAGCCACGCCATTTTATCTCCGAAATGCAGATCACGCAACAAAACTACCTCGGACAGATGTAAAAAAAACACTTCACTGTCCACAATGCCATTGCCAGAATGCCAACAAAAAAGTCCTCTACGAAAATAGTTCTTCATCGATGGAAACGGCAGTCATTAGAAAACAAGGCAAAAAACCGGTCACTTCTGCGACACTCCAGCATCTATACATGCAGATATTTCTAGATGTTTTCTAGCCAGCTACACCATTTTCCGAGCATGTATTTCACGCCACAACTCGGACAAATGCAAAAAACATTTCACTATACATAATGCCGTCTCCAGAATGCCAAAACAACAGTCCTCCACAAAACACAGTTCATCGTCAAAGGAAGTGGCAGTCAACCAGATGACCAGCAGCACACATTGTTCATAAGGCACAAAAACCGCTCACCTCTGGGATATAGCCAGTCGCCATGGCTCTGAACATGCAGTTCACACTCCACAAACTCGGGCAGATTTAACAGCATTTCACACAAAATTCACAGCTCACAGCATCGCGATTAGCACTCAACTCAGTAGCAGGGTGACGGAACCATAAACTACCAGTCCAACATGAGGAAAATGTGAATGCAAGCGGTGGCCACAAGCATAAACACTCCAGAGGCCTTAACCATTTTCACTGCCTATCCTCCATGTTCGTGACCGGAAGTCAAAACCACATGGTCAAAGTATTTCAGTGTCTGAGACATGGTATTGTTTACGAGCCAGATTTCTTTGATGTTCAGATCTTGCAAATGTCAATACATCAATGCCTTGGTTTTCCACGATAATCCGCCCGAAAACAATCGTCGAAATCCAAAACCGGCAAAAACAGAGGCAATTATTTCCATATGAATCAATGTAAATCTAATTAATTCGTTCTAGACACTCAAAAATACATACCAAAAACACATTTTATAGAGAATAAATATAGTGTTTAATACTAAAAACAATAAATAATTAGCAGCGAGGTCACATGGACAATGAGATTTGATCACATGTGATTTTATCTTACATGTGTTACTACATTTTGAAACTGAAAAATGCAAAATAAACACATTACACAGAATACGTATACGCAGTAATCACTTACACATAACTGTAGTATTAGCACTCGCAATCAATAAAAAAAGCACAAAAACACTGGAAAGCATGGGTCCCTTTCTTTTCGCAAATTTGGCAGCGAGGTCACATGGGAACGCCAACAAAATCCAAGACAAGGGACAAAAACTGAGACAAATTTTTCATGAAAAAAAAAACGATGAACACAGAAACCGCTGATAACCAAATTCAGCGAAAACTGAGGTATTACTGTATTTGTCGCCATGACATTCTAAGAATTTTTCTATAACATTTAATTCAAAACAATGAATTCCCTTTGTGAACTCAAACACAGAAGCCAAAAACAATATGTTGCACGATTTATTGCCTATTACGCTGCAACAGTATTTCTCAGCTGAAGTATTATTCATTTATTGACTTCATATGATATACAACTCTGCAGTATGCACCTGAGATGCAGTAAAATATGCCAGGCTATAAATCATGCAAATGTATTGTTTGTGGCTTCTACATGTAAATATAACATGTAAGTTAAAAAAAAGTGATTTTTGTTGTTATTGATGACAGTTAGTTAGTCGACAGATCATCCTCGTTGCACATCGGACCATTCAGTCCATAAGTGCTCGGATCCCCTCCTCAGCAAATCCCGCAGCGTGTAGCGGCTAACGACGCCAGTTCTGTGTTGGTTTATCAATCTTCTTTGGCTTCCTGCGTAGTGTTCTTGTTTGGCCACCCCTCTTTTAATTTGCTGCTCTCGCAGTCTGGCCATTGTTGTAGATTCACAGTCATCACTTGGTTCTTGCAAAAGTCTCACTTCTCGTAGAGCATTCAGAATGTCAGCCTGGTCCATGGCGCGTCCGCCCTCAACAGTAGCCTCACCTGCTAGCTTGTCAGCCCGCTCATTTCCTTGTACTCCCGCATGCCCTGGCACGAAGATGAAACTAATCTTTGCCAGCCGAGACCGCTTCAGAGGCAGCAACCATTCTCTTCGGATCGACCCCTCCTCTATCCTCTTGATCATGTTCATTGAGTCGCTAAGGAAACAAGCCCTAGTGAATGTCTGTGTCTCGAGCCATGTTATTGCTTTACTTACTGCCATGACTTCCATGGTCAGGCTACTTGTGGTTTCAGTGAAAGCACCAGAGTCCTCCTTCACAATTCTCCCTCCGGCCCGAGCTGTAAAGGCCCATGAGCTTCTCACATGTCGGATGACCGACCCATCTGTGTAGATGACCGCGTCACTGTCTAGCGAATTCTCGAAAATCAACGCTTGTACTTCAGCCTCAACAGCAGCCGGATTTTCTTGTCTGCATTTTCTATCTAGTTGGATGCAAACTGAAAAGGATGTGCAGAAGTCTGTTGGCACTTGCACCCACTCCTCGCCAGGTTCTAAGTCCTCAAGTGAACACACCTGTTGAAGAATGTCCTCGGCTTGACCCATCCACGACCGTCCTCTTTTTAACCTGCTGCCCTTCACCTTCCTAATTTCACTATGCAGTGGATGCTGTGTGTTTGCGTTAATTCTGAGGTAGGCGCGCGCCCTGCAAACTTGCATTCTCTCTTCAATGGTTGGAAAATCAAGAAGGTAGCGCATCGCCCTGCATGCTGTATCTCTTGTACATCCAAGAATAATGCGCATAGCTTCATTCTGTATCCTTTCCATCCTTTCTATCTGCTTATGGCTGACAGTCAGGATTGCCATTGCATACTCCAAAACAGACATGACCAGCCCCTCGTACAGAAGACATAGATGGCGCTGCTCACAATTTGCTGCCGCCATCACCCGCATCGCTGCCAAACCCCGCTTGGCCTTTGTTATCACCTGGTCTATGTGCACATTATAAGCAAGGCTTCGATCAAACCGTATCCCCAGGTAATTCATTGCCTGCGTTCTTTCCACCGTCTCTGAACACAGCATTACAGTTGGTGTTGGATTGTTGACAATATGATTATTCAACGAGAACCAAGTCACTGTTGCCTTTGTTGGGTTGACCATTGCCCCAGCTTCATCACACCAAGTACTTATGCGATTGAGTTCGGTTTGTAGCTCCACAGCAACCTCCTCTCTATCCTTACCCTGACGATACACTAAAACATCATCGGCATATGACAATGTCCTGCCAGGTCCAGTGATCTGCTCACTGGTGATTCTCACTGTGTAGGCGTTGAACAGTACCGGAGATAATGGTGATCCCTGTGGTAGGCCAGGATATATTGTTGTTGGTTCCGAAGTCCAACTGCCACATCTAAAAACTACTTTCCGTTGGAAGAGAGCTGCAGCGATCCAACTAAGGAGGAATGGACTTATGTTTAGTTCAAGAAGCTGAAACATTAAAAAATCCAGTGGTACTCTGTTGTATGCGTCCTCAAGATCAATCGCTGCAGCAACGGTTTCAGTGCCTGAGTGGAAACCTTCATAGACATCATGGGCAAAGACTGCTGCATTGGTCCAGGTTTCTCTTTTTGGACGGTACCCACCCAGGGTAGGTGGGAAAACACCTTGCCTCTCTAGTTGGCTTGATATTTTCCTGGCTATTGATGACAGTGAAATGGCCTACGACTCACATCCATCACACTGAGTTATAAATCTGGTTTAGAAAACACTAACCTACCCTGAGCAATGACCAAGACTGGGTAGAGAAGATGCTAATATGATCTTTGCAGTCTCGACGTTCGGCTAGTGCCATGTGCTTGCCCCCTCGGCTAAAATCCATTCCTGAAACGGCAAGGAAAGACACACTTCTACAAGAGAGAACCAAGGACATGTGAATCAATTAAATATACAATTAAACAATGTTGACTTCTCGTCCCTGACTTGGGGTATCGTAAATTATCAGTTATCAGTTGGGGTATCTTCATTGCACTCCGGACATGTCCATAGGTGCTCAGATCCTCCCCCCAGCATATGCATCAGCGTCCGGTGGCTAATAGTGTCAGTTCTGTGTTGGTTGACGAGGCGCTTTGTTTTCCCGATGTACCTCTCGCGTCTGGCTGTGCCGATTCTTACTCCAAGGTCTTTCATCCTGGACAGTGATGTGGAATCACTGACGTCAAAGTCCTCTGTTCTCGCCATATCTTTAAGGACGTTAATAACATCGGCACGATCCATGGGCTGGCCATCTACAGGGGGTGCAGAGCCAGCCAGTTTGTCAGCTCATTCATTTCCCTCGACTCCCGCATGTCCTGGGACGAAGATGAAGGTTTACGGACAACAGACTTCCGCAGCAATTCAGTCCACTGTCTACGTACAGATCCAGCTTCGACCTGATCTCTGAAGGACAGGCTACGATCAAGCCTCACGCCAAGATATGTCATTGACTGGGTTCTACTCAAACTGCTCCCATCCATTCTTACTGCCGGCAGGTCAGTTTTCACAATATGGTTGTTTAGTGAGAACCATGTAACCGTTGCCTTTGCAGGGTTGACAAGGGCATCGACATCAGCATACCATGAGGAAATTCGATCTAGTTCGCCCTGCATGTCATTGGCAACCGCCTGTCTATCTCGACCCTGTCGATACACGAGGATGTCGTCAACGAATGACAGAGTCCTACCCCTCCCGTCCAACTGTTGTTCAGTGATCGGCACCGTATACACGTTGAATAGTACTGGTGACAGTGGTGAACCCTGCGGCAATCCTGGACATATCGTTGTCGGCTCAGAAGACCAACTCCCGCATCTTAGCACCACCTTCCTTTGGAGCAGAACTGCAGCTATCCATCATACAAGGTGAGGGTGCACTTTCAGTCTCAGGATGGTTTGCATCAAGTGCTCGAAAGATACTCTGTTATATGCAAAGACCGCCGCATTCAGCCATGACTCTTTGTTGCGTCTGTATCCTCCAAGTGTGGGCGGGAAGCAGCCGAGCTTTTTCAAGTCCCAAGCAAGTCTGTGTGCTACAATTTTCTCCAGTAGCTTGCCAACAGTATTCTGCATCGTAATTATTCTGTAGCCGCTTATCTTGGTATGGTCTTTGTTCGGTTTTGGCAGCGGCACCAAGTAGCTGTGTAGCCATTCTTCTTTGACCTGACCCCTCTGGATACTGGTGTTGAATTCTCTGGCCAGTTCTTCCATGTCATCATCTGATATCACCAGTAGGTCACCATATCGGATGCCGTCTGGGCCTGGCGCGGTGTTAGGTGATTTCTTGAGCATCGCACGCAATATCTCAGCTGTGATTGTCCATTCTTCATCTGTCCCGACCCCCTCGCACAATTGAGAGAGTGTTGTTGTGGTCCTCTGTCTGGCGGGCTCGTCTTTCTGGTCAGTCTGTTCTATGTAGCGTGCAAGAAGGGCCTTACCTTTATCCGCATCCAACTTTTTCCATGCGAGGTCTGTGCCTTGAAAGTCTGGTATACCCCTACGTTGTGCAGCACCGTTCATGCTCTTGTGGAGGCGCCAGAATGTCGTAAGAGATTGCTCGGAGCACACCTTCCTGCAGAACTCGTCCCATTTCTCGGCCTTGGCCTGTTTGGCGCAGGATTTGAATAAAGTCGTCGTCCTATCGACCTCAGTCTTCAGGTTCGCCAACTCAACCTGTGGCATGTTAGCCTTTCTGGCCTTTTGCCAGTCTTTGACAGCCTGCCTCTTTCCCAGCCATGCCTTCTCGACCTCTCCATTCCACCATGGTGGCTGCAACCATCTTTCTTGTCTCCTGTGGGAGGAAGTTAGTTTACTTCTTCTGATTTTGCTTATGACATCTTGACCAGTGTTGTCGTACGGGAAGGCATTTGTCTTGTTTCTTTGACTCAACGCCCCGTCTTTCTCGATCAGGATGATACAAGGGTAGTGGTCACTATCGTGGTATCCCAGTGTGCCCCACCGGCACTTTGGTGCGATGGTGGGCGACACCAGAGCCAAGTCAATGATGGTCAATTGGCTATTCTAGTGACCTTCCCATCATTCAGACAGATTAGGGCAGCAGATGACAGGGCGTCCTCCAGATCTTCTCCCTGTCTATTGGTGATGCAATTCCCCCATTGACTGCCTCTGGCATTGAAGTCCCCACAGTAGATGATATGCCTTCCATCCATATCGAACAAACTCTGCCATTGTCGCACGTCGAACTTCCCATTTCGCGCATAAACGTTCACGATTACAAGCTGCACTGGTGTCATTATTCTTAATGCCTGCACTTGCAGGGCATCACTGTTCCAGGAAGACATATCGATCTCAGACACTAGTATGTTGTCGTGGACCAGAATGGCCTGTCCGAGGTGCCGCCTGTTAAAAAACCTATCGTAAATTACAAGTAGGAGGACTTGCATTGAACCCAATGATACATTTGTTCTGTACTTTTTCAGAATATATTCACCCCACACAAAACAAAATGTTAAGGTTTTCATTTGAAGCCCTCTCGTACATCAAATGCAGTTGCATGATCTAAGATGCTATGTTAAGCATTGGTACCTAATGATATAATACATCCCCCTGCTGTCTTGGGTAGTGAGATAGGGTACCTAGCCCTTTCGGATAAGGGCAAAAAACAGGAGGTCCCGTGTGCAAATCCCATGGTATGTGGATGTCACAAAGAGTAGGCCATAGCCCTAGCAAAATTGTTAGGCAAGAATACCTACCCACGGGTAGAAAGAGCCCGTGACCTACCCACAGGTTGAAAGAGCCCGTGACCTACCGCCCGTGATTTACCCACGAGTAGAAAGAGGCCGTGACCTTTGGATGGAATCTGTCAAGAGGAAGCAACCGTATGTATGTACACACGTGCATGCTAAAGTCAGACACATTGACCTTTAAGGTGCACAACTAGGTTTGACCAACTCCCCTCTAAAGTGGAACAAAGCAGAAGGTAATGTGCAGTACGGTGCAATGTGCAGTAAAATGCAATGTGCAGTAAGGTGCAATGTGCACATTTTCAAATGCTTGTTTGACATAGGTTGCAAAGTGCAGTAAGTTACAATGTGTACATTTTCAATAGGTTGTAAAGTGGAGCAACTGGCATTCCTTCCATCTACCCATCCATCCATTAAGTGGCTTGTCTTGTCCTGGGTAGAACTTTGTCCCCACTTGTCTTTCAAAATGTCTCTATCATAAGCCAGATGTCTCACATTCCATGCTCCTATTTTTTCTTCTTCTTGTTTCCTTTATCTCCCATTGAAACATAGGCTCTCAACCAACTGCACTCCAAGCCCTCCTACCCTTAGCTATTCCCATGAAGCTCCATCCAAGTCCTTCACGTATTATTCATTTCTATTTTTGCTTCTCTTCCCATGTGTTTTTAGGTCTACCTCTATTTCTTTTGTCCTGTGGATTGTTCCTTTTTTTTTTTAGTTTTCTTTTACGTTTGACACATAGTCCATCCTTGGCAAGACAATAGGTAGAATTTTGACACACATGGCAAGACAATAAGGAAGAATTTCGACACACTTGGCAAGACAATAGGTAGAATTTTGACACACATGGCAAGACAATAAGGAAGAATTTTGACACACTTGGCAAGACAATAGGTAGAATTTTGACACACATGGCAAGACAATAAGGAAGAATTTCGACACACTTGGCAAGACAATAAGGAATAAGTCTGACACTGGGTCCTTCCTTGGCAAGACAATAATGAAGAATTTTGACACTTAGTCCTTCCTTGGCAGGACAATAGAGAGAATTTTGACACATAGTCCTTCCTTGGCAAGACAATAGAGAAAAGTTTGACACACTTGGCAAGGAAGAACTTTGACACACTTAGAAAGACAGTAAGGAATAAGTCTGACACAGGGTACTTCCTTGACAAGACAATAATAAACAATTTTAACACATAGTCCTTCCTTGGCAAAACAATGAAGAAAATTTTACACACTTGGCAAGACAATAATGAAGAATTTTGACATACTTGGCTAGACAATAAGGAACAATTTTGACACACTCTTCCCCACCGTGTATATAAGATTCTTTCTGCATGTGGTCTCACCAATAAATCTTGTTTCTATGTTCTTCATATTTTCTTTGGCTGCTCTAGTTTTGTAGGTATCTGTAAAAGTAGCTTCCATTCTTGCCAGTGTCCATACTGGTCGATGATCATAGCCATTGTATCTATAAAGTCTTTCTTCTACTAATTCTGCTGTCTACATCATTTAACTTTTATGTATTCATTCCATCTTTTTACTACAGTGCCTTCAACTACTGATAACTTTCTTATTTTTGATTTCAGTCATCGTGTGTTTCATCTGGCTGTTCTGTCAAATCACTGATTTGTCTGTGAAACTGGAAATAAGACCTGAACACAAATGCATCAGTCACAAACTTTAGAATTCAGTCTTCCACAGGATTCACAACCAACCAACTAGTCAGTGACCCAACCAACCAGCCAGCCAGCCAGCCCACCACAACCAATAAACACAACTCACCTTTTGAACACTGTTTCGGGTACCTAATGTAAGAAACTGACTTGGTTACTAATGACCAGACTGTAATCCGCAACTGAAACAGGACAAAAATACTGCATCCATTCAATAACGTCTTCAGGCAGAGTGGGCACATTGCGCCAAACACAAATGTTTGTAGATCAAACAGCACTCTGGGTAATGTAGTTCTAGATGATGTGGTTCTAGATGATGTGATTCTAGATGATGTGGTTCTAGATGATGTGGTTCTGGGTGATGTGGTTCTAGATGATGTGGTTCTGGTTGATGTGGTTCTGGGTGAGGTGTTTCTGGGTGAGGTGGTTATAGATGATGGGGTTCTGGAAGATGTGGTTCTGGGTGATGTGGTTCTGTGTGATGTGTTTCTAGATGTGGTTCTGTGTGATGTGGTTCTAGATGTGGTTCTGTGTGATGTAGTTCTGTATGATGTGGTTCTAGATGATGTGGTTCTGTGTGATGTAGTTCTAAATGATGTGGTTCTAGATAAGGTGGTTCTAGATGATGTGATTCTGGGTGATGTGGTTCTGGGAGATGTGGTTCTGTGAGACATGGTTCTGTGAGATGTGGTTCTGGGTGATGTGGTTCAGGTAGATGTGGTTCTGGGTGATGTGGTTCTGGGATATGCGGTTCAATTCAATCCAATTCAATTAAATTCAACATCATTTTAAAAGGGTTACAAATTGGGCACACAGGGGAGATGTGGTTCTGGGTGATGTGGTTCTGGGATATGTGGTTCTGGGATATGTGGTTCTGGGATACACGGTTCTGGGAAATGTGGTTCTAGATGATGTGGTCAGTATATATTCTTATAATCCATGCTATGTGGCATTAGTAATCATGTCACTCTCCAGCTCTCTGTCTCTTGTAATGCCAACCATTTCTGATATTGATGTTCCTCCATGCCATGACGTCAAGCTGTCTAACGTCTTATCTACTGATCTACCACTGCTTTTCCTCCCCTCCAACTTTCCTGCTGTGACGACGTACTCCAACGTTTTCATTTAACGACATACTTCAGCTTTCCCCTTCTTTTATGCTCGTTAACCAGTTCTCTTTGAGAGCTAACTTCTTTCAAGATATCTTTACTACTCTTTCTATCTGTCCACGGTGTTCTCATCATTCTTATATAAAACCATATCTCTACAGCTTATACATAATGACCTAATGTGTCTGCTAACTGTTTATAATTTGATTTGTACATCAAGATTGGTTCTACATAGCTTGTACAATTCTTTTTCTTACCCCGAATGACAAAAATAAATTGCAGAGAATATTCTTCATCTATTTTGTGAAATGCTGCCTTTGCTTGGGCTATTATACATTTAACTTCCTTAATAAATCTTCGATTTGTGGTACACAAATACTTACATACATTAGCTTGTTTCAGATTGGTGGGAACTTTGATGTTACATTTGGGTATACACTTTTTCTGTATAATAGTTAGTCCACAGATCATCCTCACTGTACATCGAACCATTCAGTCAATAAATGCTTGGATCCCCTTCTCAGTAAATCTCGCAGCATGTAACGGCTAACGACACAACACCAGTTCTGTGTTGGTTTATTAATCTTCTTTGGCTTCCTGCTTAGTGTTCTTGTTTAGCCATACCTCTTTTAACTTGCTATTCTCGCAGTCTGACCATGGTTGTAGATTCACAGTCATCACTTGGTTCTCGCAAATGACTTACTTCTCGTAGAGCATTCAGTATAGCAGCCTAGTCCATGGCTCTTCCACCCTCCACAGTAGCCTTCCCTGCAAGCCTGCTCATTTCCTTGTACACTCGCATGCCCTGGTACAAAAATGAAACTAATCTTTGCCAGCTGTGACTGCCCAGAGGCAACAATCACTGTCTTCGAACCCACCCCATTGCTATCTTCCTGAGCATACTCATTAAGTCACTAAGGAAACATGCAGGAGTGAAGGTCTGTTTTGAGCCACGTTACTGCTTTACTTATGTATAATAACCAATGCAACTGTTTTTCAGACTTAAACCCTGTTTTCACTTTCTGTTGCAATTATATCTCTCATTTCTTATAACTATTTCATTTTCAGCGACCAAAACCATGTTACTAGCATAACGCAGGTTGTTTACATTATGTCCATCAACAGATATCCCGGGCATGTCTTGTATGGGTCTTACTATTAATTTACTGCACAAATTGAACAGATTGGGTGATAGTACCCGATTTGGTTCTACTCACATGAAAATCTGCAGTTGTTAAAACGTGCCTGCCATCAGGGCTCCAAGTCACATGACACAGACCGGCAGATCCCTCGTCTATCTTGCAGTTCCAGTCTGGGATCTCCAATGACCATACCTGAAAACAGAACGAACAAACTTTATTTAAAAAGGGCCTTGGATTTGTCCTTAATTGTTCTTCTCCATAATTAAAACATTGCCCCAAAAGGCATAATCAAGGTTGCATACCAATATGCTAAGTATATTATGTATTTCAGATGTATTACCTTTCCTCTGGAGTAAACCAGGCAAGCAGAGAGAGGGATGATGCTGCATGAGCAACACTTGGTCTCTACAATTCAGCCCAGGCTTTGTGCTAGGGAAAGGTATAACTTCATCCCTTGTATTGGTAAAGCGTAAATTGGTCTGATCAATCACATTTGCTACCGCCATAGGTTGTAGCTATTATGTCTTTTTTGAAGCACAATGTAACAAACTATCATCTGTCAACATGGCCAGGTACCAGCAGCATTTTTAAGGTGTAAACATTACACAAGTTGATAGTTTAAAATATCCAGGATACACAGTGATATCCGATAGCTGTTGTGACACAGAGGTAATGACAAGAATCACCATATTTACAGATTCTTTCTACTGTTACATCATAAGGTTTGGGGTTACAAATGCAGTTTTTAATCCTGCATACTATGCTCAAAACACAGCCACGGGCGATTTGGAAGCAGACTACCTTGCATTGGTTTACATACAATGGTACGAGTGCCTGTCGTTCAGAAAGCAATGGCAAACTAATCAACGTAAAACTTGCCCAGGAATCACAGACAGCCAAAAAATCCTGGAGTTGACTGCTACATTCTATAAAGGATATGCAACTAACATAAGGTTAATTGCATTGCATTATTTCATTAAGCCTGTGGCTCAGTACATCTGATTTTGAAAAACATTTTTTCGGCTAGCTTTCCCTAGCCTTTGACTGTCCCCAGTCTAACTACAAGACACAATCTCTTTGTCTGGTTCCTATTCCTTGACCTGTCCGACATGGGAGACCCTACCAGTAGCTGCGCTACCGTCGGCTTAGCTCTTAGGGTCATTGAGACACACAAATCGCTCAACCACAGTACGGTGGAGACACAATACAAGGGAGATTATTTTACTCATTAACATCATGTACCATGCCGATAAGTGTGGAAGGTCATGGTAAGCCATCTCACATGATCACAGTCATAGATCAGGTCTGTGTTCTTGTTAAGATTATGCAATGTGGCAAGCCATCCATCTCCATTTACTGCAGTTGCCTTCCCCTTGCTCTGTTCCCTCACACGTGGGCCTTCTCGGCATGCTGGCACCACAGATCTGTTCAGAAAGCCAGCAGTGATTTTGCTACAACCACAAGTTGTATTACAATGGAAGTGTTGTACAATGGCACAATGGGGGCTTCAGTCACAGAACTAAGCCTATGCTTGCATACTAAGTGACTCATTCAGCATGATTTGGAGAGTTGATTTTGGGGTTAAAACACTTGCATGCTACAATATTAGGACTTCTTTTTCAACTAGCATCTATATCGATATTTGAACATGTACAAAGAAGAAATAATATCCAAACATCTTACAGTATGTAAATGGTTGCTTGTGTTTTTACAACTATCTATTTCACCTGCACCAAGCCCCTCTTGAACATGCCGCACAGGATGAACTGGGAGTCGCTGGACCACTGAAGAATACAAATACACAGCTCTATGTAGCACTGCCAGACACTAGACATGTCTATATCATGATCAATAAATATATATCATGAAACTAAACAGGTAGCGGAAAGATACATTGAGCATGGAGACGCAATAAGAAGTTTTAAGAAAGAACAGAAGAATATCAGTAATAATAATACAAAGAACATGGTAAAGATAAATTGAGTATGGAGACGCAATAAGAAGTTTGAAGAAAGAACAGAAGAATATCAGTAATAATAATACAAAGAACATGGTAAAGATAAATTGAGTATGGAGACGCAATAAGAAGTTTTAAGAAAGAACAGAAGAATATCAGTAATAATAATACAAAGAACATGGTAAAGATAAATTGAGTATGGAGAAGCAATAAGAAGTTTTAAGAAAGAACAGAAGAATATCAGTAATAATAATACAAAGAACTAGGTTAAATAAGAATTTTAAACAAATTCAGATTATGCACATGGATAACATCAGATGGAAGATGCATCACCGAGATAAACAGAATAGGACAAGCAAAAACTGCAACCTAAATATAGAACATTTTGTGCAATAAGTCCTTGTCCTTGAACGTTAGAAAAAGAGTTCTTGCATGTTATATAGCACCAATTTTAACATTTTGGTGCGAATCCTGGACAATTAGTAAATAGGCAAAAAAATCCACGGAAGCCTTGGAGACGTGACTTTATAGAAGAATGCTGAAAATTAATTTGACAGTCAAAATGAGCAATGTGGACATTTTCAAGGAAGCTAAGTCGCAAATATCTCTTATCACAAACATTAGAAAGAAGCAGTCACCACTTTTTGGCAACGTTATGAGAAGACAAAAACTAGAACATGTTGTGACAACAAGAAAGATTTGTGGAAAGACAGAGGAAGACAACGTGAGAAAATTCTTGTCAGTCTTGTCTCATGGCCTGGAATGGAGTCAACACACGAAGTGATCCATCCGTCGGAGATCATAATTTATGGAGGGGTATGATCGCCCATGCCAGCCGGCAAAGCACTGAATGATGATGATGTTAAACAGCACATCAATAAAATATTATCGTGGGCCATCTGGTGTGTGGGGAAACACCAGGTATATGGACGTCATCTGGACATTTCAGGCCTCTTCCCCAGCAGGCAGGCTCTACTAGGGTGACTGTGTATTTCCTGCAGTATAATAAGTACTTACCGCAGAAGTCGGATGTGTCGGCCTAACGGCGCAAGAATGCAGCTCTGCTGTAAACAGACACAATGCGATCACATCCTAAAAAAGTCTCCGGATGAACGCAGCAGAAGAAGATAAGTACTTATATGGAAATAATTCATAAGAATCATCGCCAGAGCTACGGAGTGCGTGCTCTGTCCTCGATGTCACCTTCAACAGCCAGCGAAGAGAGAGTGTGTAATCTGGCCAACACTCAAAACTCAGAAGAAAGGCCAGACAGACATATAATTAAACTTCTACTGAATTCACTAGTATTAGGACTCTTTATTGGCTGTTGAAGAAGAGGACGTAGCACGTATGAGAATGTCCCGAGTGCTGTGATGTCAGTTCTTGACTCAATCAAACTTATCAATAAAATAGAAGAAAAACAAAAGCCAAAGAAAGTCTGTAAAATAAATTAAAAAAACAACTACCAAGTAACCATCCCGATTTAAACACTTTAAAAAAAAAAGTAAGTTTGGACCAAACAAAAATGAATGGCGGAAAGTGGAACGTTATGACTATGAAGTTATTAATATGATAGCAGACATGTATTATAATGCAGGGACAACCTTTTGATGATATATAAGCACATTCAGATACAGGAAGTCGCTTAAGATGATTAAACATCTCAAGGCAATTAATAAATTATGGCTGAGCACGTAATTCTGACTAAAATATGCTATGACCTTAACTTTGTGGGTACACGGCCCTGTCATGACAGGTTGGTTGATTGGTGAAGTCTCTGTCATGATAGGTTGGTTGATTGGTGAATTCTGTCACGATAGGTTGGTTGATTGGTGAATTCTCTGTCATGATAGGTTGGTTGATTGGTGAATTCTGTCATGATAGGTTGGTTGATTGGTGAATTCTCTGTCATGATAGGTTGGTTGATTGGTGAATTCTCAGCAAGACTGACCCTTCAGTGTAATATTTCAGGGCCTTGAGCCCTGACATGTGCTCGCATCTACTGGAGCAAGGTTGATGTGGTGTGGATACTTTTCTTCTCACGAGATACCATAGTACCATCTCCGTGAGGTTTGTGCTCTCACTTTCCCCTCCGCAAGCTTAGAAACCAGTAGAAGGTGACACAAGGTGACTACCTTGGATCACACTTACTTAAAGTCGCTTAAAAGTCGACAGGGTCGACTTCATTGCACCGGGTTTTATCCCATATGGCTCGGCCTCTTTCCGCAGCATGGAAAGCGTCGCACAAAGCACGAACTCCGTAGCTTTTAGCGACGACCCACAGGAGTCTCTGAAACATTTAACTCGTAAACCGATAAAAAAGTGGTGTACAAGGAAATGAGCAGGCTGTCAGGCTAGCAGGTAAGGCTACTGTGGAGGGGGAATGAGCCATGGACAAGACAAATATAGTGAATGCTCTACGAGAAGTAAGTTGTTTTCGAGAATCAAGCGGTCTGTGAATCTACAAGTGTGGTCAGGCGGTGAGAACAGCAAGTTAAAAGAGGTGTGGCCAAACAAGAAGACTATACAGGAAGCCAAAGAAGATTAATAAACCAAAACAGAACTGGTGTCGTGAGCCGCTACACGCTGCGGGATTTGCTGAGGAGGGGATCTGAGCACTTTTGGGCTGAATGGTTCGATATGTAATGAGGATGATCTGTCGAATAACTAACTAACACTTACTGTTGCTGTAACATGTTCGTGTAACCGTAACCAGCTCACTAACCTCGATGTACTGGACAGCATCCAGGCAGGAGTACAGGTGTTGGATCTGAAGCGTGTCAACATCTCGGACCACGAGCCTGTAGTCAGCACTGGATGCCTGTTGGTAAATGCAAAAACAGGAGCAATTTAACACCTGCCATCAGTTAGTTGAACATCACACAAGCATGCCAGATTGGATTCTAGAGAATCGTCTGGGAGATTGAGTTTTACCTCTTAAGTCAGATAATGGCATTCAGGTTACCTACATGAACAGTCTTGCCAAAGTGCTTCGATATCCCAAAAATTGCTGATGTTACAAATCATAATGCAAGCAATAAACTTAAATATTTACAAATAAATCTGCAGAAAAATAACACTATGAATATATTATCCATGAAAATTAAACAAAGTTTAATGCCCTGGCTTTCAGGTTACCTTCTGTGGGTAGATCTCACTAGCATAACTTAAGAGCATCAGAGATATTCCTAAAATGGCTGATGTTACAATCTTAATGCAAGCAATACATGCAAATATTTACAAATATATGGTGCAGCAAAATTACACTATGAATATATTATCCCTTGAAAATGAAACAAAGTAGTGGTAGACGCCGCCAACAGAAGGTATCTCAACCTTAGCTGCCGTGCGCAGGTCAGCCATTTTCAAGAGACAGAATGTCCCAGGCTGAACATGAACAAACAAACACAAATTGTGCCTTGACACCATCTGACTCCTTAACTTCAGCAGAAGAAATATGACAGCGAGGCAAGCCCCTCCTGCGGCATCACCACAAAGTAGCTTCAAATCCACCGGCAACAATCAGTTTGTAAGCCCTATCTGAAGACCTGTACCCTGCCACCAGCAACAATCAGTTTGTAAGCCCTATCTGAAGACCTGTACCCTGCCACCAGCAACAATCAGTTTGTAAGCCCTATCTGAAGACCTGTACCCTGCCACCAGCAACAATCAGTTTGTAAGCCCTATCTGAAGACCTGTACCCTGCCACCAGCAACAATCAGTTTGTAAGCCCTATCTGAAGACCTGTACCCTGCCACCAGCAACAATCAGTTTGTAAGCCCTATCTGAAGACCTGTACCCTGCCACCAGCAACAATCAGTTTGTAAGCCCTATCTGAAGACCTGTACCCTGCCACCAGCAACAATCAGTTTGTAAGCCCTATCTGAAGACCTGTACCCTGCCACCAGCAACAATCAGTTTGTAAGCCCTATCTGAAGACCTGTACCCTGCCACCGGCAACAATCAGTTTGTAAGCCCTATCTGAAGACCTGTACCCTGCCACCGGCAACAATCAGTTTGTAAGCCCTATCTGAAGACCTGTACCCTGCCACCAGCAACAATCAGTTTGTAAGCCCTATCTGAAGACCTGTACCCTGCCACCAGCAACAATCAGTTTGTAAGCCCTATCTGAAGACCTGTACCCTGCCACCGGCAACAATCAGTTTGTAAGCCCTATCTGAAGACCTGTACCCTGCCACCGGCAACAATCAGTTTGTAAGCCCTATCTGAAGACCTGTACCCTGCCACCGGCAACAATCAGTTTGTAAGCCCTATCTGAAGACCTGTACCCTGCCACCGGCAACAATCAGTTTGTAAGCCCTATCTGAAGACCTGTACCCTGCCACCGGCAACAATCAGTTTGTAAGCCCTATCTGAAGACCTGTACCCTGCCACCGGCAACAATCAGTTTGTAAGCCCTATCTGAAGACCTGTACCCTGCCACCGGCAACAATCAGTTTGTAAGCCCTATCTGAAGACCT
Organism: Cepaea hortensis; assembly: GCA_963921405.1. Lineage (NCBI taxonomy): Eukaryota > Metazoa > Mollusca > Gastropoda > Stylommatophora > Helicidae > Cepaea > Cepaea hortensis. The sequence goes on from OY992876.1 coordinate 254,986,734, forward strand.
GTACCCTGCCACCAGCAACAATCAGTTTGTAAGCCCTATCTGAAGACCTGTACCCTGCCACCGGCAACAATCAGTTTGTAAGCCCTATCTGAAGACCTGTACCCTGCCACCAGCAACAATCAGTTTGTAAGCCCTATCTGAAGACCTGTACCCTGCCACCAGCAACAATCAGTTTGTAAGCCCTATCTGAAGACCTGTACCCTGCCACCAGCAACAATCAGTTTGTAAGCCCTATCTGAAGACCTGTACCCTGCCACCAGCAACAATCAGTTTGTAAGCCCTATCTGAAGACCTGTACCCTGCCACCAGCAACAATCAGTTTGTAAGCCCTATCTGAAGACCTGTACCCTGCCACCGGCAACAATCAGTTTGTAAGCCCTATCTGAAGACCTGTACCCTGCCACCAGCAACAATCAGTTTGTAAGCCCTATCTGAAGACCTGTACCCTGCCACCGGCAACAATCAGTTTGTAAGCCCTATCTGAAGACCTGTACCCTGCCACCGGCAACAATCAGTTTGTAAGCCCTATCTGAAGACCTGTACCCTGCCACCGGCAACAATCAGTTTGTAAGCCCTATCTGAAGACCTGTACCCTGCCACCGGCAACAATCAGTTTGTAAGCCCTATCTGAAGACCTGTACCCTGCCACCGGCAACAATCAGTTTGTAAGCCCTATCTGAAGACCTGTACCCTGCCACCGGCAACAATCAGTTTGTAAGCCCTATCTGAAGACCTGTACCCTGCCACCGGCAACAATCAGTTTGTAAGCCCTATCTGAAGACCTGTACCCTGCCACCGGCAACAATCAGTTTGTAAGCCCTATCTGAAGACCTGTACCCTGCCACCGGCAACAATCAGTTTGTAAGCCCTATCTGAAGACCTGTACCCTGCCACCGGCAACAATCAGTTTGTAAGCCCTATCTGAAGACCTGTACCCTGCCACCGGCAACAATCAGTTTGTAAGCCCTATCTGAAGACCTGTACCCTGCCACCGGCAACAATCAGTTTGTAAGCCCTATCTGAAGACCTGTACCCTGCCACCGGCAACAATCAGTTTGTAAGCCCTATCTGAAGACCTGTACCCTGCCACCGGCAACAATCAGTTTGTAAGCCCTATCTGAAGACCTGTACCCTGCCACCGGCAACAATCAGTTTGTAAGCCCTATCTGAAGACCTGTACCCTGCCACCGGCAACAATCAGTTTGTAAGCCCTATCTGAAGACCTGTACCCTGGCTGTGTACAGACAAGACTGAGAAGGACAGCTAGCCGTCCAGGCGATGAGGACAGTGCTATTGATCTGGCGCTGGTTTCACCTTCACTCACTACAGTGTGTAGATGGGGTATCCTAGGTCACCACGGCAGCGACCACCACCCTTGCAGCATATTGGTGGAGAAAGGCAAAACCAGTATGACAGTATAGGGCAAGAAGTGGTGAGTAAAATAAGACATGACAAGCACAGAAAGCTTCAGGGCAGGAAAAAAAGCTGGGAGCAGCCACCTTGGTGGAATTTCGAGGTGGAGAAGGCTTGGGTGGATAAGCGTAGTGCTGTAAGGAGATGGCAGAATGCCAAGAAGAACAGAGCTGGTCATCCTAATCCCTGCATGCACTTAGAAAGAGAGTTGCACACAAAAGTAAGCTATTTAAAAAACCTGGTCACGGTGCTTAAAAGCGAAAAATGGGCAGAGGTGTGTCAAAGAGTAAGCACAGACAAGTCACTGAAATTGTTCTGGCGACTACATAAAAGCATGAGTGGTGTAGTCAAGAATAAGAGCATTTCTGACTTCCAAGGTGCTGACCTCATCTGGCAGAGGACTGACGAGGACAAGGGCAAAGCCTCTTTGAACGCTACCTTGAGCAGAGCAACCAGACAGACATGGGAGGCCGAAATCTGGCCAAGGAGGTCACCTCAGACAGATGCAAGGCCCAGAACACTTCGGATGAAGACACAGTGACAGTGAAAGAAATCAAGCCTGTACTTCGACGATCAAAAAACAGCGCTCCAGGGCCTGATGGCATAAGATACGACGACATCAATAGGTGTACCGACAATGAGCTAGAGAAACTAGCAGGCATGTACAACAACAGTATAGAGAGTGCTAGCATCAAGGAGTGGTTACACAGCTATCTGATTCCCTTGCCGAAACCTGACAAAGACCACACAAAAATTCAGGGATATCAAATTATAACCATGCAGAATACAATAGGCAAGCTGCTGGAGAAGGTAATTGCCAGGAAAATATCAAGCCAGCTAGAGAGGAAAGGTGTTTTCCCACCTACCCTGGGTGGGTACCGTCCAAAAAGAGAAACCTGGACCAATGCAGCAGTCTTTGCCCATGATGTTTATGAAGGTTTCCACTCAGGCATTGAAACCTATGCTGCAGTGATTGATCTTGAGGACGCATACAACAATGTACCATTGGATTTTTTAATGCTTCAGCTTCTTGAACTAAAAGTAAGTCCATTCCTCCTTAGTTGGATCGCTGCAGCCCTCTTCCAACGGAAAGTAGTTTTTAGATGTGGCAGTTGGACTTTGGAACCAACAACAATATATCCTGGCCTACCACAGGGATCACCATTATCTCTGGTACTGTTCAACGCCTACACAGTGAGAATCACCAGTGAGCAGATCACTGGACCTGGCAGGACATTGTCATATGCTGATGATGTTTTAGTGTATCGTCAGGGTAAGGATAGAGAGCAGGTTGCTGTGGAACTACAAACCGAACTCAGTCGCATAAGTACTTGGTGTGATGAAGCTGGGGCAATGGTCAACCCAACAAAGGCAACAGTGACTTGGTTCTCATTGAATAATCATATTGTCAACACTCCAACACCAACTGTAATGCTGTGTTCAGAGACGGTGGAAAGAACGCAGGCAATGAATTACCTGGGGATACGGTTTGATCGAAGTCTTGCTTATAATGAGCACATAGACCAGGTGATAACAAAGGCCAAGCGGGGTTTGGCAGCGATGCGGGTGATCGCGGCAGCAAACTGTGAGCAGCGCCATCTATGTCTTCTGTACGAGGGGCTGGTCATGTCTATCTTGGAGTATGCAATGGCAATCCTGACTCTCAGCCATAAGCAGATAGAAAGGATGGAAAGGATACAGAATGAAGCTATGCGCATTATTCTTGGATGTACAAGAGATACAGCATGCAGGGCGACGCGCTACCTTCTTGATTTTCCAACCATTGGAGAGAGAATACAAGTTTGCAGGGCACGCCTACCTCAGAGTTAACGCAAACACACAACATCCACTGCATAGTGAAATTATGAAGGTGAAGGGCAGCAGATTAAAAAGAGGATGGTCGTGGATGGGTCAAGCCGAAGACATTCTTCAACAGGTGTGTTCACTTGAGGACTTAGAACCTGGCGAGGAGTGGGTGCAAGTGCCAACAGATTTCTGCACATCCTTTTCAGTTTGCATCCAACTAGAAAGAAAATGCAGAGAAAATCCGGCTGCTGTGGAGGCTGAAGTACAAGCGTTGATTTTCAAGAATTCGCTAGACGGTGATGCGGTCATCTACACAGATGGGCCGGTCGTCCGACATGTGAGAAGCTCATGGGCCTTTACAGCTCGGGCCGGAGGGAGAATTGTGAAGGAGGACTCTGGTGCTTTCACTGAAACCACAAGTAGCCTGACTATGGAAGTCATAGCAGTAAGTAAAGCAATAACATGGCTCGAGACACAGACATTCACTAGGGCATGTTTCCCTAGCGACTCAATGAACATGATCAAGAGGATAGAGGAGGGGTCGATCCGAAGAGAATGGTTGCTGCCTCTGGAGCGGTCTTGGCTGGCAAAGATTAGTTTCATCTTTGTCCCAGGGCATGCGGGAGTACAAGGAAATGAGCGGGCTGACAAGCTCGCAGATGAGGCTACTGTGGAGGGCGGACGCACCATGGACCAGGCTGACATTCTGAATGCTCTACGAGAAGTAAGACTTTTGCGTGAACCAAGTGATGACTGTGAATCTACAACCATGGCCAGACTGCGAGAACAGCAAATTAAAAGAGGGGTGGCCAAACAAGAACACTACGCAGGAAGCCAAAGAAGATTGATAAACCAACACAGAACTGGCGTCGTTAGCCGCTACATGCTGCGGGATTTGCTAAGGATGGGTTCCGAGCACTTATGGACTGAATGGTTCGATGTGCAATGAGGATGATCTGTCGACTAACTAACTAAGACTGAGAAACCATAAGGCTTTCTACGCAACAGCGACCACCCCCTGGACAACGGCTGTGACAGGCTGGCTAAACCAGGTGTGGGTAACCAATTCAGTGTCAAACCAATCAGTGAAATAGGGTATGCCTACCCAGCATGTGAAGACAGGATTCGGTAGAGTGCGCGGAAGAAATCATTGATGATTGAACGGGCAAGACGGCAATTACCTGCAAAGCATTGTGGGAAGTAATGAGCATGACAAGGCACATAGAGTGCCCTAGTCATCCACTGCACCTGTATTCATCTCCAGTCATCTTGACTTGTCTTGCCACTGGATTCAGATGGACTCAGGCAAGAGAGTGAGGTTGACGAATTGCACAACTTTTCCTCACTTTAATCCAATTCATCGCACAAGTCATTCTTTATCCAACTTCAACCCCACTGGATGAAATGAATGGTCATCATCATTTTTGATGGACAAACTCCATGTACAGTCATCCAAAAGATGCCAAACACTGAGCCCAGATATACTGCTCATTAGAAGTGCCAGAAATTACACGACACAAACGTACCCGGCTCAAGAGAAGTGCCATAAATCAGGAGTCTCATCATAAGACACAAACACCCTGCTGAACAAAAGTGAAATAAATTAGATGTCTCATCACAAGACACAAACATACCCTGCTCAACATAAGTGCCATAAATTTGATGTCTCACCACAAGATACAAACATACCCTGCTCAACAGAAGTGCCATAAATTGGATGTCTCATCACAAGACACAAACATATTCTGCTCAAGAGAAGTGCCAGAAATTAGATGTCTCATCACAAGATACAAACATACTCTGCTCAAGTGCCAGAAATTAGATGTCTCATCACAAGATACAAACATACCCTACTCGAGAGAAGTGCCATAAATCAGGTGTCTCACCACAAGATACAAACATGCTCTGCTCAAGAGAAGTGCCAGAAATTAGATGTCTCATCACAAGATACAAACATACCCTGCTCAAGTGCCATAAATCAGGTGTCTCATCACAAGATACAAACACACCCTACTCAAGAGAAGTGCCATAAATCAGGTGTCTCATCATAAAATACAAACACACTCTGCTCAAGTGCCATAAATCAGGTGTCTCATCACAAGATACAAACATACCCTGCTCAACAGAAGTGCCAGAAATCACATGTCTCCTCATCAGACACAAACAGAAACTATTCTTCACACCACAATGCTACAACTCCTACATTTCCCTTTTCTAGCATGTCAGTGTCAGCTTGCTAGAAAAACATACATACAAATTCTACATATTTTACTGTTTCTAAGTTTATATATAAAAACTCAAGCTTAATTGTGGAGGTCAATATGGACAAATGGATAAGAGCACTTGCACTTAAACTTCCAGTGTGCTGATGCCGAGGTAGTAGGTTCAACCCCATCACTAGTCAGCTGGACTAAAATGTTGACTTCTCGTCCTTGACTTAGGGAAGTAAATTACACATACCTATGTCGGAGTGGATTCATTTAATGATGAGGGACACTAGTAATAGGGAAAGCCAATCCACATGCAAAAATCAGTCCAGTGCACTTCCCAGTAGTTGCAACTACTAGAAGTAGTAGTACATCTGTGGGATGAGTTGAGCAAAGAAATGACATCAGTGCACTCAGGACATTCCCAAACACTGAGCTTTATTCACAATTCAATTATGAATAGTCACTTTGTCAGTTATAGGTAATAACTATAACTAAAGAAGGAAAAACAACAATTCACCTAAACGAACATCCCTTGAAACAAGTAAAGAGTTTCAAGTACCTAGGAAGTATAGTTAGTTAGTTAGTTAGTCGCAGTTCCAACTTCACAGCAACGGGTCATCCCCATTATGCTCCATTCCTGTGCCAGTGAATATCACACAAAACGCTCCCCACTGCCCAATGTGAAAAGTGGAAAAGACAGGAGTCTCGACAAACAACAGCCCGCACAGATACACTGTGCATAATGCCGCCGCCAGAATGTCAACACCAGTCCCCCACGAAACACCCAATTCATCTCTGATGGAATCGGCAGTCATTTTCCTATCTGGATGTTTCCTAGATGTTCACCTACAGTCCACGAACATACAGTTCATCACCGACGGCAGTGGCAGTCAACCAGAAGCCCAGCAGCCACGCATTTCTGCATAAGGCAAAAACTGGCCAACTCTGGGACATAGCCACCTGCCATCACTCCAAACATGCAGTCACGTTCCAAAAATAAAAACTTGGGCAGATTCAAAAGCACTTCACATGAAACTCACAGCTCACAGTGTCGCGCCACGCACTCACTCAGTAGCAGGGCGACGGAACCTAGGAAGTATAATATCATCAAATGGCAGATCAGAAGACGAGATCGAAAATAGATGCAATAAGGCAAACCAACTCATTGGACAAATGGCACCAATACTAAAGAACAAACATGTATTAATAACTTCTAAGATCTTTAAGCACTTTACAACACAATCTTCCTACCAACTCTATGCTACCAATGCCAAACCTGGACAATGACAGAAAAAGAGAAAAGAAAAATCACAACAGAAATGAGATTCCTGAGAAGAATACTCAACGTATCAAGAAGAGATAAGATCAGAAATGAAGAAATCAGAACTAAAGTGGGGGTTATAGCAGCACTAGATTTTATTAGAAAGCAGCAAGTCAAATGGTTTGGCCATGCAAGTAGGTTACCATTCAACAGCATACCACAACAAGCAATGATGTACAGACCAGATGGAAACAGAGGAAGAGGCTGACCACGTAAACGTTGGACAGAGGGAATAGCAGAGTCCATGGGAATATCGATACATGAAGCCCATAATTGGGCACTCTCATGATGTTTATACTTCACCTCAACACCGCAAGGTACAAGAGGAACATGATGAAATGAGATGAGATGAGACGATCACTCGTATGTGAATATCTCTGCTTAGAATTGACATACAGTAGGAGGTTCCATCGTGATTTTAAAATTGGGTATTTACTAATGGCCGGCTTCGTGGCTTAGAGGTTAGCGACTTTTCTCCGTAATCTCGTATACTCTCGTGGGTAACGTGATGATGGTGAGAATCAGCAGTGGTTCGAATCGCATCGGTAACTTACGGGGTATGTGAGCCGGCCACTCAGAAATCAATGGCAAACTACTGAGCGTAATCTTGCCAAGAAATCAACATACAGCTGAAAGATATTGGTGTTGACAGCGATGTCCTGTAAAGGATATGCAAAAAAAAAAAAAAATTTACTAATGAGGCAACACTTGAAAAACAAAATCTAATGGTATCTCAATGATGCCTGGATGTCAATTCTAAGCGGAGATATTCACACCTGAATGTCAAAATTTCTATAAAAAAAATGAGATGCTATTCATACTTTGGTGCTGAAAAAGTGTGTCATTTTTATCTTCGCTTCCGGTCCAACCGAGATTGTCTCTCAGACGGTCAATGACGGATATGAAATCGGACTTCATCAATATGTTCCGTCATGTTAAATGATAAAAAAAATAGTACAAGTATACAAATAAATTATTATTAATCTTTAAACTTGTGTTCTCTTTAACTTTAATAGGTCAAATTGCACGTTTTGTGAGTTTTAAGTGTTACAAAGTGAAAGTGTCCATGCCAGTCCGATCGATATGCGCATGCGCAGCCGCCATGGCCCATGCGTTTCCCCATTTACAAAGGCACGTCTTCGCAGAAAATGTTTTTCATCCACAATTTAAGCAGCGTTGGCGATGAAACTTTCCAGATATATTTAAAATTGTATGCAGTATTCAAAAGTACACCTATAATTGATGATTTTCTATAAACAGCGCCAAAAAAAAATTAATTACGGTAAGTATGAAATATATTCTTATATATATATAAAAGGTCACGATGATATCAACCAATCGCTGTGCACGGAATATTAGGCAAACCGGGACGCAGAGGTGTTTCCAAGGCCCCAGGGCCGGGTTATATACTGGCCAAGACCTATTGACGCGTCCTCGTCGAGCGTCCTGGGCAACAGGTCCCTTTGGGGTCCTGGCTAAAGTCAATAGGATCGCCGATTCCTCCGAAGTCAGAGAGTGTCTGCCTGTACGGCGAGGAACCACCAGTCTGCACACCAATAAGCCAGACATGGGACAACGGATACTCATGCAAACCTCAGGTCCTGTATGACATCACACTGATGTTGGACAACAGGATGTCTTCATCCGACATACAGGACTTCGCGTTGGAGCTCAAGCCAACGAACACAAGCAAGCAAGCGGCAAACCTTTCTTGGAAAACCCAGGATGACGTGTGTTGTCATGTGAGGTTTGAATGAATGAATGACGTCGAAACAATGCATGGTCTATACATAGCGTTTTGCAGGACACGGTGAATCATCGTGGGGTGACTCCGTATATCACTTTTATTTTCATTTCCGGTAACGGCACGATGGGACTCTCTACTATTAGATTTGGTTTTTCAAGACCTATCTATCTGTGGTGGCCTCATTAGTAAATACTCAAAGTGAAAATCATGATCGAACCTACTACCCGTTTGCTCGTTCACCAAGTACAATTCTTTGTTGGAAGACCTGACTGGCGGTCAGGTAGTCTGATTCCAGAAATGGACTTGCATCTATTGAAGTGAAGTTGATTTAGAGACTTTTCTCCCATACCCGGTACCAAATCATAGTACCTAAAATTTGGCAAATGCACGGGGAATGTATTCAACATTGCAGCGCCGTCCCGTGCTTCCCCACCCCCTCAGTGCTCTGCCATAATATAATATATATTATATAATAATTATATGTATGTTCTCTCTCAAAATTCAAGAAACAACATTAGTTTACATTAGTTACCAAGTATTTGCCGTCTGGAGAAAACCTGCAGAGCTGGGATGATTGTCTGAAAAGCTCAGAAAAGTTCATTTCAGGCAAACTTTTTACCACGCTACTAAATATGCAATGGCAGATGATTACAATGTCATGAAAACTACGTTTTGTGTGTTCAACATGAAGTCAAGTGCCGACTTGTGACTGCCGCCATAATGACAATAACAATGTACAGGAGCAAATTACATAATAATTTTACTATTAATAAATTTGATTTATCTTACCCGTTAATGATATAATATAAGCGTTGAGAAGTGAAAGTGAGTTAGTAAAGCTTTATTTATAATGATACTTTTAATATTATTATTTTGTGCTGAGATCTTCCCGCGCAATAGAATGTCTCAGCGGCATAATTCTTACGCTTAAAGAAATAGTTATTGTTATTTAGCTTAGTTATAGAAATTAAGTAATTAATAAGAAACAATACACATTATTTTGTTAGTTGAGAAAGTTTCTATGTTATGTACCTCACAATGGCCAAATAATTCGAAATTAGTGCAATAACGAAAGTTGAACTACGCGCATGGATTATTAGCTAGTTCATCATCATCATGTGCCTTGCCATTAGCTAGCAGAAGATAACCGGCTTGTTTTGGAAGTAGTCTGTGATTGTGATTGTTATGGTTTGGTTTCTGTGAGCTGTGGGCAGGCAGGATGAACTGTTGTCGCCTCACTCACGACTCCATCAAGTAGATTCACTTGTTTTCCACGGATATTATGACTTTATAAGTAAGTATATTGTTATTCTGTTCATGATTGTGTGCGTAAAATTGGTTTATATTATAAAAGTTTCCGTCTGTTTTAATAATAATATTGTCATTTGTTGTGATTTTGTTTTATGTTGATTTTTTTTTTTTAAATCTCACAATCGCTGACTCAAACTGAACTGGTTGAGTTCAGTTCAGCAACTCACTTTAACTCTGAGAGATGAGATTGGGAACCACTACAGCACAGTAGCAGACTAACAGATTTAATGCGGTGTTATTAATAATATTAAATATTAAGTTATTAACAGTTCTGTTGAGGGAGTTTGAAAAGTTTGATGTTAAAGTTTAGTTTCACGATTGTTACCTAACGTAAAGTCGGGAAAGGCTAAGGCCTGCCAACGAACTTCGAAAAACAAATGCCATTTGATGTGCTAACCAAACTTTAAACTATCTACATAATCTATCTACGCTCTACTCTAACAACCAACTGCTAATTAAACAGTGGCTAACACAGTAAATAACTCACTAATTCAAGTTCAGTTGTAGTTGTAAATATCTTTTCTGTTTTATTATATTAGATTATTACTACAATTAATTATTAATTAGTTCAATCAACTAAGAGCCAATTCCATATTGAAGATTGGCTGCAGTGGCTCTCCAACAACATTGTCTGTCTCCCTCTATTGTTGTAAACAATGACAACTAACTTGCTATTCGTTCATGCCTTGCAATCTTCCAACTTGTATCACTTTATTTACCTCTTGGCTCTCCTGTCCTTAACTCTTCACTCCAGTATGGTGTTTACAAGGGTGTTATATCTTTTAACGTACCAAAATATGTAACTTGTCTCTTCTTTTTTTTAAATTTCATCAAGCCTAGTTACTTTACAGTAAAGTGTATTTATCAAAATAATGAGGATAATATCACGATAATATTAATAATAATATGTTGGGATTGAGGTTTATGCAGATTTTGATTGTCTTTCCTTTCTTTGCTCTCTTTTGACTTAGTTCTAACTTTATATGTTTCAATCTGTGCTTGTCGAATTCAGTTTAATCTTATGCGGCTTTCAGCTGATTGGCATTATCTTTCATTGTGTTGAGTTGTTCCTGACGAGGGCTGGTCCTGAGGAGGATGTGCCAGATTCATTTGCTTCCCAGATGGTCGTCGCTTTCTCTAATTAGTCCTAACAATGACGTTTTTGTCAGGACAGATTCGGTTATGTTTTTTTTTGATGATGTCTTGAGATAGTCCTAAAATCTTAGTGTTTAGTTAATGTGTTGTATTTGTAATAGCGGTACCTGTTCAATTTTTTTTGGGTTGTAATTAAAATATGTATGGTGTGTATTATTATTTCGTTTTAAGGATGTTTATGTCAGTAAACAAGTAAAGATCCCTATTACACATCTTAAAGCACATTGGACATATGGTGCTATACCTATGTTTTTATAGTCCACATTGGCTTCGGGCGCAGGAGCACAATTGGCAGGGTACAAGCCTTATTCTGGTGTATGGAAATGCAACCTAAAGACTATATGTCATGGCAGGGCAGACCAGGCTCTAAACGTCTCCAGGTTTTGTGCTATGGAGAGGTTATTAAGCCTTTTTTGTAAAGCTTTGAAGCACAATGTAACAAACTATCATCATCTGTCAAGACGGCCAAGTGCCAGTTCATGAACATAAGTAGCTATTGTATTATTGCTGCATTATCATTGTTTATCACAGCTAGCATTCACACAATAACTGTTTCATGTAATGTTCCATGTCGAGGTTTAAAGCCATCTTGATGTTTGTACAGAAATGTCCCAACAGTCAGCCTCTAGTTCATCCAGCCAGTTGAGTAACCCCATGTCCCCAGAGACCTTCAATAAACTGTGCGAGTTGTTGCAGTCTAACACAGGGTAGGTTTCTTCTTCATGTGACTTGTGTGTTTGTTTTAGTGCACTGATGTCATCGTTGTCTCTGTTTTTTCGTATGTGGACTCGGTTGTTTGGTTCACGAGTGCAGTCTTCTCGGAGACTCTTGGACATTGTCACTGGAGCTGCAGAGATCATGCTTTCAACAGGCCTCTGTGCGGAAAGAGACCAAACCATATGAGGTAAAAACCTGGTGCAATGAATCGATTCTTATGCCTTTACACCTTGTTTTTAAACTTTTCATTCTTGTTTAGTTTTGAAAGCTAAAGAGCCAGTTTATGGGGTCAGAAATTTGAAGCCTATAAGTATGGTTAGTAACCTTCATCTATGATTCCTAAGACGAATGTTGCGAATTCCTTGGACAGTCAGAGTAACCAACAATGATTGTTTGAAAGAGGCGAATGAAACTAGAACATAATATACAGTAAGAAAGAGACAAACAGCTTTCTTTGGTCATGTGATGAGAAGAGAGGCACTGGAGAACATCGTGACAAATGGAAAGATCAAGGAGAAGAGAGGCAGGGGCAGACCAAGAGAAATTATGCTGGATGGACTGAGACAGTGACATGAAGGATTATCTTCAACAGAGTTGATCCAGAACACCAAAGACCAAGATCTGTGGAGAGACATGAACACCTATGCCAGCTGGCAGGGCACTTGATAATGATGATGATCTTGCATCAACTCTTTTATTACGATTTCCCTAGCTGTTCTTTACAAATGTGCCTATACTTTGTATTACATCATTAGACGGGTCATAGTGGAGCTTGTAAATGAGAAAACTCTGAAATGACAATTTAGTTTTACAGTTGTGAAAAACTCAGGGGGGAAATGACATGAAAGCAGGCTTGCTGAAATTTTAAAGGAGTAATGTTATTGTGATGTCCTGAGAGAATTTAGCAAGAGAAGTTTTTATAGCACAAAGAAACTTGTGGAAGTCAAAAGAAATTAAAATTATCACCAAACTAGAATATTTAATTCTAACGTTAAATCAGTGTTTCTGTATGGCTCAGAAACATAGAAAATGACTCAAACATTTACACAAAGACTGCAAACACTTAGTAATTGGTGCCTTTACTAAATAATAGAGGGATTAAAATGATATGACAGAATCACCACTGTGGAGCTCAAGGAGAGAGCTAGACATATGCCAGTGAATTAAGAGGTGAAGAAAAGGCACTACATAGGACATCAATGAAAAAACCTGAGAATAGTTTATCTAGGAAGGACTTATAACATCAGATGGAAGATGCACAACTGAGATTAAGAGCAGTATAGGGCAAGCAAAGGCTGCATTTAAGAAAATGATCTTATGCAACAGGTCACTATCATTGAGGGGATGTCAATACGTAAGTCAAAAATGGCTGTAGAAAAATAACTAAATATGATAACTTGAAACCAGTTTATTTTTATACATACATTGTCCCTTTATTTCTCAACATAATTTCCACCAACATTGTTGCACTTATCCCATCGTTTTATCAGTCCTCCCAAACCGGCTGCATAGAACTACATGCTCTGTTTTCTAAACCACGTTTTCACTTCACATTCAACTTCGGCGTCATTCGCGAAATGTCTCCCTCCAAGGTGGGTTTTCAATGGACCAAAAAGGTGGAAATCGCTAGGGGCTAAGTCGGGACTGTAAGGTGGATGTTCCAGAACTTCCCACCTTAGTTGGTTAATTTTCTCCTGAATTAATCGAGTAGTATGTGGTCTGGCATTGTGATGAAGAGGCAACACTCCTCTAGTCACTCCTCCTGGACATTTTCTTTGAATTGCACCATGAAGCATCGATAGAACGTCACAGTACGATTCAGAATTCACATTGTCACCTTTCGTCTTGAAATTGGTTAAAACCACGCCTTGACAATCCCAGAATACTGTCAGCATAACCTTCCCTGCTGATGGCGTAACCTTGAATTGTTGGACACAAGGCGAAGAAGGATGTGTTTGCAATGAAGCACGCTTTGATTCGGGCTGGTAGTGATGCACCCATGATTCGTCCCCAGTAGCAATCCTGTTCAGCATGTTTTCTCATTCATCTTTGTATTGACAGAGATGATGCAAGGACAGGCCAAATCGGTTCATTTTGTGTTACTCCTTCAATTATCTAGATACCCACCTTGAGCACACTTTCTTAAATTTCAGTCGATCATGCATTATGCTGTATGCTGAACCATGTGATTACCCTATTGCAGATGCTACAGAGTCTATCGTTACTCGCCTGTCACCTCTAATCATCTCCACCCGCTGCACGGATGCTTCTGTTGCAATCTCAACAGGACGACCAGATCGGATTTCATCAACAATTTTAGAGCGTCCTTGAGAAAATTTTTCTACCCAGCTATGCACCGCTTTACTGGACAAAAATTTGTCAGCATAAACAGGAAGCATTTCCCCATGAATGTCCTTTGCAGGCAGTCCTTTTGCTCACAAAAAGCGCACAACAGCACATTGCTTTTTGGTTGTACACTCCGTAAGTACAGTCGCCATTTTGTTTATGCGCTGTGCATGCGCATGAGACACCTAGCGCCACCTGACGAACAGGAATATAGTTTGGTGTTGCTGTCACCTAATGACACCTGTAGAAAACACCAACTACATTTACCTGCCATCCCACAGAACTGTGACTCATAAGCGCGTGCTGAGGTGCTATATAGAACCTATTTTGCTGTATAGAAGTGAATCTTGGAATCTAAATGAACAAACTAGGAAGAGATTGGAAGCAACAGAGATATGGTTCCTGAGACGAATGTTACGAATTCCTTTGACTGCCAAAGTAACTAACGGTGAATACCTGAAAGAAACTAATGAAACTAGAACATTATATACAATGATAAGAAAGAGATGAAACTAGAACATTATATACAACAATAAGAAAGAGACAAACAGCTTTTTTTTTTGTCATGTGATGAGAAGAGAGGCATTGGAGAACGTTGTGACAACTGGAAAGATCGAGGGGAAGAGAGGCAGACCAAGAGAAATGATGCTGGATGAATTGCGATGGTGGCATGGAGGAATATCAACAGCGGAGTTGATCCAGAAAACCAAAGACCAAGATCTCTGGAAAGTCATAAACGTCTATGGCAGCCGGCATGGCACTTGATGATGATGGCGGTGAGGAAGGACTTTGGAATCCATAAAAAAAGACAAAGCCCCAAATCCACACAGAGAAGAGACGTAGGCTCCAAAATGAGTAAAATTAGGAGGCCATAGACAGAATTGCATGGGATAGCTAAGGAAAGGAGGGCTTGGAGTGAGCTGGTTGAGGGCTATACCCCACTGGGGGATAATGGGTGAAAGAGGAAGAAAATGGTCATGGAGGGAGCTACAATAGGTAGCAAAGGTAATGAATGAATCACCAACAAACGAGAAGTAGATTGTGAGCTTTGCTAGAACACTATTACAAGAAACAAAATGGGTGTTGTGGCTAAAACCTTCATCAGCACAGAACAAACAAACACAAACCGACACACAACTAACTACATGAAAAAACACTACATGAATATATTAAGGTTACTTATCTGTGTTCTTGTTAGGCTGAATACATTTTGAGCGACACGTTTGAAGACTATCAGTGGATGGTATGAACCAGATGATATTCATGTAGCAAAGGTACAGGAAAGTTTGGCCAGAGTTGGTTGAATCCATGAAGCCAGATAATACATTGTGCCTTTGTGCTGTTCTTTTCCAGAGACTTTACTCACATAACTGGCAAGAGTGAGTTTGAATATTCACACGATGATGGGGAGGAAAGCACGTCTTTGCATTTGGAGAAGTATCACATCCAGCCAGACATTGACTTGGTAAGTGTATCTGTAGGTCAGTGAACTCTGTTGTACAGTTATAGGTCCCTGGTCTGCCATCTATACTTTTACCTTCTTGAAAATGCTTGCATGCTCATAGTGGGGGATGTTGTAACATACGTTCAACACTGAGCAAATAATATGTGCATTAAGGGCAAAAAATTTGAGTTAATGCATACTTGTGTGGCTTAGAGGGAACATTTGTGCTAATTTGGTTATAATATAAAATGGAAGGATTTTGACTGCAGCAGGATTTGTAATCTACAATAGTGTAGCAAACAGGGTGGGCTGAGTTTCTGTGATACATCATGCCTGATAAATAATATGTACCCATTCAACCTAAACTCAAGACTGACAAGAAGTTTGATGGCTGGTTGTGAGTCCTTGTGCCCAATTCTTAACCCTTTGAAAATAAAGATATTTGTTCGTTCGTTCGTTCCTCTGGGTGGGAGGTCAACATGGCTGAATGGATAAGAACATGTTTTCTTAAACATTTGGTTCAACCCCTACACTGGAAAGTTGGACTAAAATGTTGACTTCTCATCCTTGAATTGGGGACGTAAATTATAAGCACCTCTGAAGTTGGAAGTGGGTTCACCTGCGTGCAGGAAAGCTAATCCGCACGCAGAATTCAGCCCAGTGTTACTAGCAGTAGTGTGTATGGACTATGCTTGAGTTCAAAGCAAGCGAGCACAAAAATAAAATACGAGTAAAATAAAACCCTCTGGATGGTTAGTTTTAACTCTAATGACTGATGCATTGACATTTAGGTTGTTTGTCCTGGACAGGGCTGGCATCTATCGCAGTCCTGACCTGCTACCAACATACCATCTGTGCAGGGAATCTTCTTCCTCTCTCCATGCTTAGAAGCCAGTGGGTTGTGCAGATCCAGTACTGAACTTCACATGTGTGGAGAGACCTATTAGGATTCATCACAGCTTAGAGAGAATAGTTCTGCAGGGAGTGACCAGAGGATAGACACTCAAAACTCTGAGGAAAGGCCAGACAGACACATAATCAAACTGCCACGGGTACCATTAGTGTTGGGACTCTTCACTGGCTGTTGCAGATGACAGAGCATGAATGGGAATGTCCTTAGTGCTGTGATGTCGGTTCTGAAATCAACTCATATTAGGATTCAACATAGCACAAATAGACTGGCTGGAATGAAGCCCAGATCAATACTGTCTCTACATGTTTTAAGTATTTCATTGTCAACAGGCTCCAGCCCAAAGCTCAGGGGGTGTGGTGTTTGACAAACTCTTGTCACTTCATGTGAATCGTCCACTTCCGGTCACCAACATATAGGATAGGCGGTTGAGCTGTTAAGGCCTCTGGAATGTTTTATGCATGTGGCTATGGTTTGCTTACACATTTTGCTGATGTTGAACTGGTAGTGCATGGTTCTGTCACCCTGCTACTGAGTAGAGTGCATGGTGCGTCACTGTAAACTGTGAATTTTGTGTGGAGTGCTTTTACGTCTGTCTACTGTTGTTTGTAGCGTGAACTGCATGTTCAGAAAATGGCAGCCGGCCTGTCACTGAACTAACAGGGTTGCCTTATGCAGTAATGTGTAGCTGTTGGTTTTCTAGTGACTGCCGCTTCCATCGACGATGAACTTTATTTTTCGTGGCAGACTTTTGTGTTGGTATTTTGGAAGCAGCATTATGCATAGTATACCTGTGCGTGCTGTTGGTTTGTCGAGACTCCTGTCTGTTCCACTTTTAATATGGGGCAGTGAGGAATGTTTTATTCACTGGCACTGGAACGGAGCATAATGGGGCGACCCTTTGCCGTGAAGTTGGAACTGCGACTAACTAACTAACTTCATGTGTTTCACTCTAATAACTGGTATGAAGTTATTTTGATTTTACCATTTAAGTGATAAGTCTTGCTGTCTAGCAGTCCATAAATGTGTTTGTGGGAACATGATATAGTGATTTCCTCTTGCCTTCCATACCTACATAATAATTGGGACTTGTTCTGCTGTATGGCAGTGAATCTTGGGATGTGAATGAACACATTAAGAAGAGCTTGAAGGAAGCAGCAGGCATGTCAGTGAATGTGATAGTGATCTGCATTGATAAAGTCATGAGCATGGTTGGGCATGGCGCAGTGCCGGGGCTTCGTTACCTGCAAAAGTTGGGGAAAGATTGGCTACATATTCCTCCGACTTCAGACTTCCCAAATGTACTTGCCCCATCACATCACATGCTCATAGCAGCAAACTGCTTCAGGATAAATTGTGTGTATGGGGGGAGCGGACATGTGGTTTCTGAGACGAATGTTGCAAATATCATGGATGGCCAGAACTGTTAACAATTGCTTAGAAGAGGGTAATTAACTGATTCAGTTAAACAAAAAAGTGGGTTTGGCCCAAGCAGAAATTGATGGCAGAAAATAGGAAGTAAGGGTTTGTCACAATAATGATGTAAAAATTGTTAAAATGGTAGCAGATATATTGTATTATATATCAAATTAAAGATTATTGCACAAGGAAAACGCTGGTATTGCTACTATTACTATTGATTGGAAATATAATAATAATATTAGCAAATGTTAAAAAAAATGAAGACGGGTGACAATTACGTGAAATTTCCACTTACCAAGGCACTACAACTAAATCACTGTTGGTAATCCAATGAAATTTACTGAATAATGATAGATAACACCACTTTTCTTCACGTATATCACTAGAACTGCTCTTTAACACCAATAAAACACAATTAAAACATCATATTGTGAAGTGCATCATTGTGACACAAAATGTAAAATGTCAGGAAAACACGAAGCAGCTTTTGGCCGTTTTCTACTGAGAAACAATATGTACACAATTTTTTATTTAGTTATAATTGTTATTCTTTTTAAATTTATTTAAATACTCCTGAAATACTTTGTACAAGTGGGGTACTGTCAGAGTCTTAAACCTGGCTCGTTATCCCTAACACATGTGAGACAAGTACAAGTACAACATGATTGGACTTGAGACACAACGACCCGAAGTTCAATGGATTTATTTACCGATCACATGCAATACGATCTAGTTTGGCATGTGATAATCATTACAATACATATATGATACATCAATACACTTACAGACAACCCACAGCTTACAGTCTATCTCACAAGATGTACAAGCACTCGACTTTCGGGCACAGAACTACACAAAGCCTTTCTCTCTCTACACGTCCTGTCTGGTCCGAGTACCCCAAGCTGTCTGTCTGTTTCTCGCAAAGCGCTTGCCCTCTGTGGATTTGCTTCACGAGGCCTGCGTGCGTCTTGCTTTGTCCTTGCCTGACCGCTGGCTATCGCGTCAGCCAGCAACCTGCGGGCAGGTAACTAATACTCGCCTGGCGGGCGTAACGATGTTACTGCATCCCGGTTGGGGACTATTCGCCTGGCGGGCGTAACGATGTTCCTGCATCTCGGTTGGAGACATTCCAGATTCTGACACGCTCCCCCGGGGCTTCTCCATGAAAGATGTCATCTTTCATGTATACTCTATATACATAGCGGGTTAATATTTTAACCATGTCCGAATCGATCCTTCTGTTGTTATATACATTGGTATAGAAATACATAATAATACATATATTGGCATAGAAATACATAAGAAATGCAAGTTGTATTTTAAGACATGTGGTGTTCAATTTTTACCACTTGCCAAGTTTCATCCTCTCGATGGATGATTACCTGAGTTGCAATATTGACCCAGTCAGATCGGTAGCACCAGCTTTCCAAGCAACTACCTCGCAACCTCGAAAAAAAAGTAATAATATGCTCTTTGTAACCAAAAAACATCTGGTAAGACCGTAATACGACCTTTTATAAGCCGTATTCAACGTTCGAGTTCCGACCTCATTTGGCCATGAGCTCTTCCGTCGGTCTACAACGTCGGTAACCCCATACCATGCCCAGTTGACTTCTTGGAGTGTTAACAATCTGGCAACACCATGGCTATTTATATACAACACATATTCGAATACATTTCAATTTATCGCCCTTGGTGTAATAATGTAATAACAATTAAATGAAAGGAACATAATTTTAAACAATCTTAAATTTAATAATTTGCAATTACTCTTCTATTTCTCAGCGTCATCGCTTGATGCTTTCCCATACTAGCGAAAAAATGTCGATAGTATGAATAAGTTAATCAAGATATGATTCTAAGATTACACTAGTTGAAATAATATTAATACACAATTCGTGTATTCGAAATTGATGATTCCTAAACATTTTAGAAGTGTCATACCTTTTTAAGGTTTTGTTTGTCGTCTGCTAATTTTGGACTAAATTTATAAATTATCCGGAAGTACACACGAACAGCTGATGTTGAAAATTCTATAACACACTTGTTCCGGTCTGATGTAGCAACTCGGAATGTAACTGTTCTGATAGTTTATGTGTTGGATGTTTCACTGGAAAACTTCTGGATTTCGATTGACTGCAGTGGTGTAAATGTCAAAGTTCAGTTCACTCTTTCATACACGGATTAAAAATATCACTGGATATGTTCCACTCGCAGATACCACTGATAAATTGGATAATTCGCTTGCGGTAAGTTCAGAGCGAATGTGGCACTGTTCTTGTTTCGTAATATATATACAATTAATATTGTTCGCTTTCTACCACACACTACACAATTATTCAAGACACTTACTACAGTAATAATAAAATAAGAAAACTATATATAATGGGAATAAACCCTATCACATCACACAGTAGACATACACAGCTTTTCGTGAAAAAAAAAATCTTCACTGATGGCTGTGTTGGTCTGAGTGTATTTAACACACTGCACTCAGACATTAGTGCTTACTGGGTCGGTCGGACAACGGGACAACAGATCGGCATTTGTGTTGGTTCTGCCTGCGATATGTCGAACTTCAAAGCTGTAATCTTGAAGTTTAAGAGACCAGCGCGCTATCATTTGGTTGGTAGGCATTCCTGAAGTAATAAATTTTAACGGGCTATTGTCGGACTCCACAATGAAATGACGTCCCAGGAGGAATCTGGAAAATTTAGTTATACCCTCCACCAGAGCAAGGGCTTCCAACTGCGGTGTCGACCAAGCGCGTTCTCTAGGTTTTAATTTTCTAGAGAAGTAGTATACAGGATGTAGAATGTTATCATGTTCCTGTAACAGAACTGCTCCAATCGCTACGGAGCTCGCGTCTGTGTGTAATCTGAAAGAAATAAGAAAATTTGGCAATTTGAGAATGGGATTCTTTAAACTATTCTCAGAGAAATAAGATAACACTTTTTGGAATGCAAATTTTAGGCATTCATTGTTTACAATATTTTCAGGTTGATCTTTCGTTAGTAGGTTAGTAAATTTTTCAGTCAGTTCAGCAAAATCAGGTATGAACTGTCTATAATAATTTAATAATCCTAACACACTTCTGACTTGCTTTTTCGTAGTCGGAAGTGAGAGTTTCAGTATTTTGGACACGATGTTATCGTCTGTCGTGACAAAGCCATTAGATATTTTGGACCCCAAGAAGGATATTTCCTGATAGGCTATGTCTACTTTTGTAGGCTTTACCGTCAGTCCGTGCTGTCTGATCCGTTCAAATGTCTGCTGTAATGTCCTTATATGGTCTGTCATTGTCTTTGTGTGAACACAAATGTCGTCCATGTAACAGATAATGTTTGGTATGTCCACTAGTAAAAGTTGTGTCATACGTACGAATGTCGCTGGGGCATTGACCAGCCCAAATGGAAGTTTGCACCATTCGTACAGTCCCCAAGGTGTGGCAAATGCTGTCAGGTGTCTGCTCTGTTCGTCTACCGTTATCTGCCAGTAACCTTTCGTCATGTCTAACTTCGTAAAGAATCTAGAGTTTGTCAGTTCTGTCAGTAGATCTTCAGAGTTGGACATTGGTTCTAGATCTAGAAGCGTTATTTTATTTAATTTTCTATAGTCGATACAGAGTCTTATCGTATTGTCTTTTTTGCGTACCATGACCATTGGAGATGAGAAATGTGATTGGGATCGTCTAATGATGTTGTTTTTCTCTAAGCTAATGATTTCCTGATGTAAGTTTTCTTTGTAATGCACTGGAATGGTGTAAGGTCTGCATCTTATGGGTGTGTTTGAAGTGAGTGTGATGTGATGCTGTACTAATTCTGTTTGTCCTGGGTTGTTGGAGAAGATGGTGTTGTACTGTTGTATGAGATGTTTGCAGCTGTCTGTTTCTGCTTGAGTTAAGTTTGGGTTTATTTTGATTTCTTTCAAGCAGTTCGTCGTGTCTAATGCAGGTGTTGGAATTTAGTCACTATCTTCGTCATCTTCATGGTCTATTATTACTGTACAAGCTATTGTATCGTCTTGTTTGTTATCTCTGTTGTAATATGGTCTTAGCATATTGATGTGGAATATTTTGTGTTTGTCTTTTATTTTAATCTCATAGTCTACAGCTGAAATCTGTCTTATTACTTTAAATGGTCCTTGCCAAGACTCAGTCAATAAGTGTCTGTCACTAGGTAAGAGAAGAAGTACGTCCTGTCCAGGTGTCAACGTTATTGTCCTGTTACCTTTGTCTGCATATTGTCTATATGTAGCACCAGATAATTTTAGTGCTTCTTTTGCAATTATACAAGATTTGATGATTCTTTCACGCAATGATGTAACGTATATGACCTTTACGGGCAAGGGTTTCAGATGGCACAGAAAACTTGCTTTGTTTTTGGAGGAAATAAATTAGCGTCTATCTGATGTGGTGTGTATGCTTGTCACTAAGTTTTGATTAGGTTTGTATGGCGTTGAGTGTAATTGTAGGTCGTATTGTCGTCAATCAACAATTTTTTGTTTTTCAAAACACAAGTCACTTTCTTTCCGAAACTTTTTGCTTTCCACAACTAACTTCACCAAGACAATCTAAATATATCTCAACACTCTACAACACTGATGACACATCACTTACATCAAGATGACATTCAGTAAGGACATAGACATCAAGTTTACAAGATGGCGACAAGGTTACAATGGCAACGATTTCACAATGTCGACAAGGTCAAAATGGCGACAAGTTACACAATCACTGATGTTTTACACGTTTACAAGATCAAACAAATGTATGTACTTTACGTTCACATCTAGCTTCCATATTCAAACAATTTAATATAATACTATATGAGGATGAGCCTTCACGTTCACATTTAAATGTACCTTAACGCTGGACAAAAGTCTTCACGTTCACAAATCTAGGTTCAAATCTTAATTAAATTAAAGTCGGACGATGCCACCACGTTCACACATGTCAGAGTCTTAAACCTGGCTCGTTATCCCTAACACATGTGAGACAAGTACAAGTACAACATGATTGGACTTGAGACACAACGACACGAAGTTCAATGGATTTATTTACCGATCACATGCAATACGATCTAGTTTGGTATGTGATAATCATTACAATACATATATGATACATCAATACACTTACAGACAACCCACAGCTTACAGTCTATCTCACAAGATGTACAAGCACTCGACTTTCGGGCACAGAACTACACAAAGCCTTTCTCTCTCTACACGTCCTGTCTGGTCCGAGTACCCCAAGCTGTCTGTCTGTTTCTCGCAAAGCGCTTGCCCTCTGTGGATTTGCTTCACGAGGCCTGCGTGCGTCTTGCTTTGTCCTTGCCTGACCGCTGGCTATCGCGTCAGCCAGCAACATGCGGGCAGGTAACTACTACTCGCCTGGCGGGCGTAACGATGTTACTGCATCCCGGTTGGGGACTATTCGCCTGGCGGGCGTAACGATGTTCCTGCATCTCGGTTGGAGACATTCCAGATTCTGACAGGTACAAGTGTGGCCCATTAGAGCAAGCCTAATTCGACATCATGACAAACTTTAACAGTTAGTTTTGTTTTCCATAATGACCGCCCGCTAAATAATTTATTTTAAATGAATAACCACATTAACCACATGCTATCAGTTTAGAATATTTCACAAGTCCTTTAAATCAGAATAACTGTAATCTAACATTGTTTAAAACTATTATCTAATGTAAATATGCGAGGCCGAAAACCAAGGGCGTTGGCCATTTCTAAAATCAGAAAAGTAACCACAGCTTAACTAAGAAATCCTGCACAAAGTTTAGATATTTTCTTTCTCTTGTGGTCTGTTTTCAATTACAGACCTTCTTTCGGTGTAAAACTTCATTTACAGGGCATTAAAATGAAAGAAGATAAAAAGACAAAAACCAAGGGCGTTGGCCATTTCTAAAATCAGAAAAGTAATCACAGCTTAACTAAGAAATCCTGCACAAAGTTTAGATATTTTCTGTCTCTTGTGGTCTGTTTTCAATTACAGACCTTCTTTCGGTGTAAAACTTCATTTACAGGGCATTAAAATGAAAGAAGATAAAAAGACAAAAACCAAGGGCGTTGGCCATTTCTAACATCAGAAAAGTAACCACAGCTTAACTAAGAAATCCTGCACAAAGTTTAGATATTTTCTGTCTCTTGTGGTCTGTTTTCAATTACAGACCTTCTTTCGGTGTAAAACTTCATTTACAGGGCATTAAAATGAAAGAAGATACAAACGCAAAATGAAACAAATAACGAACTATCATGATCTTGTCACTAAAATGGCATATGGGCTTCTGCATTGAGACCATTTGTCACTGAAACAGTGCATGGCACTGAATCAGTTAAAGTAGAACATTATTCACAACTATAAGAAAGAGATGTGTTCCTTGGTCATAAAGTGAGAAGAGAGACATTGGAGAGCTTCGTGATGTCTGGAAAGGTCAGCAGTAGAAGAGGCAGACAGAGAGGACTTTTACATTTCCGACTGATATCTGGGGAGAGATTAACTCTGCCGCCACATTGCAGGGCACATTACGATGACATTCTGATGCCATTCCCTGTCATCAGGTTATTCATTGACAATACTCCTGTGAGGTGTGAACCACAGGTCATTTGACAGGAAGTGACACCATGAGGAAAGTAAGTTCAAGTCAAACATGTGGTAGGGGAGGTGGAGTTGTACAGAATTTAATCTCTTTAGGGAATACTTGAGAGGAGTGGACACAGCTGAGACAGGGGAGGATACACATAGTGATTGTTTGTGTAGTTGTGTTAAAGCAGTTGTATGTCATTTTATTTTTGTGAGCTGGAGAAGGCTTTCTAGCCACAATGTTTATTCTGTGTCTTGTCCTAGTGTCCTTGTAAAACTGACTTATTCCACTTTCTGATTGTGCTGATTTACATGTATTTTTACACTACAGCCTATGTAGTTTCTCACATATGTTACAATATTGTTGACTAGATTGTATCACAGCCATACCAGTAATAGTACATCTGTACCGCTTGTATGCTAGCCCAAGAAGTAAATGTGTTGTATCCAGGCCATCATCAACCACTTTTGTCAGTGGTCAACTTCACAAGATTGTCTGCCTTGAGCATGTCACATGCCATGACACCATCTCAAAGACAATCCTCTGGCGAACAACTGAGGGCAAAGAGAGAAGTTAAAAGTTAGTTGCATATCCTTTACGGGACATAGCAGTCAACCCCAGCATTTTTTGGCTGTTCATGGTTCCTGGGCAAGATTACGTTCAGTAGTTTGCCATTGCTTTCTGAATGACCGGCACCCATACCATTTCATAAAAAAAACCAACGTAAGGCGATCTGCTGCCAAATCGCACACAGCTGCGTTTCGAACACGGGTATTCGGGATTATGAACTGCACCCTTAACCCCTTCACCAGTGTAAACAGAGATGTGACAGGCAGAATCAATCCTGGACTGATAACACTGGAGAGTGGACGGGATATAGTATTTCTACACTTTTTTTTTTTTTTTTACTGAGGACAGTGAGCAGTGCATGACTTCAGCTGCTGATATTTTTAAATCTTGACTCCCTTGTGACTTATGTTCAGGATTGTGAGATAAGATAATGATGATGATGAATGTCCAATGGTGAGCAGTGTATTTCTCCTTGACAATTTCCCACTGTGAGCTAGTGCCTTTGTCTATATTGCAGTAGGGTGACCGAATCATCATGTGTGATCTGCATGGCAGGGGATGCTACTTCCATACATTTTCTTAACATTCATCAAAGAAGTGTGTTATGGCCCTTGAATAGATTGGCCTTGCTGATAAAGTCTTAATGTGTTCACTTATTATTTTCAGTCTCATCTAATGGCACGTTGGTGAATAGGGAGGTTATATCCATTGATGCCATGTGTTTATTATTTATGTCCATAGTATCCAATAATTCCACCAGTTCAAATGTGTTTTGCAGTTAACCATGGACAGGATCGGTCTTAGCGGGATTCCGGGCTTGTGATGTTTTGGTAGACTGTAGGATGGGAGATTTGCTTGCAATAGACAGGCAATATCTCCTGCGGTAGCTCTGGCGGGCCTGTTCCCGCTGGTCGCGGGGTCCGCTTAAAGTCAGGTGGAGAGTCTGACGGTAGTGCACGCTTTACACAGGTCCGGACACTTGTGATCGACAGATGTGCGCGCCCTTATGGTCCGGGCTCGTACGAGGCCCTCACCTGTGGGACTTGGCTGAACGCCTCTAAGCCGGGCCCCTTGGGTGTCAGGGTCTGGCCATAACTCGCCACCGGCTCGTGGTGGCGAGGTCTCGGAGGATTTGACGCTGCGCCGCCAGCGTCTGCAGCCTACCTTGTGCCAGACGTATTGGTTATGCATGCCTCTGGAATACACAAGACTAGGCCGAGAGAGGGGACATGTCGTTTGGGCGCCACATGATTCTCTGAATCTCTGCCTAGGCATTGTGATGGAATATTGGCCACATTCCAACTCACACACTTTGGTCTGTCAAGACTGCAAGGTGCCACTCACATATGAGGAGTTTGGGAGCCACGCGGTATGAGCGTTTTTGCAGTGGCCTCATTGACGAGTCCCGCATTCACAAGTGTCTGGATCTCTTTCCTCATATTTTGCATCCAGGTCCTCCGACTCGTTTACTTTTTGATCTACTCTGAAGTTAGATTCATCTGATATCTCTTCCATTTTACTCTGGTAGTCTGACATGTCCATCAGTACTGCACCATTCCCTTTGTCTGGTTTCAGTATTACGAGGATTTTGATGGCCTTTAATGCTTTTAAAGCAGTAAAGTGTTCGTTGGTCAGCGGACGTGTCTGCTTAGATGTTTTTAAAAAAAGTTGCTTAAAAGTCGACAGGGTCGACTTCATTGCACCGGGTTTTATCCCATATGGCTCGGTCTCTTTCTGCAGCGTGGAAAGCGTCGCACAAGGCACGAACTCCGTAGCTCTAGTGACGACCCACAGGAGTCTCCGGAAAATTTAACTCGTGAACTGAAGGACTCTGCCCGGAATCGAACCCACAACCTTCGGAGCCCGAGTTAAACGGCTTGACCACTTCACCACGAAGACTCCCTTAGAGGATGTTGGGCGATACTGATGTTTTAAATCTACCAGTTTGGCCTTCAGCCACTCGACCGACTCAGCAGAAGTAGGTGATAAAACTTAGAGACTTGATCAAAAAACATTTCAAACTGTGCTTGTGACTCAATACGGTTGTGTTTGGGCTTTATGCAGAATTTTAATCTGTATGCAAGGGCCTCGATTTCAATATTGTTCAGTACGTACGACGATAAGTTCCTCACATACTTCTCTAGGTTGTCTAGTACTGACATTATCTTTTCAGTACTCAGTAATTTACTGAAGCGAGCATTCTCTGCAATTTTCACCTTGTGCACTGTTTCTGTGCAGAATTTAGTGAACTTCTAGTAGCCATACAAGCTCAATTCTTTGGAGATGTAGTAGGCAGAACTGTGTGTGCACTTGAGGTTGGCCAGCTTGGACTAGATTTCTTCTATTTGGTTTGTTGTCAGTCATCTCAGGTTTTTTCTTGTTGGATATATTCTGTTGGCCCTCAGAGATCTGAAATATCGGTGAGGAAATGTTCAAGTTCTTAGGCATTCCTTAAGAAATCTCAATCGACAATCCTGTGCCGATATTTTACACTTCAACTTGGGTAATCTATCTAATCACTTCACAGTTGGTAATGAGAGACGACGTTTCAGAAATTCAAAACAATGTTTTCCCTTAGTGAATTTGAATAACGAAGACAGAAAAAATAGATTGCACGATTTATTGCCTGGCATATTTCGCTGCATCTCGTCAGGTACATACTACAGAATTCACACAACATAAAGTAAAATAACTAGATAAATCCTTCAAGCTGAAATATACACATGTTCGCACAGTAATGTCAATTGTCTAACACGGTAATTTTAAACTGACTAACATGTCTTTCTGTTTGCATAAAACTGGCCTATGTAGATTAATCATTATGGCTTCTGCAAACTTTTAACAAGTGACTATTTTATGTGTTAAATGACACGCGAAAGGCAGTGTCTCTATCAATCACATTTCCGCTTTGCAACACATGCCTAGCAATTGATGAATAAGGGAGTTTCCAGTATGTCGGCCTCCCTAGGCTCTCATTGCTTGTGTGTAGTATCTTGTCAGTCCATTGAGGTATGTGTTCAGCATCTCTGTTGTTCAGCTACCACTCTGTTCTGCCGATGTAGGTAGACTGGCACCTACATGTGAATTGGTAAATGCAATTGGATTTGGCATACAGAGGAACAGGTTCTTTTACTGCTGGGGTGGGAATAGGTGTGGTTTTGTACCCAATAACTGGAGTTACAGCACAGAATGTTCTGCCAACTGCTGTAATGAGCCGGTCCTGTAGACGTTGCAATACGTCATCCCCTCGAAAGGTTAGCTGGATGAATATCTTGAGTTTAGGGACTGTACTTTCATCTGGTTTTGGTTTGGGCTGTTGGCATTGGCGCAGTATAAATCCTGTGGAGTACCCATTCAGATTTAAGACATTCTTCAGTTTCAAATTCCTCTGTCAGTGTGTCCTGGGTGCATATCTTCCTAGAATGGTCAGACAGGGTTCAAACTAAGCCCTGTTTATACTGGACAGGTGTGAAACTCTGAAAATTTAAGTATTCGCCAGTTCATGTTTCTTTGCAGTACACCAATCTTTGAATTGTGCTGTCTGCTCTCGTTTCATTATTCTCGTTATTTTCGTTATTCTCGTTTCATTAGAATATCTAGGAACTGCAACGTTTTGTTGTGTTCGTGTTCCGTAGATAGAGAGATGTTTTTATGCGTCATGTTCATTATGGCCTGGAACGATGTTGCTTGTAGCTCATCTGTGGTGATTATTAGTATATCGTCCACATAACGACGTTAGAAGTCCAAGTTGTTAATGTCTGAGGGTATCTTTTCTTCTAAATGTGCCATGATGTCCGCTAGAATAGTACCAAGAGGACTCCCCATGGCCATTCCGTCAATTTGGCGGTATGACTTTTTTAGAAAATTGAATTGTATGTTGGTGGTACATAGTAATAATAGCCCCTCCAGAATAGATGTTGGTGTGCCTAGTTTTAAGTTCATCAATTTTCATCAATTGCTACATCAATTGCTTCATCAATTGCTAGGCATGTGTTGGCAAGTGGCCATGTGATTGATAGAGACAGTGCCTTTCGCGTGTAGTTTTAAACACAAAATAGTGGCTTGTTAAAGTTTGCAGAAGCCATAATGATTAATCTACATACGCCAGTTTTGTGCAAACAGTAAGACATGTTAGTCAGTTTAAAATTACTTTGGTAGACTGTGCGAACATGTGTATATTTCAGCTTGAAGGATTTATCTAGTTATTTTACTTTATTTTGTGTGAATTCTGCAGTATGTACCTGACGAGATGCAGCAAAATATACCAGGCAATAAATTGTGCAGTCTGTTGTTTCTGTCTTTGTTATTCAAGTTACTGTACTGTCATACTCTGTCCCAGACAGTTATTGTACTGTCATATTCTGTCCCAGTCAGTTATTGTACTGCTATACTCTGTCCTAGACATTGTATTGTTACACTCTATCCCAGGTAGTTATTGTACTGTCATACTCTGTCCCAGACAATTACTGTTTAATTGTTATACACAATCCTGGACAGTTATTGTACTGTCATATTCTGCCACAGTTACTGAACATTCATACTCAGTCTATGGTGTAGAGGTATATTAGATCTTGCTCTGTGTGCCTTGAAGTATGTCATATAGAGGTTCCTTAGTCTTGTCCATTATCAGTTATCAGTTGGGGTATCTTCATTGCACTCCGGACATGTCCATAGGTGCTCAGATCCTCCTCCTCCCCCCCCCCCCCAGCATATGCATCAGCGTCTGGTGGCTAATAGTGCCAGTTCTGTGTTGGTTGACGAGGCGCTTTGTTTTCCCGATGTACCTCTCGCGTCTGGCTGTGCCGATTCTTACTCCCAGGTCTTTCATCCTGGACAGCGATGTGGAATCACTGACGTCAAAGTCCTCTGTTCTCGCCATATCTTTGAGGACGTTAATAACATTGGCACGATCCATGGGCTGGCCATCTACAGGGGGTGCAGAGCCAGCCAGTTTGTCAGCTTGTTCATTTCCCTCGACTCCTGCATGTCCCGGGACGAAGATGAAGGTGACTTTACGGACAAAAGACTTCCGCAGCGACTCAGTCCACTGTCTACGTACAGATCCAGCTTCGACCTTCTGAATCATGCTCATTGAATCACTTAATACACACACGTTGGTATAATGCTGTGATTCCAGCCATATGAAAGCCTGTGTAACTGCCATCACCTCCATCGTCATGCTGCTCGTGGTCATAGAGTGGGCACCACTGGATTCTTGAACGGTTCGGCCTGCTGAACGGGCTGTAAATGCCCACACACTACTCTGCTGCTTTACAACAGATCCATCTGTATAGATGAGCACTTCGGGGCTATCTGAGTGTTCATAGATGAGCGCGTTAATCTCTGCATTGACAGCGGCAGGGTTCTGCTCTCTGCACCGTCTGTCGAGTGTGATAATGCAGGAGAAAGTGCACTTAAAAGCTGGAGGTACAGGCACCCATTCCTTGCCGGGGTTGATACTGGTAAGACTGCAGACCTGTCTGACGACATCTTCTGCCCGACCCATCCATGATTTGCCCCTCTTTAGCCTGTCGCCCTTTTCTCTGAATATAGCGTCATGCAGAGGGTGCTGCTCATCTGCACTTATTTTTAAGTATGCACGAGCTCTCCAGATCTTGATCCTGTGTTCCATTGTGGGGAAGTCAAGGAGGTATCTCATTGCTACACCGCTGGCGTCTCTCCTGCAGCCCAAAATGATGCGCATGGCTTTGTTTTGTACCTTTTCAAGTCTTCCAATCTGTGTAGGGCTGACAGTGAGCATGGCCAGGGCATACTCGATGCGTGAAAGCACAAGTCCTTGGAACAGAAGTATTAGCAGTCTTTGCTCGATATTGGCAGTCGCCATGACTCTCATTGCTGACAAACCTTTTCGAGCCTTCGTTATGACATAATCGACATGATCTCTGAAGGACAGGCTACGATCAAGCCTCACGCCAAGATATGTCATTGATTGGGTTCTACTCAAAATGCTCCCTTCCATTCTTACTGCCGGCAGGTCTGTTTTCACAATATGGTTGTTTAGTTAGAACCATGTAACCGATGCCTTTGCAGGGTTGACAAGGGCATCGGCATCAGCACACCATGAGGAAATTGGATCTAGTTCGCCCTGCATATCATTGGCAACCGCCTGTCTATCTCGACCCTGTCGATACACGAGGATGTCGTCAACGAATGACAGAGTCCTACCACTCCCGTCCAACTGTTGTTCAGTGATCGGCACCGTATACACGTTGAATAGTACTGGTGACAGAGGTGAACCCTGCGGCAATCCTGGACATATCGTTATCGGCTCAGAAGACCATCTCCTACATCTTAGCACCACTTTCCTTGGAAATGTGTCCTCTTGTAGTCTGGTGTAGAGGTGCCTTACAGTCCTGTTTCCATGTGTCCTCTTGTAGTCTGTGGTGTAGAGGTATCTTAGTCTTGTCTAGTGTGCCCTCTTGTAGTCTGTGGTATAGAGGTGTCTTACAGTCTTGTCCAATGTATCCTCTTGTAGTCTGTGGTATAGAGGTGTCTTACAGTCTTGTCCAATGTGCCCTCTTGTAGTCTGTGGTGTAGAGGTGTCTTACAGACTTGTCCAATGTGCCCTCTTGTAGTCTGTGGTGTAGAGGTGTCTTACAGTCTTGCCCAATGTGCCCTCTTGTAGTCTGTGGTGAAGAGGTGTCTTACAGTCTTGTCCAATGTGTCCTCTTGTAGTCTGTGGTGAAGAGGTGTCTTAGTCTTGTCCAATGTGTCCTCTTGTAGTCTGTGGTGTAGAGATGTCTTAGTCTTGTCCAATGTGTCCTCTTGTAGTCTGTGGTGTAGAGGTGTCTTACAGTCTTGTCCAATGTCTCCTCTTGTAGTCTGTGGTGTAGAGGTGTCTTAGTCTTGTCCAATATAACAGTAAGGGATTCAGGTTAGTAGTTAGAGAGTTAGTGAATGCTGCGCATTCATTAACTAATGGGGAAATAAAGTTAGTGAACGCGTGAGCACGATTGGGTTTAGGTATCCAGGGTTGCTCACGCGTCACAATAACAACAAGAGAGGAGTTCGGCCATTAGATCGGGAGAAAAGATGTCTGTATTTACATCGGCAGCTAGAAATTGTATTTGATGACTCAATACACCTTTTACATATTACAACGCGGTGTTTGTCAACTATATTGATGTCAGCCATTAACTATACACAGCCAGGCCATGTTCACCCTGTGATACCAATGTGTCCTCTTGTAGTCTGTTTTGTAGAGGTGTCTTACAGTCTTGTCCAATGTGCCCTCTTGTAGTCTGTGGTGTAGAGGTGTCTTTCAGTCTTGTCCAATGTGCCCTCTTGTAGTCTGTGGTGTAGAGATGTCTTAGTCTTGTCCAATGTGTCCTCTTGTAGTCTGTGGTGTAGAGGTGTCTTACAGTCTTGTCCAATGTGTCCTCTTGTAGTCTGTGGTGTAGAGGTGTCTTACAGTCTTGTCCAATGTGCCCTCTTGTAGTCTGTGGTGTAGAGGTGTCTTACAGTCTTGTCCAATGTGTCCTCTTGTAGTCTGTGGTGTAGAGGTGTCTTACAGTCTTGTCCAATGTGTCCTCTTGTAGTCTGTGGTGTAGAGGTGTCTTACAGTCTTGTCCAATGTGCCCTCTTGTAGTCTGTGGTGTAGAGGTGTCTTACAGTCTTGTCCAATGTGCCCTCTTGTAGTCTGTGGTGTAGAGATGTCTTAGTCTTGTCCAATGTGTCCTCTTGTAGTCTGTGGTGTAGAGGTGTCTTACAGTCTTGTCCAATGTGTCCTCTTGTAGTCTGTGGTGTAGAGGTGTCTTACAGTCTTGTCCAATGTGCCCTCTTGTAGTCTGTGGTGTAGAGGTGTCTTACAGTCTTGTCCAATGTGTCCTCTTGTAGTCTGTGGTGTAAAGGTGTCTTACAGTCTTGTCCAATGTGCCCTCTTGTAGTCTGTGGTGTAGAGGTGTCTTAAAGTCTTGTCCAATGTGCCCTCTTGTAGTCTGTGGTGTAGAGGTGTCTTACAGTCTTGTCCAATGTGTCCTCTTGTAGTCTGTGGTGTAGAGGTGTCTTGCAGTCTTGTCCAATGTGTCCTCTTGTAGTCTGTGGTGTAGAGGTGTCTTACAGTCTTGTCCAATGTGCCCTCTTGTAGTCTGTGGTGTAGTGATGGCTTAGTCTTGTCCAATGTGTCCTCTTGTAGTCTGTGGTGTAGAGGTGTCTTACAGTCTTGCCCAATTTGCCCTCTTGTAGTCTGTGGTGAAGAGGTGTCTTACAGTCTTGTCCAATATGCCCTCTTGTAGTCTGTGGTGTAGAGGTGTCTTAGTCTTGTCCAATGTGTCCTCTTGTAGTCTGTGGTGTAGAGGTGTCTTACAGTCTTGTCCAATGTGCCCTCTTGTAGTCTGTGGTGTAGAGGTGTCTTACAGTCTTGTCCAATGTGTCTTCTTGTAGTTTGTGGTGTAGATGTGTCTTACAGTCTTGCCCAATGTGCCCTCTTGTAGTCTGTGGTGAAAAGGTGTCTTAGTCTTGTCCAATGTGTCCTCTTGTAGTCTGTGGTGTAGAGGTGTCTTAGTCTTTTCCAATGTGTCCTCTTGTAGTCTGTGGTGTAGAGGTGTCTTAAAGTCTTGTCCAATGTGCCCTCTTGTAGTCTGTGGTGTAGAGGTGTCTTAGTCTTGTCCAATGTGTCCTCTTGTAGTCTGTGGTGTAGAGGTGTCTTGCAGTCTTGTCCAATGTGTCCTCTTGTAGTCTGTGGTGTAGAGGTGTCTTAGTCTTGTCCAATGTGCCCTCTTGTAGTCTGTGGTGTAGTGATGTCTTAGTCTTGTCCAATGTGTCCTCTTGTAGTCTGTGGTGTAGAGGTGTCTTACAGTCTTGCCCAATTTGCCCTCTTGTAGTCTGTGGTGAAGAGGTGTCTTACAGTCTTGTCCAATGTGCCCTCTTGTAGTCTGTGGTGTAGAGGTGTCTTACAGTCTTGTCCAATGTGTCCTCTTGTAGTCTGTGGTGTAGAGGTGTCTTACAGTCTTGTCCAATGTGCCCTCTTGTAGTTTGTGGTGTAGAGGTGTCTTACAGTCTTGTCCAATGTGTCTTCTTGTAGTCTGTGGTGTAGAGGTGTCTTACAGTCTTGCCCAATGTGCCCTCTTGTAGTCTGTGGTGTAGAGGTGTCTTAGTCTTGTCCAATGTGCCCTCTTGTAGTCTGTGGTGTAGAGGTGTCTTAGTCTTGTCCAATGTGCCCTCTTGTAGTCTGTTGTGTAGAGGTGTCTTAGTCTTGTCCAATGTGTCCTCTTGTAGTCTGTGGTGTAGAGGTGTCTTACAGTCTTGTCCAATGTGCCCTCTTGTAGTCTGTGGTGTAGAGGTGTGTTAGTCTTGTCCAATGTGCCCTCTTGTAGTCTGTGGTGTAGAGGTGTCTTAGTCTTGTCCAATGTGCCCTCTTGTAGTCTGTGGTGTAGAGGTGTCTTAGTCTTGTCCAATGTGCCCTCTTGTAGTCTGTTGTGTAGAGGTGTCTTAGTCTTGTCCAATGTGTCCTCTTGTAGTCTGTGGTGTAGAGGTGTCTTACAGTCTTGTCCAATGTGCCCTCTTGTAGTCTGTGGTGTAGAGGTGTCTTAGTCTTGTCCAATGTGCCCTCTTGTAGTCTGTGGTGTAGAGGTGTCTTAGTCTTGTCCAATGTGCCCTCTTGTAGTCTGTTGTGTAGAGGTGTCTTAGTCTTGTCCAATGTGTCCTCTTGTAGTCTGTGGTGTAGAGGTGTCTTACAGTCTTGTCCAATGTGCCCTCTTGTAGTCTGTGGTGTAGAGGTGTCTTAGTCTTGTCCAATGTGCCCTCTTGTAGTCTGTGGTGTAGAGGTGTCTTA
Source organism: Cepaea hortensis (assembly GCA_963921405.1). NCBI lineage: Eukaryota > Metazoa > Mollusca > Gastropoda > Stylommatophora > Helicidae > Cepaea > Cepaea hortensis. The sequence continues at coordinate 255,021,495 of OY992876.1, forward strand.
CAGTCTTGTCCAATGTGCCCTCTTGTAGTCTGTGGTGTAGAGGTGTCTTAGTCTTGTCCAATGTGCCCTCTTGTAGTCTGGTGTAGAGGTACCTTACAGTCTTGTCCAATGTGCCCTCTTGTAGTCTGTGGTGTAGAGGTGTCTTAAAGTCTTGTCCAATGTGCCCTCTTGTAGTCTGTGGTGTAGAGGTGTCTTACAGTCTTGTCCAATGTGTCCTCTTGTAGTCTGTGGTGTAGAGGTGTCTTGCAGTCTTGTCCAATGTGTCCTCTTGTAGTCTGTGGTGTAGAGGTGTCTTACAGTCTTGTCCAATGTGCCCTCTTGTAGTCTGTGGTGTAGTGATGGCTTAGTCTTGTCCAATGTGTCCTCTTGTAGTCTGTGGTGTAGAGGTGTCTTACAGTCTTGCCCAATTTGCCCTCTTGTAGTCTGTGGTGAAGAGGTGTCTTACAGTCTTGTCCAATATGCCCTCTTGTAGTCTGTGGTGTAGAGGTGTCTTAGTCTTGTCCAATGTGTCCTCTTGTAGTCTGTGGTGTAGAGGTGTCTTACAGTCTTGTCCAATGTGCCCTCTTGTAGTCTGTGGTGTAGAGGTGTCTTACAGTCTTGTCCAATGTGTCTTCTTGTAGTTTGTGGTGTAGATGTGTCTTACAGTCTTGCCCAATGTGCCCTCTTGTAGTCTGTGGTGAAAAGGTGTCTTAGTCTTGTCCAATGTGTCCTCTTGTAGTCTGTGGTGTAGAGGTGTCTTAGTCTTTTCCAATGTGTCCTCTTGTAGTCTGTGGTGTAGAGGTGTCTTAAAGTCTTGTCCAATGTGCCCTCTTGTAGTCTGTGGTGTAGAGGTGTCTTAGTCTTGTCCAATGTGTCCTCTTGTAGTCTGTGGTGTAGAGGTGTCTTGCAGTCTTGTCCAATGTGTCCTCTTGTAGTCTGTGGTGTAGAGGTGTCTTAGTCTTGTCCAATGTGCCCTCTTGTAGTCTGTGGTGTAGTGATGTCTTAGTCTTGTCCAATGTGTCCTCTTGTAGTCTGTGGTGTAGAGGTGTCTTACAGTCTTGCCCAATTTGCCCTCTTGTAGTCTGTGGTGAAGAGGTGTCTTACAGTCTTGTCCAATGTGCCCTCTTGTAGTCTGTGGTGTAGAGGTGTCTTACAGTCTTGTCCAATGTGTCCTCTTGTAGTCTGTGGTGTAGAGGTGTCTTACAGTCTTGTCCAATGTGCCCTCTTGTAGTTTGTGGTGTAGAGGTGTCTTACAGTCTTGTCCAATGTGTCTTCTTGTAGTCTGTGGTGTAGAGGTGTCTTACAGTCTTGCCCAATGTGCCCTCTTGTAGTCTGTGGTGTAGAGGTGTCTTAGTCTTGTCCAATGTGCCCTCTTGTAGTCTGTGGTGTAGAGGTGTCTTAGTCTTGTCCAATGTGCCCTCTTGTAGTCTGTTGTGTAGAGGTGTCTTAGTCTTGTCCAATGTGTCCTCTTGTAGTCTGTGGTGTAGAGGTGTCTTACAGTCTTGTCCAATATGCCCTCTTGTAGTCTGTGGTGTAGAGGTGTCTTAGTCTTGTCCAATGTGTCCTCTTGTAGTCTGTGGTGTAGAGGTGTCTTAGTCTTGTCCAATGTGCCCTCTTGTAGTCTGTGGTGTAGAGGTGTCTTAGTCTTGTCCAATGTGCCCTCTTGTAGTCTGTTGTGTAGAGGTGTCTTAGTCTTGTCCAATGTGTCCTCTTGTAGTCTGTGGTGTAGAGGTGTCTTAGTCTTGTCCAATGTGCCCTCTTGTAGTCTGTGGTGTAGAGGTGTCTTAGTCTTGTCCAATGTGCCCTCTTGTAGTCTGTGGTGTAGAGGTGTCTTAGTCTTGTCCAATGTGCCCTCTTGTAGTCTGTTGTGTAGAGGTGTCTTAGTCTTGTCCAATGTGTCCTCTTGTAGTCTGTGGTGTAGAGGTGTCTTACAGTCTTGTCCAATGTGCCCTCTTGTAGTCTGTGGTGTAGAGGTGTCTTAGTCTTGTCCAATGTGCCCTCTTGTAGTCTGTGGTGTAGAGGTGTCTTACAGTCTTGTCCAATGTGCCCTCTTGTAGTCTGTGGTGTAGAGGTGTCTTAGTCTTGTCCAATGTGCCCTCTTGTAGTCTGGTGTAGAGGTACCTTACAGTCTTGTCCAATGTGCCCTCTTGTAGTCTGTGGTGTAGAGGTGTCTTAGTCTTGTCCAATGTGCCCTCTTGTAGTCTGTGGTGTAGAGGTGTCTTACAGTCTTTTCCAATGTGTCCTCTTGTAGTCTGTGGTGTAGAGGTGTCTTAGTCTTGTCCAATGTCCTCTTGCAGTTTGTGGTGTAGAGGTGTCTTAGTCTTGTCCAATGTGTCCTCTTGTAGTCTGTGGTGTAGAGGTGTCTTACAGTCTTGTCCAATGTGTCCTCTTGTAGTCTGTGGTGTAGAGGTGTCTTACAGTCTTGTCCAATGTGCCCTCTTGTAGTCTGTGGTGTAGAGGTGTCTTAGTCTTGTCCAATGTGCCCTCGTGTAGTCTGTGGTGTAGAGGTGTCTTAGTCTTGTCCAATGTGCCCTCTTGTAGTCTGTGGTGTAGAGGTGTCTTAGTCTTGTCCAATGTGTCCTCTTGTAGTCTGTGGTGTAGAGGTGTCTTACAGTCTTGTCCAATGTGCCCTCTTGTAGTCTGTGGTGTAGAGGTGTCTTAGTCTTGTCCAATGTGCCGTCTTGTAGTCTGTGGTGTAGAGGTGTCTTAGTCTTGTCCAATGTGCCCTCTTGTAGTCTGTGGTGTAGAGGTGTCTTAGTCTTGTCCAATGTGCCCTCTTGTAGTCTGGTGTAGAGGTACCTTACAGTCTTGTCCAATGTGCCCTCTTGTAGTCTGTGGTGTAGAGGTGTCTTACAGTCTTGTCCAATGTGCCCTCTTGTAGTCTGTGGTGTAGAGGTGTCTTACAGTCTTGTCCAATGTGCCCTCTTGTAGTCTGTGGTGTAGAGGTGTCTTACAGTCTTGTCCAATGTGCCCTCTTGTAGTCTGGTGTAGAGGTACCTTACAGTCTTGTCCGATGTGCCCTCTTGTAGTCTGTGGTGAAGAGGTGTCTTACAGTCTTGTCCAATGTGCCCTCTTGTAGTCTGTGGTGTAGAGGTGTCTTAGTCTTGTCCAATGTGCCCTCTTGTAGTCTGGTGTAGAGGTACCTTACAGTCTTGTCCAATGTGCCCTCTTGAAGTCTGTGGTGTAGAGGTACCTTACAGCCTTGTTCAGTCTGTCTTCTTGTAGTCAGTGGTGTAGAGAGACAAGTTCTTGACATTTCGTGGACCTGGAAAGCACAAAACACTGACCTTCTACACAATCGGAACATCTAATAAAACTGTCTCATATGCAGCACCAGGTCTGGGAAATTAAAATACAGTGGCAATATTAACCTCATAGTGGTTTGGACAGATCAGTGATGGTGGCGTTGGCTCCTGGAAGAAATCAGTTTTTCCTTGTCCTATTATATTCTTTATCTCAATTATGCATCTTCCATCTGATGTTACCCCTGTGCCTAGATATCTGAATTTCTGTACTTGCCCCAAAATAACGTTCTGTACTTTAATTGCACATTTAGGTACAATTTGTTTCTTTATCACCATGACTCCTGTCTTTCTATTATTTAAACTAAGGCCCATTTTTTTTTCACTTTCTACACTCACTGTATCTATCATTTCCTGTAGATCCTTTTGCTTTGTTGCTGTCAAGACGGCATAGCGTAAGTTATTTGTATTTCCACCAACCAGGATCCCTCGCGTATTTTCTGTAGATTTCATTATATGTCCACTGTACAATGAGAACAGATCAGGAGACAATACACATTTTCTGATGCCCTTCTTTATACACTGACATGTTCTTACAAGGTTGTTGATTCTTATGGCTGCCGTTTGCTGCCAATATATGTTCTTTATTATTATTCGCAGATCTTTGTCGTCAATGTTCAGTTGCTTTGGTAATTTTATTATTTCGTCATGTTTCACATTGTCGACTGCGTTTGTGTATTCTATGAAGCATAAGTACAATTGTGTTTGTGTATTCTATGAACCTGCACAATGTATTAACATCTGTTCCCAAAGGAGACAAACTTATACTCCTTGGGGATTTCAATGCCAGAGTAGGCACGGACACCACCTCTTGGAGTGGCATCATTGGAAAGCATGGAGTCGGAAATTGTAACAGCAATGGACTCCGCCTCCTTCAGACATGTGCCGAACATGATCTCCTGATTACGAACACAAATTTCCGTCTCCCCATGAGAAATAGGACATCGTGGATGCACCCTCGCTCGAAACACTGGCACCTCATTGACTATGTCATCGTCAGGAGGAGTGACAGACAAGACGTTCGAGTGACAAAATCCATGTGTGGTGCCGAATGTTGGACAGACCATCGTCTCATTGTCTCGAAAATGAACATCCACATCAGGCCACCACGGCGTCCTCAAGGGGTGAAAATGCAAACAAAGCTAAATGTCACCCGCCTAAACAGCAAGAAAATGCAGCAGTCGTTTGAAATTATGCTGGAAGACCGCCTCAAGCCCAATGCTGAAGCTAAACAGGATACAGAAACAGAATGGAGAGGCCTAAAGACACAATTTACAACACTGCTATGGAAATCCTGGGTCCAGCCCCCCGAAAGCATAAAGACTGGTTTGATGAAAATTCCGAAGACATCAACCAATTGCTGGCCGAGAAACATCTTCTCCTCAAGGCACGTTTGAATGACCCAAAGTCAACATCAAAAAAAGATGCTTTCAAGAACATTCAGAGAGTAGTGCAGCAGAAACTTCGGCACATGCGGGACTCCTGGCTGAGCAGCAAAGCTGATGAAATTCAGGGCTTTGCTGACAGACATGATATGAAAAACTTCTACGACTCACTGAAAGCGGTCTATGGTCCTTCATCACCAGGCATAGTTCCCCTCCTTAGTGCAGATGGGGGAACATTGGTCACCGAGAAGAAAGAAATCCTTCAACGCTGGGCAGAGCATTTCAGCAAAATCTTAAATGCAACTTCCTTCTTCGATGATGAAACCATCAACTGCCTTCCTCAAGTTCCCACCAATGAGACACTTGATGACCTGCCAACCATAGTGGAAGTAAACAAAGCCATCCAGCAACTCTCCAGCGGCAAGGCACCTGGTCCTGACTCCATCCCAGCAGAGATATACAAGGCAGATGGGCCGGTCCTAACAGAGCAGCTTCACCAAGTCTTCACAAACATATGGATGAACGAGACCATGCCACAAGATTTTAAGGACGCGTCAATAGTCCACCTTTACAAACGTAAAGGAAACCGCCAATCCTGTGACAACCACCGAGGCATCTCCTTGCTTTCAATTGCAGGGAAGATACTCGCCAGAATTCTTCTCAATCGCCTCACAGCCCATCTCGATCAAGGTCTTCTTCCTGAGAGTCAATGTGGCTTCAGAAAAGAACGTGGAACTGTTGACATGATTTTCGCTGCAAGGCAGCTGCAAGAGAAATGTCAGGAACAGAACTGCAAAATGTTCTCCACTTTCATTGACCTTACCAAGGCTTTTGATACAGTCAGCAGAGAAGGACTGTGGAAGATTATGGCAAAATATGGCTGTCCACGAAAGTTTGTCCAAATAGTGCGGCTATTTCATGACGGCATGCAGGCAAGAGTACAGGAAAATGGTGAACTGTCTGAACCCTTTCCTGTCACCAATGGAGTGAAGCAAGGATGTGTCCTGGCACCAACACTGTTCAGCCTCATGTTTTCAGCCATGTTGATGAATGCCTTCGAGAACGACGACATTGGAATAGACATCAACTACCGTATGGATGGAAAGTTATTCAATCTCAGAAGGCTGAAAGCTAAAACCAAAATTAACAGCGGCACCGTCAGAGAGCTCCTGTTTGCTGATGATTGCGCTCTATACGCCAACTCAGAGGCGGACATGCAACATAATGTTTCAGCTTTCTCACATGCCTGTGCCAACTTTGGGCTCAATATCAACTTGGAGAAGACTGTAGTGATGTACCAGCCAGCTCCAGGGAATATTCACACTGTGCCGAATATCAAAGTGAATGATCATAGACTAAGTGTTGTGGACAAATTCACCTATCTTGGCAGCACCGTGTCACAAGCTGCCACAATCGATGACGAAGTGAATGCAAGAATCTCCAAGGCCAGTGCAGCCTTTGGCAGACTGTACAAGAATGTATGGGACAGAACTGGAATAAGCCTGCAAACAAAGCTAAAAGTCTACAAAGCAGTTGTATTATCCACACTGCTATATGCTTGTGAAACCTGGACTGTTTATCAGCGACACGCTAGGAAATTAAACCACTTCCACACAGTCTGCCTAAGGAAGCTACTGAAGATTAAATGGCAAGACAAGATTCCAGACACTGAAGTCCTAGAAAGAGCATCCATGCCCAGTATCTGTCAACAACTCAACTGACAGGCCTCAACGGGTACTTCTCACACACCCATACAAGACAACTTGCAAGTCGTGTGGGAGGCAAAATGTATGGTCCATTTTATTGCCGTTGGCTCGCTTACAAGCGGTAAACAGTCGCTAATGCAATACACAATATACAGCCACAGAATTATCTAACACAAACTGCTAACCCTATGCTAGTTCTATCTATTAGTGAACACAAAACTCCTAACGCTATTCTAAACGATGTGAACGCCTCAAGTCCAGTCTCCCGTCTCCCTAACCTCTCTCCCGTGGTTACCCACCACGCGGGGTGACCTTCACCTTCGTGCGTGTTACCTCACATCGCACTCTGCTGGCAAACGTGGCCTGTTGAGTGTCTACTCAACTGTGCTATGGCTTCACGAGGTGTGGTACTATCGAGTCTTTGACACACACCCACCCCTCTTGTGTTGCGTCATCAACTTTCACTCATTGGTTGTGACGCAAGAGGTTCCTAAACAAAAAATTAGTGTCTCTAATTTTTGTCAAAGACTCTAGATAACCTGGCTTTGGGCATTCCAATGAACTATTAATAACTATTGTCACAATGTAGCAAAGCCTTACTTGGCTACTGGCAATCGCCACAAACTTGACTGGTTGGCGTGAGCCCCTTCTCACATGCTATATTATATTTATCAGAGGTATGTCTGAACCGGACCGTTGTCTTATAAGACCTGCCCTCACATAGTAAATTAACTTACTACCCATACAAAGTTGACTTTCTTAGGGTCAACACATGAATTATTTCATGTCCCCCATATAATATTTAACAACCATTCTACAAGAGTGTGTGCGACAGGCTTTACCTCCTTCGCTTCCGCGCGTAAGACTTTATTTCACTGTTAATTTAGTTCTTCGTTGTCCATTATGTCCCCTGGCCCCATAGTTATCTGTCTTTGATTTACAAATAGTGTATGCAATTTATATGTTTGTTTTTCTGTTTGTTTGTGTGTTTGGAAGTAATAAATCTACTAATCTAATTTCTATCCTCTATTTATAAATTTTATGTGTATGTATGTTAGTTTTTTGAGTGTCATAATTTGGTTCAATGTGGCCACAAACAGGTGTATAACACTAATTCGTGACTACATTCACTTGTTATGAAACCCAAAATACTGTAATCTAAGTTCTAAACTATATTACAGACAACACATTCACACTAACACAATTTCACTAACGAAAACTTTACATTCTAACATACCATTCTAATTCTATAACTAAGTATTTAATGTGTTACCTAAATTTATTAAATTTGTTATGTTAATTATATGATATGATTATATTACTTCTTATTTTTTCCTAATCTAAGTGATGTAATCTAACTATTTAAATGCAATTGTTGTGATGTGAGTTATGTACCTCAATTAAATGGATTATGTGACCACAATTTATGTACTTTTCTAAATACTATGCTAAATAATGTTTTTAAATGCACAAAGGAATTATATGAGTGATGTTCTTAATCTAACTGGTGTAAATGCTGTATGTTACCTTATCTACTCTTTTTAATCTATTATGATGTAAAATGATGATACTAATAAATGGTAATATTTGAAAGATGGTATGGTTTCATTAAGATGGAATAAACTAACTACAATGAAACTAAGTGAAATATAACAATCTAAATGGTACTATTCATATCATAAATTTAATTTAACTTGTAATAAACTATTCTTATGTCTAAACTAATATTCTAATCTAATTTTAATGGGTTAATTACTGTACTAACTACATTATTAAAATAAATGAGAACTGTTATAGTTCCTAACCTACATCTAATTTATCACTATCTTAAAATATTATATTACATATCACAATAAGTTTATATACATAGTATTCGGTTTACACAGGTTAGTAGTTGCCTTCATGTATGTGCAATGGTTGTATAGGCATAATATAACCACACACTTTGCCTGGGTATCTGAAATACATTACACAGTCATCTTAATGTTCTCTCGGTAGTGCACGTGTAGAGTTCGCTGGTGTTGTAGCTCTGTCTTTTCGTGTCTGTAATTAAGCACTGTTCTGACACTGTTTTCTGCGGTTCATATATATGATACACCGGAATGGAGCTTAGTTGGAAATGAGCTGTCCTAGTTCACACGGTGGTATCTAAGTATAGCAGCACAGTTCTTAATCTGATGTCCACGGACACATGATAGTTCATTGTTTTGGTACATGACTACACCAACAATGTGGATATGTATGTAAGCTATTTTACATCTTATATTATCAGATATTCATGTACCAACCATCACTCTACATTTACTGTTGGATTTCAGGTATTTTTACCCCAGATGGTAAAACTAGTGACCACCTGAATATCCGGTCATTTTGATGCACACCACTATGTATGACCGTGATCAGGGAGTTGTCGGTCTGGACAATGCAGTGAACATCCGTCAGAACTCGATGGAGCCTTCTCACCGTATAGATGAAGCCTAGGGCTGCAACTGTGATATGGAATCTTTGGACTCAGCATGTGTGATCTTACTGCTCACGCAGCAAAGCGGATGGAAGATGCCCTCAAAAAAAAATTGGCCTAGTACTGCAGTGATGGAGATTCTGCTGGCATATGACCTAAGATAATAAATGAGCCTAGGATTAGGCAAGCGGAGGGATTGGAATATTTACAAAAAAGGATCTTCAATTTTGACAATGCAGGAATTAATAATGCATCTTTCACATTTCATTTCCAGAAGATTTTAAGACATTGGAAAATATATTTGTAATTTCTGAGTAATTTACTAATCCCAAAAGGTTTCTGACCTGTTTCTTTCTGTTAGACATGGTCAGATTCATAATTTTGGTACTACTTTTCAGGTCAGTCTACAGTTGGACTTGAGAAATGACATGACCCAAAAATGAATTTATTTTAGGCATAATTTGACTTTGCTGGTTTGACAGTGAGACCGAAGCGTCGCACTCTGTCAAAGGCATGTCTCAGTTTCAGTAGGTGTATTGTCCAGTCATCAGTATTCTGATTTATTCATGTGTATTCTATAAGTTCACTACATGTATGCCCCTCGTCGGATTTGCCAGTCTCACTAACTAGTGTAGTTGCGTTGTGTATGTCTGTTGTCTGATCACTTGGTGTTGGTGCAATCTGTTCGTCTGTCACTACTTCTGTCTCTTGTCTTGAAAAGTGAGGTTTCCGCATGTTGACATGGAATATCTCTAAGTGTCTGTTTATCGATATTTCATAGTCAACATGTACCATGGTTATGTGCTACTTTGAATGGTCCTTGCCATTTCGTTTGTATGGAAGTAGCCTAAATCTGTCTTGATCAAGTTCCAGATTACTTGTTTTCGCACATTTGTTTGTGTGCTTGTGGTAGAACTGACCCTTCCTCTATCAAATGGCTTGGGTGCCAGTGTAAAGGGTTGTATTTCAGCTGTAGGATGTTTACCCTTCAACTTTTGTATCAATTGATGACAGCCATTACCAGCAAATAGATCATGACAAAATAATTTGTTATTGAAAAAACTTGGCCTGGCATTGCTGTATGCACGATGACCCGCACATGGTGTTTTGTGTGCATTGTTTAGCACACCTAACTGATGTTGTTCAAGTAACACCTGTTCATGGTTACTAGTAATATGACATGTAGTTGAAATGCCATTATTACGTCTAACGAACCAAGATGCATTCTTGGTCATTTTGGCTTTGCCTCTTGACAATTTTAAGTATGGAGACACATTAAAATCAGATTTCTGCTGGTGTATAAGTTTTTGTGTGTTTTTGTCATCTGTGCTGGTTGGAAAAAGCATTAGTAGTGCCTCATTTTGCAATGGGTCATGATGTTTTGAAGTGTCAACTCTGGTTGTTGCCTTAGCTGCATTTAATTTCTCCCATGCAACTATTTCTTCACTAGTACATTGTTTCAGTTGAGGTAAGCACCCCAAAATTAAATCTGTACAAGGGTTGTTAAGTATTGCACAAGTAAAGGTACCGGAAAGAAAAGGAGAATCAATACGGGCTTTTGCCAAAGGGTAAATTTCAACGTTACCCGAAAAGGTTCGGCATTTCACAGTGTCACCTGTGTAATCACCCGGACTCACTAGTTCTTTTCGAAGACCAATAAGGGTGCTGCCGCTATCCAGCAAACATTGGCATGGTACATCATTGACCATTGCATTGTGGAACACTAACTTGCCTCTGGAGGCTAATGCTGCATTCACACTCTCAGATGAGCATGGTACTGTATGTCCACATTCTAGTATTCCGTCTGCATGGAATTGGTGACATCGTTCACAGCTGTCAAAGCTTAATATATCGTTAGCAGCACACACATCCTCTGCTTGGTTAGTTGGTAAGTCACTTTCAATCTCACACTCATTCTCACTACCACTATCTGAAGAGGTCTCAATCAACATAGCGTTCTTAGCTTTCAAACGTTGGCGGCCAAGGCACTTATTAGAATAATGGCCATAAGAGGAACAAAAAAAACATTTGATTGCACGCCTGTATGCAGACCGTTTGCTTTGCTGCTTCTTGATCACATTTTCAAGATGCGCCGGATAATTCGGCGATTTGTCGCACATAGCATAAGTGTCGTGCATTAGTTGACAGTACATGCATTTGGAAACTTTTCTGTCTTTCTTATCATACTTCTGAAAAGGTTTTCTGTTACCCTGATAGTTTTTTGATTGGTCTTTGACAAAGGAAACTATCTCAGAGTCACTTGAGGTCTTAAAAATCTGTCTGTTAGAAGAAAAATATGCTGAGCCTTTTTTTTCGAACTGCTCGATGTTCTCAATGTCCGACTGCTGCAAAAACTTAGCAAAAGGAGAAGGTATAGTAGATATACACTTGTCCATAGCTATTAGGTTTTTTAATCTATCAAAGTCTTTTCCTATGTTAGCTGCTTTAAGCCACCTGTTTAGTACACTCTGCACATTTGAAAAATAATCTATAAAAGTTTCACTAGGTTTAGGTTTTAAATTTGAGAACTGAACCTGATACCCAGGGGCATCAAGTAAAAAGTGCTGCATAATCCTATCATGGATGTATTGATAGCTAGATCTAAGTTCAATAGGAATAGACTCTATTACTTTAAGGGGCTCACCACTTAGATTCTTCATGTAAATCGGAGCCCACATATCTAAAGGAACTTGGTGATATTTAAATTGATACTCTACATTCTCTGTCCAGGCAGATATGGAGTCCTCTTTACAATATGGTTTGATAATATTTTTGTATTTGTTGAACTTATTTTCCTCTTGTTGACTTCTTAGTTTAGTGGCAGAGATCTCTGCGTGTGAGTCTACATCCATGCTTTTCATCTTTAATTGTGTCTCTGATTCTACTTGAATTTGTTTTTCTTTAACTCTTGCCATTTCATCTATCTCTTTTTGCTTTAGATCTAATTCCTTTTGTTTTAATTCTTTCTCTTGATCTAATTGTTTTTGTTTCATCTCCTTATCATGTTCTCTTTCTCGTGCGCGTTCGTCCCTTTCCGCATTCTCTTTTCGTGTTTGTTCCTCTTTTGTTTCTTTAAATTTCTGATCAGCATATTGTTGTAGTTCTTTTCCTGTTAATTCCAGTTCTTTGCCTGCTTTTATGAAATCTGATAAAGTTGCCATCTTACTTTAGTACTTGGCTAACAGTGATAGGCAATGATGACTTTAATCAGTTATTTATCTTTGATATGTTATGTTTGTTCTTATCTGATCACTATCAGTTGTGCTTTCTGTTTTTACCCTGCCCAGATTTATCTTGCAGAAAAACAGAGTATACAAATATGTCAACGCGTTACACGCTGAAAAAGAGATGCACTATTAATCAAATTGCATGACAAAATATATAAGTGTACTCAGCTTAATGTGGGAACGAAGCTCCTTTGACACAGGTCACCTTGTTTGGTACACTGGGGTGGCGACACGTTTCGTACGTAGCACACGGTATTTGGCCCACAGGTGTATGTGCACAGCTGTTGTTTGCCCTCTGATATATAGGGCAGCAGTAAACACGCCTACTAAACGATATGATTTACTCGACAACTAAGGACAATGACTTAGACAATGACAGACTTACGAACACCTAGAATATGTATTAATTAATTTTAATGTCAATGTCCTGTCTTTGTTTTAAACAATAATTGCCTTTCGTTACTAACCTAGTTAATTTCTGTAAACGTTGTGCAGCTAAGTATCAGATGCTTAGCCCGAAAATAGTTCCATCGTGACGATAAGCAAAGAGAAAATAGACTCAAAAATGAATAAATGCTTGTAAAGAAATCAAAATAACATAATAATGTGTCAACAAATAAATATATTCATTTAGTAACTTAAATAAGTAAATAATAAACAATATACAGCACAGATTCAGGCGGGCCGCCGCTAAGCGATCTTGTAAACACTCGACTGCTTTATGCTAATGACGCAGAACAACTGTCTGTCAATCAATCTACGTCATCGCGCAGCGCTATTTTTAGATCTCAAAAATCAATATTGTCGGCTGCCTGTGTATTCCTGCGCCGTGAATCATGTTTGGTGCTTATTCAAGAATAAATTGGTAAATATATGAATAAATATAAGAAAATAAGAATATTAATACTTACAGCTTCGAAGAATACATGATTTCATTCAATAAATATATCATAAACACAATTAAACACTATTTTGTCACGATAGGCATATTTCTAGCTCGCAAATTCTCCTGTCTGCACAAATTATCGTTACTACAAAAATGAAACCCTAGTCTCGAGCCCGTGGATGAGTGGATTAGCTTGAACTTTTCGTTCAAGCTTCACTTCTTGACACCACAATTACCCTTTTACTGTGGGTATTAGCTTGGCGCTTTCGTCCAAGCACCACTTTCTGACACCACAATTACCCTGGCCTGTCAACAACTCAACTGACAGGCCTCAACGGGTACTTCTCACACACCCATACAAGACAACTTGCAAGTCGTGTGGGAGGCAAAATGTATGGTCCATTTTATTGCCGTTGGCTCGCTTACAAGCGGTAAACAGTCGCTAATGCAATACACAATATACAGCCACAGAATTATCTAACACAAACTGCTAACCCTATGCTAGTTCTATCTATTAGTGAACACAAAACTCCTAACGCTATTCTAAACGATGTGAACGCCTCAAGTCCGGTCTCCCGTCTCCCTAACCTCTCTCCCGTGGTTACCCACCACGCGGGGTGACCTTCACCTTCGTGCGTGTTACCTCACATCGCACTCTGCTGGCAAACGTGGCCTGTTGAGTGTCTACTCAACTGTGCTATGGCTTCACGAGGTGTGGTACTATCGAGTCTTTGACAGTATCCACACTCTACTGATGAAGAATCAGATTCACTGGGCTGGTCACTTGACTCGCATGCCAGATCACAGGCTCCCTAAACGAATTTTTTACAGCGAACTGCGTTGTGGTAAACGCTCCCAAGGTGGCCAGAGGAAACGTTTTAAAGACACTCTGAAAATTTCACTGAATGCTTTTGGAATTCATCATGACACCTGGGAGGCTGCAGCCAGAGACCGAAATTCGTGGCGTGCATCATTGCGCAAAGGTGCAGTCATATGTGAGGCAACCAGGACTGCAAGAGCTGTGAAGAAAAGGCAGGACAGAAAAACCACTGCAGGAAATCCTCCTCCAGAGACGTCAAGCATTCTTTGCCCACATTGTCAAAGAACATTTCGAGCCAAAATAGGCCTTATCAGCCATCTTAGAACCCACGTCTCCACACCTTCAACCCCACTGGATGAAATGAATGGTCATCATCATTCTTGATGGACAAACAACAACATTCTATGAAGCATAAAGTACAGATTTGTTTTTACTTCTATAGCTCTTTCTAATAGTGTCCGCAATGTAACCAACTCAAAAGTTCGAGATCTATATGTCACAAGAAGAAGAAGAAGAAGAAGAAGAAGAAGAAGAAGAAGAAACAACGGAAAAAGCAGCGACGGCAGCAGAAGAAACGAAGAAATAGGAGTAAAAGAAAGAAAAAGCAGCGGCGGCAGCAGAAGAAAAAAAAGAAGAGGAGGAATTAAAAGAGTAAATAAAACACGGTTCGGCTGGCTGAGTGCTTGCTTATTAAACACACGCAGAACTAGCTGGACGAGAGAATTGATTGGTGAAAACCCCAGTCGCCGAGTGCGCCTTGAAATCCCGTTGACTAACACTTGCATCCACATCTAGTGTTCCCTGATTGAACTGCAATAGTCATGCGCAGTGCGCGGTTTTCCAGCTGACCACTAAATGGGTTGGTAGTTGAGTGATTCCTTTCGTGCTGTTTGTCTAATGAAGGCGAGCAAATATTGCGCGTTGTATTATCACAAGCGAATCAACAAGGGTTCCGTGGCTGGGTGGGCTTCTGTGGGCCATGGGTGTCATTGTGCAAGTATTGATCAGCGTTTGTGAACATGGAGGTGAGTGAAATGTTAAGGCCCAACAGACAATCATGACGGCAATTAATGAACATAACAAAACCGTATGTTCCAATTCGCTCTCCCGAGACGACGTTCTATCTTAATTGGTTATGCGGGGTGTTTATAACAAATTTGGAGAAAAAAAAATTCCGCTCATATCACCATTCTATTTGGAGTGCAAAGAATTACTCCAGCAGACGACAGCCATTCGCTGCATATTGCTTCACGGTGGGCTGTAAAGCATATTTTTTTTTATGACATCGTGTACTTGTTTTACATATAAAGTGTAGTGAGACCTTACAAACATCGGTATATCGTCATGCAGCAGGTCGTTGTTATCACTGTCCGCCGAATAGTCTCGTGTCAACTCTCTTGCCTCATGCGCGCTCGTGGCCAAGGAAACTGTCATGTTCTGTGTCCATCTCGGTGCTGGTTGATCCCTGCATCTTCTTTCAGGATTTATTAATAGTTTGCCCTGGCCATGCGGGAGTGCGGGGAAATGCACAGGCTGATAGGCTGGCAGGGAAAGCACCTCTTGGTGGTAGATTACCAGGCTTGGCCATGGGAATCCCATGGGGAAAAGGGGGATTTTCTGAATAGTGTAGGGATGGGATGGGACATGCATAAATTACCACGCAATGTAAATTATGTCCCATGGACAACCCTGTAGATTACCCATTGACAAGGGAGAGGTGCTCGAGCACCTGTGGGACCATGTGGAGAAGGTGGGGCAACTGAATGAGAACCCGTATGCGGAAAGAATGAAATTGTGAGGGATCGGCAGGCGTTATCGAAGAATCTCAAAACTGAGAGGGATGACCAGGAGAACTTCCAATCAGATAGCGGTGGGAACGATCAGTAGTATGACTCTTCACTGGCTGTTGAACGAGGGGACGGACGTATAGGGGAATGTCCTAAGTGCAGTAGTGTCGGTTCTTAGCTCAAGTCAACTCAACTCAATTCTTTAAGGAATCCTTCATTCCACTGTTCTGTCCAAGCTACTGTTATATATGTTAATGGCCGTGCTTCAAACAAGGCATAGTAACTACAATCCATGGCGGTAGCGAAGGCGACTGAACAGACCAGTTCACGCGGTAAATGTTCGTCTGCAATGGATGCATGTGAACACATGGTAATTTCCACCATCACGCACCATCTGACGTCTCACGCGCTCAGTGTGTAACCTATCTGCATTCATTCCTTTGTCTTTATTCCATTCCTGATCTTTGCCCGCCATGCAACACGATCAGCGATCAGCGGCGACTTGCTACCAAAGTGTAATATCAGTGCCTGTGTCAGTCATGCCCCGCTTACACACATCTTTGTATCGTAGTAGAGGCAGACCCCGAGATCTTTTACCCATTTGTAATTCACCAATAAGAATGTCCTTTGGTATTCTACCATCGTTCATCCTTATAATGTGTCCTACCCATCTAAGTTTACGAAGACTGAGAATGGAACAGAATGTCACACCACCCGATCTTTCCAATTCTTCGGTATTTGTGATCTTATCTTGCCACTTAACACCAAGTATTCTTCGTAGACCCTCATAGGCTACGTGTTAACGTTTCTCATTTTATAAGTAAGTTGACCAGGGTTTTACTGCCATAAGGAAGAGTACTAAGGACACAGGCTTGATAGACCAGAACTTTTGTTTTGGCAGTAAGCTTTCTGTTCTTCCAGACTCTTTTTGTTAACCTGTTATTGTTGTTTCTGCCTTACCAAACCAGATGTTGACTTTTCTGATCTAGGCTATTTTATTGTTCACCTCCACTCCTAGATATGTGAAGTCAACTATCTCCAGCTCTTGTAGCGCTATAAGCTATGTTGTGTGTTATTCACTGGCACAGAAACGGAGCATAATGACACGGTGAAGTTGGAACCGCGACTAACGAAAGTTAAAGTTAGTAGTTAAGTTTCCGGGACATGATGCTGCTTATGAGCTTGTCTGCTTTGATTTTCAGGTCTATTAAAAAGTAATTTTTCTTCTTCCTGGTGCACGATTTCTAAGAACCTGTCTGGGTTATATATAGAAGCGCGTGCATATTTAGTGATGTGGGCTACATAAGAGTCCTAATATACCTTTAGTATGCCGGTGCTATGGCAAAGAATTACGAACAAAGTTCATAATCTCGCATACCGCGTTGAAACACAGCTGCGGGCGATTTGGAAGCAGACCGTCTTGGGCTGATTTTCATACAATGCCATGAGTGCCGGTCGTTCAGAAAGCAGTGTCAAACTTCTAAAAGTAAACTTTCCATGAAATCACAAACAGTAGCCCCTCCCCCCCCCCCCCAAAAAAAAATGAAGGGGTTGAATGCGACGTCCTGTAAAGGATATGCAACTGACTAACCTTTAGTATGGGATATTTAACTAATACATACACTTCCTTTCATCATCATGTGGCCTGCCAACTGGAGTTGGTATCCACATGCATCTCCACAGATCTCGGTCCCTGGTGTTCTGTGTCACTTCTGTTTAACAAGGGGACTGAGTGGTTTCGAGGTATGGTGTCCGCCTCGGATGCTGGAGGTCCCGGGTTCAAGCCCCGGTGAGGGCCGAGATCTTTTTCATGTGGACTTCTAGTAACAAAATTTCCCCTGGTCTCTGGGTAGTGAGATTGGACGCCCGTGTGTATTGTTGCGCACGTAAAATATCCTTTGGCAGTTGGAAATCGAAAAAGATTAGCCTAACGGCGCTGTCCGGGCAAAATTTCGAGTTAAAAACCTACCCAAAGTATTTCAGGATCCTCGCCGGTGCTACGGAGTTCATGCACTGAGCTGAGTTTCTCCGGACTCAGGCTTGGGTTAGGAGTCGAACGGAGCACACTTGTGTGCCGTGATGTTGATCCGTCGACTAAATTAAACTATTCATAACATCCCTCCGCGCCACCATCCTAGTCCGCCAAGCACCATGTCTGTCAGTCTGCCCAGCATCATGTCTGTCAGTCTGCCTCTGTTCCTTCGGGTTCTGATCTTTTCCGTGGTCGCGGTGTTCCCCACTCCTCTCTTCTCATTGCACGACCAAAGAACACTGTCTCCTCTTATATGTGTACATAATCTGCTACTTTTAGCCTTGTCCAGGCACTCACTCCCTGCTAGTTACTTCAAGGTATTCACAACATTCGTTACAGAAACCACATGTCCGTTACCCCAAGCTCTTCCTGATTTCTGTGTAATACATGTACAACATTGGAGCCGACCAATAATTTCTCTTGTTTCAACCAGGTGCCGTCTCCACAATGAAGGTTGGCTGCAATGGATCTCCAACACTGTCTGTCTCTCGCCTTGGCTGTACATTCTGTCAGGCTGATGTTCGTCCATCTCTTGATGTTATCTTCCCACTTGTATCGTTGTCTACCTCTTGCTCGCTTGCCCTTAACCTTGCCTTCCAGTATAGTTTTTATAAGAGTATCGTGTCTTTTAACGTGGCGGAAATATTTCACTTGCCTCCTTTTTATTTCTGTCACCAACTCTCTATTCATTCCCAGTTTTTCTGGAATCTCTGCATTGGATTGTATTTATTGCCATGAAATGCGACACATTCGTCTGTATATCCACATCTGCCGGTCTCCCTGGATAGGAGTTAGCGACTTTCTCCGTAATCCCGTATTCTCTCGTGAGTAACGTGACGTGCGTGAGAATCGGGGGCGGTTCTCTCCACTTCGGTAACTTACGGTTTATGTGAGCCGGTCGCCCAGAAAGCAATGGCAAACTAGTGAGCGTAATCTTGCCAAGAAATCAACAATCAGCTGAAAGATGTTGATGTTGACAGCGATGACCTGTAAAGGATATGCGAACAAAAAAAAAACAAATATCCACA
The DNA here is from genome assembly GCA_963921405.1 of Cepaea hortensis. Taxonomy (NCBI): domain Eukaryota; kingdom Metazoa; phylum Mollusca; class Gastropoda; order Stylommatophora; family Helicidae; genus Cepaea; species Cepaea hortensis. The sequence continues at coordinate 255,040,108 of OY992876.1, forward strand.
ACTCTAGGGCTTCTATGCGACTTTCTAGTTGCTTGTTCAATGTCCAGGCTTCCGCGCCATACAGTATCGTTGAATATACGTAGCATTTGACAATTCTCATTTGTAATGCGTTATTAATCTCTCTAGATGTTAATACCGATTTCATGCCGTTGAAAGCATTTTTGACCATTCCTATTCTCTTTTTGGTTTCTATTTCACTTCTGCCATCATCTGTTATTATATGTCCAAGATAAGAGAAACTTGTTACTTGTTCTAGTATCTTCTAGTTTACTGTGATGTTCATTAATGACATTTCCTTTTCACTGCTAATTATCATAGTTTTTTTTTGTTTTTTGGATGTTAATATCTAAGCCACATTCTGCACTGCACCTGTTTACTTGTTCCAGTAGGTCTTGTAACTTTTGCTCACTTTCTGCTAGTAACACGGTATCGTCAGCATACCTAAGATTGTTTATGATTCTTCCATTAATGTTAAGTCCAGGCATTTAACTTGTTAAAAAAATCCTTTCTGTGTATAAGTTGAAGAGGCTTGGGGCTCTTGTTTAAATGTTCGTTAATATACTGTTTGTGATTTCTTGACAAGTTTACTTTCAGTGGTTTCCGTTGCTTAATGAAAGATCGGCACTCATACCTTTGTGTTAAAACCAACGCAAGGCGGTCTGCTTACAAATCGCCAGCACCTGTTTCGAACGTGGTATGCAGCATTACGAATTGCGTTCGAAACCCAGTCATTACAGAGCGGGACGTTAATATACTGGACATAGTATTACGGCCCGTTGTGTTTATTTGGCCTCTGCAGGTTTAATAAACAAAAAAATTATGAGACCTAGGATGCTACTTCAATGGTTAGATACGGAGTCTGTTCATATTCCATAGTTGTGTGTTCATGTAGATGATAGATCTGGCTAATGAAGACATATGATAGATCTGGCTAATGAAAACGCATGATAGATCTGGCTAATGAAGACACCTCTTTAATGGCTGTCTAGCTGGTCATGCGTAAAAGTACACGTGTTCTGCAGCTGTCGTCATTTGGAGGTGACAGGTTCGAATCCCTCACCGTAAGCTTTCAATGTGTAAGCTTTCTAGTGCGTCCACAGTCGTTCCCACTTCTTTCGTTTATTTCTATGAGCGCCTAACAACACGTGTGTGTTTATTTATGAATCTTCTTGAATTGCTGGTTGGCTTTCCGTGATTCGCTGTTGTGTAGTAGTTTTTTTAAATTTTTTTTTAATTCGCATATCCTTTACAGGACATCGCTGTCAACAGCAGCATCTTTCAGCTGTCTGTTGATTTCTTGGCAAGATTACGCTCAGTAGTTTGCCATTGATTTCTGAGCGGCCGGCTCAGTGTCCCGCAAGTCACCAGCGGGGGACGAACCGCTCCCAGCTCGCTCCCGCTACGAGACTCTGCGTGACAAACGGGATTACGGAGAAAGTGTTGTAACCCCTCAGCCAGAGAGACTGGCTGTGTAGTAGTAGAACAGGTTAAATATACCATTTCAGTACTCTCTTTCTCACATTCAGTGACTTATTTCATAAGATACTTTTCATTCCTTGGTCTCACTGACTGGCGTCTTGCGTATTGACACACGACAGTTTGTTACATTGTGCTGCAAAAAGGCATCATAACCTACAACCCATAGCGGTGAGGCCAGGTAAGGGGGTATACCTCTCCATAGCGCAAAGCCTGGGCTAAAATATAGAGACCATGTGTTGCCCATGCAGCATGATCCCTCTCTCGGCCTGTCTAGTTTACTCCAGAGGAAAGGTAACACCAACACACCTGGAACCAGACAAGCTGCAGAAGCTGCCGGGTCAGCAAAGCAATGCTCTAACTGTCCGCCTGTAGGAGCTTTGATCCTAGACCAGCTGCCGACCAAGGCTCAGATCCTGGTCTGCCTTGCCATGACATTTAGTCTGTAGGTTGCGTTTCATCGCATCAGGATAAGGCCTGTACCCTCCCAGTTGCGCTCCTCCGCCCACATCCGTTAGAACAGTATGAGGTGTCGAGTTTGGTGAGCGCCACCCATCATTCGGCGTTAACAGAAAGCAGGCAGTCCCGTCTACCTTTATACAGTAGCTCGGTCATATCTGACAAGACCTGACAGCAGCTTGCTCTATTCTGCTTATAATTTGAATTTATTAACCAGGTTGAGCATTGTCCCTTCTATAGTCATATCACATGTTGGTGTTATATTAATTTCCTTTAACATTGAATATTCAACACAGTTAACGTTGGACACAGCTATGTGTTCATCGAGAGAAAGCTAACAAACATATAACTGTAGCTTTATCTATCGTCTTCATCATCATCATCATCATCATCATCATCATCATCATCATCATCATTACTCCATATAGCAAGTCTTTCCGTACGTCCCTGTCATCACAAATCTTCGACCCTTCTTCATTATCATGAATTTGAGTTTTAAGAGTTGGGAGCGGAAAGCGGGTCGACTCCATTGCACCGGGTTGTATCCCATATGGATCGGGCTTATTCCGCAGTTTGGCCTGCCGAAAGCGTCGCACACAGCATGAACTTCTTAGCTCCAGCAACGACCCATAGGAGTCTCCGAGAAAACTGCACTCGAGAACAAAAAGACATTGGCTGGTATCAAACCCACAACCTTCGGAGCGCGAGGTAGTTGGAGTAGCCACTCGCTAAGGAGTTATGTCAGCCTGGTGTATTTTGAGGCTATTCCACCGTTCTGTATCACCCTGTATTTAGACAGCACTTAGGACTCTGCCGGCAACGACCTGCCGTGAGTCCTGCCTGGAGGGAGATCGTTATGTTGTAACAAGCACCTCGTGGATGGTTCATCGATTGGGCCACATTAAAACGAAATAGCCACAAATGGGCTGGCTTGAATGTTTGATGTGAACAGCGAGAACTCGCCAAACGATCTGTGTTGTTGATTCCCCTGCCTTGCCAGCGTTTTCTGCCAGGTCTTATTGATTTTGTCATCGTACGTAGTCGTTCTTTCTGTTTGTCTGTTCTAGTATCTCCTACGACGGAACATGTAAGAAAGCTCAGTTATGGGGAACATTTGAGGTAATTGAGATAGCATGGACAATAAATTCACCGGTATTTGTTGGCACTCCTAAAGGTACCCAAAAATAGAAGTAGAGCTTCAAGGACAAACTAGAGATTATAAGCATTGAAATTTATATTGTGGCCATATCGGGATGCGAACCCGTAACGGTCAAATGGCAACGCATGGCTGAAGGAACCAGCGGACTTCCACATACGGCCAACTGGACATCCCTATAAGGAAGGGTGTCTTCATTAGCCAGGTCTGTTCATCCACCTGAAAGCCACAACTATGGAATATGGACAGAATTTACATCTGCCATTTAAATAGCACATAAGTCTCAGAAGTATGTCTTAACTATTCATAGGTCAAATATCGAGCGCACTCGCACGTACGCACACACACACACACACACACACACACACACACATATATATATATATATATATATATATATATATATATATATATATATATCGGACCGTAGTGTTGGATCTAGTATGTGACGATCATTTCAAGAAGAGGCACGATTGATTTGCCCATAGTGTTATACGTTTTACTCCATGTTCAATTGTTACCTGGCTTAGAATCTTTGGTCCTGTAGCTTGAAACATTAAGTAAATAGCGGGGAGAATGTTGAATTATGTAATTCTGTATTTATTGTAATCCCAAAGAAATCGGGAGCCTTGGAATGTGATCAACATCGAACAATTAGTATAATGTCTCATCACGAAGATTTTGCAAAGAATTATCATGCAAAGAGTTAGGAAGAAAATACAACCTGAAATAGGAGAGGAACAGTGTGGATTTGCAGAAGGCAAGGGTGCAATAAATGCTGTGTATATACTGAGAACAGTAATTGAACGTTCTATTGAAGTAAACAAAGATCTACACCTTTGCTGTATTGACTACACAAAGGCTTTCGATAAAGTGAGACATGTCGACACGATAAGGATGCTTGAAGATCTACAAATTGATGGAAAAGACCTTAGACTTGTAAAAACCATATATTGGAAACAACAAGCTGTCATAAGAATTGATAATGAAGTAGGTCAATATCAGCCTATTAAGAAAGGTGTGAGACGGGGATGTGTAATGTCTCCAGATCTGTTTTCCTTGTACAGTGAAAATATTTTCAGAAATATAGAAGATATGGAAGGAATCAACATTGGGGACGATACATCAATAACATTAGATATGCTGATGATAGTCTTGATTGCAGACAATGAACAGGACCTGCATGCAACATTTAGTAGTTGCGGTTGTTGCACACAATGAACAACTAGGGGTTAGAATTGAATTGTAAGAATACACAGATTATAGTCGTGACTAGGAAGGAAGAAATACCACAATGTAATATACAAGAAAATGGCTATATCCTTAAACAAGTGAATCGGTACACCTATCTCGGAACAGTCATAACATCTGATGGGAGATACCTTGAAGAGATTAGAACAAGAATTGCCATTGCGAAGATAGCCTTTTGCAAGATGAAAAACATACTGACCAATAAAAAGATATCAATTGAAACGAGAAAAAGAGTGTTGAAGTGCTACATAGAACCTGTACTTTTATATGAATGTGAAGCGTGGACAATAAGCAGACAAACTGAAAAATATCTGATGGCTGTGGAAATGTGGTTTCTGAGGAAAATGCAAAGAATATCATGGACAGACAGAAAAACCAATGAACAAGTCCTTCAAGAAACAAATGAAGATCGTTAACTGAATAGAGAAATTAGGCGTAGACAGTCAAAATTTGTTGGGCATGTTATGAAAAGAAATGAATTGGAGAACTTGGTGACAATTGGCAAGATCGAAGGGAAGAGACCAAGGGGAAGACCAAGAAGTAAATACCTGGATGGCTTGGCCACATGGCATGGTTGAGACAGAAACACGGAGGTGATCCACGACTATAGTGATCGAGTGAGATGGCAAAACATGACCACCCACGCTTATCGGCATGGCACATGATGGATGGATGGATGGGGAGAATGTCTAGCAGTGCCGACTACCTGAGCATGTGAGTGGTGCACTGGCTCTTTCTTGTCGGCTCGGAACTTGGCTCCCAGAGGTTTCTTTGCCAGCTTAAAAGAAGAGGGGAGAAGGAGACGGTCACAGCACCCGGCAGTATCTGTAGTGGAGCGGCCTTTCCCTTATGTTATGCAGACTAGAAGTTTAGTATTTCTTGACACCAAACACGACATAACGTATTAGATTGTGGGACTGCGTGGACTCTGGAAATCCAGTCACCTTAAGATAACAAGACAGTGGCACTGCGTGCAGTCTCTAGAGGGAAGGATGTTTTAGAACAAGCACATCGTGTGCTTGATTCTTTCTGGTGCAACGGAGTTTGTGCGCTATCGTAAAAGGGCCTCCTTAATAAATCCGGCAAATCTGGGAATCTGCTCCCATGTTCAGGGTGGAGAAGTGCTGCAGCTATCCACCAGATATGATCATTTTGTCAAGAGCACAGGAAACAGAACTGGCACGATCAGTCGATAAACTCTGGCGGAGCGCAGTGTTAAGAAGGTGAACTGAGCACCAATGTACCTGTCCGGAGTGTGATGTCGGTGATCTTCATAACCACTACTCACATCGTTTGTTACAAGCTGGGCCCAGAGTTATTGCTCCATTGTTAACCATATATGGTCCCAAGTTTGTTTTTGTTTTTTTCTAACCCCCGTTCGCTCGCTTTAAACCCAAGAATAGACCCACACGTTCTACTACTTCAAGTGCACTGGACTGATTTTTGCCCGTGGATTAACTTTCCCTATTACTAGTGTCTCTCCCCTCACCCCCCCCCCCCCACCCCCACCAGGCAAACCCATTCTCACTTCTGCGCTCTTATCCATTCGGTGGTCCCAAATTGGTTTGAATTTTGTTGCAACATCGTTTGATACGCCGAATCGAACTTGATGCCGCTCAGACGGGAAAGGCGGCGAGAAATGTGAATTAGTCCACACACTTTGTAATGGGTGACTTCTTCTTTCCTTCACTCGAAACCTGTCTATATCTGCAATGCTTTCTCTAGTATGAACTTCGATGTCTTTCTTGTTAGTTCATTCAGTGGCCCATAGAGTTTATCTTCCATAGTTATTTCTCTAGGCCGGAAGATTTGCCTAGATATGTCGTATTGTGGGCAGTCTTGGAGTATGTGATGGGGTGGGTGAAGTCGTGTATCAGATCACACGTTTGTCATATTAATGTCTTTTTACAAAAATTTTCTACTACACTCTCCCTGTCCCCCGTGTAACGTGACCAATGTATTTTACACATAGCGTGTGAATATAGGGGTGGTGGTCTAGGTGGAATGTCTTGGCACTGTGATCTAGCTGGTGTGGAATCAGACACTATAAGCTGCAGCCTGCCGGAGACTGCCAGTACCCATCTACTTTTAATCTCCTAGCCCACACACACCAGTCAATCAATCAATCATGTGCCATGCCGGAAAGCGTGGGCGGTCATGATTCGCCATTTCACTCGATCACCAGAGTCGTGGATCAGCTCAGTGTTCCTGTCTCGTCCATGCCATGTGGCCAAGCCATCCAGGTATTTTCCTCTCGGTCTTCCTCTTGGTCTGTTCCCCTCGATCTTGCCAGCTGTCACCAAGTTCTCCAATCCATTTCTTCTCATAACATGTCCAAAAAACCCTGACTGTCTACGTCTAATTTCTCTAATCAATCTACAATTTTCATTTGTCTCTTGTAGTATGGACACACACCAGTACTGTAGACAATTGCCACGGCTGGTCGTCATGTCATGTATGAGCCGTCTCTTCCTGTCTCCGCCGCCTCCCTCCCTCCCTTCCTTCCTTCCTTCCTTTCTCCGCCTTCCTTCCTTCCTTCCTTCCTTCCTTCCTTCCTTCCTTCCTTCCTTCCTTCCTTCCTTCCTTCCTACCTACCTTCCTTCCTTTCTCCTCCACCTTCCTTCCTTCCTTCCTTCCTTCCTTCCTTCCTTCCTTCCTTCCTCCCCTCTTCATGACGTCTTTCTGCGCTCTACAATGTCCCATCCCGTGGGTGTAGAAGATCAGGTTGCTGCTGTCACGGAGCGATAGTCTCGGAGGACCCGACCTGTAGGTTCTCCCTCTCCCCGTGCATACGTATCTATCCGACCAATGCCCGTGTTGTTGAGTAGATCATGTGTGAGCTCACAATAGCCAGACAGACCGTCTGATGACCTTATTCTTCGTTCCTCTTCCCAAGGAACTGTACCCGACTTCGGCATACATTTGTGTAAGGTTTGCTTCTACTGGATGTATTTAATCAAAGTAACAGGCTCTATCTACCATTCTTCTTTTATCATAATTGTTCAGGAGAGTGGCCCTGCCGCCTCCTGTACGACTTCCAACTGCCGTGGGATGTGTAACGTGTGCAACTTGTTTTCATCCTTATTAGAGAAGTCTAGCTATCCGACATCACTGCCCAAGAGATCAGGAGTACACGTGATTTCTTTAAATATCACTGTTCTTGAGAAAATTCCCAGTCTTATGTTGAGATCGAGATCGGTACCTTCTGGACCTCTCAGCCACGCCTTGATACCCTGCAGATAGTTTTAGAATCGTTGATTTGATCTGAGTAATGTGTGCGTGTATCAAAAGAGCATTGAATGGAATTACAACTAGGTAACTGGCAGCTGTGCCGGTCATCGCCTCCTCCCACTCTACCTTCCTCCTCTCCTTTCCCTCCGCCTCCCTCCTAGCCGGTTGAGTTGCAGCTGATGAAATCATTACATTATGTTGTATATCGGGCATGGATCGATCGCCGGCTTACTCCGTGGAATCATGCCAGCCCACCAGCCTGGAACGGTGATTGCTTATCTCATGTGTGATAGTTCCCTGGCCTTGCCGCTCGGTCTCTCTGCCTTCACTGCCTCCACAGGCACTGATCACAGGCAGATTGGAGCATGTGTTTATTCCTACCTTTCAAGCCGTTGAGACTCTTTCATCTGGCTAGGACAAGCCAGGACTGATGGGACGCCAAGGGGAAGAACGATTGTCACTGACTAGATGTGACTGCAGTTCACGAAAGCATATACCATGTTCGTGAACGCGACGAGATTAGGAAGAGCTTGGAGACAACGGAGATGTGGTTTCCGAGACGAATGTTTGCGAATACCGTGGACTGACGAAATAACAACCGACGGTTGTCTAGAACAGTCTAGTGCAGTGGTTCTCAACCTTTTTTGGCCCATTCCCCCCTTCACCATATTTTCAGAACGCCATCCCCCCCCCCCCTTTCCTATCAAAAATTTGGCCCGTTCCCCCCTTCACCGTATTTTCAGAACGTCATTCCCCCCCTTTCATATTTCCTATCAAAAAATCCCCCCACCCCTACACAGTATACGTAAAAATGGAAGGTAAATGTAATAGCATATACTAAAACAAGTCTAGACATCCACATAAAACATGATTTGTGGGTCTACTTACTTTATAAAATGAGGTTTAGAAGGACGAGACATACATAACTGTAAAGTATGCAGGGAAAAACTATGTCAAGTAATCGGTTCTTGTATTAACACGATCTTGAAATGGTCAAAATCCAATCAAAAATTTGGCCCGTTCCCCCCTTCACCGTATTTTCAGAACGTCATCCCCCCCCCCTTTCATATTTCCTATCAAAAAATCCCCCCACCCCTACACAGTATACGTAAAAATGGAAGGTAAATGTAATAGCATATACTAAAACAAGTCTAGACATCCACATAAAACATGATTTGTGGGTCTACTTACTTTATAAAATGAGGTTTAGAAGGACGAGACATACATAACTGTAAAGTATGCAGGGAAAAACTATGTCAAGTAATCGGTTCTTGTATTAACACGATCTTGAAATGGTCTTCATTCCCCCCCCCCCCCCCTGGAAACCCTGAAATTCCCCCCTGGGGGGAATTCCCCACCGGTTGAGAACCACTGGTCTAGTGAACCTAGAAGATTATATACAAATGTGAGAATGAGTTAGTGTTCCTTGGTCATGCAATGAGAAAAGAGTAATTGGAAAACGTCGCGGTGACTGGAAAAATCAGCCGGTGAAGAGGCAAATGCAGACCGAGAAACATGATGCTGGAGTGACTGGGTCGGTGGCGTGGGGAGTATCATTTATAGGATTGTCCCAGAACACCGGGAACACAGATCTGTGAAGGTGCGTGAACGCTTACGCTAGTTGGCAGGACACGTGATGATGATTGATTCCTGCCCAATCTGTGAATTGTAATCCTGGCATTGTACCTACTACCCACACACATTCTTCATCCTGCTATATTCAAGTGGAACCCAGACCCCCAACCAACTCGCCTATCCTTTGCTTTAACCTGTAGCTCTTTCCTTGCCCTTTTTGTATTTATCTGTTGCCTCCAATTCTTCTTTACATTTGTTTTTGGATCTTCCTCTATTCCTTTTGCCTCGTGGATTCCACAGAGTAATCTTTCCAGATGAGTCAAGAACCGACATCACATCACTAATTCCAGTGTAACTATTAACATATTTTATCAATGTGTCCAGCGCATGTGTCTTTTCCTTAGTTCTCGATCTGCTGGTATTTGGTTAATTCTTTTCCCCCATTTATTTCGCAATCATTGATATCATCAATTTATAGCCACAATTTCCCATCGACTCAAGTAATTGCGCGCATTGAAATTGCATAAGCATTAGTGAGGGGAAATTCTTGCAAATTTCCCTGTCCTGGCGTGAATCAGCGGAAAACCCACATTGCTGATATTTTATTGACTGTTTCTCACGTCTAACCTCGCCGTATTTAAACTGTTGTCTTTGACTGTTGCGTATTTATGCGGCGTTCACGTTTCTCTAGTATATATAAATTCAGCGAAGATGTTTTCACAGAACTGATTCGGGATAGATAGGGTTTGCTAACAGTATGTTGTTCATCGTCATCTCTTAACCAGAGAAGTGTTGGTAGCCCCAGAGGTCAAGTCATCAATAATGATTGATTCTCATGACAAGCAGGCGCTCTGGCGAAAGGGTGGTGAACGCGATTCATAATCCCGCATAGCGCGCACGAAATCAGCTGCAGGCGATTTAGAAGCAGGCCACCCTTGTTGAGTGTTAACAATGGTTTGAGCGCTGGTCGTTCAGAAAGCAATGGCAAACTACTGAACGTAAATTGGCCTCGCAAATCACAAACAGCCAAACATACTGTGGTTGATTGCGGCGTCTATAAAGGATGTGCAACTAATTTTTATTTTTAAAAGCGCACAGAAAAGCTAATTGATGTAACAGCATGTACTTATACGTAGTAAGACATATCCCTCGTGGTAATATAAACTAATATGTGTGAAGCCCTTAGCATCTTGTGGGCCAATTACATGTTCTTTTGGACAACATTACTGTGTTATTTTAGACAGCAGTGACAATATTACAGTGTTATTTTAGACATTGATAATATTAAAGTGATATTTTATACAGTGACAATATTACAGTGCTATTTCAGACGGCATTGACAATATTACAGTGTTAATTTAGACGGCATTGACAATGTTGCAGTGTTATTTTAGACGGCAGTGACAATATTACAGTGTTAATTTAGACGGCAGTGACAATATTAGTGTTAATTTAGACGGCAGTGACAATATTACAGTGTTAATTTAGACGACAGTGACAATATTAGTGTTATTTCAGACGATAGTGACAATATTACAGAATTTAGACGGCAGTGACAATATTATAGTGTTATTTCAGACGGCACTGACAGTATTACAGTGTTATTTCAGACGGCATTGACAATATTACAGTGCTCTTTCACACGGCATTGACAATATTAGTGTTGTTTCAGACGGCATTGACAATATTACAGTGTTAATTTAGACACAATGACAATATTACAGTGTTAATTTAGACGACCGTGACTATATTACAGTGCTATTTTAGATGGCAGTGACAATATTACAGTGTTATTTTATAGAGCAATGAGAATTGTTTAATGCTATTATAGACGCAATGACAGTGGAACAGTGGTGTTCTGGATATTGTCTGTAGGATAGTGTTCCTGTGTGCTGCATTACAAACATGTCTTATAAACTATAACTGCAACAGTATGGTGGAGTGACAATGACAAATAACACAATGCTTTTATGTGGGGACTGTCGTATATACAGCGCTCTTTAGGCGGGCAATGACACACACAGCGTCGACTTGATGACAGCGAGAACAGTGAAAATCTCTTGTTCAGAATTGTATCCCCCAGTGACAAGGTATTGTTATTATGCACGGGAGTGGCAGGAATACAATTCTCTTGCAGACAACAACAACAGTGCAGTGTATTGTAATTACCAGTGATACTACTTGTACAGCGCGTTTAACAAGTTAGTGAGTGCAGGGCGTTGTACTTGTCGGTGGGAATGGCAAAGATACACTATTAGTGTGGGCGACAGTGATCACAGTACCGTTTTTAGCGAAGTCTCTTACTGAATTGTGCCGTGTGGCGCTGCTGTACATGACTTACCGTGAAGAATCAGACCTGTGTATCTTTGGAACTTTGATGTCCAGCATTGTAACCTGCAGAAAGTTCCGTTCGTCTTGGGAAGTTACTTGGCAATGACAGCGATCCAGTGCTCGCTTAAACCTCCGGGGGAAGTGCATTCCAGTGCCGCCATGGTGTCTTTTTACCTGGAGGGCGTAACGGTAAAGTTACCTGTGATTTTCTGTGTTTCCTGCCCATGGAATAATTCCCCTCTGCTTAGACCTTCTTTTTTTTTAAATAATGGCTCACGGATCCCGCCCCATCAGATCCCCACGTCCCTGTGTGTCATTTGGTTAACCGGCTCTGCTGGTGGCCCTGGCAAGATCAAGTAAGAAGAGATACTACACTTTGATCTTAGCCAACCTGCGCCATAGAGCTGTTGCGTTTCTGGGTGTTCCCTGGCTAGCCTGGTGATCATCAGGGTTTATAAGACAAGAGGATCGACTTCATTTCACCGGCTTTTATCCCATATGGTGAACCGGACGACGTAGGCCGTAATAGATCATATAACTTTCGGAGTTTGAGGCGGTCGGCGTAACCGCTTGACCACAGAGACTTCCTGGTGTGGCCATCAAAAGTGCAGCAGCCACGCCAGCTCCAATGTTAACTCGGGACGTCTGGTGGAGGGGGGATTTATAGCCAATCGTTGGTTAGGTTAGGGCGTTATGCTACACGGGTTCTATGCCAGCTCTCGTCTTTTGCTACGAGAGAGAACGCCAGCCAGGCCTACAAATCGTGATGGTCTTAACTCTTCACATAGCCACGGCAGGTTCTCTCTACGGGACTAATTTATACCGCCCCATAACGGTAGAGTAGCCTCGACTAGGGAAGCTGTTCGTCACGTGGTAGACAGAAGTGGGGGAGAGGGAGGGGGCAGGAGTCGACATGCAGGCAGAGACGGGAGTAGGAAGCGATCAGGAGACGGAGATTGAATGTCGTGGTGAGTAAATGCTACACGGTAGTCTCCTTGATTTCAGCATTTCTGTCATAGATAGGTCAGGTTCTGGGCTTCATGTTGTCAGAGACGGTTAATCCTTGTGACTTAGGAACATTTGAACAGCGACGAGAGCTCATGCCCCAACCCCCAACTGTGCCATTAATGGGATTAGATTATCAGTGTGTCTCTAAATGGGATTCACCTTGTTCTGACTAACCCGGTGTCTGTCTGATAATATCATCAGACGCAGCTCTGCTGTAAACAGGCACAACGCAGTCACATCCGAAAAAAAAAAAAATCCGGATGAACGCAGAAGAAGAGGAGAATATCATCAGGATCCTCGCCGGTGCTACGGAGTTCGTGCACTGAGCTGAGTTTCTCCAAACTCAGCTTTGAGTTAGGAGGAGAACGGAGCACTTCTGGGTTACACCCGTGTGCCGTGATGTTGATCCATCGACTAAACTAAACTAAACTAAACTGATAATATGCCTGGCTGTATCTCAGGATGTCGTAGTGTGTGATCGGCAATGTTTTGAGAACATCTGTCATACAAGGTGTAAAACGCAAGAGGATCATCCTCGGATTGTATCCCAGCTAGCTCGTTCTCTCTCACAGCAGAGAATCACATGTAGAAAGCGTCGCACGGAGCTCCAGCGACGACTCCCAGTGGTTTCCACAAGAAAAACTGCACACGAGAACCGAATTTTAAAAGTCCGAAAACGAACCTACGCCACGGCGGCCCCCGGATCTGAGACAAGTCAACCCATACATAACGTGCTACCTATATCGCCGGTGTGGGCAAGTTTTGACAAGTCCACACAGCCTTATCTTGGTGCTCTGGAGAACTGCCGAATTCAGTTATCCCGCGTGCCGTTGAACCCAGTGCTATATCAACTACGACATGTTGTTGTCATTGCCTGCTGGAAATTAATGTCCTTGTCATTGTTGGATTTTCACGACAGATCCCGTACATATGTATCGATCGGCACGGAGTAACCTACCAGCCCAGAAAGGACGGCGCACTTGTTTAACGGCCTGGTGCTTTCCATTGGTGATTAGTTGGCTTCGGTATTGTCCGTGTTTCTAACCGTACTAGAGTATCTGTTGATAGACATTTGTTGTCCACTTGTCTCGATCCTTTTTACAACAGTAAAATTGGATGCTGTTTGTGCTCAACAAAAAGGTTGTTGATCCTTCTCTTATACATTGAAGTTTCTAGGGCTGTCATTTACAGAGCATGACAGATACATCTTAGAGCCGGTGGGTTTGAATTATCGTATTTTCGCATTATATAGCTTTCAATTTTTATGTTGTGCATTCTTATCACTACTTCTTCCCTCTACTTCTGGGAATGCTAATCAATACCTATTGAATGCATATCTATTATGTCTACTGAAGTTTTTAGTGGCCATGTTTTCGTTTGACTTAGCTTGTTTTGGTTTGTGAAGAATCGCCATTTCTACCCACTCAGATAACAGTGTCTAGGTCTCTTCGCCCATTGTTCACTTCTCTGAGTTGCGTTGAGTAAAGAACCGACATGACCGCACTCGGGGCATTACATTAGGCCCTCAGTTCCCTCCTTCAACAGCCAGCGAAGAGTTTCAATACAAATGGTGCCCGTTGCCATCTGATTATATGCCCGTATTGCTGTACCTCTGAGTGACGACTGTCGACCAGATCCTCTGACCACCCCATGCTATTGCATTCTCTCTAGACCAGTGGTTCTTAACCGGTGGGGAATTTATGGTTTCCGGAGGGGGGGGGGGGGATTAAGATTATTTCAAGATCGCGTTAATACAAGAACCAATTACTTGATATTGTTTTTCCCTCCATACTTTACGGTTGTGTACTTCTTGCCCTTCTGAAATTCGTTTTATAACATAAGTAGACCCACAAATCACGTTTTACGCAGACGTGTAGATTTGTTCTAGTATGTGTTATTAAATGCAACTTCAATTTTTACGTATACTCTGTAGGGGCGGGCGGGGAGATTTATAGGGATGCAATACGAAAGGGGGGGGGGGTGACATTCTTAACATATGATGAAGGGGTGCATGGGTCAGAAAAGGTTGAGAACCACTGCTCTGGACCATGATAGTCTATCTGTTATTCTGCATTATTCACATTCTCCCAGAGGACCTTCACCACATCTGCCTTATCCTGTATCAGCTCACCCAGCCTGTCTGGCTGTTCATTTCCAACCACACCAGAGTGTCCTCGAGAAAATATCCAGCAAATACTCACAACCCGCGACCTCTGAATCGATGCATACCATTCAGCACACAGCATGCCAGTCTTCACCTTTGCCAGCATACTTTGTGAATCAGTTACAATCACAACATGCTTATAGAGTTTGTTCTTCATCCACTTCTCTGAGTTATTACTCTTTATTTGCTAGTGAATTCTGGACCATTAGTGAACAAATAGAACAAGCCACCAAGGCCTTCAGAAATGCGGCTTTGCAGAAGGAAGCAGAGAATTCCACAAACATCCAAAATGAGTAGTCTTAATGTTGGAACGAGGCTCAGACACACACAAAAAGTTATCGCAAATATGAGAAAGAGGCAGTAGTAATTTTTGGCCACGCTGTGAGAAGAAAAACTTGAGCATGTTGTGACGGCTGGAAAGGTCAGTGAAGAGAGAGAGAGAGAGAGAGAGAGAGAGAGAGAGAGAGAGAGAGAGAGAGAGAGAGAGAGAGAGAGAGAGAGAGAGAGAGAGAGATGAGACATTGAGAGAAGATTCGTAACAGCCTGTTGGTTTTTTTTTTTTTTTCATGGCTCGGACATATGTCTATGCGTGAAATGATACATTCTGTTGAAGGTCGCGGGGTGTGGAGAAGCATGGTTGCCCATACCACACGGCAAGACACGTGATGGTTATAATTACTTTAAACTTCACAAAATTAAGTTCTTTTACACCAGAGGCCGGGAACCCCTTTTTGTCTGCCCATGGCCATCTGGATATTTATAACATCAACGCGAGACATGCACAATTATCAGCTTCAAAATGTTCCTGCTGTGTTTGGTCAAACATTTCAGTAGCTCACCCTTAATGTGATGGTCCGTACTGCTTCTCGTTGGAGAGGCATGTGATGTTAGCTGGTATTGCAGTTTCTGCTAGATTTATTGATGATTGCTTATAACGCTCCTAGATTGATTGCATTTTGAGTTCCTCCTCGCAGTTGTTTAGGCGGGATCGGAACAAATGATTTCGAAGGCGTTATATTGCCCGATGGCCGGACGTTCCCCACCTGTTTTATCCCAACAGCCTCCTGAGTTTAAAAAAAAAAGTTAGTTGCATCTTCTTTATATGACGTCGCAGTCAACCCAGCATTTTTGGGCTGTTTTTGATTTCTTGGCAAGTTTACGTACAGTAGCTTGTCATTGCTTTCTGAACGGCTAGCACTGATACCATAGTATGAAAGCCAACGCAAGGCGGTCTTCTGCCAAATCGCCCGCAGCTGTGTTTCGAACGCGGTATTGCGGGATTACGAACTGCGTCCGTAATCTCTTCACCACACAGATTGTTTATGAAACTCCTTAATATATTTAATTTCGAGTCCTGCCTGCCCTTGCCTTGGTAGAGCCGTAAGAAATGATTTCGAAGGTCTCACATGGCCCGCGGGCCGGACGTTCTCCGCCTGTTTTATCCCAACAGCCTCCTGGGTTTAACAAACAAAATTAGTTGCATCTTCTTTATATAACGCTGCAGTCACCCCAGCATTTTTTGATTGTTTTTGATTTCTTGACAAGTTTACGTTCAGTAATTTGCCATTGTTTTCTGAACAACCGGAACTCATACGGTTGTATGAAAACCAACACAATGCGGTCTGCTACCAAATCGCCCGAAGCTGTGTAAAAGGTTTTACAAAAAGTCGCTATTAATTTTTTTTAAACTGCTGCCGAAATATGCTTTCGTTACTAGCGAGAACGATAATTGAACTGCTAGACTACCAGTTGGGAGACGCTACCACGCTACATGAAAACAAGACACACTTGCATGTATATCACGCAGTCAAGCCCCGCTGTGACACATGTATGATTTCCCTGCCTGCGTCAAGTGGGCAATGTATTGCAGTGTGAATAACGGTTTTCTCACATGAGAATTGAGTCTATTATGTTGCAGTCTCGGCTCTACTTCTCTCGGCCTGGTGACTCCGTCTGCTCCTCCCTCCCCCCGTCCTGTATGTCAGGTAAGAATGGCTGAACTGTGTCGCTAGGGTCTTCAACGGGCCGTTATCGATTGTTTCACCTCCACATCAGAACCGTTATGTTGTGATTGAACTCTCCAGTTAGGGCTTGAACGTTCTGGAACTGGGTCGTTGTTTGGGGCGGGAGGGGGGGGGGGGTTGACTTAATGGTTGGCGTCGGTTGAGGAGACACGTTATTCCCAGGTGGGAGCGATTGGTTCGGTATGTTTGATAGATTGTAGATTGGCTTCTCTCGTGGAGCAGGCCTGCGTGTATTGGTGTCAGGAGTGTAGTTGACGGTATTATTGGTTGCTGGTTCCAGGTCATGGGATAGGGGATCAAGTGGTAGAGACGTCGTGTCCCTGATATGTGCGCCCGTGCGTGTGTGTATGGGTGCGTGTGTGTATGGGTGCGTGCGTGCGTGACTGGTTATGTATGTATGTATGTGTGTATGTATGTGTGTGTGTTGCATGCATTTAGTATTATATCAGGTCACTGAGTCACGGAATAATAAATCAAACAGTTGAGGCATAACATGAGAGAGAGAGAGAGAGAGAGAGAGAGAGAGAGAGAGAGAGAGAGAGAGAGAGAGAGAGAGAGAGAGAGGGGGGGCAGTGTAGGGGCACATGTACATATACAAATACATTGTTCATGGGGCGAACATATATTCATGGTAGGGTAGGATGGTACTATTGAAGAATGTAAATGTAGAAGGCCGACTCCCTGGTCTAGAGGTTACACGACCTTCTCCGTAATCTCGTATACTCTCGTGGGTAACGTGACATTGCGCGAGAATCTAAAGTGGTTCTCTCCGCGTCGGTAACTTAGGGGTATGTGAGCCGGTCGCTCAGAAATCACTTGCAAACTACTGAGCGTAATCTTGCCAAGAAATCAACAATCAGCTGAAAGATGCTGATGTTAACAGCGATGTACTGTAAAGGATATGCGGGGAAAAAATGTAGAAGAAGAAAGGGAGGAGGAAGAGGACTAAACAGAAGAAATTGAAATACAACGGTATACTTAACGCACCGAGTTGTACACATGGCAACAAAGCTCCTTCGTAACTCAATGTACAGTAGTGCTTTAATCATTCCCTTCTGTATGGGATACGAACAGAATGCCTAGAGAGGAAAAGCAGATCATTATGGTTGTTTGGCCAGGGCTGGGTGCAGTTGACACAAACAGTTGGGGGCCACAAGAACTAATCGATATTCGATCGGGCGCGATCGACAGGTAAATCTAGCTGGCCTGTTCTGGGACTGTTGGGCCTGGCTGTTATGTTGGGGTGGGGATGACAGGCAGCCAGTGTCGCTGGAATCTCTCCCTCCCTCCTTCTCTCCTGCTCGCAGCATTTGACCTGGTTCAATGGCGATTGGCTTAATCGGCCGATGTACAGCGTATGCGTGTTTATACGCGGCAGGGAATGACAAGTATGTGTATGTGTGAGCGCACGGCACTTGTCGCCAAGTCGTGGCTTGCTGTGGCAACCTGGCGGACACGATCAAACCTGTTGTTAACATTCGATCTCCGAACCAACCCATATATCATTTCATACCCGCCTGCCTGATGCCTCGGCCGAGTTCTGCAGACACTCTCGCTGGTCACTTCCGAGCTGGCACCATTTCCTGGCGCGTTATTTTCTGACAGATATATTAGATAATTTAGCAACTACACATGGTTATGTTTTAGCATTAAAGAATTAAATATACACACAGCAAAGGCTCCGGGTGTTTCCTTGCGTGGATTACATCATTGCGAGTTCTCCGACTCTCTGGCACCATGATTAAAATGGAGCGGTTAGGCTTCACCACCTATAGGGTGAGTTGTTTGTTGTTGGGTATTACTATTTAGTTTCTGACAGTGGTTCACAACCTACAGGGTGAGTTGTTTGTTGTTGGGTAGTTAGTTTCTGACACTCAGTCACCGCCTATAGGGTGAGTTGTTTGTTGTTGGGTAGTTAGTTTCTGACAATGGTTCACCGCCTATAGGGTGAGTTGTTTGTTGTTGGGTAGTTAGTTTCTGACAATGGTTCACCACCTATAGGGTGAGTTGTTTGTTGTTGGGTAGTTAGTTTCTGACAATGGTTCACCACCTATAGGGTGAGTTGTTTGTTGTTGGGTAGTTAGTTTCTGACAATGGTTCACCACCTATAGGGTGAGTTGTTTGTTGTTGGGTAGTTAGTTTCTGACAATGGTTCACCACCTATAGGGTGAGTTGTTTGTTGTTGGGTAGTTAGTTTCTGACAATGGTTCACCACCTATAGGGTGAGTTGTTTGTTGTTGGGTAGTTAGTTTCTGACAATGGTTCACCACCTGTAGGGTGAGTTGTTTGTTGTTGGGTAGTTAGTTTCTGACAATGGTTCACCACCTGTAGGGTGAGTTGTTTGTTGTTGGGTAGTTAGTTTCTGACAATGGTTCACCACCTATAGGGTGAGTTGTTTGTTGTTGGGTAGTTAGTTTCTGACAATGGTTCACCACCTATAGGGTTAGTTGTTTGTTGTTGGGTAGTTAGTTTCTGACAATGGTTCACCGCCTATAGGGTGAGTTGTTTGTTGTTGGGTAGTTAGTTTCTGACAATGGTTCACCACCTATAGGGTGAGTTGTTTGTTGTTGGGTAGTTAGTTTCTGACAATGGTTCACCACCTATAGGGTGAGTTGTTTGTTGTTGGGTAGTTAGTTTCTGACAATGGTTCACCACCTATAGGGTGAGTTGTTTGTTGTTGGGTAGTTAGTTTTTGACACTCAGTCACCACCTTTAGGGTGAGTTGTAAGTTGTTGGGTAGTTTCTGACACTCATTCACCTGTTTCATGCTAGTTTTATAGAGGGGTAAATGGTTGTGCTTCATGCTACATGTTTTTTTGCAGGTTAGGTAAGCTAGACAGCTATCTTTTTATTGTATAGATGATTGGCGTTTTCGTATCTTTGAGACGATTCTCCTGATGGGATGTATACAGGCAGGCACTCACGAACCACTTTCTGTCTGTCTGTCTGTCTGTCTGCAAAGAATACCATGGACAGCCAGAAAGACCAATGAACAAGTCCTTCAAGAAACAAATGAAGATCGTAAACTGATTAGAGACATTAGACGTAGACAGTCATAATTTTTTGGGCATGTTATAAGAAGAAATGATTTTGAGAACTTGGTGACAACTGGTAAGATCGAGGGGAACAGACCAAGGGGAAGACCTAGAAGTAAGTACCTGGATGGCTTGGCCTTGTGGCATGGTCGAGACTGAAACATGGAGCTGATCCATGACTCTGGTGATCGAGTGAGATGGCAGAACATGACCGCCCACGCTTACCGGCAAGGCACATGATGGATGGATGGATGGTCTGTCCGTCCGTCCGTCCGCCCGCATGTCTGTCTGTCTGCCCGTCCGCCCGTCTGTCTGTCTGTCTGTCTGTCTGTCTGTCTGTCTGTCTGTCTGTCTGTCTGTGCTTGTATGTTGATGGGTGGAGTCGTGCGTGAACATATACCTGCCAGTCTGTGGGATGGCGCTGGTAGTTATAAGAACAGAATAGAAGCAGACCCCGGACCACACACTAGACCGCAGCCACTGGAATGCTATAGATAGGATAACCCACGTGTCTAAAGACCTGGTCAGGCAGAGGCAGGATTCGATGTTACATTTTTCAGCAGGATCGTTTTGTGACTGCGCGAACCTAGACACGATAGCTGCAGTGACGCGCTGGTTAATGGTCGCCGGCTTACAAGAATATGCTCTACACTTAACAAGACTAAGATGCTAGAATGGATGATGATGATGATGATGATGATGGTAAGGGGGCAGAGAGGGAACTGATTCAGACACTTGTTGACGATGTAAACAACTAAACCTCTTTCAGAGAGCGAGAGAGAGATGGGGAGAGAGAGAGAGAGAGAGAGAGAGAGAGAGAGAGAGAGAGAGAGAGAGAGAGAGCGAGAGAGAGCGAGCGAGAGAGAATATGCATGTATGTGTTAGTAAATTATGTTAGTGAGTTTATGATTGTGAGTATATGTATATACGAGGGAGATTGTATTTGTGTGTTATTGAGTGAGTGGTTTGTAAATTATTTAAGTATGTATGCAGGTGTGTATGGATGTGCGTGTGGGTGTGTATGTGTATCTGCCTGTCTCACAACGTGGTAATATGCATTATGTTCACAACATCCATTTGACAATGGTTCTCTCCCCCCCCCCCCCCTTTATGTGAATGTAGCATGCACAATAGATAATTGATGTGCGAAAGTGATTCGAAGGGCCGAATGTAAGACTGTCCTGCGCGCCCAATTTGTGACCCTTTGAAAATAAAGTTCGTTCTGTAGCATTGTAACAACCAATAGATGCTGATTTCAGACTGGAGTATTGCACTGCAAATCTTTGTTTAAACATCACATCTGTCTGTGGTCATATGTACATTCATGGAACTCTCCCCAAATACCACACGTGGAACCCAGTGTCATGTAGACGCCTGGTCTGGCAGTAGCGCATACACCACAATCAATCAATCAACCATGTGCCACGCCGGAAAGCGTGGGCTGTCATGACTCGCCATTTCATTCCATCACCAGAGTCGTGGATCAGCTCAGTGTTCCTGTCTCGTCCATGCCATGTGGCCAAGCCATCCAGGTATTTTCCCCTCGGTCTTCCTCTTGGTCTGTTCCCCTCGATCTTGCCAGTTGTCACTAAGTTCTCCAATCCATTTCTTCTCATAACATGTCCAAAAAATTTTGACTGTCAACGTCTAATTTCTCTAATAAGTTTACGAATTTCATTTGTCTCCTGTAGTACTTGGTCATTGGTTTTTCTATCTGTCCATGGTATTCTATGCATTTTCCTCAGAACCACATTTCTGCAGCCATCAGATGTTTTTCAGCTTGACCGCACATTGTCCAAGTTCCACATCCATACAAAAGAACAGGCTCTATGTAGCACCTCAACACTCTTTTTCTCGTTTCAATTAACATCTTTTTATTGGTCAGAATGTTTTTCATCTTGCTAAAGGCTACTTTCGCCATGGTGATTCTTGTTCCAATCTCTTCAAGGCATCTCCCATCATATGTTATGACTGTTCCGAGATAATTGTGTCGATTCACTTGTTGAAGAATATTCCCATTTACTTGTATATTACATTGTGGTATTTCATTCTTCCTAGTGACGACCATAGGTTGTGTCTTTTTACAATTTTATTCTAACCCCAGCTGCTCACTGTGTACAACAACCATATCTACTAATTGTTGCAGATCCTGCGCATTGTCTGCAATCAATACTGTTTCGTCCTCCAATGCTGATTCCATTTATATCTTCTACATTTCTGAAAATATTTTCACTATCAATCAATCAATCAATCATGTGCCATGCCGGAAAGCGTGGGCGGTCATGATTCGCCATTTCACTCGATCACCAGAGTCGTGGATCAGCTCAGTGTTCCTGTCTCGTCCATGCCATGTGGCCAAGCCATAAAGGTATTTTCCTCTCGGTCTTCCTCTTGGTCTGTTCCCCTCGATCTTGCCAGCTGTCACCAAGTTCTCCAGTCACTATACAGGGATAAAAAGATCTGGAGACATTACACATCCCTGCCTAACACCTCTCTTAATAGGCTGATATTGTCCCACTTCATTATCAATCCTTAAGGCAGCTTGTTGTTTCCAATATATGTTTTTTATAAGTCTAATGTCTTTCCCATCAATTTGTAGATCTGCAAGCATATCCACCATGTTTACATGTCTAACTCTACCAAAAACTTTTGTGTAGTCAATAAAGCAAAGATATATATCCTTGTTTACTTCTGTAGCATGTTCAATAACTGTTCGCAGCATATACACAGCATTTACTGTACCTCTTCCTTCTACAAACCCACATTGTTCTTCCCCTATTTCAGGTTGTAATTTCTTCCTCACATATTGCATGATAATTCGTAGCAAAATCTTTGTGATGTGACTTATTATACTAATTGTTCCATGTTGATCGCATTCCAAGGCTCCTGATTTCTTTGGGATTGCAATAAATACAGAGTTACATAATGTGTTCAGCAGTCTGGTGACTTGATCTAGTCCATATTCTTCTAAAGCTTTAATCATTTCTGTAGTGATGTTATCTGTACCAGGGGCTTTGCCAGCTTTCATATGCTTAAGAATATTTCGAACCTCCATCTTCAAATTTGGTGGTCCTTCATTATTAAATCTAATATCATATAGTTCCTCTCTGTTATCCTCATAAAGGTTTTTCACACAATCTGTTCATACATGTATAATCTGATTTTTTTTTTTCTATTATGATTTTGCCATCTTTAGGTTTTAGACAGCCTGTTGATGTACTTGTTCTTTTATTAGTAAGTTCCTGAATTCTTTTGTGCACTAATTTGGTATTTTGACTGTTGTGTGGTTTTTCAATTTCTAAGCACTTTTCCTCAAGCCATGCTTCTTTTGCCTCCTTACATAATATTCTGACTTATCTGTGGATTTCTTCATATTTGGCAGAATTATTTTTGTTGAGTCTTCTTGTTTCCATTAGGTGTAAAATTTCTTCAGTCATCCATTTCTTACGACCCTCGTTAATTTTGGAGTAGTTGATTCTGCAGCCAAACTGATTGAATTCTTCAACATTTCCCATTGATCATCCACGTCTTGGAATAGGATCTCTAGATCAGACAATATATCAAATCTGTTCTGTACTTCTATGTTGAATTTATTTTTTTTTTTTTTTTTTGGTATTTCCTTGTCATTACTCAATGCACACAAATCATATTTAGTGTTTCCTGTTATATACTTGACTTTCTTCAACTTTATCCTCAATGTTCCTGTAAGTAATCTGTGATCACTATAACAATCAGCAATGGGAACTATTTTTGCTATTGTTAACGCGTTTCTAAATCTTCTGCTAATCAGAATATAGTCAATCTGGTTTCTAACCCTGTTATCAGGACTCCTCCATGTCCATAATCTTCTAGGGTGTTGCTTACACCAGGTGTTTCCTACAATCATTTCCTGTTCTTTTTGCCCACTCTACGAGTCTGTATCCTCTTTCATTTCTCTATCCTAAACAATAGTTTCCTACTGTGTATCTATCACCTTGATTTCCTACTTTTACATTGAAGTCCATTAATATGATGTTTATTTCTGAATTTTTACATTTCTTTAAGGCAGACTCTGTGTCATTATAAAATTCCTCTACACTATCTCCACTGGATTCTCCTGTTGGAGCATAATAACATTTATGTTATAAGGTCTGCCACTTAATTTAACTAGTAGAACTCTGTCCGACACGGCCCAATATCCTTGAACAGATTTTGATATTTTCCGGTCTAAAATAATTGACGCTCCCTTTGTCGATCTTCACCCCCAGAATAAATAATCTTAAAATCTTCTTCTATCTTGATGCCTGCTCCTATCCATTTCGTTTCGCACATCCCCAAAATAATTTTTTTCTCTTTTCAGTTCTTGTTTTATGTTCTCTAATTTGTTGTGGCCGTTGAACGTCCTAACATTCCATGTTGCTATGTTGTTAATTTTAATGTCTCTGTCCTTGTCTTGCGATGATCAGTCTTTAGGTGAATCATAATGTACTAGGCACTTTTAAAGAGGTAGTTTGCCGTTGCTTTCCTTTATGGCAGTGACCATACTGGCCAGATGACCGCAACCATTGTCTCTGGAAAGAGATCCTCTGCCTGCCGTCGCGAAACTTGACACCATAACCAACAAATCTGTCGGCTGCCCTCAAAGTGTCATCCACCACCTGCCTTCCGTGGCTTCTTTTGAACACTTCCAATAGACGAATACGAAATGACATCACATAATCCACAGGAAAACACTAAACAGCGTAAAAACTAAATAGCGTATTACTCCAAACAGCGTATTACTCTAAACAGCGTCTCCGAAGAATAAACGCATCACGTCGTCGCCATTTGTACACCACACAATCACTTAGATGCTAATTGAACTGCTGATTGTTGGCTGTTGATAACCGTGCTGCTCAGTTGTGAAATATATCAGGATGTTCTGTGCTGAATTGTCATCTGGTTACGTCGTAAGATGCCTCTCCTTAGATGTAAAATTCCAGAACTTGTCTTGTGTACCACACTGGCTTAGACGCTTGGAGAGGGGGAGAAGGGCTCTCCAACACAGCCCTTGTGAAGACGTTACTTGGGTTCTGAGTTGGGAGGATGGGCTGTAGACCAACCTAACTCCAATAGATGTACACCCTGGTGAAGGCTCAACGACCCCCAACACCGATGTATCTGATTTCAGGGTTCAGACTCAGTTCTCCAGGGCAGTCTCCGTGGCCAAGTGATTATTCCGCCTACCTCGCGCTCCCAAGGTGGTGGGTTCCATTCCTGCCTACGTCTTTCGGTTCAGGGGGGAAATTTTATCAGAGACTCCTAGGGGTCAACGCTGGAGCTATGGAATTGGTGCTTTGTGCAACGCTTTCGGCAAGACGCCTTGTGGAAAGAGACCACGCCAAATGGGATAAAACCCGGTGGAAGGAAGTCTCCCTCTTGCCTTTTAAACCTATTTATTTATAACTCAATCGTCTAGAGCAGTAGTTCCCAAGCTTTTCAAGCAGAGGACCATATCTACTATTTTCGATAGTTAAGCGAGCCACAACGTTATAAAATTTTAAAAGTCGTGCAGTAGCCTTCTTAACTTTCTTAACTTAGATTTTAAATCAGTTTCGAAAATCGCTATTATTGTAATTAATTTGCAATTGTAACTGTTCTTCATAGCCAGTTACTTAAGTTCAGATGCCAGGTTATCAATCTGGGCACAAATCTATCGTGCCCAAAGTCATCGCGCAGCACTGTCGGTGAGTCTGAAACGTTGCTTGTTTTTTGTTTTTGTTTTTTTTATAACGATCATTGCGGAAAATGACTGCTAGAGTCCTCGCGTGCCACTTTCTGACAGCTGGCGGGCCACAAGTGGCCCGGGAACTTCTGGTCTAGAGGATCCGCTAACAAACCGGGGAAATATGCAGCATTGGACTGTTGGTTGCAGCACCATCATTGCTGTCAGTGTGCGGCCTAGAGAGCAAGTGGGCTTCTTGCTCCCTGAAGATCACTTCTTGCAATGTTACCTTTACATAACTTTTTACATCTAAGGAGAGGCATATTACAACGTAACCAGATGACGATTCAGCACAGAACATGCTGTCAGTGTGCGGCCTAGAGAGCAGGTGGGCCTCTTGCTCCCTGAAGATCACTTCTTGCACATGTTGCCCCTAGGATCCTGCATTGGGTTCTGTGGTGATTGGGTTGTTGTTGTTAATATAGAATAAAGTATCGATACTTTTACCAGGACCCGTCTACACGCTACAGGCCACGTTGGCTATATGTTGATAGCCCCATACTCACCAACAATAAACACTGGGTGTGTTTTTCATCAGCCAATTTCTATTGTGTTTGCAGCTTTATCTTTCCTGCATTCTGAGACATTGTTCATCGCTGTTATCAAGAATCGTGTCGGCATTGAAAGGCGGCTACATTGAGTCTCCAACACTCTCTGGTGCACCCATACATGCTACCTTCAGTCCATCTCTTGATGTTGTACGCCCTAGGGAATCTTGGTCTCCCCCCTCCTTTCTGTTGGAACATCTTCTCTGTATATATGTTGTACAGCCATGGGGACAATGTACACACACTTGTCTCACGCCTGTCTGTATATCTATAAGAATTGTTGTGTCCCGATATTGTTTTTGTTGTTTGTTCCATTGTAAGTTTGTTATTGATCGTCGGCCCATGTAAGTTTGTTAATGATCGTCGACCCATACCACCGATACCTGGTTCATTAAGGTACTTCATTATTTGTCATAGATAACTATCGAATATCTTTGTGTGATCTTTGAAGTAAAGATCCATACTTTTTTTTTAAGCATCTATAGATTTTTCCAACAGTGTTTTCTAACAAAAAGTGTTTCTCCGTGTTTCAATTATTTAATAAACCAAACTGTTCTGAAACATCGTCTGTTTTACTTTGTATTCTCTAATGCATGCTTTTAAGTAATATGTTCATGTAATATTAGATCGCGACCAGTCTGAGGAGAAATAATACCAATTCGTCTCCTGCTCTATCGCTCTCCAACCTCCACGTGAATGTCTCTAATGAAAGCAGTAAAAGTGTAAATAAGAATAATTCATTACTCAGTTCACGACATTAAAATAACCAGCCGATATTCTTTATTTAAAAACAATACACACTGACATTCTTTATTTAGAAACAATACACACTGCCTCTGGGGAGTAAACCGGCTGCTTTATTCGCATTGACGTCTGAATAAGAAGACCCCCAGACCGCCACGTGGTCAGCAAGCACACTACCACTCTGCCACCACGACTGCAGAATCTATCGCATACTTACTGTAGCGTACTTTCTAACTGGCCATGGGTTGTAATGCGACTGTCAGTCAGTCAGTCCTTTGGAAGGCGGGTTTCGTTTACGGGCTAGTTTGTCGGCTGGTGGCCACATCTCTCCTGTTGTCGACTGCCTTGTTATATGAGTCTTTTTTTCCCCCATTTAATTACAATAAAAGCCATTGACCTTGTTCAACTTCACTTAGGCTTAGAACAGGCATGGTTCCTGAAAGAATAGGCAGGAGTCGACTAGGACGATGGTGGACACAGGGCATGACGACACCTTGAACATGACAATGCCCAAAGCAAGACAAGTTTCCCATAGATGGCGATGAGAGATAAGTTCTGTAAAGGATTGGTACAAGATGGAGATGCAGATATAGTGAAGGGGTTGGCCTTAGGGGCCCCTGCTTGACTTCTATACGGGGATGAGCAATATTACCCGACTGGTTTGCTCTGTACAGGCTACGCCCGAAAGTCTCCTCTTACATATCACGTTGGCAAATCCCACACCGTGCACGAACTCGCTATCGTCGGCGATGATCCCTAGTGTGTAAATTTCAGAATTGACTGGCACCTTACCGTCTTGATAGACGAGTTATTAACTCTCCATCGCACAAGGCCTGGGCTGAATTGTAGAGACCAAACAATAGGTATTTACAAGTTGTACCCAGGACGCTACGGTGTCGACAAGCATATTGCTGCTGGCAGTAGAAACAACGGGTATTTACAAGTTGTACCCAGGAAGCCACGGTGTCGACAAGCATATTGCTGCTGGCAGTAGAAACAACGGGTATTTACAAGTTGTACCCAGGAAGCCACGGTGTCGACAAGCGTATTGCACCGGCAGTGGAAATAACGGGTATTTATAAGTTGTACCCAGGAAGCCACGGTGTCGACAAGCATATTGCTGCTGGCAGTAGAAACAACGGGTATTTACAAGTTGTACCCAGGAAGCCATGGTGTCGACAAGCATATTGCTGCTGGCAGTAGAAACAGCGGGTATTTACAAGTTGTACCCAGAACGCCACCCCCAGTACAAGTTATCCCATCATGAGCATCGGTAACGTCCGCTCCCAGCACTGACCTCCGACCTTCCAGATTTCATTGATGATGTTCCAGATTCTTTCTCTCATAAATGGAAACATCAACGCATTACAACTTTCCGTCTACCTAACGCAACCCACGCTATCCATCTAACGCTACCCACACAGCCTACCTAACGCTACCCACGCCATTTACCTAACGCTACCAACCAGTTCGTATTGTTTTAGAGTTAGTTGCATATCCTTTTACAGGACGTTGTAGTCAATACCAGCATTGTCTGTTGTTGCGATCTCTTGGCAAGTTTACGTCCAGTAGTTTGCCATTGATTTCTGAACGACCGACAACCCATACCATTTCGTTAAAAACCAATGCAACGCGGTCTGCTGCCAAATCGCGCGCAGATGTTTGGAACGCGGGTATGCGTAATCACGAACCGCGTTCGTAACGCCTTCGCCACGGAGCAAGCATTGTTTTAGAACAAGGTTAATTTCCCGTCCATCTCTCGCTCTCTCTCTCTCTCTCTCTCTCTCTCTCTCTCTCTCTCTCTCTCTCTCTCTCTCTCTCTCCCGCTCGTACTTTTGAGTGTAATGTTTTGAGTGCTGCCTCTGTTATGCTACTACCCTTCCCCCTTTCTGTACTCTCCTATAGAACAACGCCCTCCCCTTTCAACCCAGTACTGTTTAGACGCCGTCAGACAGAAAGCGGCAGCTTGAGAGTAATTCCTATGATTCTCTAAGTGCTGCTTACCAGAAGCCGTTGATTGCCCGCTCTCCTTGTTTTGTTCATCCTTCCCCGAGACAGTTGTCACCTGCATTGTAATGGGGGTCTGAAAGTGTGTGGAAGGGGGAGATCCCTGCCGATGCATGCTGATGTCTAGATACCGACTGACCAACTTCTCTGTGATCTGTCAGCGATTCATTTAACGCGTGCGTGGTCCACAGAGTTTTGATGAAAGTACGCTTCCTGTCGTTTGATAAAATATTGTTGGATAGCATTTAGACCACTGGTTCTCAACCGGTGGGGAATTCCCCCCCCCCCAGGGGGGAATTTTAGGGTTTCCATGGGGGGGGGGGATGAAGACCATTTCAAGATCGCGTTAATACAAGAACCGATTACTTGATATTGTTTTCCCCTTCATACTTTACAGTTATGTACGTCTCATCCTTCTAAAATTCATTACATAAAGTAAGTAGACCCACAAATCATGTTTTATGTGGATGTCTAGACTTGTTTTTGTATATGCTATTAAATTTACCTTCCATTTTTACGTATCTGTGTAGGAGTGGGAGGATTTTTAGATAGGAAATATGAAAGGGGGGGGGGGGATGACGTTCTGAAAATACTTTAAACAATGGCGTGAAGGTGTGTGTCTTGTATAGCAGTATGCAAGTGTGAAGGTGGCTTCAAGGGATGGGTAGACAGGAGTCTTTGAGAGTGTACCTGTGTGATATGTAGATTTAGAAATGGGAGATAGATATCCCAATTAGTTGAGGCCGACTACTAATAGAAAACCAGAAATGGCTTGTAAGACTCCCTAGTGCTGAAACAGGTTATATGGTAAGTTTCTACTAGGTCTAAAGGAAGGTTTTCAAGTAGAAGGTCTGGGAAGTCACCACATTCAGCGAGGATAAAGCTCACTCTGGATAAACTTAAAACGTGTAGTCTTCCTGCCACAATCTGCTCTCCAGATATTGTGTTAAATAATGATGAATTATCACATTTAACTCACAAAGTTAGACAAAAGTTCACAAGAAAATTAAACAACTGTTTGTTATGAATTATAATTTTATAATGGGAAAAAATGATGGGGGAGGGTGATACTCAATAAACATCCCAATTAAACACAACAAAATTCACAAAAAAGAAACGAGTAGTTATACTAGTCATCACAGTTGATTAATTATAATGTTCTGAACCATCACAGGACATTGACTAGAATGTTCTAATTCACCACAAGTGATTAATTATATAGTCTATGATTCACTACAAGTGATTAACTACAATGTCTCTGAGTCAGCACAGGTGATCAACTACGTCTCTGGGTATTTGTCACCAACTGGCTGGGGTTAGATCCCAGATGGGCAACCACTCAGCCAAATTCGTTTTCTCCTACTGGGGTTTAGTTCTGGGTGCAGTTTGAGATCCCTTACCTCTGTCAGATGGGACTAATTACCACCCCAGATCCCAGAGAGAAAACATGGAACTAGTGTCTTTTATGCTGAATTAAGACCCTGATACTCAAGAAAACAGCCAAGAAGTGGCTCGTTGAAGATAGAATATATCTATATAGATTTGGCTGTACTTGGTATCACCAGAAGTGAGAAAGGAGGAGTTAAGTTATGCAACGTAATCTGGTTACTTATGACTGCATATGCAGGGTACTTCCCTGACATAAATTCCCCTTCTGGACAATGTGTGTTTGAACCCCCACTAAATATATATTAATGTGTGCACTAGATTATATAAGCTACACAAACATTTATAAACATTTAGAATTATACGGACAAATTGAGTTTTAAAATACAACAACTGTGTTTATTATTTCTAGTCTTGATGATCATATGATGATGATGATGATTATAATATGGTATACGTAACTTAAGAGGTCACATAGGTCATGCTTCCCCCAGTGAGACGCTGTTCACTGTCAGATTGAAGGAGTCCAAATTGGTCCCTTCACAAGGCTAAGTCACTTCCTGATATGGGTTGTTGACTGTCCATTGCTCCTAAGAGATCTGGAATGAAACGAAAGGAGATGGGTAGTATCTACGTCTACACATCTCAAACACATATGTCTATACATTCATATAAACATACATTCAAGTCATAATATATGATGGTATGATGATATATGATGGCATGTTATATAAACATATATCAGTTCTAAATAAATAAATATATATGTATATATTCATAAAACCATTTAGAACATCTATAGCTCAAAACATACATCATCACATACATTTATGTAATGGAGTGTTTCCCATATAAGTTCACCTCACTTACTCTCTCCCTTTCTGATTCATTCATACTGTCTTGTCGGAAGGGCTGGTCGCACAGTCCTGTCGAACATTAAATGCCTTCCCTGAATCTGTCTGGGATATTGAATGTCCTAAGTCATGTCTGTCCTCATGCAGACATAATGCAGACAAGGTGAACTGGTGCCATTCCTCAAACCAAGTGGTTTCACCACAATCTTGGTAGGCACTCAAAGTGTTGGTCCAAATAATCAATGTTAATTGGACGCTATCAAGAGACTGGTAGCTCTCAGGAATTTCTCCTAAGTAGTCAGTCTCCCCAATGTTTAACATCATACAGGGTGAATCTAAATGTATCTCCTGTATATGCATAAGCCACACGCTCATGTAGCTTGGATAATGGATTTCTCCAAATTATCACATACAACAAATCAGACAACCAAGTGGTGAATGAAAGAAGAAGATAAAGTTCACAGTGTAATAGTAAATCTAGAAACAAACACTGAGTAACATAGAAAATCCACCAGTGTAAAGTTTGGGAGAATATGTAGAAACAGGAAACTACACAAGCCTTCAGACTAGCAGACAAACTAATCAGAGTAATGGTATTACCTGGGTTATAGCTAGGAAATTCCATCATAATACTTCATACAGAAGTCCAACGGAACGAAATGTTAATATTTCTCCAGTAGGTATCCAAGGAATGCTATTGTGAATGCGTCTGAGGATTGTTGTCACTGCTCATAGTTTTATTCTCTCCGGTCCTGGCTAGTTTCCACGGTCCTGGCTAGTTTCCACGCGGGCTAATTAGTATTCCCCTATTCATTAACTCCACCTATTTTCCCCATGGACTGTAGTTATTTCGGCCAATCAAATTGACCGATGCCCCGCCACATTCCTGAAACAATGAAACATGCTTTGGCGGCGATGCAGTTGCGTCATTACATTCCAATCTGCGTTAACACCAGCCTTCCTGGGTTGCTGGCAAAAATGTGTCAGCCATGTGTTCCTACTTTGCCGCCGTATTGCGGGTAGGTGTTAAGCCTGCATTATATTGCCGTCTTTGGATCACACGGGTTTTCCCCTGAGTAGCACCGCCATGTATTATTTCAGACGGGTCTGGCTGACCCTCTTATCTCCCATTCTGCCGTGGCTGGTTTACACATTAGGTCATGTTAACCGTAAGGTGTTAGGTGTCAGGCCCTATTCCAACCGCAGGATTGTAAACTAACACGCCAATCTCCACTGACTGGCTCCGCGATGTCTGGTTGATCAGAACATCAAAGGGAAAATCTCTTAGATGTAGAGACCAGACGTTGCTTTGATCTACCAATGTAGTAAAAATGATAGTGCGGGCTCTAAGTGACTCTGTATTTTTCTCTTACGTTTTTATCCTCTTTCTGGTGGAAGTTTATTCTTTTAGAGAATGATAGAAACATTCTGGTGCTGTCATGGAGTTTCGTCACAGTATTCCCTCTAACTGGGAGTGTGTATAGAATCTTCAGAAATCCTTGATGTCTGTTCTGATCTATCGTGATCCATGGAAATCAGGTTAATAGTGTTGTTAGCCGTTGGCTATTATTGAAGGTATCATTATGGTACTTAAGTCCATACGGCTGTGATGGCTCTGAGTTCGGAGGGGTCAATGCTATTTAGTGGTATTCTATGCTTTCTATAGTAGAAAGGCAAATTACCCCATCCTTCACTGCGGACTTTGACCCTCCTGATGATGAAATTCTCTTTCAGGAACATTCCTCTTGTAAGCCATTAGGCCACCATCCCCTGTTGAAAACATATCCATACTCACAGAAAATGGGGGGAGGAGGGTGAGAAAGGGAAGGGATTATTACACAGGTGCAGGCTAGCCAGATCTTGTCATGTTGGTGCCCTCACTCCAAATATTGGATATAACTAAGACTCCCACATAAACCTCTAATGTAGGCATCCAACTTTCATATCGGCAAGACATGTCTCATTCATTCCTGCGTTGTGCAGGTTATCATTCCCGTGTTCTCAAGGCCTAGTTTACTGGGTGACTATCATCAGGAATGACACCATCACACAGTCCTGGCAATATTTCTTTCCTTCAGGGAAAATGGCTCCATAACATCACATCATATTTATTTCACATGTTTATACATTTATAGAGAAAACTCATTCTTATCTTAATTACTCTGTACATTTATACATCTTATATATAAAAAAGACTTGTGCGTATGTATCTCTGTATGTATTTATGTATCTCTGTCCGTATGTCCTTTATGCGCTCGCGAACGGCCCATCCGATTGAGATGAAATTTTCTACACGCCTTCCTTTCATTCCAGAGATGCCAACTGTCGTAGTTTTTTTTTCTTCTTCCTCCTCCTCCCTCCTCCCTCCTCCCCCTCCCAAAATACGTACGTCCAGGAAATGGTCTTCTACATAGACACTTCTCTCTGAGGTCCGCGATAACATATTAACCTGGTGGGATGGCAATCAATCATCCTACTACCTCCTCCCTCCTCCTCCCTTCTCCCTCTTCCTCCTCCCTCTTCCTCCCTCCGCCTCCTCCCTCCTCCCACTCTCTACTCCTCCTTCCTCCTCCCTCCTCCTTCTCCCTCTTCCTTCTCCCTCTTCCTCCTCCCTCTTCCTGCTCCCTCCGCCTCCTCCCTCCGCCTACTCTCTCCTCCTCCTCCCTCCTCCTCCCTCTCCCTCCTCCTACTCCCTTCTCCTCCTCCTCCTCCTCCTCTCTCCTCCTCCCTCCTTCTCCCTCTTCCTCCTTCCTCCTCCTCCCCCTCCTCCTCCACCCTACTCCTCCCTCCTCTTCCTAATCCCTCCTCCTCCCTCCTATTCCTCCTGTCTCCTCCTCCCTCCTTCTCCCTCCTCCTTCTACCTCTTCCTCCCTCCTCCTTCTCCCTCCACCTCCTCTCTCCTCCTCCTCCCTCCTCCTCCCTCTCCCTCCTCCCTTCTCATCCTCCCCCACCTACGTTCTCCTCCTCCCTCCTCCCTCCTCCTCCTTCTCCCTCCTCCTCCCCCTCCCTCCTCCCCTCCTCCTTCACCCTCCTCCCTCCTCCTCCTCCTCCTTCACCATCCTCCCTCCTCCTCCCTCCTCCTCATCCTCCCTCCTCCCTCCTCCTCCCTCCTCATCCCTCTTCCTCCTCCTCCTCCCTCCTCCCTCCTCCTTCTCCCCTTTCCCCCCTCTTTCTCTTAATCCCTCCTCCTCCCTTCTCCTCCCTCCTATTCATCCCTACTCCTCCTCCTCCCTCCTCCTCCTCTCTCCGCCTATCTCTTCCTCCCTCCTCCTCCCTCTTCCTCCTCCTCCCTCCTCTCTCTTCCTCCTCCCTCCTCCTCCCTCTTCCTCCTCCTCCTCCCTCCTCCTTCCTCCTGCTCCCTCCTCCTCCTAACTTCTCCTCCCTTCTCCTCCTCCCCCTCCTACCCCTCCCTCCTCCCCCTCATCCGTCTTCCTCCCTCCTCCTTCTTCCTCCCTCCTCCTTCTTCCTCCCTCCTCCCCCTCCTCCTCCCTCTCCTCCTTATCCCTCCTCCTCCATTCTCCTCCTCCCTCCTCCTCCTCTCTCTACCTCCTCCCTCCTCCTCCCTTCACATTCCTCCTCCTCCCTCTTCCTCCTCATCCCTCCTCCTCCTCTATCCTCCTCCCTCCTCCTCCTCCTCCCTCCTCCTCCCTTCACATTCCTCCTCCTCCCTCTTCCTCCTCCTCCCTCTCATCCTCTTCCCTCCTTCTCCTCCCTCCTCCTTCTCCCTCTTCCTCCTCCCTCTTCCTCCCTCCGCCTCCTCCCTCCTCCCACTCTCTACTCCTCCCTCCTCCTTCTCCTCCCTCCTCCTCCTCCCTCTTCCTCCCTCTTCCTGCTCCCTCCGCCTCCTCCCTCCGCCTACTCTCTCCTCCTCCTCCCTCCTCCTCCCTCTCCCTCCTCCTCCTCCCTCTCCTCCTCCTCCTCCTCCTGCGATCTCCTCCTCCCTCCTTCTCCCTCTTCCTCCTCCCTCCTCCTCCCCCTCCTCCTCCACCCTACTCCTTCCTCCTCTTCCTAATCCCTCCTCCTCCCTCCTATTCCTCCTGTCTCCTCCCTCCTCCTCCTCCCTCCTCTTCCCTCCTCCACCTCCCTCTTCCTCCTCCCTCCTCCATTTACCCAAGACAGACAGACATACAGATAGTCGGGAACGGGATCTTATATGACTACTTATATGATTTAAATGAGATGCTCTCCACCATGGGCTGGGCCGGGTCAGACAGACAGACAGACAGACAGACAGATAGATAGACAGACAGACAGTCGGGAACCGGAGCTTATATGACTACTTATATGAATTAAATGAGATGCTCCCCACCAGAGTCTGGGCGAAGCCGGGCCGTGTCAGCTAGTATATATATAAAGAAACTCATTCTCTTTACACACACACGCACGCGCGCGCACACACACACACACACACACCTATCTACCTAACTACCTACCTACCTACCTACCTACCTCTCATCCCAAATTAGTTTCAGTGCTGGTGAGAGTAAATTGAATCCTTGCTTTGTCCGCTTGTGCACATCCATTCATCATCACTGATTGTGGGGCATGTTTTGCCCATCAACTAACATGATAACCCCACTCCCCCCCCCCCACCCCCACTTGCCCGCCCATTTGTTTCTCTATTAACTTGCAGTTGTAGCCCACTCGGTACCACTGCTTCCATTATAGGGGTGGGGGAAGAGAGAGATGCAGTGAGAGAAGGGTGATCCATTAAATTAATACATCAGTAGCTGCTCTCTGTCCCATCTCCTGGATGATGTCTGCTGTCTCTGCCCAGCATGGGCCCGTGATTGACAGGCTGTGGTTGTTGAGTGGGTCTGACTGGTGTTGAACAACATGAGGTCACACTGAAGCCAGGTGTCCTGATTGTTGGGTCTTTGGTTGCAGCTGATGACGCCTGTCTTGTCTTGTACGGCCACCAGGTGTTTCTCATGAAAGTGACTGTGGTGAGTCAGATAGCTGATCTATCCACTCATAATACCATAGCCTAGTATATATGCCTGTCTAATATTTCATACTCATACACTGTCTGCCATGGGACGGACACTAACAACCCCTGCTTGTAATTTCTGGTTCTTCTGTTTTCCCTTTCATGGCTATCCTCGCTTCAGAGGTCACAGATTGTGAGAATTGTATGGATGTTTTGCCCTGGCTATGCGGGAGTGGGGTGGGGGGATGTTGAGGCTGATAGGCTGGCAGGGAATGCACCTCTTGGTGGTAGATTACCTATGGACAAAGGAGAGGTGGCTGAGCGCCTGTGTGACCAGGTGGAGAAGGTGGGGGAACAGATTGAGAACCCGTATGTGGAAATAATGATAATGCGGGGGATTAGAAGGGGTTCTGGTAGAGGGATGACCAGGAGTACTTTCAATCACATAGCAATGGGAACGATTTGTAGTATGACTTTTCGCTGGCTGTTGAATGAGAGGACGGAGAATGGGAATGTCCTGAATGCAGTGATGTTGGTTCTTAGCTCAACTCCCATTGATGACACAGTTCAAGACAACTTGTGGCATTTAGGAACTGTAGTAGCATGATGGTTAGTTTTTTTTTGCTTGCTAAGACATAGGGTACGATTTCAAATCCTATTAGTAGAAAAAGTTCCTGTCTTCCTCATCAAAATGAGTTCTGGATAATTGTCAGAATATT
Source organism: Cepaea hortensis (assembly GCA_963921405.1). Taxonomy (NCBI): domain Eukaryota; kingdom Metazoa; phylum Mollusca; class Gastropoda; order Stylommatophora; family Helicidae; genus Cepaea; species Cepaea hortensis. Next base: position 255,076,749 of record OY992876.1, read on the forward strand.
CTTGAGGTTGTCTGGCAAATAAAGCATGTGAGAAAGGGATCTTACCACTGTGCAGTTCAGTTGATACTGTCATCATTGCACTCCAGACCCTTGCATAGTTACTCCCGCAACACCCGACCTCATTATACAGTGATCTAGTATATCTTGCTTCTAACACATCACCTTCCTGGCAATATCTTCTTCCTTCAACTTATGATGAAAATATTGATTGAGGAAGGAAAGTTGACTTAATTAGATTATATATACATATACACTCACTTCTAATTGCTTATTTGCACTTTTAATGTATCCTCACTTTTCTTAATTGTGTTTATATCTAATTGGGAAAAAAAATAGCTGTTAACCCAAATAATTATAAACTGGAGCCAGGCCGGCACGTTGCAGATTATATCAATTAGTGAATTGCTCATTAAATCAGTGTGCCCAAGGTGTGTGCATTAGCCGGTGGGTATAGATGCAGTGACATGGAAGCTGGTGATGGAATTGATATCATCTCGTTAAATCACAGCTTCTCAAACTTGTGTCTAAGCACCACACTTTCCCTGTGAGCATTTGCTTGTGTCATACTACACTTTTTATTGATTCAGTATAAGAGGGCTTTACGTGAAACCCTGACATATGTCATTAAAATCAGATACACTGCTGTTGTTATGTAAGTTGGTAGTTTTTTTTCTTTTGGCATGAAGAGTGTCCTCCAGGTGGTATCACAGTGGGGAGGTGGTCTCTTTGTGGGAGTATAAAAATATGTCTTACAACTGTCATGCAACAAAAAAAAAAATACCTGACATATATCATAGAAATAAGATAGATACACTGCCATTGTTGTGTAAGTTGGGTGTCTTGTTGCTAGGGGCATGAAGAATGTCATGCTGTTAGTGGCTTGAAGAGCGTCTTGCTGGTGGCATCATGTACAGAGGAACTACATGGTCTCTTTGTGGAAGTATAAAATGGCCATGTTACAACTGACATGCAACAAAAAAAAAACCTGACATTTGTCATAGAAATAAGGTACACTGCCATTGTCATGTAAGTTAGGTGTCTTGTTGCTAAGGGCATGAAGACTGTGTTGCTAGTGGCATCTTGGTGTAGAGGAACTACATGGTTTTTTTTTTTTTTTTTTTAGGCATATCCTTTACAGGACTTAGCTATCAACATCAGCATCTTTCAGCTGTATGATGATCTCTTGGCAAGATTGCGCTCAGTAGTTTGCCATTGCTTTCTGAGCGGCCGGCTCACATACCCCGTAAGTTACCGATGTGATTCGAACCACTGCTGATTTGAACCGTCATCACGTTACTGACGAGAGTATACGAGATTACAAATGACCGCCTTACTATTCACATACACCAAAGTGGGGCATTGGCTTAAAATTTTTTTTTAGTGACCAACAGCTGTAGCTGTTCATCAGGAAAGGAGATCCTGTAGCCTTACCACCGTGATGGATGCTGGTCACTCCAAAGGGAAATTCCTGAACGGTTCTGTGGCAGACTGTTATTCACTAGTTGCCTACTGGTGTAGCATTCCTTGATAGAGTGCAGGACATGTATCACCATGGTGAAAGTAAAGGACCTCTTAAAGTGCATTGGGCACATGGTGCCAGACCCATGTTTTAATAGACCAATCAGAACTCGGTGGGTGATGATGTCAGTATCGTGCTGGCCACCTTTATTTCCTACAGCATTTTCTGGTGCCTATTTTAGGCTGAGTCGACCAGGGAACCCAGGTCAGTTAAACAAATTAACTTTTTAAAATTCCAGTCTGCCCCAATGCGGATTGAACCCAAGACCATTGGGTCAGCAGGTGAGCATCTAGCCACTATGTCAGCGAGTCGCATCACCACACTAAACCTGGACTCTCCTATACCTTTCCACAGGCTTCACTTCTTAGCTGCTAAAATAAAATAAGAACGCAAACAGAGCGGTTGGGGATTTAATGTCTTGGGTGACTGGTTGTACCTACATTCATAGGTTCCGTACATACAGGCTGACAGACAACGCATCTGTGATTAGCACTTTGCACTTTTAGAGTACCCATTGACTGTTGCTATATAACTTTCTTGCTTGGTCTCAGAAATAAATAAATATATGAAATAAAATAAAAATAAAATGAAATAGCATATGAGAGAATAGGGAGAAGGGCAGAATGTCAGACGTGCCTGCTAGCCCATCCTAAATCCTTTGAAAATATAGTTTGTTCGTTCATTCGTTCAGCTGGCTTATAATTTGGTTGCAGACAATTGTTCCATTAGCTCACTCTGTCCCAACATCATCACCTTAATTGCTCCCCTGCAGTTGTCATTTTTAATCCACTGTTTCAATAGCTTCTTTTGACCTCTGTTACAAACAGTTGTTGTTTCAACCTTTTTCACAGAAAATTATTACCTTATCCTATTTCTCAAACAATTATTACTTTAATGTCTCTCCTAGACAATTATTACTTAAACCCATTCCCCTGACAATTATTCTTAGAAATTCATTACTTTAATCCATTTCCCAGACAATTATTACTTTAACCTATTTCTCAAACAATTATTACTTTAATGTCTCTCCTAGACAATTATTACTTAAACCCATTCCCCTGACAATTATTACTTTAACCCATTTCCCATACAGTTATTACTTAAACCTTTTTCCCAAACAAATAATTACTTCAACTTTTTTCCTTCGCAATTATTACTTTAACCCATTTCCTAGAGAATTATTGCTTTGACATCTTTCCTAGACAATTAGTGCTTTAACCCATTTCCTAGACAATTATTACTTTAAACCATTTCCTAGGGAATAATTGCTTTGACCTCTTTCCCTAGACAATTATTACTTTATTCCATTTCCTAGACAGTTATTACTTTAACCTCCATCGCAGAGAGTTATTTCAGCTGCTACTTTAATTCTTTCTACCCAAAATAGTTATAATTTTAACTCTGCCGGCACAGCAGGAGACGGACTAGTGTGGCCACAGATCACCATGTTTCATCTGTGAATTTCCTCGTGCAAGGGAGTCTCTCTAGTGAAGTGGTTAAGCCGCCTGCCCTGTGTTCTGAAGGTTGTCGGTTTGATTCCGGACCATGTAGTTCGGTTCATGAATGCAATTTTCTCAGAGACTCCTGTGGCTTGTCGCTGGAGCTAAGGAGTTCATGTTTTGTGTGGTCTTTCAGCAGGCAGCCCTGCAAAAAGAGACTGAGCCATATTGGATAAAATTATGTGCAGTGAAGTTGATCTTCTGGTCTTTTAAACCCCTTTTTTTTTCTTCTTGCAGCTGAATCCGATCTTAAATACCAGCAGCTCGACTGGCATGAGCCCAGACTCTCAGACAAACATAATTGGCAGCACTGCACCCAGCCCATACGATGATGTGAGTAGATCTTGTTAGAACACCATTTGCCTTTGTTTAGTCTGTTGCTCACTTGCGAGGCTGCCTACATTTGTATTAGACTTGTTGTCAAGTGCATTATTTCTTATCCCTGTTTTTTTTTTTTTTTTCTGTCAATGAAATATGCTCTATCCTTTGTAAAGAAACTAAATATACTGTTATTTTATTGTGCATCTTTACTGTCTTTATATTTTGCGGTTATTCTATCTTTCATTCTTGATTTTTTGTTTTTGTTTGCCTCCCTGGTAACTTTTTAACGTATTCTCTCGCGCCCCACTTCTTCCCCCTCTCTCTCTCTCTCTCTCTCTCTCTCTCTCTCTCTCTCTCTCTCTCTCTCTCTCTCTCTCTCTCTCTCTCTCTCTCTCTCTCTCTCTCTCTCTCTCTCTCTCTCTCTCTCTCTCTCACACACACACACACACACACACACACACACACACACACACACACACACACACACACACACACACACACACACACACACACACACACACACACACACACACACACACACACACACACACACACACACACACACACACACACACACACACACACACACACACACACACACTTTTTTTTGTTTAGCAGTCTGTTGTCTCTGTTGTCTTTTTTCTCTATATTTACTTCCTTTATTCTGTCAGTTCTGTCGTCTTATTCTGGCATTCTGAAAGTTTACATTTTCTACATTAGATTTCACTCTTTTTATTTAAAGCCTGCTTTTATTTAATATGTTCTCCAAATTGTCGCTCATTCTGTTTAGTTTCCTTAAATTGTTTTACAAGGACAGAAAAGGCTGAGGAAGACAGGAATTGTGTCCACTGTTTCTCAGCCTTGTATGATGTTTTAATGTTAAAACTGTTTCAATTATTATTATTGTCCACTCTGTGTGCCTTGTTTTTATCTTTTCTCTAATACCTCTTAATGCATTATTACCATATCTTTGTCATGATCATCATCATCAAGAGCTATATCCAGATGGAAGGTCAGCAATAATGAGATCATAATTTGTTGAAATATTGTAACTTGTCCCAGGATCAGTTTCTCAGAATAGTTGGGACACAGAATTTTCCATTATGGGCATTTTCATCTTGTTCTGTTGAAATATGGTTAGATTGCCCGTACTGAAAATAATATTTCTTGTATTTGAAAAAACTTAAAATGATATCTGGAAATAACAACTTGGTGTTTGCATTAACTACTTTCACAGACCAACAGATTTTACAGTACAACCCTAAGTCGTCAGCATTAACCACATTTACAGTCATACAGATTTTACATACCACACTAAGTCATCAGAAATGTTCAGTCATACAGATTTTACATACCACACTAAGTCATCAGCAGTGTTCACAGTCATACAGATGTTACATACCATCATAAGTCATCAGCAATGTTCAGTCATACAGATTTTACATACCGCCGTAAGTCATCAGAAATGTTCACAGTCATACAGATTTTACATACCACACTAAGTCATCAGCAGTGTTCACAGTCATACAGATTTTACATACCATCATAAGTCATCAGCTATGTTCACAGTCATACAGATTTTACATACCACCCTAAACCAACAGCATCATGTGTCGTGTCAGCTGACATAGGCGTTCATGCATCTCCACAGATCTCGGTCCTTGATGTTGTGGGTCAGATCTGTTTATGGTATTCTTCCATGCCACTATCTAAGTCTGTCAGCACATTTCTCATGGTGTGCGTTGCCTCTTCTACCGCTAATATTTCCAGTCGTCAGTGTTTTTCAAAGCCAACTATATATAATGGGTGTCTGTGGTGAAATGGTAATTCCACCTACCTCATTTTGCAAAGGTTGCAGGTTTATTTTTGGTCTCCTCCATTCGGTTCACTAGTGGGTTTATTTTTTCTGGAGACTGCAGAGGGTCATCGCTGGGAGTGTGGAGTTCATGCTGTCTGCGATTCTTTCGATGCTTTCGATTTCGTGCTTGCCGTGTGGGATAGAACCCAGTACAAAGAAGTTGACCCTCTTGTCTTGATCCCCTCTCTTAGAGGTATTGCTTTTGAAAGATCAGTTTTATCATTTTCACTTTGTAAAACCCTCCCTGGCATGACTATATTTAGCAGGTAATATGTGAAATAATATAAATAATTTACTACCTAGTACATAATCTGTGTACATTATATTAAATATGTAATGATACATGTGTATGTACATGAGCAAAAATATAGGTTAGCAAGCCATTAAGAACAGTGAAAGATGACCCAGTTTATGTCTGTGGTATCTTCTTTATCTCATTTTTCCCCTCATAAGTCAGCAGAGCTGGGGGTAGAGATCACATCGTGAAAATATGGCAGACAGGGACATATGGTGAGGAATTGGAAAATCTGGTTAAACACACAGATCCAATCTTGCATGTGAGCAGGGTAATTGCTCAAGAGATTGATCTGGCTGGCTAAAGGTGAAGATGACAAGAAAGGGTGCCAGCCAGTTTTCATGTAGGACATTCACCAAGAACGATCCCAGACAGTATCTGAAAATTAGAATTCCAGCAAAAGAGTGTCCTAGATATAATTGTGTTGGAAAACTGCTTGGACCTAAAGACAGACACTATGGTGTCATTAGCTGCTACATGATGCAGATTTACTGAGAGGGGGGTCCAAGCACTTATGGACTGAATGGTTCCATGTGCAGTGAGGATGATCTATCGACTAACTAACTAACTCATAATTGAAGCATTCCAGGATCAAGCTGATTCTTAAATGGCTATTATGAGCAGGGATCAATGAGAGAGAGAGAGAGCGAGAGAGATTTTTTTCCTTCTCTCTCTTTCCCTCCCTCCCTCCCTCTATCTCTGTGTATGTGTGTAATTCATAAAGATGAAGTGTCCCATAGATGTTGTGTATGTAATACATAGGTATATGAATATTAGGCATATTTGTGTTTGCCACTGTCGGGTCACCGTGGATCATGACACTGACGTGTGTTCCCATTTGTTGCCATAGTAACCACACCTAGGCAATCAGGTAACAGCTCACGGCAGGGAGCCCATACACGTGGCATTGATCCTAACTGTGTTTCTAGCTGCCCACACAGAGAGTTGTCATGCAATGCTAGCCCACTGAAAGCCTGTAGTGCAGCGCCACCACACAAATAACAGAATCAATCTTAAGAGCATGCATCTTCCCTGTGCCATGGGAACCCAATGTCCCTCATTTCAAGAGCTGGAGTCCTACACAAATGTGGGCATCAGGGTTGACAATTCACAGCAATATATTCCCTTAGTGAATTTACACACAGCGGTCACAAACAATATGATGCACAATTTATATCCTGGCATATTTCGCTGCATCTCAGGTGCATACTGCAGAATTGTATATCATATGAAGTGAATACATGAATAATACTTAAGCTGAAACAATTAAAACACAGGTATTGTTGGATTGTGGAGGATAACAGATGTTACTGATGAGATGCAGTGAAATATGCCCGGAAGTAAATTGTGCAATCACTTGTTTGCAGCTTCTGTGTTCACAGTGATGACAATGTTGGGGGGATAGGTTGAAATATTAGACTTAGAGATTAAGAATGCACAAAGCAAGAGGAGCCTTCATAGCATTAGGAACTGTGTAGAAATTAAGTCTATAACCAGACAGAATATTGAACGCTAACGTTAAATCAGTCCTAGATAGATCAGAAACATGGGGAACAACTCAGTTACTAATAAACTACAAACATTCATTAATTGATGACTGAATAGAAGATTGTTGAGTTGAGTTGAGCTAAGAACTGACATTACTGCACTCTGGACATTCCCATACACGCTTCACAAGGATTTCTGAGGCTGAAGAGAAAATCAAATAGGCCAATGACCAGGACAAGCTCCAGCATGGAGAAGTATAGACTGATATACCAGCAGAAGTTTGTCATTACTGTCATCACACTTGGGAGACACTGATATACCAGCAGAAGTTTGTCATTACTGTCATCACACTTGGGAGACACTGATATACCAGCAGAAGTTTGTCATTACTGTCATCACACTTGGGAGACACTGATATACCAGCAGAAGTTTGTCATTACTGTCATCACAATTGGGAGACACTGCACTGGCCAGTTACCCACAGCTGTATACTGAGATAAAGTACCATTTTGTCCAGAAAATATGATCATATATACCTGCACTATGCCAAGATAGGATAGAGTGGGTGTCCTTTGACTGTTTATTCACAAATAATTAACACATAAACATAACTGAAATGTGTGTCTGCAGGTCATCGGCTCACCTCACTCCTACTCAGCTCACAACACGGTCACTTCACCTATGCCCACAGTGCCATCCAAGTAAGTAGATGTCCCAGGAGAGTAGAGACTCCCATCTCTTGGAGTGATTGATTGCGGGGTTGGGGTGTGAGTCTCAGGTTTGATGTTCATAATCAACACATGTTCTTATGAAGTGTGGTCACAAGGTGTCCTGTATCCAGTGTGAGTGTAGGAAACTTGCACTTGAATGTAAGAATGATTGTATACAAGGAAGCATGTGAGGGTGTTCTACAGATGTTATGGCTGTCACTGTACTGACTGATATATCAGACCAAGTAGTCTGACTGGCTGAACGTTTTGTCTGATGACCAGACAGCCATGGTGATGTCTAGCTCATTGATCGTGAGATGTACATGTTTTACTGCGTATTGTATACCATGTCAGTGCTCATGTTGTCAAGATTGTCGTTACAATTTGAAGTGGTCATTGACTAAAGTAAGTAGGTCGCTTGTAAGCTGCTGCTAGTTGACACAGGCCAGTCTGATGGTATTTAATGGTGGCATTCAGTGGCAGTATCATCCAGCTTTATGATTAGTTTACGTCAGTGGTTCTCAACCTTTTTTGGCCCCCGAAACCTTTCACTATATGTTCAGGGTCATTTTTCCCGCCATTCCAAAATGTAATTCCCCCCTTTACACACCCCCGCACACACACGCCGCCCCCCCCCCCCACACACACACGCCGCCCCGCCCCCCCCCCCCCCCCCCCCACACACACACACACAGAGAGGAGAACATCGTGACAACTGGAAAGATCGAGGGGAAGAGAGGCAGACCAAGAGAAATGATGTTGGATGGATTGAGACAGTGGCTTGGAGGAATATTATTAGCAGAGTTGATCCAGACTACCAAAGATCGAGATCTGTGGAGAGTCATGAACGCCTACGCCAGTTGGCAGGGCACTTGATGATGATGATGATGATATATATACACCCACACACTCACACATAATTCAAGAAGGGGGGGGGGGGGCGATCACATTTTGTGTGGTCCTGAAGCCAGTTTGAGGCTGCCATTCTGTGGTCTTAATCTTCCTTTCTCTGACAGAGATTAAGAACAGAATAGGGTGAGCAAAAGCTGTATTTCAGAAAATTAAAAGTATCTTATGCAATAAGTCGCTGTGATTGAATGTAAGAAAGAGAGTGCTGATGGGCTACATAGAACCTGTTTTTCTGTATGGCAGTGAATCTTGGAATCAGGATTGCCTGAAAGAGGCTAATTAAATTATAACATTATATACAACAATCAGAAAGAGGCAAACAGCTTTCTTTGGTCATTTGATGAAAAAAGCATTGGAGGACATCATAGCGACTGGAAAGATTGAGGGGAAGGCAGAGGCAGACCAAGAGAAATGATGCTGGATGGATTAAGACGGTGGCGTAGAAGAATATCAGCAGAGTTGATCCTGAACACCAAAGACCAAGAATGCCTACGCCAGCTGGCATGGCACTTGATGATGAAGCTGATCCTAGAATAGGGGGGGGGAAGGGAAGAGAAGCAACTCAGCTGGAGACTGAACACCTGACAGCTGTACTGGTAAGCTGGTGTTGTCTGCCAGACCACCACAGCTGTGACAGCTAAATATGTGCCTGCAGGACGCCAGTTCTGCATGCACTGACACATTCTCATCAATATTCTCTCATTAGCAGTGATCCTACATACATTCAGGCTTATGATTATTCATGAGCACACAGGGAAAGTACAGACCAGAAAGCTGCAGGCTGCCAGGGAACCTGAGATGTGACGTGAACATTTCTTGGAAGAATCAGGTTGAATATGTCTTGTCTTCTCCGAGGGGGTGGCTTTCAGTTTGCATAATGGCCAGGCATAATGATAGTTTCATAGATAGTTCTTCATGTCAATTTCCTGCTAATGATTGGGTTTTTTCTTTGGATGTTTTTTAAGTTTGTGAAAATATGTGAAATTATTACAGGAATGGCGTAATGAACAATAAATTCCCCATCCCCTCATAATCTCAATTTTAACTCTTTTACATAGTCTTTTAAGGATATTGCATTAGCCCAACATTTTCTGTGAATAAATAGTACATGATGGGTGATACGGTCTGTATTACACTGGTCACCATTATCTTTGGTTGTTTCACACAAGAGAGATGAATGTCTACACAGGGATGATGCCTATCAGGGTTTGAACTGCGATGGTTTGACACAGATCTTTCATATTTCTGCTAACCTGTTGTACTAAGACAGTTAGAATGTTAGTGCTGTTTCCTTTCCTCCCTTTACACCAGTTTATATATGATTGCTGTATTTGTTGTTTGTTTGACAATTTGCAGTACAGATTATGCTGGGGATTTTGGATTTGAGATCAGCTTTGCTCAGCCATCCAAAGAAACCAAGTCCACCACATGGACGGTAAGTTGAAGGTGTTTGTGATGGTTTTTGTTGCAGCAGTTTTGTATTGTGTACCCAGTTCCAGTTATGTTGTTTTGTAACAGCATGTATTTGAGGCTATTAGTGTCAGGACTTAGATGTGATTGAGCTACCGAATGACAGTAGATGGTACTAAAGCTCCGAATGTTGTTAATCAGGTCTCAGTCAGATGTGACTGGGCTACCATATGACAATAGACGGTGCTAACTGCTTGCTTGCTTGCTTGCTTGTGTTCGTTGGCTTGAGCTCCAACGCGAAGTCCTGTATGTCGGATGAAGACATCCTGTTGTCCAACATCAGTGTGATGTCATACAGGACCTGAGGTTTGCGTGAGTATCCGTTGTCCCATGTCTGGCTTATTGGTGTGCAGACTGGTGGTTCCTCGCCGTACAGGCAGACACTCTCCGACTTCGGAGGAATCGGCGATCCTACTGACTTTAGCCAGGATCCTGAAGGGACCTGTTGCCCAGGACGCTCGACGAGGACGTGTCAATAGGTCTTGGCCAGTATATAACCTGGCCCTGGTGCCTTGGAAACACCTCTGCGTCCCACGGTGCTAACTGATTTTTGTTAGCACCGAATGTTGTTAATCAGGTCTCAGTCAGATATGATTGAGCTACCGAATGACAGTATATGGTACTAATTGATTTCTGTTAACTCCGAATGTTGTTAATCAGGTCTCAGTCAGATGTGATTGAGCTACCGAATGACAGTATATGGTACTAATTGATTTCTGTTAACTCCGAATGTTGTTAATCAGGGTTCAGTCAGATGTGATTGAGCTACCGAATGACAGTAGATGGTACTAATTGATTTCTGTTAGCTCCGAATGTTGTTAATCAGGTCTCAGTCAGATGTGACTGAGCTACTGTATGACAGTAGACGGTACTAACTAATTTCTGTTAGCGCTGAATGTTGGCAAGAGCTCACCAATCCCAACACCCCTCATTGTGCCAACAGCTTCGGCAGGGGAAGCGCAATTGTGAGGTTACAAGCTTATCCTGGTGCAAAGAAATGCAACCTTATGTCATGGCAGGGCAGACCAGGCAGCAGGCCTTTACCGACAACTGGTCTAGGATGGGAGCACTGACAAGCTGACAGTTATAATATTGCTTTAATGATCTGGCAGCTTCTGCAGCTTGCCATGTTCCAGATGTATTGGTGTTAGCTTTCCTCTGGAGTAAACGAGGCAAGCTTGAGAAGGATCATGCTGCATGGGCAACACATGGTCTATAATTCAAACCAGACTTTGTGCTATGGAGAGATATAACTCCATCTATGGTCTGGTTGTAGTTTTGCCTTTTTTTAAGCACAATGTAACAAACTATCGTCTATCAAGATTGCAAGGTGCCATTTGTTCAGTAGATTTGAGGCTCCATATAGAGAGTGACGGCAAATTTGTGTAGTGTTTATTTAAGGGGGGAAAAACAAGGAATAACAGAAGATATGTGATTGAGAAAAGAGCTTAAAAATGGCAGTTGTACCATATCCATCCATTATGTGCCATGCCGATAAGTGTGGGCGGTCATGTTCTGCCATCTCACTCGATCACCAGAGTTGTGGATCAGCTCCGTGTTTCTGTCTCGACCATGCCATGTGGCCAAGCCATCCAGGTATTTAATTCTTGGTCTTCCCCTTGGTCTGTTCCCTTTGATCTTGCCAGTTGTCACCAAGTTCTCCAATTCATTTCTTCTCGTAACATGCCCAAAAAATTTTGACTGTCTATGTCTAATGTCTCTAATCGGTTTACGATCTTCATTTGTTTCTTGAAGGACTTGTTCATTGGTTTTTCTATCTGTCCATGGTATTCTTTGCATTTTCCTCAGAAACCACATTTCCACAGCCATCAGACGTTTTTCAGCTTGTCTGCTCATTTTCCACGCCTCACATCCATACAAAAGTAGAGGTTCTATGTAGCACTTCAACACTATTTTTCTCATTTCAATTGATATCTTTATGACAGTGTTGAAGCTCAACAGGGCTGATGTTGACAGTTGGAGAAACTTTACTTCTTCTTTTCCTCCTCTTCTCCTTCTCTTTCTCCATCTCTACTTCTGCTTTTCTCGTCCTCTTTCACCTCTTCTTCTTACCCTAGAAAGAAAATTTTGTTGTATTGTGTCTGCTTGCAGCAGAGCTGTGATATTTGTGTCTTTTTGCTGTCACATCCAACCTGAGCAGCACATAGTTGGCAGCAAGATTGTCTTGCCACATTGATCTCTGTTCTCTCTTTAGGCTGCTGTGATGCAGCCAGTCTCCAGTTACACCACCTGGAGGTAAAAGAGGATCTTGAGTGGATGTCTCACTGACCCTGACACAAGTTGTCAAGCTATGATTGCATTCATCTCCTCCACTGCATCTCTAGCTTCAAATCTGAGCACCAGACAGCTGTTCAACTCTTCCACTGCGTCTTCTCTCTCACAGCTGAGCACCAGACAGCTGTTCAACTCTTCCACTGCGTCTTCTGTCTCACAGCTGAGCACCAGACAGCTGTTCATCTCTTCCACTGCATCTCCAATCTCACAGCTCCACAGTCGAGCACCAGACAGCTGTTCATCTCTTCCACTGCATCTCCAACCTCACAGCTCCACAGCCGAGCACCAGACAGCTGTTCATCTCTTCCACTGCATCTCCAACCTCACAGCTGAGCACCAGACAGCTGTTCATCTCTTCCACTGCATCTCTAGTTTCAAATCTGAGCACCAGACAGCTGTTCACCTCTTCCACTGCGTCTTCTGTCTCACAGCTGAGCACCAGACAGCTGTTCATCTCTTCCACTGCATCTCCAATCTCACAGCTCCACAGTCGAGCACCAGACAGCTGTTCATCTCTTCCACTGCATCTCCAACCTCACAGCTCCACAGCCGAGCACCAGACAGCTGTTCATCTCTTCCACTGCATCTCCAATCTCACAGCTCCACAGCCGAGCACCAGACAGCTGTTCAACTCTTCCACTGCATCTCCAATCTCACAGCTCCACAGTCGAGCACCAGATAGCTGTTCATCTCTTCCACTGCATCTCCAACCTCACAGCTCCACAGCCGAGCACCAGACAGCTGTTCAACTCTTCCACTGCATCTCCAATCTCACAGCTCCACAGTCGAGCACCAGACAGCTGTTCAACTCTTCCACTGCATCTCCAACCTCACAGCTCCACAGTCGAGCACCAGACAGCTGTTCAACTCTTCCACTGCATCTCCAGTCTTATATCTGAGCAATGTATTCTTACTCTACCTGTGTTCAAATATTGTAGTATTACTTGATGCAATATTCTCACTGTACCTGTGATCAAATATTGCAGTATTCGGACAGCCTGAAGAAGCTCTACGTGAGAATGGCCACCACATGCCCAGTTCGGTTCAAGACTCGCAACCCAGCGCCCGTTGGCAGCATCATCCGAGCCATGCCCATTTTCATGAAGCCAGAACATGTCCAGGAAGTTGTCAAGAGATGTCCGAACCATGCCGTTTCCAAAGAACACAACGAGAACCACCCAGCTCCATCGCATCTAGTTCGGTGTGAACACAAGCTGGCCAGGTACGTCGAAGACTCTTACACAAACCGCCAGAGTGTCCTGCTACCCCACGAGACTCCACAGGCTGGATCTGAGTGGGTCACGAATCTATTCCAATTCATGTGCCTGGGTTCATGCGTTGGCGGCCCCAACCGGCGACCTTTACAGATTGTGTTCACCCTGGAGAAAGATGGCCAGGTGCTTGGCAGAAGGGCAGTTGAGGTCAGGATCTGTGCATGCCCTGGGCGTGACCGGAAAGCAGATGAGAGGGCCTCACAGCCTATCAAAGGTGTTCAGAGTAAAAAAGGTGAGTTCATGCATTGTCTTCTGACTCTTAGCTCCTCATAGAGCCTAGGCCTTTCTGTCTCTTGTAGATCTTTCCTTGTCTGTCCTATATCACTGATGTCTCTAATTTCCTTTTTGTCTGGTTGTTTTATGGTCTCCCTACACCTCTTTTTCTAGAGAAAATGTTCTGTTACTTACTGATATTCTTGGGCCTGTTTAACTTAAGGGTTATGGACGCAGTTCATAATCCTGCATACACACGTTTGAAACACAGCTGGGGGTGATTTGGCAGCAGACCGCCTTATGTTGGTTTTTTTAATCAAATGGTATGGATGCTGGTCGTTCAGAAAGCAATGGCAAACTACTGAACGTAAACTTGCCCAGGAATCATGAACAGCCAAAAGATGCTGGGGTTGACTGCTACGTCCTGTAAATGATATGCAACATTTTTTTAAAAACTTACATATGGAAATTATTTAGACATACTGATGTTATAGCAGAGTTAGGAGGTCAGCATGGGCGAATACGCATGCTCTTAAACTTCCGGTGTGCTGATGCCGAGGTAGCGAGTTCAACCCCTATGCCTGTCAGTTCAACTAAAATGTTGACTTTTTGTTGTTGGCTTTGGGGCGTGTTTCAGAAGTTGGAGTGGTGGTGAGGGACACTGGTAATAGGAAAAGCTAATCCACACCCAAAAATCAGTCCAGTGCACTAGAACTAGTAGCACGTGTATGGACTACGCTTGAGTTCAAATTGAGTTAATGCCCCCCGCTCCTTCCCTTTCTCCCCCCCCCCCCCCATGTGTGTATTCAACACTACTGTATGCAGTGGACACATAGGCGTGGACTAAACAAATGGAGCATAAAACCGAGGCTGTTGGAATGTGGGTCTTAAGTCTAGGGCCATTCTCTTGTTTAGGGAAAAGACAAGTAAGGAACTTCTACAACTCACTATAACAAATAGGCACTACTGAAGTTATAATGAGAAAGAAAAATATTTTGGGAACATCAAGCAACATATAAATCTCCTGAAAGTCACAGTGGAAGGTCAAGTTGAAGGCGATAGAGTTAGAGGGATGATGAATGTATAAATGGATGGATAATATCAAGATGTGGTCAGGATACAGCTGCATGTAGAATGAAGATCAAGTTAATTATCTGTTGGGGTATCATCCTTGCACTCCAGACAAGTCCATAGGTTCTCAGATCCTCCACTCAACATATGCATCAGCGCCTGACGGCTAATATTGCCACTTCTGTGTTGGTTGACAAGGTCCCTCATTCTCCCGATGTGCCTCTCTTGTCTGGCCGTGCCAATTCTAACTTCCAGGTCTCTAATTCTGGACAGCGAAGTGGGTTCACTGGTGTCAAAGTCCCCCACTCTGGAATCTCATTAAGGGTGTTAATAACATCGGCATGATCCAAGGGCTGACCAACTGCAGAGACAACATCAAGAAACAGCTGTAGCAGCATGTGCAGTGAAGGCTGGGGTGGGAAACTGCTGGAGGTCCATTACTGTCAACCATCACTGCGCATACGGCACTAGATGATGATATCTAATCTTTTTGTGTGTGTTTACTCATTGTGCCAACAACGGCTTCAGGCGGAGGAGTGCAATTGAGATGGTACAAGCCTTATCCTGGTGCAAGGAAATGCAACCTAAAGACTAAATAATTTCATGACAGTGCAGACCAGCCCCAAGCCAACTTCAGAGGTACTTGTAATTTATGTCCCAAAGTCAAGGAATCTCTAATCTAAAAACAGGTTTGGTCTCTTTAAACAGACTATTTAACCCTTTACCAGGCAGACGTTTGTCTGTTTTGTAGCCCTGAACGGGCAAGAAGAATTTTGAGGTTCGGTAAAATTTCGGGTTACGTTAGTAAAAACATCACATAAAAGATGTTAGTCAACCAATTTTACTTAAATTAAAAAAAAAAAAAAAATGAAGTAAAAAGCATGCAGAGTATTTTACTCACGTGAATAATCCTGGTAATCCACACATGAACACAAATATTTACAAAATACAACATATTGTTTGTGATAATCATTTATACGGGAATTTACAAACACATTTTCAGAATCACTTTCTTCAAAGTCCGACTCACGACTGCTAACGCAAAGTAACGCTGATCACTGATATCTAGCTCTGATTCAGTCAAATTCGTGCACTTAAATATCACATAAATTGAACCCAGCGAAATCTCCACTATCACTTGAAGAATCGTCGAAATCCATTTTGAAATACAAAGCGTAAAACCCCCCAAAACTATTTTTAAAATCCGTTCAAATTCAAAGTACATGCTTGCAAATGGCGGCCACGTTGTCAAGCCATCAGCGTAACCAAAAGTAGACAATCGGAAGTCTCGTAAAGCCGAGAGATCACTTTTTTACAGTGCATAATAGTCACGAGCGGTTTGGGGCGGTTTGTCCGTTCGGGGGTAAAAAACGCAATCGGACGATTTGCCCGGTAAAGGGTTAAACAAAGACTAGCTGAGTTAAACTATAGACAAACCTTCAGAAGGCAAGAGGAAGCCACCATTACACATGCTTAGTACATGATGATTCCATGCACACCTGACATGAGACTGGTGATTTTGTGAGGCGGTGAATTGTGAACACCGGGGCTAATCGGCATGGCACATGGTAATGATGAGTCTTATTCAGTGTTGTGAATATGGCTTGTACTTGTGACAGGAAGGTGTTTGCCATGTAATTTGACAGTCTCCTTCTGTGACAGGTCTGTCTGGAGCAACCTCCAAGATGACCATCAGTACTGAGATTTTGAGTGTGGCCAAGAAGCGAAAGCAGGATGATGATTCAGAGATTTTCACATTATCTGTGAGTCACCCTAATTCCTAGTGTAGACAGTTTCTGCTACTCTGTGTGGTAATAAATTAGTTGTTGGTTAGCTCTCATAGAAGTGTAACAGAAAAAATGTGTGTGAGGTGTGGACATAATGTATATAACTGAATCAAGAGAGATGTTAAGAATCTGATGGACGACCGACATCTCCTGGAGAGATCTATTAAGTTGGTGAGTTATTTAACAAGCTGTGACTCCCTGTATATGTTGTTAGAATCTGTTGATGTAACTCCCTGTATATGTTGTTAGTCTGTCAATGTGACTCCCTGTATACGTTGTTAGAATCTGTCGATGTGACTCTCTGTATATATTGTTAGAATCTGTCGATGTGACTCTCTGTATATGTTGTTAGTCTGTCAATGTGACTCCCTGTATATGTTGTTAGAATCTGTCGATATGACTCCCTGTATATGTTGTTAGAATCTGTCGATAAGACTCCCTGTATATGTTGTTAGAATCTGTTGATGTGACTCCCTGTATATGTTGTTAGAATCTGTTGATGTGACTCCCTGTATATGTTGTTAGAATCTGTCGATGTGACTCCCTGTATATGTTGTTAGTCTGTCAATGTGACTCCCTGTATACATTGTTAGAATCTGTCGATGTGACTCTCTGTATATGTTGTTAGAATCTGTCGATGTGACTCTCTGTATATGTTGTTAGAATCTGTCGATGTGACTCTCTGTATATGTTGTTAGAATCTGTCGATGTGACTCTCTGTATATGTTGTTAGAATCTGTCGATGTGACTCCCTGTATATGTTGTTAGAATCTGTTGATGTGACTCCCTGTATACATTGTTAGAATCTGTTGATGTGACTCCCTGTATACATTGTTAGAATCTGTCGATATGACTCTCTGTATATGTTGTTAGAATCTGTTGATGTGACTCCCTGTAATAGTTGTTAGAATCTGTCGATGTGACTCTCTGTATATGTTGTTAGAATCTGTTGATGTGACTCCCTGTATATGTTGTTAGAATCTGTCGATGTGACTCCCTGTATACATTGTTAGAATCTGTTGATGTGACTCCCTGTATACATTGTTAAAATCTGTTGATGTGACTCCCTGTATACATTGTTAGAATCTGTCGATGTGACTCCCTGTATATGTTGTTAGTCTGTCAATATGACTCCCTGTATACATTGTTAAAATCTGTTGATGTGACTCCCTGTATACATTGTTAGAATCTGTCGATGTGACTCCCTGTATATGTTATTAGAATCTGTTGATGTGACTCCCTGTATACATTGTTAGAATCTGTCGATGTGACTCCCTGTATATGTTGTTAGTCTGTCAATATGACTCCCTGTATACATTGTTAAAATCTGTTGATGTGACTCCCTGTATACATTGTTAGAATCTGTCGATTTGACTCTCTGTATATGTTGTTAGAATCTGTTGATGTGACTCCCTGTATATGTTGTTAGAATCTGTCGATGTGACTCTCTGTATATGTTGTTAGAATCTGTTGATGTGACTCCCTGTATATGTTGTTAGAATCTGTCGATGTGACTCCCTGTATACATTGTTAGAATCTGTCGATGCGACTCCCTGTATACGTTGCTATAACTCCATTGATTTAAGTTGCTCGCTGTTGTCTGACATTGTTGTCAGAATAAAGAAATGACAGGAAGTGAGCAGTTTTCAATATCTAGGTTCTCTACTGATAAACATGGGCTGACAGATTAAAACATTCATTTTTCAGCTAAACTTAAGAAATTAAAGTATGTACGGGAAAACACAAGTTGGAAAACACAGAGCTGGCATATTTCCTGTGGCAATATATCTATGTGAACATTCACTGGTTGAGAAAGAGAACAGACAGATCTCTACAAGAAGAACTGAGTATTTGAAAAGATTAGTTATTAAGACAAATAAAAGTGAGTAAAGTGTAATATTTTGGACAACTTTAATTACATTATTGTCTACGAAGAATAATTATGGAGGAAAAGTGTACCCAGGAGGTGGAGACGAGGAAGACTGCAATGTAGATGGATTTAGGACATGGTAAATAATTTCCACACGACAGCACTAGAGACATTATATCTCCTTTATTATAGAGAGGAATGTTGAAAGACTGATGGGGGACATTTCTGGCAGGATAAGCTGCTAGATGAAGGTGGCATGGATGTCTGAAAGATAACTGTGGAGGAAGTTGTACAGGGGAAGCAGAGGAGAGGAATACCTCAACATAGATAGATTCAGGATGTGATAGATAATTTACACTGATAGCAATAGAGGGGGATATCTGGCTTATGATAGAGAGACATTGTGAAAGACTTGTGGGGAGGGGGGAGTTCTACAACAGACAACCCACAGGAAAAGTCAACAAACTGACACAGAAGGAAAAAGAAACTATAACCACACTATGAACCATCACAATTATAATTTATAACCAAGGCTGAAGAAGCCGATTGAACAAGGTGGAAGCTTTTGGTTTTTCTTTCTGAGCCACAGGATGCTGACCCGCTGGCCCAGTCAGAGTTGGCAGTTTGATGTCATGTTAACAGTTGGTACATGCCGTTGATGAGTTTCTTGATGGCATGGTGCCACGTGAATTAGTACATGCCGTTGATGAATTTCTTGACGGCCTGGTGTCATGACATGGAAGGTGTTGGCACATGAATTTCTTGACAGCCTGGTGTCATGACATGGAATGTGTGGTGAATTTGATACATGCATTTGGAGACTGCAGGTTGTGGAAAGGCATGACAGCCCACGCCAGTTGGCCAGGCACTGATTATGATGTGGTTCCTTCTGTTTGTTAAACAACCACATTTCACAAGTATTCACTGATTTAGTTGCCAAAGGCTAATATATCACCAAATGTGACCTTCCATTTGAACAGAAGGACGATATATCGCCACACTAGTGTCATTGTGTTATTTAGGTTGTTTTTTTTGGTATCTTTTGCAATTTCAATGCTCAGTGAACGGAAATGTACATTATAATACTTGTACATGTGATTGTGTACCATGTTTGGTCCAAACCTACTTGTTGTTTGGCACTGAATCAGTTAATTTTGGCTATTTGCAGTTTGTCCATGTTTCTGCACCATGCAGTAATGAAGGGAATGTCCATTCATTATTCAAATCAATATCTTCAGGTCAGGGGAAAAGAAAATTTTGAGATCCTGCGAAAGATAAAGGAATCTTTAGAGCTAGCGGCCCTCCTGCCACCCCAGACCACTGAGGCTTACAGGAAGCGGCAGATGGAGTCTCAGCGGCAGTGAGTATTGTTTTTGTAGTATTTGTTCTATATTGTCGTGAAGCAGTTATGGATGCAATTTGTAATCCTGCATACTGCGTTCGGAACACAGCTGTGGACCACTTGGCAGCAGACTGCCTTGCATTGGTTTTCATACAATGGTATATGTGCCGATCATTCAGAAAGCTTTGGCAAACTACTGGATGTAACCTTGCCAAAAAATCACAAACAGCCAGAAAATGCTGGGGTTGGCTGTGACCTACCTTAAAGGATATGCAACTAACACTTAACTCTGTATTGTAAATTTGTTTTCTTATCATTATCATGCTAGCTGAACTAGGCAGCTGTGTCTTGTTACATCATGTCTCAGGTGACAGTAAGACATAGTTCAGATAACAGTTACATGTCATTCAAAAAAAGGTTACTTGCCTGTCTGGAAGCAAGTCTCATCTCATTTCATCTCATCAGAGGTAACACCTGTCAGACAAAATTCAGATGTCACGTGATGGGAAGGAATAGTTTAACTGACAACAGCATGTCACAAGATGGGAAGAAACCTGTCCCACAAAAGTCAGATGTCACGAAATGGGAAGGAATAGTTCAGCTGACAATAACATGTCATATGATGAGACGGCATACTTCAGTCAACAGTGAAATGCCAAGTAATGGGATGAAATACTTCAATCATTTAGTATATTATTGTTGAAGATAGAGACTCTGTAATCTTACATTTGGGCTCCATGCTTTGAAGGTATATTTGTGTTCATAATTTCATTGATTTGTGCAAAGTGTTTTATCTGATCTTACAATGTGAAGAATGTTCCCTACATTGCCAAGTGTCTGCCGAGATAAAGGTTGAACTTGTCTGGTTCATAGTTAGTATCAGTTGGGTTTCTTTATAATTGTCAGTAAGATTCATGAGAACGGCATGTGCCACAGTTATTGAAAACAGCAAGTACAGTGTTTAATTAAAATGGTCAGTATTCAAATTATTGAATAGAGCAAATACTAAGATTATTGAAAACAGCATGTATCCAGCTTCTTGTAAACAGCCAGTACCATGATAAATGAAAGCAGCAATTACAGTGATCAATGAAGACAAGTGCTAAGATGAATTAATTAAATCAGCAAATGCCACAATTCATGAAAACAGTGAGTAGCAAGATTCATGAAAACAGCAAGTGCCATGATTAAAACAACAGCATGTGCCACAATTAATGAAAACAGTGAAGTGCCACAATTAATTAAAACAGCAAGTGCCGCAGTTAATGAAAACTGTATGCACTACCAACTAATGTAGAGCCACCTGCTTTTGTAGCCAGAGCCAGTACAGGTTATTTGTTGTGTCCAGTCATTGAAAGTATTATTTTACTTGTTCTAGTTCACCTTACACATTTCGCTTTCAGGTTGTAATCTAGCATAAAGAAATCGGGATTCTCCCCCACCATTTTTTTCTCTCCCCACCTCCACGTTTGTTAATTCAGTGCCTATTGTTAGTCTTGTATTATTGGGACTTCAGTTTCTCTGACCAGGCCAGCTCCTGTTCTGCTGTGTTGTGTTTATTGTTTAAAGTGAGGTGTGATTGACCTCTTGTCATAATCAGACTGTCCCCAAGTGCCAGCACTACACATCATTTTGGCAGTACTTATTTGTCAACATGGGACTACCATTTCCTTGTTCACATTGGCCTGTGAGATGGCTTGGTGGACTTCTTTGAGCACAGTCCATGTTTTGGCAAATCAGGCAGCCTGTGTTTTCAGCCAGTTCCATTGAAGTGTGTGTCTCTTCTGTACCTGCAGCACTGCAGCCTGCAAGCAGTGGGTTGTTGTGAGCACAAATTCTGTTTTCTGAGCAGCAGTAATGTGTATATGGGGCACCATACATAAACCCACACCTCCAGCTATGTACTGGCACATAGTTCATGAAGACAAAATATAGTCTTGTCCCATATATTGTCATTACTGTTTGAAGGGTGTGTCATGTTCATCATCATCAACTGCCATGCCATGCCTGGCGTAGGCATTCATGTCTCTCCATATATCTCAGTCTTTGGTGTTCTGGGTCAACTCTGCTGATCCATGCCACCGTCTCAATCCATCTAGCATCATTTCTCTTGGTCGGCCTCTGCCACTCTTCCTCTCTATCTTACCAGTTGTCACGATGTTCTCCAATGCCTCTCTTCTCATTACATGACTTCTCATTACATGACCAAAGAAAGCTGTTTGTCTCTTTCTTATTGTTGTATATAATGTTCTACTTTCATTGGCCTCTTTCAGGCAATCGTTGTTAGTTATTCTGGCAGTTCAAGGAATTTGCAACATTCGTCTTAGGAACCACAGTGTCATGTTATACCTTCATATATATTAGGTCACAGATATATAGCTAGTTAGTGATCTATCAGGGCATCATCCTTGCACTCCAGACACGTCCATAGGTATTCAGATCCTTCCCCAAACATGTATATCAGTGCTCGGCAGCTAATAGTGTCAGCTCTGTGTTGGTTGATGAGGCCTCTCATTCTCCTGATGTGCCTCTCTTGTCTGGCCATGCCAATTCTAATGTCCAAGTCTCTCATTCTGGACAATGAAGTGGATTCACTGGCGTCAAAGTCCTCCATTCTCAACGTCTCTCTAAGGGCGTTAATAACTTCGGCACAATCCATGGGCTGACCATCTGCTGCTTCTCTCCACATTTATTCAAAGAACATCCTAAGGTAGCCATTATGTGAGACTGAAATCCTGCCCTGGAGGCAACTGAACCTCTGATCAATGACAGTGCTAACCACTGGGCTACCATGGCATTTTCCCCTTAGCCTGTTAGATATTGGCGTCTGCCGGGCCAGCTGACCAGTGCAGGTCTGTGTACACAGCAGTCTGCTTTTAAACTCTGGCTTCTTGCTCTTGGAAGATAGAGGTCACTTCTGTGTTGATAAATTAGGGCCACATTGAAGTTCAGTTGTAAACTGTCACGTCCAATTAGTCAGTTCTGTGTTGGTCAAGTAGAGCCACATTGAAGTTCAGCTGTAAACTGTCACATCCAATCAGTCAATTCTGTGTTGGTAATGTAGGGCCACATTGAAGTTAAGTTGTAAACTGTAACATCCAATCAGTCACCTGTACTGCTCTGGCTCATTGCAGGTGGTTGACCAAAGTCATGGGTCAGGAGTCTAAGGGCAAGAGCATGGCTAAGAAAAAGAAGAAACGTGGCTCCAAGCCAGGCAAACTTCTCAAGAAATAAACAGCAACCCACAAGCATAAAGCTACATCTAAGGCCAGGCATTGACAAGGAATGCATGTTTTTTAAATTGGGGAACCTTTAGTTTATCCATATGTAAAATTTGTGAAATATCCATATTTCAAACTTGTAAACCATCAATATTTCAAACTTGTAAGCCCATCAATGTTTCAAATTTGTAAACCATCAATATTTTGAATTTGTAAACCATCAATATTTCGAATTTGTAAACCATCAGTATTTCAAAATTGTAAACCCATCAATATTTCAAACTTGTAAACCCATCAATATTTCATATTTGTAAACCATCAATATTTCAAACTTGTGAATCATCAGTATTTCCAACTTGTAAAATATCCAAAAGGTGTCAGCACCCATGTATATACATGCCATTGGAGAACACAATATGTGGAACATCCCCCGTGCCAGTCGGCAAGGCACGTGATCATGATGAAATAACCCATATTTCTAACTTGTGAAACATCTCCTTCCTGCTGGGTTTTGTTAGCAGTAATTGTGTAAAACTTGTGGGATAGCTGGCGGATGTTTCATTCGGATCTTGGGGCTGTTTGCTGCAATAAAGTACATCTCATTTGATTTAAAACAGTCGTGGCTGGTAGTGTTTCCACCTTTACACCTGCCTTGAGATGTTGTTAGTTGTGTTCAAGCACATTTGTATCAGATGCTTACATTATCACCTTATAGAAGACAATCTGATACCACAAGACAAACAAACATATTGAAAATGGAAGGAAAGATAGATTTAAACTGGATTCATTAATGAAACACCTAGAACAAAACATGTCCATGTTTTTTGGGGGTGTAGTGACAAGGTAACAATAAATGAAATGGTTGCAAAGAGTACTTGATGTGACTGGAAAACACCATGTTACACTCAGGGAGCAAGTGGGCCGCAATGTGTCTTGTAAAAACTGCCTCATTCTCTGCCCAGCAAGTCTCAATATCCAACATTATTTCATCTAATTTATATAATTATTTTCATGTGCAGTATGTATAGAAAAGGATGAATGTTTGTTTTTTTAATGTATAGATTAAGTTGGATTGGCATGAAGAATGAATATTTTTTATGTATAGATTAGGTTGGACTGGCATGAAAAACACATGTTTTTTATGTATAGATTAAATTGGATTTTGCGTGAATAATGAATATTTTTTATGTATAGATTAGGCTGGACTGGCATGAAGCAAGAATATTTTTGTGTGTGTAAAGATTAGATTTATGTAAGGAGGCAAAAGAAACATGGCTTGAGAAAAATTGCAGAGAAATTGAAAAACAACACAACAGTAACAATGCGAAACTAATGCACAAAAGAATTCAGGAGCTTACTAATCAAAGAACACGTACATCAGCAGGCTGCCTAAAGACAAAAGATGGAAGAGTCATAATAGAAAAAGATCAGATATTACATGAATGGTCAGATTACGTGAAAAACCTGTATGACGATAACAGAGACGAACAGTATGATGTTCAAAATAATAATGAAGGACCAGCAATTTTGAAGATGGAGGTTCAGAATGCTCTTAACCATATGAAATCTGGCAAGACCCCCGGTTCAGACAGCGTCACAACAGAAATGATTAATGCTTTAGAAGAATGCAGCAGTCTTTGCCCATGACGTCTATGAAGGTTTCCACTCAGGCACTGAAACCGTTGCTGCAGCGATTGATCTTGAGGACGCATACAACAGAGTACCACTGGATGTTTTAATGTTTCAGCTTCTTGACCTAAACGTAAGTCCATTCCTCCTTAGTTGGATCGTTGCAGCCCTCTTCCGACGGAAAGTAGTTTTTAGATGTGGCAGTTGGACTTCGGAACCAACAACAATATATCCTGGCCTACCACAGGGATCACCATTATCTCCGGTACTGTTCAACGCCTACACAGTGAGAATCACCAGTGAGCAGATCACTGGACCTGGCAGGACATTGTCATATGCCGATGATGTTTTAGTGTATCGTCAGGGTAAGGATAGAGAGGAGGTTGCTGGGGAACTACAAACCGAACTGAATCGCATAAGTACTTGGTGTGATGAAGCTGGGGCAATGGTCAACCCAACAAAGGGAACAGTGACTTGGTTCTCGTTGAATAATCATATTGTCAACAATCCAACACCAACTGTAATGCTGTGTTCAGAGACGGTGGAAAGAACGCAGGCAATGAATTACCTGGGGATACGGTTTGATCGAAGCCTTGCTTATAATGTGCACACAGACCAGGTGATAACAAAGGCCAAGCGGGGTTTGGCAGCGATGCGGGTGATGGCAGCAGCAAACTGTGAGCAGCGCCATCTATGTCTTCTGTACGAGGGACTGGTCATGTCTGTTTTGGAGTATGCAATGGCAATCTTGACTCTCAGCCATAAGCAGATAGAAAGGATGGAAAGGATACAGAATGAAGCTATGCGCATTATTCTTGGATGTACAAGAGATACAGCATGCAGGGCGATGCGCTACCTTCTTGATTTTCCAACCATTGAAGAGAGAATACAAGTTTGCAGGGCACGCGCCTACCTCAGAATTAACGCAAACACACAACATCCACTGCATAGTGAAATTAGGAAGGTGAAGGGCAGCAGGTTAAAAAGAGGACGGTGGTGGATGGGTCAAGCCGAAGACATTCTTCAACAGGTGTGTTCACTTGAGGACTTAGAACCTGGCGAGGAGTGGGTGCAAGTGCCAACAGACTTCTGCACATCCTTTTCAGTTTGCATCCAACTAGATAGAAAATGCAGACAAGAAAATCCGGCTGCTGTTGAGGCTGAAGTACAAGCGTTGATTTTCGAGAATTCGCTAGACGGTGACGCGGTCATCTACACAGATGGGTCGGTCGTCCGACATGTGAGAAGCTCATGGGCCTTTACAGCTCGGGCCGGAGGGAGAATTGTGAAGGAGGACTCTGGTGCTTTCACTGAAACCACAAGTAGCCTGACCATGGAAGTCATGGCAGTAAGTAAAGCAATAACATGGCTCGAGACACAGACATTCACCAGGGCTTGTTTCCTTAGCGACTCAATGAACATGATCAAGAGGATAGAGGAGGGGTCGATCCGAATAGAATGGTTGCTGCCTCTGAAGCGGTCTCGGCTGGCAAAGATTAGTTTCATCTTCGTGCCAGGGCATGCGGGAGTACAAGGAAATGAGCGGGCTGACAAGCTCGCAGGTGAGGCTACTGTGGAGGGCGGACGCGCCATGGACCAGGCTGACATTCTGAATGCTCTACGTGATGTGAGACTTTTGCGAGAACCAAGTAATGACTGTGAATCTACAACAATGGCCAGACTGCTAGAGCAGCAAATTAAAAGAGGGGTGGCCAAACAAGAACACTACGCAGGAAGCCAAAGAAGATTGATAAACCAACACAGAACTGGCGTCGTTAGCCGCTACACGCTGCGGGATTTGCTGAGGAGGGGATCCGAGCACTTATGGACTGAATGGTTCGATGTGCAACGAGTATGATCTGTCAACTAACTAACTAAGAATATGGAATAGATCAAGTTACCAGTCTGCTTAATACAATATATGATACTGGAAATATACCTCAGGAGTTATGTAATTCTGTATTTATTGCAATCCCAAAGAAATCAGGAGCCTTGGAATGTGATCAACATCGAACAATCAGTATAATGAGTCACATCACGAAGATTTTGCTAAGAATTATCATGCAAAGAGTTAGGAGGAAAATACAACCTGAAATAGGAGAAGAACAATGTGGGTTTGTGGAAGGCAAGGGTACAGTAAATGCTGTGTATATACTGAGAAACATAATCGAACGTTCTATAGAAGTAAACAAAGATCTACACCTTTGCTTTATTGACTACACAAAGGCTTTTGATAAAGTGAGACATGTCAACATGATAAGGATGCTTGAAGATCTACAAATTGATGGAAAAGATCTTAGACTTGTAAAAAACATATATTGGAAACAACAAGCTGCCATAAGAGTTGATAATGAAGTAAGCCAATATCAGCCTATTAAAAGGGGTGTGAGACAGGGATGTGTAATGTCTCCAGATCTGTTTTCCCTGTACAGTGAAAGTATTTTCAGAAATATTGAAGATATGGAAGGAATCAACATTGGGGGACGGTGCATCAATAACATTAGATATGCAGATGATACAGTCTTGATTGCAGACAATGAACAGGACCTGCAAAATTTAGTAGATGCGATTGTTACACACAGTGAACAACTAGGGTTAGAATTAAATTGTAAAAAGACACAGATTATGGTCGTCACTAGGAAGGACGAAATACCACAATGTAATATACAAGTAAATGGGAATATTCTTCAACAAGTGAGCAGGTACAATTATCTTGGAACAGTAATAACATCTGATGGGAGATGCCTTGAAGAGATTAGAACAAGAATCGCCATGGCAAAAGTAGCCTTTAGCAAGATGAAAAACATATTGACCAATAAAAAGATGTCAATTGAAACGAGAAAAAGAGTGTTGAGATGCTACATTGAACCTGTACTTTTGTATGGATGTGAAGCGTGGACAATGAGCAGTCAGGCTGAAAAACATCTGATGGCTGTAGAGATGTGGTTTCTGAGGAAAATGCAAAGAATACCATGGACAGCCAGAAAGACCAATGAACAAGTCCTTCAAGAAACAAATGAAGATCATAAATTGATTAGAGAAATTAGACGTAGACAGTCAAAATTTTTTGGGCATGTTATGAGAAGAAATGGATTGGAGAATTTGGTGACAACTGGTAAGATCGAGGGGAACAGACCAAGGGGAAGACCTAGAAGCAAGTACCTGGATGGCTTGGCCTTGTGGCATGGTCGAGACAGAAACACGGAGCTGATCCACGACTCTGGTGATCGGGTGAGATGGCAGAACATGACCGCCCACGCTTACCGGCATGGCACATGATGGATGGATGGAAAGATTAGGTTGGACTGGCATGAAAAATGAATGTTTTTTATTTTTCATTTTTGCCTGTATTAATTCCACCTTTACATGTTTTCATTTCCTTCACGTGTTTGTTATGCTGTTTTGCTAATTGTACACATGATTTTGAAATTATAGACACACCTGTAGGTGAAAAGCGTGAGCATATATTAATTCTGGCACAGCATCTGGTTTATTTTGATAGTTAATGGGTCCTTTCTTGTTTCCCCCAGTAACTTGCTCGTAGTCTGTAATATTCCATGTAAGGTGTTGCACCTCCTTGCAGGAGGTTGCTGTCAAGCCCGGTGTGATTTTCTTCCATGCAATATAATCATGTTGTGTGTGTATATATAGCAATGAAGAGTTGTGGTAACACACTGGAACCCAGGTTTCTGACTGATGTTGTTCACTTGTTGGTCTAATAGCTTGTTGTCCGAGTGTTCTTGTTGAGTGAGACGCTGGCCTTTTGTGCTTCAGGTCTGAGAATATTGATGTGCTAGGTTAAAGTTACACATATACAGTCAACCCAGTGTAGCCCTCGCCTCTCCCTGTGACAGTAGTGGTAGGTTAGTTACACATATACAGTCAACCCAGTGTAGCCGTCACATCTCCCTGTGACAGTAGTGGTAGGTTAGTTACACACATAGTCAACCCAGTGTAGCCGTCACATCTCCCTGTGACAGTAGTGGTAGGTTAGTTACACATATACAGTCAACCCAGTGTAGCCCTCGCCTCTTTCTGTGACAGTAGTGGTAGGTTAGTTACACACATACAATCAACCCAGTGTCTGTCACATCTCCCTGTGACAGTAGTGGTAGGTTAGTTACACTCATACAGTCAACCCAGTGTAGCCTTCGCCTCTCCCTGTGACAGTAGTGGTAGGTTAGTTACACACTTACAGTCAACCCAGTGTAGCCGACACATCTCCCTGTGACAGTAGTGGTAGGTTAGTTACACTCATACAGTCAACCCAGTGTAGCCTTCGCCTCTCCCTGTGACAGTAGTGGTATGTTAGTTACACACTTACAGTCAACCCAGTGTAGCCGTCACATCTCCCTGTGACAGTAGTGGTAGGTTAGTTACACTCATACAGTCAACCCAGTGTAGCCGTCGCCTCTCCCTGTGACAGTAGTGGTAGTTTAGTTACACACATACAGTCAACCCAGTGTAGCTGTCACATCTCCCTGTGACAGTAGTGGTAGGTTAGTTACACACATACAGTCAACCCAGTGTACCATCACATCTCCCTGTGACAGTAGTGGTAGGTTAGTTACACACAGTCAACCCAGTGTAGCCGTCACATCTCCCTGTGACAGTAGTGGTAGGTTAGTTACACTCATACAGTTAACGCAGTGTAGCCGTCGCCTCTCCCTGTGACAGTAGTGGTAGGTTAGTTACACACATACAGTCAACCCAGTGTAGCCGTCACATCTCCCTGTGACAGTAGTGGTAGGTTAGTTACATACATACAGTCAACCCAGTGTAGCCATCACATCTCCCTGTGACAGTAGTGGTAGGTTAGTTACACACTTAAGTCAACCCAGTGTAGCCGTCACATCTCCCTGTGACAGTAGTGGTAGGTTAGTTACTCATACAGTCAACCCAGTGTAGCCTTCGCCTCTCCCTGTGACAGTAGTGGTATGTTAGTTACACACTTACAGTCAACCCAGTGTAGCCGTCACATCTCCCTGTGACAGTAGTGGTAGGTTAGTTACACTCATACAGTCAACCCAGTGTAGCCGTCGCCTCTCCCTGTGACAGTAGTGGTAGTTTAGTTACACACATACAGTCAACCCAGTGTAGCTGTCACATCTCCCTGTGACAGTAGTGGTAGGTTAGTTACACACATACAGTCAACCCAGTGTACCATCACATCTCCCTGTGACAGTAGTGGTAGGTTAGTTACACACTTACAGTCAACCCAGTGTAGCCGTCACATCTCCCTGTGACAGTAGTGGTAGGTTAGTTACACTCATACAGTTAACGCAGTGTAGCCGTCGCCTCTCCCTGTGACAGTAGTGGTAGGTTAGTTACACACATACAGTCAACCCAGTGTAGCCGTCACATCTCCCTGTGACAGTAGTGGTAGGTTAGTTACATACATACAGTCAACCCAGTGTAGCCATCACATCTCCCTGTGACAGTAGTGGTAGGTTAGTTACACACTTAAGTCAACCCAGTGTAGCCGTCACATCTCCCTGTGACAGTAGTGGTAGGTTAGTTACACTCATACAGTCAACCCAGTGTAGCCATCACATCTCCCTGTGACAGTAGTGGTAGGTTAGTTACACACATACAGTCAACCCAGTGTAGCCGTTGCCTCTCCCTGTGAATCCCAGTGACAGTAGTGCCATATCTTGGAAAGGGAAAATATTTCACGGTCAGACATATGATTAGCTTAGAGATTTTGAGTTTCCGGGTGTCATGCTGCCAATAGATATGTAATGTTCGTAATAATTGTTTTTGCTGTTGCACATTTACGGGGCTGTACCATCACAGTAGCTAGGCCTTGCTAGCCTTTGAGCTGGTTTAAATCCTCTTACAGGCTGGATTCTATCCGAAGCCATATCACTGCAATGTCAGAATGTGCATAAATAGGTGTAGTTTCTGTTATATGAAGATGTGTATAGCTAGAGTATATCTGCCATCCTCCATAGACAGAAGTCAGTACCCCACTCCATTCTCAACCTTACAACAAATGGAGAAACCTACACCATCATCTGTAATGTTGCGTGTGTACGCTGACAATGGCATGAGCAGCCTCACTACCAGCTCTCATCACTAGCTACAAGAGGGACAGACTGTCCACCTAGTCCTGCCTTCACTCAGGCCTGCTAACTGTGATGGTGCTACAGTAGGCTCCTGCTATGGAAATGGCAACACTACACAAAGTATATTGTATTGTAATGATACCAACACTGTCCCACTCAACCGTTTTGGGTTATCATTGGGATATATATTGTTGTTTCAGATAGTGAATGTTTATGTTTGTCTATCTGATACTTTAGCTAGTTCATACAGATTGTGTACATGATATAATCATGCCTTTCAGACAGTTGTGATACTCATAGTGTGCCATCCATCTTCATTTCTGTCAGTTCATTTACAGCTGTTCAATAAATGACTTCAGTTTTTAGTATTTCACTTTGCAATATTAATCCTCTATAAAGACATTTGGTCTCATCTCATCATGTTCCTCTTGTACCTTGCGGTGTCGAGGTGAAGTATAAACTTCGTGAGAGTGCCCGGTTATGGGCTTCGTATATCGACATTCCCATGGATTCTGTTATTCCCTCCGTCCAACGTTTACGTGGTCGGCCTCTTCCTCTGTTTCCATCTGGTCTGTACATTATTGCTTGTTGTGGCATGCTGTTGACTGGTAGCCTACTTGCATGGCCAAACCATTTGACTTGCTGCTTTCTAATAAAATCTAGAGCAGCTTTAACCCCCACTTTAGTCCTGATTTCTTCATTTCTGATCTTATCTCTTCTTGATACGTTGAGTATTCTTCTCAGGAACCTCATTTCTGTTGTTGTGATTTTTCTTTTCTCTTTTTCTGTCATTGTCCAGGTTTGGCATTGGTAGCACAGAGTTGGTAGGAAGATTGTGTTGTAAAGTGCTTTCTTAGTAGTTATTGATACATGTTTGTTCTTTAGTATTAGTGCCATTTGTCCAATGAGTTGATTTGCCTTATTGCACCTATTTTCGATCTCGTCTTCTGATCTGCCATTTGATGATATTATACTTCCTAGGTACTTGAAGCTCTTTACTTGTTTCAAGGGATGTTCGTTTAGGTGAATTGTTGCTGTTTGTTCTTCTTTAGTTATAGTCATTACCTCTGTTTTGCTTGTGCTAATTTTCATGTTATGTTCCCTACACATTTCGTTTAGACTATTCATGTGGTCTTGTAATTCAGCTTCTGATTTTGCTATTAGTGCTTGGTCGTCCGCAAACAGGAGTTCTCTAATGGTTAGATTTGCAGATGGTTCTTCTTCTGTGTTCTCGTCATGCGGTATTCTTGCTGTCTCTGCTTGGCTGGTTTCTTTACATATGTTGTCTATATATGTTATGAACAAGAGAGGGGACAGGACACAACCTTGTCGTACTCCAGATCTTATGGTGAAGGGTTCTGAGTGTCCTCCAGTTGCTCTCACTATGCATTCACTGTTGTTTTATAAACTTCTACATAGGTTTGTTAGATGTGTACTCACTCCATATTGTTTAAGGATTTCCCACAGCTTGTTTCTATCTACCCTATCAAATGCCTTTTCTTGGTCGACAAAGGCTAAGTAGAGTGTTTCATTGAATTCAATTGATTTTTCTATAAGTTGTCTAAGAGCAAAAATTGTGTCTGTGCATCCTTTGTTTTTACTTCTTAGTTTTTCTACGAGCAGTATGAAGATCCCCTGCCGGCTTGCTAGGCCAGTCACAGGTTTAGGATTTTTTACGTTTAAGACATTTGGTATTTTATTATATTGCTAAATTTTCTCTTGTCACCTGAATGCAGATGGTTGTGTATTCACTTAGTGGTTTCCTTTGGGTATCAAGTTTCTTGCACTCTGGTAAATAATGTTTTAGATGGTTATTTTTCTGGCATTCACCTCAGCTGTCTTCTGGGTTAGTGGAATAGACAAGTTGTAACCTTCCTCATTTATTTATTGCAAATCAGTTCATGTGTTACCTGGAGTGTACCTATTAGAGCTTTGAACAATTTGTATACATATCAAGCTTTGATTCTACATCTAAGTGTGTTCTTCTGTTTCTCATTTCTTTATTGT
The DNA here is from genome assembly GCA_963921405.1 of Cepaea hortensis. Lineage (NCBI taxonomy): Eukaryota > Metazoa > Mollusca > Gastropoda > Stylommatophora > Helicidae > Cepaea > Cepaea hortensis. The sequence continues at coordinate 255,109,595 of OY992876.1, forward strand.
TGATTCAGTGTCATTTTTACGTGTGTTGTATTATTATTTGCTCTGCCTTTTTTTGTTTCTTTGTCCGCCATTCAATAATTATCACCTCATCCATGTGACAGTGTGCTCACAGCCAGTACTGAACAGACTATTGAACACCCTCTAGTATTTGTGAGTGGCACCTTGCCGTCTTGACAGACAAAAGTATGTGAATTGGAATTTGGTCAAAATCCTGTGCAGCATGTTCCCTCTCTCGGCCTAGCCTTGTTTACTCCAGAGGAAAGGATAACCAGTATGTCTGGAACAAGGTAGGCTGCAGACGCTGAGGCTCAGCATCAAACCTCCAAGAGCTGGAGGTGAGTGGTGGCCAAACCCTCACAACCGCAGGACATGGCTTAGCTCTAGTATTTAGCTATTGAATAACTAAGAAGATCTCCACTGTTATATCTGGCCTTACAAAAATATAATGATTTTTTGCAAGTTGGCATGGGTTCCTGGGGTAGTTTGTGGTAGGGGTCAGAGAACACAGAAGTCAAGGATCCCTTGCCAGGCCTTGAGGCTGATTGGGTATATGATGCTAGCTCCATATTGTGATAGACCAGTCTGCACTCAGTGGCTGATGTGGTCAGTGTCACACCTTTACCTCCCAGAACATTTCCAGTGTCCATTCTAGGTCAGGTCCAGTGTTTTGTTGTTGTTTGTCAAATCTCGCCTGAATGGAGATTGGAACATACCAGGCTGGCCACTGTAGGCATTCTCTACCCTCCCCTCCCCTCCAATCACAGCTCAGAATTTGACACAGCTGCCTCATAAAATTGCCATAATTATATCAGAAGGGAAGTTGATGAGCAAGTAAACTGGCCACCACATGTCATAAATCTGTGTGACCTAGTTAGAATAGGTAAAGGCTTAATACTTGACTCCCGCAGAGCAAACAGTCAGTAACCCTTGACCTGTGACTGTTTGCTGTCCTTGTTGGTTGGTTTGTTGTGTTCACTTCATTCATTGAACACATCGGTTGGTTTGTTGTGTTCACTTCATTCATTGAACATCATTGTAAATATATTGTGACAAACACAACAGTGAGAAGATGAGGCAGCATGGTGCAGCTACCCAAGGATCCGTCTTCAGCAACAGAGGTGATTAGTTCATAACCACATTCTCAGTGATGGAACATCATCACCACGATCTTGTGCCTTGCCATAGGCCGTAGGTGTTCCTGTCTCTCCACCATCTCTGTCCTTGGTGCTCTGAATCAATTGTATTGATGATATTCCTCCAGCATCATGTCTCTCTGTCCGCCTCTTATACCTGCCCCGTCATCATTATATGATGAACCAACACTGTTTGTCTTTTGTATAGTTGCATATAATGTTCTAGTTTCATTGGCCTCTTCCAGACACTCGTCAGTTACTCGAGTAGTCCTTTGTGTTCAAATCATTCATCTCAGAAACACATCTGGGGTACAATGTCTGGCTGGGAAAAGAAGCTGGCTAGACCACCTCATAAAACTGATCTTTATGTATGATGTTCTTGGTATTTTAGATACCTGTACTTTGCTGGTAGGGTAGGGTATTATTTTGTGTATTAAAATTATGTTGGGGGGGGGGGGGGGGTCATAAAGTGTACGAGGGCTATGATTTACAAGGAAAACCTAACCACAATTAAATGGGCATTATGTACCTTGCTGATGTTCAATGTCATTAGTATGCTGTTGTCACATATTCTGTGTTGGTAGTTTTGAAATGTTGTCAACATGAGAACATCAGAGTAGTACATCGCTGTTGATGTACATGGGTAAAACTGGCATCAATTCTGGTAAACAGAGTTTGCTTTTGATGTTTGCTGAGAGGAGAAGGATGCTGTCATGTTCTGACGATGGTTTATTGTATCCACAAGGACAAGATGGAAATGAGACTGTTAATATGATACAGCACAAACTTGACCACAGCACTGCCTTGTGTCATGTATCCAAAGTGCTGGTAAATCCTATGAGAGCAGCAGTAACATGGTTCTCCCTTCACAGTGACATGATTAATACAGATGGCTATTTGTGACCAGTACAACTGGGGGGGGGGGGGGGGGGAGAGAGAGAGAGAGAGAGAGAGAGAGAGAGAGAGACACACAGAACTGCCTGGTGTGGTGTAGCCAAAGTGCTGGTAAATCCTATGGGAGCAGCAGTAACATGGTTCTCCCTTCACAATGACATGATTAATACAGATGGCTATTTGTCTGTGACCAGTACAGCCCGGGGGCTAGCCTAGCCTGGACAGAATGAGTACCAGACAGTTGACTGGGAAGGAGAGGTGACATGGACAGGGGACTGGTCACCCCACCTCCTACATCATGGCCTAGAATATGGGAAGATCCACCACTTGACCACCCAGCTGTAGTAGTTGCTATGGCACTAGTCTTACCTGTGATGCTTGTTGGTAAACATTCCAGCCTGACAGTCAGCGGTGGGGGGCAGCTTGTATATATTTGTTACCCCTGCCTGGTCATTATTGGTGTTGTTCATGTACAACAGATTCTTGTACACTCTGTCATGTCATGTCATATACAACAGCTTCTTGTACACTCTGATGTCATGTCATATACAACAGCTTCTTGTACACTCTGATGTCATGTCATATACAACAGCTTCTTGTACACTCTGATGTCATGTCATATCCAACAGCTTCTTGTACACTCTGATGTGATGTTGTACACAACAGCTTCTTGTACACTCTGATGTCATGTCCAGCACAAAAGCTTGTACACTCTGATGTGATGTTGTATACAACAGCTTCTTGTACACTGATGTCATGTCCTGCACAAAAGCTTCTTGTACACTCTGATTTCATGTCATATACAACAGCTTCTTGTACACTGATGTGATGTTGTATATAACAGCTTCTTGTACACTCTGTCATGTCCTGCACAAAAGCTTCTTGTACACTCTGATCTCATGTCATATACAACAGCTTCTTGTACACTCTGATTTCATGTCATATACAACAGCTTCTTGTACACTGATGTGATGTTGTATACAACAGCTTCTTGTACACTGATGTGATGTTGTATACAACAGCTTCTTGTACACTCTGATGTGATATTGTATACAACAGCTTCTTGTACACTCTGATGTGATGTTATACACAACAGCTTCTTGTACACTCTGATGTCATGTCCTATACAACAGCTTCTTATACTCTAATGTGATGTGTTATTGATGTTGTGTCCTATACAATAGCTTGTACATTCTGATGTGATGTTGCGTACAACAGCTTCTTGTACATTCTGATGTGTCCTATACAACAGCTTGTACATTCTGATGTGATGTTGTATACAACAGCTTTTTGTACACTCTAATGTATGTCCTGTACAACAGCTTCTTCTACACTCTGATGTGATGTTATATATACCACATGCTGTTTTTGCAAACAGTATATTTCTGTATTAATGTAGCAAAGTTTTAGAGTTTCTTTTTCATATACACAATAAAATGTACATATGAATTAACATCATCACATGTCAAGTGAGTTTGCTTTAGTGTGGAGTGGGATCATGCAGTGATGTAGTTTGTTGCCTTTTACGGAATGATATGTTCAGAACTTCTTCTGTTAATTTTTCTTTATTCACAGCTTTTAAAGAGGAATATTCTTTCAAAATGATCGGTTAACTGAGATATGAACGAACAAATTAACTTTATTTTCAAAGTGTTACAAATTGGGCACACAAGCCCATCTGTCATTCTGCCCTCATACATTTCATTCATACATACATGTGAAGCTAATCTTTGACAACGACTATAACCAAAGAAAGAGTAAACATTATAAATGCCTGGAAAATATGCAGAAATCAAGATATATATATATATATATAGTCCTTCAAGAAACAAATGAAGATCGTAAACTGATCAGAGACATTAGACGTAGACAGTCACAATTTTTTGGGCATGTTATGAGAAGAAATGATTTGGAGAACTTGGTGACAACTGGTAAGATCGAGGGGAACAGACCAAGGGGAAGACCTAGAAACAAGTATCTGGATGGCTTGGCCTTGTGGCATGGTCGAGACAGAAACACGGAACTGATCCACGACTCTGTTGATCGAGTGAGATGGCAGAACATGACCGCCCACGCTTACCGGCATGGCACATGATGGATGGATATATATATATATACACACACACACACACACACACATACATACCCCCCCCCCCCCCCCCATTAATCAAGATAGGAACCTAGAGGTGGTGAGATGACTTGGAATTTGAGATTGTCGCTTCAGAAGCTCTGTTGACAAGTATCTGAAGGTCAAGCAGAACAGGCTTTATAGGGTCACAAGGTGAACTCAAATTGGTACAAAACACATCAGAAATATCCTTGAGCTACTGTCCTGGTATCTGCACTAATTACTGCACCACTACATCCAAGCTGCATGCTCACCTGTTGAACTGGAGAGTTTCAGTGATATGCTTCTCATCCAGTAACCCTGGATGTGGAAGAACTCAGCAGTCAGAGTCCTCCACCCTTCTCTGACCTTAGCAACGCCCACAAGTTGGAAATTCAACATCCTGTCCACGCTTTCATGTTGTCAGTCCAGAGTTTTCTTTGCCTTCCACGTCTCTGTTTGCCCTCAGTTGTTCCAAAGAAGGCAAGCTTTTGACATTTCACCACTGACAGAAATGGTTCTTGATGGCCTGCATACATACATACTTAGTCTGTAACATAGGCGCTTATTTTCCCTCTCTATACCCTATGTTTTCAACAAGAAAAAGAGTGTTGAGGTGCTACATATAACCAGTGCTTTTGTATGGATGTGAAACGTGGGCAATGAGCAGACAGGCTGTAAAATATCTAATGGCAGTGGAAATATGGTTTCTGAGGAAAATATGAAGAATACGATGGATAGACAGAAAAATCAATTAGCAAGTGGCACAAAAGAAAAACAAATGAAAACTGTAAACTGTTTAAAGCAATTAGACCAGATTGTTTGAGCATGTTATGAGAAGAAATAAGCTAGATAACTTTGTGGATCAATAAAAAAAAAAAGTCGCTTAAAAGTCGACAAGGTCGACTTCATTGCACCGGGTTTTATCCCATATGGCTGTGTCTCTTTCCGCAGCACGGAAAGCGTCGCAAAAAGCACGAACTCCGTAGCTTTTAGCGACGACCCACAGGAGTCTCTGAAACATTTAACTCATAAACTGAAGGGTGCGGCCCGGAATCGAACCCACAACCTTCGGAGCACGAGTCAAACGGCTTGACCACTTCGCCACAGAGACTCCCAATTGTGGATCAATTGAGGGGACCAGTAGTCTCAGTTGTCCATTCAACTTATTGTGTGTGTGTGTGTGAGAGAGAGAGAGAGAGAGAGAAAGAGAAAGAGAGAGACCAGTGCTGACTTGATGAATTGTAGAAGTGTGTCACAACACATGTGTAACACAAGTGAATTAGATGACGGAAAATGTGGGCACATGCGTCTAGCATGCCACTTGAACACTGACGTGCCATAGTAACTGATGAGCTGTCCCTACTTACTGTCACAGCGCTGGAGTATATATATACATATATTGGCGCTTGAACTCAAGCATAGTCCATACACACTATTTATAGTAGTGATGGATTGATTTTTGTATATGGATTAGCTTTCCCTATTAACAATGTCCCTCGCCATTAGGCGAACTCACTCCAACTTCAGAGGTACTTGTAATTGACTTCCCCAAGTCAAGGATGACAGGTCAACATTTTAGTTCAACTGTCCGGTGTAGGGGTTGAACCGCTTACCTCAGCATCAGCACACCGGATGTTTAAGAAAACACATTCTTACCCATTCGACCATGCTGACATGTGCTGGAGTATATCATCATGAAGTGAAGATCGGAGGGGAAGAGAGGTAAGAGGAGACCATAAGTGAAGATGTTAGATAACTGGACATATGGCTGGAGGAACATCTGTAGCAGATATGATTGGCAATATACGAGACAGAAGGTTGTGGACAGACATGATCACCAACACCACATGGAATGGACTATAAGAAGATTGGCAGTACACGAGACAGAAGGCCATGGACAGACATGATCACAAACACCACACAGAATGGACTATAAGAAGATTGGCAGTACACGATACAGAAGGCTATAGACAGACACCACACGGCATGGACTACAAGAAGATTGGCTGCATACGAGACAGAAGGCTATGAACAGACATGACCACCAATGGCTTGGACTAAGACGATTGGCAGTATATGAGACAGAAGTCTGTGGAAAGACATAATCACCAGCGCCACATGGCATGGACTATAAGAGGATTGTCAGCACATGAGACAGAATGACCTGATGACCAATGTCACACTACATGGACTGTAAGAAGTAGTAATAAATTGTACATCATTTTGATTAGTTCATGAATTTTAAGAAAGTGCCTTGGGCACTTTATTTGGTTAGTGTGCATGTTGCATATGTATGCTGAACGGTTCTTAATTGTGATGAAATGTTTATTTCATTTGCCTTTGCTGCCACTTGCATAAATTGTTTTGTGGCTTATTTCAGACTTAGCCCAAATATGGTACCAAAGATGATGTAAATTGTTTTGTGGCTTATTTCGGACATAGCCCAAATACGGTATCACAGATGATGTAAATTGTTTTGTGGCTTATTTCAGACATCAGCCAAAATATGGTGTCACAGATGATGTAAATTGCAGCCAATCTGAAGCCTCAAACTCGTCCACTCTGACTACAGACAGCCACGGCCATTCTCACGCGTATGGCGTCGGCTCGGAGAACTATGAAGACATCCTCAACACGGTGACCAGTTCTGGCAGCCCTCAGCTGGAGGTGATGGATGCAGGCACCATCGCTGTGAAGAAAGAGAACATTGATGGGGTGTTTGGTGAGATCCAGGACAACTCTGTGGCTGGGTAAGTCCCTTCTTCTGCTGGCTGTGGCACGATATATGATGCTGGCACAGATGTGTATAGTCCAGTCGGTGCAGGTGGGTGATGTGACCAACACCATGCTGGCCTAGATGTGTATAGACCAGATTGGTGATGTGACCAACATCATGCTGGCCCAGATGTGTATAGACCAGATTGGTGATGTGACCAACATCATGCTGGCCTAGATGTGTATAGACCAGATTGGTGATGTGACCAACACCATGCTGGCCTAGATGTGTATAGACCAGATTGGTGATGTGACCAACATCATGCTGGCCCAGATGTGTATAGACCAGATTGGTGATATGACCAACATCATGCTGGCCCAGACGTGTATTAGACCAGATTGGTGATGTGACCAACACCATGCTGGCCCAGATGTGTATTAGACCAGATTGGTGATGTGACCAACACCATGCTGGCCCAGATGTGTATTAGACCAGATTGGTGATGTGACCAACACCATGCAGGCCCAGATGTGTATAGACCAGATTGGTGATGTGACCAACATCATGCTGGCCCAGATGTGTATTAGACCAGATTGGTGATGTGACCAACACCATGCTGGCCCAGATGTGTATAGACCAGATTGGTGATGTGACCAACATCATGCTGGCCCAGATGTGTATTAGACCAGATTGGTGATGTGACCAACATCATGCTGGCCCAGATGTGTATAGACCAGATTGGTGATGTGACCAACACCATGCTGGCCCAGATGTGTATAGACCAGATTGGTGATGTGACCAACACCATACTGGCCCAGATGGATGATGTGACCAACATCACGCTGGCTCAGATATGTATAGACCAGATGGGGTGTACATGTGTGCACTCTGTGGTGTACAGGTGTGCTGTCTGGGGTGTACAGGTGTGCTGTCTGCTGTACAGGTGTGCTGTCTGCTGTACAGGTGTGCTTTCTGTGGTGCACAGGTGTGCTGCCTGCTGTACAGGTGTGCTGCCTGCTGTACAGGTGTGCTGTCTGATGTACATGTTTGCTGCCTGTGGTGTGCTGTCTGTGGTGTACATGTGTGCTGTCTGTGTTCTCCAGGTGGTTGGCCAGACTGGGGCTATCCGCCTACATTGACAGGTTTCAGCAGCATGGCTACGAGAGCCTCTACCAGCTGGATGACGTCTGCAAGGAGGTAATGTTTCTTCTTCTTCTTCATCATCACAAGACTTCTTTTTTTAATTACAGCATCCATAGCTTATTGTATTTAAAGTACAATGAATAAATCACCAAACATGAATAGCTGTCAGTAAGCTTTAATACACTCATACCAAAATGTATGTTGCAGCCAAAACCTTCATCAGCATACAAACAACAAAAACACATTGATACAACTACAGGAAAAACACAACATGAAATCATACATATATAAGCTACTCATCTTTTTACTCTCTCATAATTAAAGTAGAGCATTATATTCAACTTTAAGAAAGAGAGGGTACTTTCGTCATGTAATGAGAAGAGAGAATCATTGGAAAATATCACTGTGACTGGGAAGATCAGCATTGAAAAGGACAGAAGCAGGCTGACGAATGATTCTGGGTGACCTAAGATATTTCCATGGAGGAATGGCATCAATAGGTTTGATCCAGAACACCAAGGGCCGAGATCTACGGAGAGACATGTGAATGTATAGGTCATATGGCAGGGCTCATGACAGCGGTGGTGATTTATACTGTTGATGGATGTTTGTCCGTGGTGGAGAATAGAGGTCATTTGCCCAGGCAGTAGCCACGGCATAATATTATTACGCCATAGTTATTAAAATCCTGAACCATACCAAGGATCAAAGACACGTCCAGCACTGTATGAAGTCGGCTCAGTGACCTCCAGACCACATTAGTTAGTGTCAGTGGAATACTGTTGAGCTTCTGCTATCATATCTATTGTGGTTTTACCCATAGACATGCATTTCTGTTCCGTCATTCTGCATTAGATTCTTAAACTCTGGTTCTTGCACATGGCAGGTCAGACCAGCTTGCCTTTAGGAGACAGTGTTTGTGTTTATATATATATAAAAATATATATATATATATCTTGTGCTATGCGGATAAGTGTGGGTAGTGATGTTTCACCATCTCACACGATCACCATAATCGTGGATCAGCTCTTGTGTTCTTGTCTCGATCATGCGATGTGGCCAAGCCATCCAGGTATTTACTTCTCTGCCTTCCCTTTCTTCTTTTCCCTTCAATCTTGCCAGTTGTCACTAAGTTCTCCAGTTTGTTTCTTCTCATAACGTGCCCAATCTTGACTGTTTACGTCTAATTTCTGTAATCAGTGTTCAGTTTTCATTTGTTTCTTGTAGGACTTGCTCATTGGTTTTTCTGTCTGTCATTGTACTTTTTGCACTTTCCTTAGAAACCACATTCCCACTTCCTTTAGATGTTTTTCAGCTTGTCTTCTCATCGTCCACGTTTGACATCCTTACAAAAGTACAGGTTGTATGTAGCACTTCAACACTCTTCTTCTCCTTGCAACAGACATCTTTTGATTGGTCAGTATGTTTTCCATCTTGCAAAGTATATATATATATATATATATATATATATATATATATATATATATATATATATATATATATATATATATATATATATATATATATATATGTGTGTGTGAGTGGGTGGGTGGGTGGTGGGTTTTTTTTTTTAAAGAATTAAAAAAGACCAACTTATCTTGAGAAAGTCTCTTGACAAGAAGATGGTGAATTTGCTAGGACGAGTCGGCTAACAAACAGTAAATGTATCAGTGAAAACTGATTCATATGTTCTATCAGAATGTGGTGGTGAAACATGAAATATACAGAGGCAGGTGAAGAGAGGCATTGGAGAACATGGTGACAACTGGAAAGATTGAGAAGAAGAGAGGCAGAGGCAGACCAAGAGAAATGATGCTGGATGGATTGAGATGGTGGCATGGAGAAATATCATCAGCAGAGTTGATCCAGAAAACCAAGGTCCAAGATCTGTGGAGAGTCATGAACACCTACGCTAGCTGGCAGGGCACTTGATAATGATGATGAGTTAAAAGAAAGAATGAATGCTGACAGTGTGTAGAAGAATGGGGCAGTTATCATGGGAGATGTGCTGACAGATAAAGAGGCCCTAAAGACTCAAGAATGTGAAGTATACTCAAGTGATCATGGGGAGATGTAGTTTTTGAAATAATGTTGAGAATATTGCTGAAACAGAAGAAAACAGACAATGAAGCATTGATGAAAAGGTTTAATTTGGTCATATAAAAAGTTATAATATGGTCATAAGAAAAGATATAATTTGTCCATGTGAAAAGATTTAACTTCAGAGAAAAATACAACAGTTGAAACATGACAGTAACATCACAAGATGGACAGGGAGGAGAAACAACTACCCTGATGATGAGAGAAAGAACATCCTGGACATGTAGTGCAGTCTGCTGTCATTGATAACTGGTCTACCTTAGTTGTACTGGGAAAACAATATCAGCAGCAGTATAGCAGACATATTGTTATGAATAATAGCTGTAGATCAGACATGTTGCAGTAGACTGGTGGTTTAATTAGATTATGTCACAGCCAGCTCTGAAGCGAAGTGGTTACAAATGCAGTTTGTCTTGCATCGGTTTCCATACAAAGGTATGAGTGCCAGTCATTCTTGCTATGAAATCACAAACAGCCAAACAATGCTGGGGTTGACTGCAACATCCTGTAACAGATATGCAACTAACTTTAATACAGCCACTGATTATGCTGTTTGTGTGTGTGCAGAACCTGGAAGAAATGAACATTCCAGAAGATCACCGAAGGAAAATCTGGAGTGCCCTCGTGGAATTCCACCAGGCCAATCCTTTTTCTGACGCTACTCAAGCCTTGAGCAGGTCTGCCAGCCATACATCCGCAGATTCTTCGGCTCTTCTCTCTACTCAGGTATTTGTGATATCCTGTATATGTTATGTTTCTGTTGGTGACTTCTGGGTAGGGTACTGTACAGTAGCTTATCTGCCAGCCTGGACTGAGACTTCGTGGCTCTCTCTCTCTCTCTCTCTCTCTCTCTCTCTCTCTCTCTCTCTCTCTCTCTCTCTCTCTCTCTCTCTCTCTCTCTCTCTCTCTCTCTCTCTGTGTGGGGGGGGGGGGTCCCGCTTAATTGCACTGGGTGTATCCCGTTTAGCTGGCTGGGTCTCTCTCTCTGAAGGGCAGCCAGCTGTCAACTGAAAGCCTGGAGGTCCGCATGGCCGAATGGATAGGAGCACTCATTCTGAAACATCTAGTGTGCTGATGCAGAGGTAGCAGTCGCGTGCACCAGAAGTAGTAGCTTGTGTATGGACTATGCTTGAGTTTAAAGCCAGTGAACACAACAACAACAAAACCCTTGAATTTGTGGCACAGAGAGCAAACTCTGCAGCTCTGGTAACAACCCCTCCAGCAATCTGCACACAATTCCATTGGCCAAGTGCGAAATCTGAAAACATTGCACTAGCCAAGTGATGATACCTGAAAAAATTGCACTGGCCAAGTGATGCAATCTGAAAAAATTGCACTGGCCAAGTGATGCAATCTGAAAAAATTGCACTGGCCAAGTGACGCAATCTGAAAAAATTGCACTGGCCAAGTGACGCAATCTGAAAAAATTGCACTGGCCAAGTGATGCAATCTGAAAAAATTGCACTGGCCAAGTGACGCAATCTGACAAAATTGCAGTGGCCAAGTGACGCAATCTGACAAAATTGCACTGGCCAAGTGACGCAATCTGAAAAAATTGCACTGGCCAAGTGACGCAATCTGAAAAAATTGCACTGATTTGGGAAGTGCTTCTGATCTCTGGGCTTGTTGCATGCCATGTCCTTGGTGAGAACACAAAACATGGTGTATGTGCTACATACACATCTCACAGCAGTTGGAAATTGCTACTAAAAGGCAGAATGCATTTGCTCTGGGAAAATTATTACAGGCAAACAACTATGCACTGGTAAATAAGGCTGATGACTTTGGGTGGGATCTGTGTAAATGAAGTTCCACAGATGCATGCTGAAGTCACTGGTGCTAGGTGGATGCTCTTATAGCATGTGACTTGAGAGATTGGATAGGTGGGTGTTTTATAGTGTGTGTGACTTGAGAGATTGAATAGGTGGGTGTTTTAGTGTGTGACTTGAGAGATTGTCTGGATAAGTGGGTGTTTTATAGTGTGTGACTTGAGAGATTGAATAGGTGGGTGTTTTAGTGTGTGACTTGAGAGATTGTCTGGATAAGTGGGTGTTTTATAGTGTGTGACTTGAGAGATTGAATAGGTGGGTGTTTTAGTGTGTGACTTGAGAGATTGTCTGGATAAGTGGGTGTTTTATAGTGTGTGACTTGAGAGATTGGATAGGTGGGTGTTTTAGTGTGTGACTTGAGAGATTGAATAGGTGGGTGTTTTAGTGTGTGACTTGAGAGATTGTCTGGATAAGTGGGTGTTTTATAGTGTGTGACTTGAGAGATTGGATAGGTGGGTGTTTTAGTGTGTGACTTGAGAGATTGAATAGGTGGGTGTTTTAGTGTGTGACTTGAGAGATTGTCTGGATAAGTGGGTGTTTTATAGTGTGTGACTTGAGAGATTGAATAGGTGGGTGTTTTAGTGTGTGACTTGAGAGATTGTCTGGATAAGTGGGTGTTTTATAGTGTGTGACTTGAGAGATTGAATAGGTGGGTGTTTTAGTGTGTGACTTGAGAGATTGTCTGGATAAGTGGGTGTTTTATAGTGTGTGACTTGAGAGATTGGATAGGTGGGTGTTTTAGTGTGTGACTTGAGAGATTGAATAGGTGGGTGTTTTAGTGTGTGACTTGAGAGATTGTCTGGATAAGTGGGTGTTTTATAGTGTGTGACTTGAGAGATTGAATAGGTGGGTGTTTTAGTGTGTGACTTGAGAGATTGGATAGGTGGGTGTTTTAGTGTGTGACTTGAGAGATTGAATAGGTGGGTGTTTTAGTGTGTGACTTGAGAGATTGGATAGGTGGGTGTTTTAGTGTGTGACTTGAGAGATTGAATAGGTGGGTGTTTTAGTGTGTGACTTGAGAGATTGGATAGGTGGGTGTTTTAGTGTGTGACTTGAGAGATTGAATAGGTGGGTGTTTTAGTGTGTGACTTGAGAGATTGTCTGGATAAGTGGGTGTTTTATAGTGTGTGACTTGAGAGATTGAATAGGTGGGTGTTTTAGTGTGTGACTTGAGAGATTGTCTGGATAAGTGGGTGTTTTATAGTGTGTGACTTGAGAGATTGGATAGGTGGGTGTTTTAGTGTGTGACTTGAGAGATTGAATAGGTGGGTGTTTTAGTGTGTGACTTGAGAGATTGTCTGGATAAGTGGGTGTTTTATAGTGTGTGACTTGAGAGATTGAATAGGTGGGTGTTTTAGTGTGTGACTTGAGAGATTGAATAGGTGGGTGTTTTAGTGTGTGACTTGAGAGATTGAATAGGTGGGTGTTTTAGTGTGTGACTTGAGAGATTGTCTGGATAAGTGGGTGTTTTATAGTGTGTGACTTGAGAGATTGGATAGGTGGGTGTTTTAGTGTGTGACTTGAGAGATTGAATAGGTGGGTGTTTTAGTGTGTGACTTGAGAGATTGTCTGGATAAGTGGGTGTTTTATAGTGTGTGACTTGAGAGATTGGATAAGTGGGTGTTTTAGTGTGTGACTTGAGAGATTGTCTGGATAAGTGGGTGTTTTATAGTGTGTGACTTGAGAGATTGTCTGGCTAGGTGGGTGCTTTATATTGTATGACTTGGGTTATTGTCTGGCTAGGTGGGTGCTTTATATTGTGTGACTTGGGTTATTGTCTGGCTAAGTGGGTTTTATAGTATGTGACTATGTGGGTAGTTGAGGGTTTTATAGTTAGTTAGTTAGTTGATAGATCATTCTCATTGCACATCGAACCATTCAGTCCATAAGTGCTTGGATCCCCTCCTCAGCAAATCCCGCAGTGTGTAGCAGCTAATGACACCAGTTCTGTGTTGGTTTATCAACCTTCTTTGGCTTCCTGCGTCGTGTTCTTGTTTGGCCACCCCTCTTTTAATTTGCTGTTCTCGCAGTCTGGCCATGGTTGTAGATTCACAGTCATCACTTGGTTCTCAAAAAAGTCTTACTTCTTGTAGAGCATTCAGAATGTCGGCCTGGTCCATGGCGCATCCGCCCTCCACAGTAGCCTTACCTGCGAGCTTGTCAGTCCGTTTTATAGTATGTGATTGTGTGGCTAGGTGTGTGTTTGATAATATGTCACATGGGTCAGTTTTGGTGGATAATCTTGAGAAAGATATTTGTTCAATGTTCCCTAGGAACCGTTCTTGTTGACATGAAATACTTGTTGTGTGTTTTGCAGCCCAGCTCCTGGCCGTCTTCCACATCCCAGGAAAGTCAGCAGAGCTTCTACAACCCTGGCTACCTGGAGGTCACTCGCTACACCTTCAAACATACCATCTCCAGGAGCAGAAGCGCTGCCATCGCACCCCAGATTGTGCCTCAGTCTGATGAGGATTAGATGTGTAGGTTTGACTGCCAGATGGTCAGATCTTGGTTACATCCTGGTAGTTTTGTATGACATTGAGAGTGGGAAGTACTTTGTCATCCTCATCACACCAGGAAAGGGCAGTACGTGGGTGTTTCTCTTACAGGTGGCTGTGGCCATGTTTTTGGTTGTATCTGTTATCTCAGATCATTCAGGGGTATGGCATTTTTCTACATGTCAAGCCAACATAAATGTAGCTTTTTTCATTACCCATACACTTATTTTCTTGTGGAATGTATGTGATGGTCTCCCCTTGACTTCCACATGTTATATATTGCTTGTGTTGTGTATAATATAAAATTATCAGCTAGCTATTATTTGTAGGACGGCTAAAAGCCTTAAATAATTACAAATGTGAAATCCAACAGATAAGGTTGATGAAAGCCTGGGAAAACATTGTGGAAAAAGGGTGGCTTTATAAGAGCTTAGTGAGAGTGATTAGAGTGGACATTGTGTTCACGGCAGCCAACAAAGACATGGATACTGATGTAACCAAGTTAGTGGCTTTTTCATCAAGTTCACTGATTGATACGGAAACACCCAATCTACCTGTACCCACAGAGCCACAGATAAGTTGCATACTCATACAAACCCTAGGTTACTAGTGTCAGACTTGCAGTGAATGAATCGGCAAACAATAAGAAGTAGAATCAGTAAGCATTATTAGAACACGATCGCAAGTAAAAAAAATAGATGTGGCGGCAAAAGCCTTCATCAAATATACATGAGACATATCTTGTCTTCACCTCTCTGAAATAAGGCATTTCATATAGAGAGATATATAATTGTACCGAGTGACATCTGTGTGTGTTTTATGTCATCCTCTCTGCATGACTGCCTTTGCCCAACTGACGGTGTCCAGCATTACTGGTAGAGGTTCCCTGTGAAAGTGTTGCTTCTGTCTGTGAATTGTCTAGTTGGTGTCAGCAGATGCATTTCACTCACAGTTTCAATATTCTGTTGTATGTCCAAATAGTATGTACTTCATACAGATATAAAGAGTTGTCTCTATTTTTCATACATTTTATATATTGAGCTGCCAAATAACAAATGATGTATGCCAATGTTTCAGTTACTGTGTTTGCCAAAATATCAAAATTTAATACACTGTCTCTTCACTTTCTTAAAGTTTACCATATATTATCTGCAGTTTCAAAGTTTACTTATATTATTTGCCAATTTGTGGACATTTTCCACACATTATCCGCCAATTTTTAAAAATTTTCCATACATGATCTGTCAATTTTTCACAATTGTCCATACATGATCTGCCAGTTGTTCAGAATTCTCATACATCATCTCCCATTTTCTCAACATTGTCCATACATAGACTGCCAATTTCTCAACATTTTCTACTTGTTCTACCATGTTCTCTAAGCTTATTGTGTGTTGTCGACCAGTTTTTCAAAGAATTCTCCATGTTTTCTGACGGTATAATACATTCTGAGCTGGTCTCCTGTGACTAGGATTATGTTTATATTAACATACGTAAGCTTATGCAGCTGACAAACATGTCGCGGTCAAGTGCCTTGTCAACTGGCATGGGCGATGGTGTTTCTCTACAACGCTTTCTCTCAAATGTAATATATGAATTAACTAACTCAGATCATTCCATGCCATGAATACACAACTATCTATATCTAGTATGTGTCCTTTTGTCATCCCCTTACACCTTTCTCCGTTAATTCTAACAGTTGTAACGTATTCCATTTTTTTTGTCTATTCCCAAAATGCAGCCAAAGAAAGTCTGTTGTTGTTGGTGTTGTTGTTGTTGTTGTTGTTGTTGTTTGTTGATAAATTTCATTTGTGTCTTGTTTTGTTGTGCTCAAGAATCATTATGACTAAGTTTAAGATATTCTAGCCAGCTGAATCTAGAACATTCTTTACATTGGTGAAGCTGTCAGCAAATAGATTTGTGCTGACTTATCTGCATGTCTGTTAAATGTATACAGATGTGAATTGTTGCTGTGTTTGTGAACATTATCCATTATTTATACATTGATACTTTGTGCCACACTTAATATTTGCATTATTTGTGAAAGATAATCAGGTGGTGTGTGTGTGTGTTTGTTGAGATATTTGTTGTTTTTTTTCTTTTTCACTTGTTTACAGATCTGTATGGCCCCGATATTGCTAACTAGATGTTGTATGTTTGTTCAGTGGAGAAACTGTACCAAAGTGTTGTGTTTTTGTAGCAAGTAACACAGTTGCTAGTATGTTGTACGGGTATGGTCTGTATGTCACAATATGAGAGTAGCACCATATAGCCAACATGTCTCATTGTGTGAAAGGCTGTCAGTGCGGTTGCCATGGAAATGTCCATCTTGTTGAATTTGAGGTCTTTGTATTCAGATAGCATCTGTTAGGATGTTTTCCATCATAGCGGTGTAGAAATTAGTCATAGTAGGCAGTGTTTCCACAAGATGAGGCAGCGGCCGACTCACTCAACCATGGACACAGGACATGGAGGACACCCAGGACACACTCAGGTACCTGAGGCAGGGGAATGGACAATGGACGGAGTCTTGTCAGCGGACTGTGATGAGAGTGGCTGTAGCCACCTGATCATGATGTCTGACAACTGCTGTCTGAGTATTGTCTTGATGGCTGTCATAGTTCTGACATTGTAGAAGCATGAAATGTGCACTCCCAGATAAACATTTTGAAATACTGGGTATTTTTAACAAATAATGTCAATATATATAACAACACCATTCATTTGGAAGAGTCAGCTATTTATGGACACATATACTAGATTGAATTGAAATAGTTCCAGAAGTGACAAGAAAAGTTAGCTAAACACTTGAGCTACCACCTGTTATATGTAGATATTAACATTGGTTGTCTTTTCTTCTGTAAAATAATGTTACATGTTGGTTTATGTGTATTTGATACAGTTACCATTTGATTATTGTGTTTGTAGAATACAACTTTGCATGTTTAGTATCAGAAAATGTCCATTTATCTGAAAACTGAGCAGATTCCACATTGGTTGTCTAATGTCACTGTGGTGAGAAACCCCTGCATACTATCTGTTATGTTTCACATATACTTGTCACAGATCTATGATGACACTGTTTGAGTGTGTGGCATGGCATCTGTTGTATTTCACATATACTTGCCACAGATGTATGATGACACTTAATGTGACATGCCATCTGTTATATTTCACGTATTCTTGCTACAGATGTATGATGACACTTAGAGTGGGTGACATGCCATCTGTTATATTTCACGTTTACTTGCCACAAATGTATGATGACACTTAGAGAGTGACATGGTATCTGTTGTATTTCACGTATACTTGCCACAGATGTATGATGACACTTAGAGTGGGTGACATGTCACAGATATAACCTCAGTGTTGCTGGTTATATCCCCAATGTTCTGAGTTATCTTGATAATAAAGAAAGTGAACATAACCTCAGCTAACACAGATCATGAACACAGCCAGATCTGACAACACAGTTGTCCCTGTTGGGAGGTCAACCCCAGTCTCTTGGCCTGGATCTCACAAATGCTCCTGGGAAGGAAAAGCAGGGAGCTGGTCATTTCACCTCATACAAACTGTTAGTTAGTTGCATATCCTTTACAGGACATAGCTGTCAACCCCAGCATGTTTTGGCTGTTCATGATTCCTGGTTAAAATTATGGTCAGTAGTTTGCCATTGCTTTCTGAACGACCGGCACCCATACCATTTCGTAAAAAAACCAACGTAAGGCGGTCTGTAGCCAAATCACCCACAACTGTGTTTCGAACGTGGGTATGTGGGATTACGAACTTCGTCCGCAACACTTCCGCCACGGAGCCGGCCATACAAGCTAGCATTGGTGAAATGTATTCAGGTAGCACTCCTGTGTGACAGTACTCCTGTGTGACAGCACTCCTGTGTGACAGTACTCCTGTGTGACAGCACTCCTGTGTGACAGCACTCCTGTGTGACAGTACTCCTGTGTGACAGTACTCCTGTGTGACAGCACTCCTGTGTGACAGCACTCCTGTGGGGTTACCCGGGGCCTTCTTGTTGTGAGATTGTTGACCTGACTGAGCCCTGCCTGGCTTGTCAGAGACACATGTGTTTTCTTCACTGACTTGATAGACTCAGTAACAATGAGATATCTTCATATAGGCTATCTATGCAACACTGCCTTATTTAGACAGATGAATATTCACATATTACCTGTGTGTGTTTGCTACATCCTTGTCAAGGTGTTATTCTTGAGGGTTGTACATTCCCTGTGAAGACAGAAACTTGTTGTTATACAATCTTGTTGGCATAAAACTGGTTGATTGTGTGTGGTCCTTATCCCTTGGCCTGGTCACTGTGGCTAGTGGCAAAGGCTTGAGATCCCCCGAGAGGTGGTATTTGTGTCTGAGGAGTGGAGATAACCACGTAGTCACCAGAAGTGCTGGCAGTTGGAGTGACACTGACTACATCAGACACCAAGTGGTGGTTGGTCGAGAAAATGTGGAGCCATATTCCCAATATACTACATTGTCATGGCATGGGGGTAGTTTACCGTTGGGCTTATCCACACTTGGGTAACTTGTGTTGAGATCTGACGCTATGTGTGCAACATTGGGCTGTGTTGAATGTGTCCATTGCTGGTGGAATTAGCTGATGGAGATACATTTGGGGATACCAACTTGGCATGTGTGCCTGGGGGGAGGTGGGGGACTCCTATGGCACATACAGACATGCAGGTTATGAATGGTCTTCACATAGACGGAGCTATGGCATTATGGGTTGACCCGTTTGCTGCATGTTCTGTTCAAGGAGGAATCTCTGAAACCTGTTTGACCACAACTAACATGTCACAGAACAGTTGTTGGACTACCTTAGGTCACATGAAGAACAATACTGACACTCTACACGATCTGACACCTCACAGAACACTTGCTCACAAACAGCATCAAGTCTCAGAAACTCTATTGTGGCCACATCAGACCTGACAGGGGTGCAGACAGGGAAGGCCTGGTTTCTGGAGGCAGGGGTGTAGACAGGGAAGGCTGGTTTCTGGAGGCAGGGGCATGGGACAAGGACACCTTGGGCATGAACTTGCCTGAGTCGGAGAAGTGACGACAGATTAAATATCTAAATGTTAGACTACTATGAGAGTGATGATGATGTTTTTCATGGGAACTGTCAGAATTTGATTATTGTTGACCCAGACCTGAGTCTAGTCATTGATCACCACCTTCTAGAAGGTCCTAGTCCGATCTGTTTGTCTGACTCAAGTGAGGATAGAACCCAGACTGTGTGGCTGAGTCAGTAGACTTTCCACTGTGCTGCCAGGCACACTGGTGTGGGTGTCCAGTCTTACCACGACATACAGCCTGGTCTCACATATCTGTCACCAGAACACAGGTCCCTCAGGTGCTTGCACACCAACATGCCTGACTTTGGGTGGGAATAGAAGAAGCGGGTGAGGAAGAGTACTGCTGACCCCAGCTCATACAGTTGAAGGTGTATTATATATACAAGGCTGATGTTTATTCACACACCACTGAAGGCAGTGTCTGGTGTGTTGACGGTGTTCAGCACTTGAGGGTGGTGTTGCTCTGGCTATCTCAGCTAGTGAACTGAGACGCATGTAGTGGCATCCAGTGGACACATGTAGTGGCATCCAGTGGACACATGTAGTGGCATCCAGTGGACACATGTAGTGGCATCCAGTGTCACAGTTTGACTTCTCTGTCAAAGTTGAGTTGTCATATGTGGAGATGTATCAGATATTGATAGTTGCAGCTTTCATGCTTTGAGTACAAGCTCCAACAACAACATGACATCCTTGGCCGTGATCAGTGACTGCAACTGTGGTCTCGCCCGACATGCTTGTCATGGTAGTTCACTTCATAACAACTTCATGAGCAGTTATTGATAACTCTTGTGTTCTATACCATGCGCCATGTCTGATCAGTTATTGCCTGTGTGCATCATGCAACACATGGTGTGTTATTGTCTTTTACATTTGGTATGAACATACTCAAGAAATCTGGCTAGATATTTTAATATGCAGCACAGAAGATGTTGCGTCTGAGCTGGCTTCATTGTGGATATTATAGTCACCTGTCACCTTGGTCAGTGTTTGGCTATAGAAAGGGTTTAGTGGGCTGGCCACATGGAATCTATCAGTGGGTTTACCACATGGAATCTTTACGTGGGTTTACCACATGGAATCGTTAAATGTGCTGACTGATGATCTCTCAAACCTGCCTCAGGACATTGCTAAATGTTGCTCATTGAGACTGACAATGTTGGCTTGTCTGCTGTAATTTACTGGGGTGATTCTCTCTCTCACCCCCCCCCCCCCCAGACTTGTGTGATTCAGAGCAACAAACAGATACATATAAGTGGTGTTGACTGGATAGTTCATGTGATCAAACCTTGTAGAGTTGCTGCTTGTCCTGTGATGATTTTTTCTATGATTTTTTACAGATATTCATATTGAGAATGTCATTTTTTTAAACAAATCACTGTACATATATTGAGATAAACCAATATTGTGGTCAGACATAACCCTGTCTGGGCCAGTGAAGACTGAGCCCAGTACTGCTTTATTCCATCCCCTCTCTGGTGTCGTCTGCTGACCATGAAATACTTCCACCCTGTGGAGGACACATGACTACCCCAGGACTAACCCCAACCAGACTGTGTGCGCTGTGCTAAATAATGACCTAGTTACATATTAATCGGCCTCTCCACAAATGTGCAGTTAGCAGTCATGTACACCCCTCCCTCGGCTTGCTTCATGTAGAGATGGGAAGGATAGCTCAGCAACAAAGTCCACATGTATGTGTGTGTTCACATCTCTCTCACATGTATGTGTGTGTGTGTTCACATCTCTCTCACATGTATGTGTGTGTGTTCACATCTCTCTCACATGTATATGTGTGTATTCACATCTCTCTCACATGTATATGTGTGTGTGTTCACATCTCTCTCACATGTATGTGTGTGTGTTCACATCTCTCTCACATGTATGTGTGTGTGTTCACATCTCTCTCACATGTATGTGTGTGTGTGTTCACATCTCTCTCACATGTATGTGTGTGTGTTCACATCTCTCTCACATGTATGTGTGTGTGTGTTCACATCTCTCTCACATGTATGTGTGTGTGTTCACATCTCTCTCACATGTATGTGTGTGTGTGTTCACATCTCTCTCACATGTATATGTGTGTATTCACATCTCTCTCACATGTATATGTGTGTGTGTTCACATCTCTCTCACATGTATGTGTGTGTGTTCACATCTCTCTCACATGTATGTGTGTGTGTTCACATCTCTCTCACATGTATGTGTGTGTGTGTTCACATCTCTCTCACATGTATGTGTGTGTGTTCACATCTCTCTCACATGTATGTGTGTGTGTGTTCACATCTCTCTCACATGTATGTGTGTGTGTGTTCACATCTCTCTCACATGTATGTGTGTGTGTGTTCACATCTCTCTCACATGTATGTGTGTGTGTGTTCACATCTCTCTCACATGTATATGTGTGTGTGTTCACATCTCTCTCACATGTGTGTGTGTGTTCACATCTCTCTCACATGTATATGTGTGTGTTCACATCTCTCTCACATGTATGTGTGTGTGTTCACATCTCTCTCACATGTATGTGTGTGTGTTCACATCTCTCTCACATGTATGTGTGTGTGTTCACATCTCTCTCACATGTATGTGTGTGTGTTCACATCTCTCTCACATGTATATGTGTGTGTGTTCACATCTCTCTCACATGTATATGTGTGTGTTCACATCTCTCTCACATGTATATGTGTGTGTTCACATCTCTCTCACATGTATATGTGTGTGTGTTCACATCTCTCTCACATGTATATGTGTGTGTGTTCACATCTCTCTCACATGTATATGTGTGTGTTCACATCTCTCTCACATGTATATGTGTGTGTTCACATCTCTCTCACATGTATATGTGTGTGTTCACATCTCTCTCACATGTATATGTGTGTATTCACATCTCTCTCACATGTATATGTGTGTATTCACATCACTCTCACATGTATATGTGTGTGTTCACATCTCTCTCACATGTATATGTGTGTGTTCACATCTCTCTCACATGTATATGTGTGTGTTCACATCTCTCTCACTCTGAAAGTCTCATACACATGCAGTGTTCTGGTCCTTGTTGTGCCATGTGGCCGAACCATCCAGGTGTTGACCTGTATGTCTTCCCATTGCCCAGCCGTATTCCCCATTGTCATGACATTTGTCTCATCTAATAACATGCCCAGAGAGTCTGCACACGTGCACGTTTCATTTCTCTCATCAGTTTCCTGTAGCTTCCATTTTTTTCTATGTCCATTTGCATTTCCCTCACAAACTACATCCTTGCATCTTTGAACTCAAGTGTAGTCACGTGCTACTACTACTAGTGCACTGGACAGATTTTTACGAGTGGATTAGCTCAGATCAGTGTCCCTCGTGCCATCAAACGAACCCACTCTGACATCTGAGGTACTTGTAATTTACGTCCCCATGTCGAGCATGAGAAGTCAACATTTTAGTCCGGTGTAAGGGTTGAACCCACTGTCTCGGCATCGGCACACCGGATGTTTAAGAACGCTTTTATCCATTTGGCCGTGCTGACACCTGTAACTGTTAGACGTATCTCAGCTTGTCTGATTGAACTCTTGGCCTTGCCCTCCCACCCCCACGTCTGTTCTGTGTACAACACTCGGCCAGGTCTCCAGCAGAAGCTGATGGATACAGCAGTACCAAGCCACAGTGTATTGATGTGTCTGCAGTCTTGCTACCGCTGCCTGCTTTTTTCTCTTGCATGTTTTACAATCTCTCAACAGAAGTATATCGTGGATGTTTTTTATATCTGTCATTTTACTATAGATGTATGTCACTTGTTAGGTCCCACACACAGCCAGACCTGTGTACAGGGACCAGGACATTCGAGTGTCAAGTCAGCTGGCAGGTCAGCCTTCAGACTGGACAGTGTTGGTTCCCCTGTTATGCCACAGGTGTCAGTTATTGACTAGACTCTGGTGTGAGCGCAGCAGTGATGTGTGCGCTATCAGAGTCTGACAGTGGAATACACTAAATGCTGTTTCCACTAGTTCCAGTTCACTGGTTACAGCAGTGATGTGTGCACTATCAGAGTCTGACAGTGGAGTACACTAAATGCTGTTTCCACTAGTTCCAGTTCACTGGTTACAGCAGTGATGTGTGCACTATCAGAGTCTGACAGTGGAATACACTAAATGCTGTTTCCACTAGTTCCAGTTCACTGGTTACAGAACCGATGCCATTGAATATGTGCACGAAGTCTGCCTGGCCAGCAGCCCTGACACTTGAATGTCTGCCAACATTCCCACATATCACGTCCGTCCAGAACTGGGTCTACCAGGTGTTCACAACATGTTTCATGTGTTCAGTAGCAGCTGTAAGAAACATGCTCACTGTTTAACTTGTACATTCCCTAGCATGAGATCATCCATCCATGGAGACACACACAGGACATGACAGTTGTCATATTGCTTGCTCATGTCACTGCAACAAGGCTACTTTTCCGTCTGTGATTGTGATGGTTGTTGTTACATGTCTTCAGTTATCTTCATGCTCCAAGAGAGAGAAAACAAGTTTTTTTAAAGCTGTTAGTGTGTTAAAACTTGCTAACACAAGCTGCTTTGTTGTGATTGCAACCTGGTAATATTTGTTGTATCATGTGACACTGAGTTCCATCTGCAGCAGCAAGTCATGTACTTATAAGATGTGTTGTATTTTTCTCATTCGTTCTACAAACATGACTGCAACGTGTTCAGTTTTGCTACTATGCAAAAGCAAATATGTATCTGCAACTACTGACTGACTTGCGTATGACTACAGTATATTCAACCACTGACTGACTCATGTATGACTCCAGTATCTTCAACCACTGACTGACTCATGTATGACTATAGTAACCACTGACTGACTCGCGTATGACTACAGTATATTCAACCACTGACTGACTCATGTATGACTACAGTATATTCAACCACTGACTGACTCATGTATGACTACAGTATCTTCAACCACTGACTGACTCATGTATAACTACAGTATGTTCAACCACTGACTGGCTCATGTATAATTACAGTATGTTCAACCACTGACTGACTCATGTATGACTACAGTATCTTAAACCACCGACTGACTCATGTACGACTACAGTATCTTCAACCACTGACTGACTCATGTATGACTACAGTATATTCAACCACTGACACTGATGTATGACTATAGTATATTCAACCGCAGACTGACTTATGTATAACTACAGTTTATTCAACCACTGACTGACTCATGTATGACTACAGTATATTCAACCACTGACTGACTCATGTATGACTACAGTATCTTCAACCACTGACTGACTCATGTATCACTATAGTATATTCAACCACTGACTGACTCATGTATGACTACAGTATCTTAAACTACCGACTGACTCATGTATGACTACAGTATCTTCAACCACTCACTGACTCATGTATGACTACAGTATCTTCAACCACTCACTGACTCATGTATGTCTATAGTATATTCAACCACAGACTGACTTATGTATAACTACAATATATTCAACCACTGACTGACTCATGTATGACTACAGTATCTTAAACTACTGACTGACTCATGTATGACTACAGTATCTTCAACCACTCACTGACTCATGTATGACTACAGTATCTTCAACCACTCACTGACTCATGTATGTCTATAGTATATTCAACCGCAGACTGACTTATGTATGACTACAGTATATTCAACCACTCACTGACTTATGTATCACTACAGTATATTCTATCTCTGACTGACTTATGTATGACTACAGTATATTAAACCACTGATTGTGACTCATGTATGACAAAACCAAGCAACTTCAACCATATCTTTATGCAGAACAGAGTGTACATAATTTAGTTTTTCTATTTGCTTGGGCATATGTAAATATGTTTTCATTGTTTGAAAAATCAAATTTATTTATATGTTGTTAAGGACAAACAAAGTTATTATATGCATGAGTTTATTTTTCTGCAGAGTATCTGCTCAAACAGTGTCATTGTTGTCCTTTTATTCAGAAGAGGTTACAAATGCTCTACTATATTGTGTGTATTACATTACAGAGGGGAGTAGAACCCTGCCACACACTCCCCTCTACTCTGTTTGTAGAGTGGTCACTGATCAATATTTTGGCCCTTGTGTAATTAGCAACAGATGACATCCTAAATGACAGCTCAAGTGAATGTCACTGCCAGTACTTCTCTTGCTGCTAGTTTCCTCCTCTCTCATCTACTTGTTATCCCATACAATCATGTTCTGTCTGAGACTTCAGATTGCTAGAACTGTGTTGGCAGACTTGTCATAAATCTGACACTCCTGCAGCATACACTCCACCATCATCCAGAATTGTTGAGTCCCCACCAGGTCCCATCTTGTTCTGACAATACAGGTGGCTTCTATTTTCTGTCTGCATGGGATTCATGAGTTGGTCACTGCATTGCCAGCTGTTTCCCCACTGATGGTGTCCTGTCAGTGACTCTTGTGCTGCCATCACTGGTGTGTGTTTGTGGCATACAGATGCCTGGCTTGCCCTCTCTGTCAAGTAGAACAGTTGTCCTGATCTCCTAGTGTTTCAGGTTGGGTGTTTCCATGGTCAACATCCATCCACCCATATAGCATTTGCGTTCTCTCACATCCTCCCTTCTTTTCCTTCCTTTGTGTGTGTATATGCCAAATAACATGATGACAGTTACATCTGGTCAGACAACTGACCTCTTCATTTGGATGACTGCTGTTGGGAGGACAGGAGTGACCCATTTGTTAGATGATAAAGATCAACAGCCCTCCCCCACCAGTTCCTGTATGTGTGTACATATAGTATCTATCCATCACTGTATGCATGTTCAACTATAACCATATATTCAATGTCATGTGATTGCTGTGTTGAATACTGCCCCTACCCCATCCCACTGTGAGTGTGCCCAGGAGGTGCCCCCCAACATGTGTGTTCTATCTCTAGCATTTGATTGTTACTAGATTCTAGTTTTGGGTTCAGTGTTCACCTATTTTTGACAATATCAATCAATAAAATGTTTCTTCAGTGACTTCTGGTATTCATTAAATTATTATTTCAGCTGCCACATGTTGGAGTTTCTTCTCTCAGCGGCCTGTATGGTGGTTTCTACACTATTGAAGAATTCAGTTTCTATAATTAGTACAGGGTTCACAGTAGATGGTGCACTGTTTCTATAAGTATTACAGGGTTCACAGTAGTTGGAGCATTCTTTCTATAAGTAGTACAGGGTTCACAGTAGATGGTGCACTGTTTCTATAAGTAGTACAGGGTTCACAGTAGATGGTGCACTGTTTCTATAAGTAGTACAGGGTTCACAGTAGATAGTGCACTGTTTCTATAAGTATTACAGGGTTCACAGTAGTTGGAGCATTCTTTCTATAAGTAGTACAGGGTTCACAGTAGATGGTGCACTGTTTCTATAAGTAGTACAGGGTTCACAGTAGATGGTGCACTGTTTCTATAAGTAGTACAGGGTTCACAGTAGATGGAGCACTGTTTTTAAAACAACACAGAAGATGAAGTAGTAAAGATAGTGCACTATTTTAAAAATATATCTGTCTTCCTCTTATGTGTCCTATTCATATTCCTCCTTTTTCCTCTCTCTTTCTCATACCTTTCTCGAATCTCTCTACTCCTATCTCTCATTTTGAAATCTCTCACTACATTCACCTTGTATCTCTTTTCTCCCCCTAACGCTTGTATTTCCTATCTATCTCTCCCTCTCCTCTTATCTCTCTTCCTACTCCCATACCTCTCACTTCTATCTTGCTGAGGCAAATGTCACATCATATGACTAGCACCTTGTAGTCTTGCTAGATGATAGTTTATAAAATGTAGTTATACCTCTTCATAGCACACATCCTGGGCTGGATATACAGACCATGTGTTGTCCATGCTGCAGATCCCTCTCTCTGCCTGCCTAGTTTACTCCAGAGGAAAGATAACACCAATACATCTGGAACAAGGAAGCTGCCAGATCAGCAAAGCAATGCTCTAACTGTCCGCCTGTTGGAGCTTCGATCCTAGACCAGCTGCCAACCAAGGCTTAGGGCCTGGTCTGCCCTGCCATGACATTTTGTCTTTAGGCTGCATTTTCTCGCACCTGAATAAGGCTTGTACTCTCCAAATTGCGCTCCTCCACCTATATATATATATATAAGACCTTATTTTTTATGATTCATGAAAGCGTTGATTTTGGAATGTTGAATTCCTTTGCATTTTCCATTTTCTTTTTGCCACTATTTACCACTTCTTATAAAAGCTCAATCTTTCTTTTTAGAAGCATGAATTTTAACTTTCCAGCTATTTTTAGAGGGGAAATAACTCAAATTCTAACACCGATAAGGCGCACAATTTCAGAAAATAGTCGAAAAGTTGTACAAACATATTTGAAAAAAGTTCCTTAAGCAGATTAAATTATATAGCTGGGACACGTTTAATCGTTCAACATATCTGAAAATGCATGATAAAGTAGATTCTGCTTAACCAGACCTTTTTTACTAAGACAAAGAAGAAAAATTGCCAGTGATAAACATTGTTTTTGACAACAGAATTCACCACATCCGAGATCGCCTTAAGAATGCACTTTTTTGCACTTTATATATATATATATATATATATATATATATATATATATATCATGTGCCATGCCGATAAGCGTGGGCGGTCAAATTTCGCCATCTCACTCGATCACCAGTCGTGGATCGGCTTATTGTTCTTGTCTTGACCATGCCACATGGTCAAACCATCCTGGTATTTACTTCTCTGTCTTCCCCTTGTTCTCTTCTCCTAAATCTTGCCAGTTGTCACCAAGTTCTCCAATTTATTTCTTCTCAAAACATGTCCAAATAATTTTGACTGTCTGTCTAATTTCTCTTGTCTATGTCTAATTTCTCTAATCAATTTACGATTTTCATACGCGTTTCTTGTAGTACTTGGTCATTGGTTTTTCTGTCTATCTATGGGTACTCTTTGCATTCTCCTCAGAAACTACATTTCCAGAGTCATAAGATGTTTTTCAGCTTGACTGCTCATTGTCCAAGCTTCACATCCATACAAAAGTACAGGTTCTATGTAGCACCTCAACACTCTTTTTCTTGTTTCAATTGACATCTTTTTATTGGTCAGTATGTTTTTCATCTTGCTAAAGGCTACTTTTGCCATGGCGATTCTTGTTCTAATCTCTTCAATGCATGAAGAATATTCCAATTTACTCGTATATCACATTGTGGTATTTCGTTCTTCCTAGTGACAACCATAATCTGTCTTATTACAATTTAATTATAACCCTAGTTGCTCACTGTGCATCAACCGCATCTACTAATTGTTGCAGATCCACGTAATTGTATGCAATCAATACTGTATCATCTGCATATCTAATGTTGATGTTTCGTCCCCCTTTGATGATTCCATTTATATCTTCTACATTTCTGAAAATATTTTCACTGTATAGGGAAAAAAAGATCTGGAGACATGACACATCCCTGTCTCACACCTCTCTTAATAGGCTGATATTGACCCACTTCATTATCAATCCTTATGGCAGCTTGTTTCCAATATATGCTTTTTTTTTTTTTTTTTTTTTTTACAAGTCCAAGGTCTTTCTCATCAATTTGTAGATGTGCAGGCATCTCTACCATGTTGACATACCTTACTCTTCCGAAAGTCTTTGTGTAGTCAATAAAGCAAAGATGTTTATCTTTGTTTACTTCTTAAGAATGTTCATTTACTGTTCGCAGCATTTACTGTACCCTTTTCTTCAACAAACCCACATTGTTCTTTGCCTGTTTCGGGTTGTATTTTCTTCCTAACTCTTTGCATGATAATTCTTAACAAAATCTTTGTGATGTGACTGATTATACTAATTGTTCGATGTGTATCACATTCCAAGGCTCCTGATTTCTTTGGGATTGCAATAAATACAGAATTATATAACTCAGAAGGTATATCTTGGGGGGGGGGGGGGGGGGGGTATGCATGCTGTGCTCAATCATGGACTCATTACATCCTAATTTGCCTCTGTGCAGATGCTAAGCTTTAGTACCAACCTTCCACACCCCAAAGGCTTCTGAGCTTGGAGAGGGGACAGAGGGCTCAGCAGCATCATGTAAAAATGGTACTCTGGCATTAGACCAGGTAAAAGTAGCTTGGAGAGGGGAAGGAGGGCTGTGCAGCACCAGGTGAAGATGGTGCTCTGACATTAGATTAGGGTAAAAGTAGCTTGGAGAGGGGAAGGCGGACTGCGCAGCACCAGGTGAAGATGGTACTCTGACATTAGATTAGGATAAAAGTAGCTTGGAGAGGGGAAGGAGGGCTGTGCAGCACCAGGTGAAGATGGTGCTCTGACATTAGGGTAAAAGTAGCTTGGAGAGGGGAAGGACTGCACAGCACCAGGTGAAGATGGTACTCTGACATTAGATTAGGGTAAAAGTAGCTTGGAGAGGGGAAGGAGGACTGTGCAGCACCAGGTGAAGATGGTACTCTGACATTAGATTAGGGTAAAAGTAGCTTGGAGAGGGGAAGGAGGGCTGCGCAGCACCAGGTGAAGATGGTGCTCTGGCATTTGATCAGGGTAAAAGTCTCTACCAACCTCACACTAACCTTAGAACTCAAGAAAACCTAAACACCAATGTATGTACTTAAATTACATCACAGGATTCACCAGCCAGGCAACCAACCTCCAAGCCACTACCCTGTCTCACACCCCATGTATAAGAAGCATAACCACTGCATTCACCCAAACTGTAATGAAATTAATGAGAAAGTCGGAAGGAAAACAGCATGTACATTTTACTTTAATTGAATTATTCAAAATACACAAACGGCAACTAAACACAGCAAGCTTCGAGCTGTACCCTGTCTGGAGGACACATGCAGCACATTACAGTCCTTGTGTAATTCTAACTCACTCCGTACCTAGCTAATTATCACATGCTCATACTACACAATCGCTCACTCCTTTCTGTTTCTCTGGCTCTCTCTATGTTTCATTACGTACCACTGCCGGTGGGGGAAAGGAAAATTGATAAAGCAGATGCCAGAAAGTGTTTGTAGGTGAGGGTGATTTTTTAAATTATAAACACTCAATCCTGACTAGAATCAAACACACGTCTCAGTGAGTCAGGTGACATTCTGATTCTCCAGCCGCTCTGTTTACTTACTGTGAATAAATACCTGTATCACAAGGAGGCCAGTAATAAATCTGGTTCAGAAATATCCGTTACAGGCAGAGTGGACAGTGTATATGTGAGAGAGAGACAGCATGTGAGTGTGGATGTGAGAGAGATCAAAAGAGACCTGGCCCACAACCAGCAGCAGGTCTCAGAAACAAACAACTGTGGTCAAATCAACAGTCCCTGGTTTAGAGAGAACACTGATGGCAGTTCCTGGTAGATGAGTCACAGGCCATGACAGTGGACGGGACAGACACATGACAGTGGACGGGACAGACACCTGGGGCGTGAAGATAGGAGCCAGTGAAGGATCCAGAGTGGCAGGCTGTGATGAGAGTGATGGTCCACAAAGAACCTGCTCACTGATGATGCAGACGATGATGATAAGTAGAGTATATTAATGGTTTCTCTACTCTTATCTCTATCGGCCCTATTTGATACATTATATGCATTCACTAACGCCACGGACTATATAGGAAGATGTTTTCACAGCTCACGGCAGTCAATGAAGGAAGGCATTATTCATCAAATCTGATCACAATATCAAATTTAGCATTAGCCCAATTTTTGATAAATGTGCATGTTATTTTACCATTCTAAACATGCAAATGTGACTGCGACATCACCTTGGTTTAACCAATCCAGTAACACTTGGGCTTACACCCTTTGTCTCATGCCACATCAGTGTTAATCAGCTGTGGTCTTGTTCCACACAAATTGCTGCTAAAACATCTTACAACAGTGTCGTTTTAACATGTTACATGAAACAATGTACAATATTATTCTGTGGGAACATATCTTGAAACAATTTTCTCACTAAGCCTATCAAAGGTGGCACTGCAGCAAAGGAATCAAGAACACAGTTCATAATCCTGCATTCCATGTTTGAAACAGCTGTGGGCGATTTAGAAGCAGGCCGCCTTGTATTGATTTTTATACAATGGTATGAGTGCTGGTCATTCAGAAAGCAATGGCAAACTACTTAACATAAACTTGCCAAGAAATCACAAACAGCCAAAAAATGCTGGGGTTGAATGCCACATCCTGTAAAGGATATGCAGTTAACAAAATGGTTTATCAATCT
The DNA here is from genome assembly GCA_963921405.1 of Cepaea hortensis. NCBI lineage: Eukaryota > Metazoa > Mollusca > Gastropoda > Stylommatophora > Helicidae > Cepaea > Cepaea hortensis. The sequence continues at coordinate 255,141,382 of OY992876.1, forward strand.
TCTTTATTTCTTAAGTTTAATTCTTAATCTTAATTTTTATAAAATGTTGATTCAGGAAACTAGAACCCCTTGTTAGTTTCTTCTCCCTGTATCCACTCAGCTGTCCAGATCACAGTCTAGGTTTCTGGGTCAGCATTTACACATTATAACATTGGCTGAGAGAGATGAAACACCGAGGGGTTTACCCAGCGTGTAATGATGTTGGTCACGAAAACTAGGTTTCAGTAGTCACATGATTGGGAAGGTGGGTATGAACCATGGTCTTGAATCACTTTGATGCCCCATGTGACATAAAATAGCTGCTTGATGACAACTGAGAGGGCCAGCTTCTCATTTTATAAAGTTGTCGTTTGAGATGACAGCCTATGCATATTGGCACAGCACATAATCATCCACCGCCTGAATCCATAACTAGTCAGACTGGACAGTAATTGCACCATCACTTGTATAGCTCTCTAGATGTCACATATTTCTACTAACCAAGTGTGTCATAATATCAATCAAGGAACCCTTTGAGGCTACTCAGCTCATAAACAAAATCACAATTCTTGTTTCCCCTTCTATGGGCGCCAACCAATATACTGTGAATTTGTTTATGACATGTCAAACTACCACATCAAACTGTTAAGCTGTGTCTAGAATATGAAATACATGTCCAGGTATTGATCAGCATGCACAGAAGTAGAAGAAAGGCGTAGAAATTTGATAATGCACTAGACAATATGACCATAATAAACTATTGTGGCCATACTAGGATCCGAACTGACCACCTCCAGATAACATCAGCTCACTGAAGAAACAAGTCTACTTCATGCATGTTATCATTTGGAAGTGACAGGTGCAAATCTTGATCAGGCTGTCCAGTTCTACATTGTCTTGCATGCTCTCGAATCTCTACTGATTTCTTCAACTTCTGAGTGCCAGATCAAGTAGTCACAATGTTTTCCCCACACGAAAGAACTATCTTCCCCACACACTCCACAACTGTTTCAACCACATGAAAGCATTGGTTTCCCCACACTAAAGAATTTTATTTTTCCCCACACTAAAGAATTTTATTTTTCCCCACACTAAAGAACTATTTTCCCCACATGAAACAAATTGTTTTCCCCCGCATGAAAGAACTGTTTTCTTAACACTACAGAACTGTTTTCCCCCACATGAAAGAACTATCTTCCCCACACTACAGAACTATTTTCCCCACATGATAAAATTGTTTTCCCAACTCGAAAGAACTTTTCCTCACACTACAGAATTATTCTTCCCCATACTAAAGAATTATTTTCCCCCACACGAAAGAACTGTCTTCCCCACACAAAAGAACTTGTCTACCCACATGAAAGAACTGTTTTCCCCACACTAAGAGCTGTTTTCTCCACAGGAAAGAACTGTTTTCTCTACACTAAAGAACTAGTTTCCAATGGTGCAGCGCAAGCAGATAGTAGCTGTGCTGGGAAAATGTCACATGATAAAATTCGATGTTATAGCCGTAGTAATGTGAAGATTTCACTTTACAATATTATGTTGCAGCCGTTATGTGAACTTTTCACATTACAAAATTCTATGTTGCAATGATGTGAAGATTTCACATTATGAAATTTTATGTTGCAGTCGTAATATGAAGATGTCAGGCTATGGAAATTCTATACTGCAGACATGATGTGAATATTTCTGGTTATGAAATTTGCTGAACAACTCAATCACTGATATATAACTGCATGCTAACTGCCATGGTTGTCATTAACTAGCAACCTGGCATCTGCATCCACTGTAATGATTCTTCTAAACCCTTGAAATACAAGACATGTCTTATTGTGTGATTGAGAAACATGTAGAAATACAAGACATGTCTTATTGTGTGATTGAGAAACATATTGAAATACAAGACAAGTCTTACTGTGTGATTGAGAAACATGTCGAAATACAATACACGTCTTGCTGTATGGTGGAGAAACATGTTGAAATACAAGTTTTATTGTATGGTTGACAAACATGTCGAAATACAACACAAGTGGTGTTGTTTGGTTGAGAAACAGTTGAAATACAATACAAGCTGTAGTGTATGGTTGAGAAACAGTTGAAATACAACACACTTCAAGCCTTGTTGTATGGCTGAACAAGCTGGGAAGACTAATCCAGTTCACAGATGCCAGGAGGGAGACAGATGTGTGGGCCTGGCTACTCCTGGTATATGCACACTTTCCATGGTAGATGGCCACATGTCTGTATATGCGGCTGATATATCCAAGAGTTGGTAACACCAACATCTACAGAACAACCATGTCTTGGTATCCTGGTAGTATATGTTGAACATACATCACCCCCCGGGAAGGTTAACCCGGTCAACAAATGCCCGCAGAAGTCGGATGTGTCGGCCTAACGGCGCAAGAACGCAGCTCTGCTGTAAACAGGCACAACGCAATCACATCCGAAAAAAAACTCCGGATGATCGCAGAAGAAGAAGAAGAACATACATCACAATGTACATCAGCTTACAATAACTCACACTGTCAGAGTTAACTCCATCTCCTGGTCAGTCCAGTAGTTGCATGAACTCACCATTTCTATGCTAACATATGCTGAACCATACTGTTATCATTTTACCTCCTTGACACCCACACACACATTAGGTTACAGTAACAATTACTTGTATGTGCTGTAAGCTTCACAGGGCATATGGTGCTACAGACATATTTGTATAGACCCATTGGCACACCAGCCGTGATGTGGTCAGTACCAAGCTGGCTGACTTGACTTTCCACCACATTTCTTGGTATCCATGTGAGGCTCGTCAATCTTGGAGCCAGGGTCAATTCTACAAATGTGAGTCCTCCCTCATGCACATTGAACCCATGCCCACGGGCCAGGCAGGTGAGTGTCCTGTCACTACACCGCCACGGCTACTCACATCAACCATCTAGTGTCACAACTGATCTATAAGGCTAGCACCATATACCTAACACATCTCAGGGCATGTAAAATGGAGCTTATCCTTTTATTTTTTTAATCCAGAGAGGAGATATGCTCCTTAAACAGCTACAATACCACACAGAGGAACTGCTCATAACTGAGAAATGTTCTACCAACAATGTCCAAACTTCAAGCAATGTATTCCTTTAGTGAATTTAAGCACAGGGACACATACAGTAGTTTGAACCATGTGTTGCCTGGCACATTTCACTGCAGAAATATATCTCATAACATGTGAATGCTACACAGAACCAGTTTTGCTGCATGGAAGTGAATCTTGGAATGTAAGTGAACAAATTAGGAAGAACTGAGAAGCAACAGAGATGTGGTTTTTGAGACGAATGTTGCGAATTCCTTGGACTGCCAGAGTAACTAACAACGATTGCCTGAAAGAGGCTAATGAAACTAGAACACTATATAAAACAATAAGAAAGAGACAAAAAGCTTTCTTTGGTCATGTGATGAGAAGAGAGGCAATGGAGAACATTGTGACAACTGGAAAGAGAGGCAGAGGCAGACCAAGAGAAATAATGCTGGATGAATTGAGACGGTGGCATGGAGGAATATCATCAGCAGAGTTGATCCAGAACACCAAAGACCGAGATCTGTGGAGAGCCATGTACATCTACGACAGCTGGCTGGGCACTTGATGATGATGATAACCATGTGAAATTGTTGTTTGTATGTTGCATGCCCTTTGCAGGATGCTGAAATCAACCCCAGGTTGATCATCCATGAAAGTCCATGTCCTGTGGTTTGCCATTGCTTTCTGAACGGGATGCCAACGTTGAAGTCAAACTGACTGGTGTAGGTAATGAATCCCGTACACCACCATCAGGGCACTGGAAGTTTAAGCACAAGCACATTTGCTCCATGGGCAAGCAGACCTCTAAAGTGAATGGACGAATTCTATTTTTGTGAAATACTGAACACAAAACTCATCAATGACTAAGTGTGTTATGTATCTCAGCCAAAATATGATCCATCTACCCACTTCATACGATAAATAACTCTGCCGTATGTACCTGATGAGATGCAGCGAAACAAGCCTGGCAATAAATCGTGCAGGCTATTGTTTGTGGCTGCTGTGTTTAAATGTCCAACTAACTTATCATTTGGTGAATACCTATGGTTCACGAGCAGCGAATGGCTGAACAGAAGAAACACGCATTTATCAACAGAACTGGATGCTGGCTGGTGCTACGGTGATGAGTTTCTCCCTGTGAAATCTATGAGGGGTGAGCTTGTGCTATGGTGATGAGTTTCTCCCTTGAGATCTATGAGGGGGGGAGCTGGTGCTACGGTGATGTTTCTCCCTGTGTGATCTATGAGGGGGGAGCTTGTGCTATGGTGATGAGTTTCTCCCTGTGAAATCTATGAGGGGTGAGCTTGTGCTATGGTGATGAGTTTCTCCCTTGAGATCTATGAGGGGGGGAGCTGGGGCTACGGTGATGTTTCTCCCTGTGTGATCTATGAGGGGGGGAGCTGGGGCTGTGGTGATGAGATTCTCCCTGTGTGATCTATGAGGGGGGGAGCTGGGGTACTTATAGAGATATCTATCTATGTGCAATAAAAGAGATCCTATATAAACAAAAACCAGTTAAAATAAAAGGGGCTAAAAGGACAAGAGAACTGACTTCAGTGCACCAGGTTTTATCCCACACAGCTCAGTGTAGATATCCCACCTGCTGAAAGCATAGCACAGTGCACAAACTCCATAACTTTGGTGACGTCCGCCAGGAGTCTCCCAAAAACCTGCACATGTGAACCAAATGATAGAGTCCTGGAACGAACCCACATCCTTCAGAACATGAGGTAGATGGCTTTGCCATGCAGACCCCCACATCAACAGAAATGTAATGTTCTAGTCTTAATATGCCATATTTTCTAGTCTTACTCTGTTATATGTTCTAGTCTTACGTGATCATACAGAATCCACTCAAAATCCTGACATTAAACATGAAATACAAGTGAGTGTATAGGATTTAACGATGGGGGTGTTGGGCCGAAACAACGTATGCGTCACAAACTGCATATTTTCCTCAAATTCAAACAAGCATCAATGCAAGACAAACAGCAAATTTCAAAGCTAAGAAAGAAAACTTATGAAACAGACAACAAAAAACGGAACTCTGCTTGGCCTTGCTAAGTCGCCCAATTGGTTACACATCACGCACTTTCTACAGAGACATCTGCGGATTAGATTAAACCAAAAACATGTTACTATCTGGGCAACTATAATTCAGCAGTGCTTAACTAATGATTGTCTATTCAGCAGTGCTTAACTAATGATTGACTGTTCAGCAATGATTAAATAGCATGAATGTCTACTAATCACTGATTAAATAATATTATGTCTGTTAATCATTGATAATCATCAGCACCACATGGCACGGACTATAAAAATAATCATTTATTACATAATATTAAATAAATTAATATTAAAATAATATGACTAATCAATGATTAAATCATGGTGAGGTACTCAATCTTATATATAAAAAAGGAGCGTATCTCTGTATGTATTTATGTATCTCTGTATGTCCTTTATTTGTTCGCGAACGGCCCATCCGATTGAGATGAAATTTTCTACACGCCTTCCTTTCAGTCCAGAGCAGCCAACTGTGATATTTTGTTAGTGTGAAATCGCCTGCTTACTCAGTATTATTTCATTTTTCATTTTTCATCATAATGTCATATATTTCAGGGGATCTAACTCGTAAAAGTTATTTCAAGGGGCATAACTTTTCTGTATAACTTATAGTCATATTGTGGCATCGTTTTCAAAGATTTATAAACTCTTTGTCCATAGTTATGTACCGGCATATGAGTTATAATAAATAATGATACAATCTGTAAGGCATTTTCAAAGTTTTCATAAAAATGATGCACAATGCATAACATTGTAACTCATCTTTTTTTGCTTAAGAAGTTACTGTAGTCATGCAGGTGATTAGAAAGAGTTTTCATTAAAAATAATGGATGGTGTGTGGTAGAACGTTCTTTTAAGTTACATTTTTTTTGTTGTATGAATTTAATGAAGCCGGACAGGGTCAGGCAGACAGATAGACAGACAGACAGACAGATAGACAGTCGGGAACAGGAACTTATACGACTACTTATATAAATTAAATGAGATGCTTCACACCAGGAGCTGGGCGATGTCGGGCCGGGTCAGACAGACAGACAGACAGACAGTCGGGAACGGGAACTTATATGACTACTTATATGAATTAAATGAGATGCTCCACACCAGGAGCTGGGCAATGCCGGGCCGGGTCAGACAGACAGACAGACAGACAGACAGACAGACAGACAGACAGACAGACAGACAGACAGACAGACAGACAGTCGGTAACGGGAACGAGAACTTATATGACTACTTATATGAATTAAATGAGATGCTCCCCACCAGGGTCTGGGCGAAGCCGGGCAGGGTCAGCTAGTTATCAAATAAATGTCTTAAAATCAATTACTAAATAATAGAATTGTTGTCTGTACCTAGATAGCAAGCGACCACAATTATATGTTAATTAATTATTAAACGCATGATTGTCTGCTTATGCATGATTAAATTGCATGACTGTCTGTTAATGTATGATTAAATTACATGATTGTCTGTGAATGTATGATTAAATTACATGATTGTCTGTGTATGCATGATTAAATTACATGATTGTCTGCTTGTGTATGATTAAAATACATGATTGTCTGCTTATGCATGATTAAATTACATGATTGTCTGCTATTGTATGATTAAATTACATAATTGTCATTTAATGTATGATTAAATTACATGATTGTCTGCTTATGCATGATTAAATTACATGATTGTCTGCTATTGTATGATTAAATTACATGATTGTCTGCTATAGTATGATTAAATTACATGATTGTCTGTTAATGTATGATTAAATTACATGGTTGTCTGTTAATGTATGATTAAATTACATGATTGTCTGTTAATGTATGATTAAATTACATGATTGTCTGCTAGGGGAATATTACTGAGAGAACACGGAGCCAGCTGCATGAAATAGAACCAGGTCAGACGGCTTGGTTGGGAGCCCAAGCACCTGTTGGGGACACAGGAGAGCAGCAGAAGGATTGCAGATTTATCAATGATGAAATATTGTGATTGTTTACTCAATGATAAAATATTGTGATTGTTTACTCAATGATAAAATATTGTGATTGTTTACTCAATGATAAAATATTGTGATTGTTTACTCAATGATAAAATATTGTGATTGTTTACTCAATGATAAAATATTGTGATTGTTTACTCAGTGATGAAATGTTGTGATTGTTTATTCATCAATGAGTAAATATTGTGATTGTTTATTCAACAACGATTAAATGTAGTTTTTTATTCAACAATGATTAAATATTGTGACAGATTGCTCATTGATGAAATGTCGTGATTGTTTCTACATCAATGATTAAATGTTGTGAGTGTTAATTCATCAATGATGAAATTTTGTGATTGTTTATTAATATCAATGATGAAATGTTGTGATTATTTCTACATCAATGATTAAATGTTTGTGTGTTTATTCACTAATGATGAAATGTTGTGATTGTTTATTCATATCAATGATGAAATATGTGACTTCTAATTCATCAATGATTAAATGTGATTGTTTATTCATCAGTGATTAAATGTTGTGATTGTTTATTCATCAACGATTAAATGTTGTGATTGTTTTTTCATCAATGATTAAATGTTTGTTCATCAATGATGCCTAGAGAGGTAGAACAGGGTAAATGTTTGAAATGAATTAGCCAGAAAAAAAACTAGACACAAACCAACCTTTATTTATAGAAATATTTCTTGATACAGCAGTTGCCGAGGTCGGTCACCACAATCCGGTAGTCACTGATCACAGTTAGTCCGCTCGGCCTCTTCAGTCTGTCTGTGCTACTGTCGATGGAGTACAGCAGCTTCCCGTTGGGATGAAACACATGCACGAAGCTACGACCACCTCCTTTCACTTTCTGAGCAGCGCCTCCGCTGCTGCCAGCTCTATCTCCCTTGTGCGATTTCTCTATCTTTGTGGCCAGAATATTCCCTGCATTGTCCACAGTTATACCGCCATAAGACCCTTGGCCAGAGTCCACAACTTTCCTCAAATACTTGCCGTCCTTGTTGAAAATTTGAATTCGATGATCCGCGACCAGGATCTCATCATTTTTCCCTATGCATAGTGCAGATATGACTTTGAACTGTCCATCTTTGTCCCCGTGACTTCCGAACGTGAGAATTAAATTTCCAGCTTGATCAAACTTGAATATTTTACGAGCGCCGCTATCAGCAACAATAATCTCACTGCGAGAGTTCACAGCAATATCAATAGGTTCGACAAACGCAGGGGTTGTGTACTGCTTCACCAGCGACCCGTCCACAGGGTCCAGAATGGACACAAACTTGGTGCGCCAGTTGACAACAGCCAGATGACCACTGCTTAAAACACAAAGTCCAGTAGCACTTTGATACTCCACTCCCGTGGGTCCCAGGTGCCGCAGGACCGATCCATCTTTCCCGAGTACTTTGATTCGACTGTTACCTGTGTCAAGAATATAAATGACATCATCAGGCCCTGAGGCGATTCTGGTAGGCTGGTTAAAGTGATCACTAGCTGTACCTCGACATCCAAACCGCCACAGTGGCTCTATATGTTCGCTGACGTCAATCACATACGGACTGTCTTTTATTGGCCGATTAAATATACTAACGGACATTTTTAGCTTGCCTGGTTTCAATGGGAGATACAGAACCTCGTAAGACCCATCATCATTATCTTTAATCTTGGATTCTACAAGGTCGCCCTTCTCATTACGAATCTCGACTGTCACGGGGTCTCCTCCAGAAGACCTGGGGTTGCCATGGTAATCCACCGTGTGGATCTTCACCGAGGCACGTAGATGAGCCACGGCCCTCTTGACTTCGGCAGTGGTCAAGGCCGGGAAAGTTGTGCTGACCCTGATTGCACCAAAATTGCTGATGGCTTTGGCCACTTCACGGAGAGCATCATTGTGTTTGTACTCGTAGCGCAGGAAGGAGTTCTCTCTGGGCTCTGACAGGGTGCTGGTGGTATCCAGCTTTTCATTGAGGTCGCTGATTTTCTTGGTGATGTTTCTGACCTCGACCTGAGGAAACACATACAATGATACGTGTTGATCTGATTTCTTATGTACATCAATGGCTACATCGCATCAATTGTCACAATAATTGCTACATCAATCATTGCATTGGTTACATCAATCGTTGCATCAATCATTATTACATCAATGGTTACATCACATTAATCATTACATCAATCATTACATCAATTACTACATCACTTGTTACAGAAAGTTCACTAGACAGGAACAGCTGTGTGGATTCTGAGCCTACTGAAAACATAACAGAAGCTGTGTGGGTGTTAATATCCTTATCATCACATGTCTTGCCAACTGGTGAAGGTGTTCATGTCTCTCCACAGATCTCGGTGCCTCGTAGCACAGATCAACTCTGCTGATGACACCCCTCCATGCCAACATCTCAGTCCATCCAGCATCATGTCTCTCCACAGATCTCGCTACCTGGTACCACAGATCAACTCTGCTGATGACACTCCTCCATGCCAACATCTCAGTCCATCCAGCATCATGTCTCTCCACAGATCTCGCTACCTGGTACCACAGATCAACTCTGCTGATGACACTCCTCCATGCCAACATCTCAGTCCATCCAGCATCATGTCTCTCCACAGATCTTGGTCCCTGGTACCACCGATCAACTCTGCTGATGACACCCCTCCATGCCAACATCTCAGTCCATCCAACATCATGTCTCTCCACAGATCTCGCTACATGGTACCACAGATCAACTCTGCTGATGACACCCCTCCATGCCAACATCTCAGTCCATCCAGCATCACGTCTCTCCACAGATCTCAGTCCCTGGTACCACAGATCAACTCTGCTGATGACACTCCCTTCATGCCAACATCTCAGTCCATCCAACATCATGTCTCTCCACAGATCTCGCTACCTGGTACCACAGATCAACTCTGCTGATGACACTCCTCCATGCCAACATCTCAGTCCATCCAGCATCATGTCTCTCCACAGATCTCGCTACCTGGTACCACAGATCAACTCTGCTGATGACACTCCTCCATGCCAACATCTCAGTCCATCCAGCATCATGTCTCTTCACAGATCTCGGTCCCTGGTACCTCAGATCAACTCTGCTGATGACACCCCTCCATGCCAACATCTCAGTCCATCCAGCATCATGTCTCTCCACAGATCTCGGTCCCTGGTACCTCAGATCAACTCTGCTGATGACACTCCCTCCATGCCAACATCTCAGTGCATCCAGCATCATGTCTCTTGGCCTGCCTCTTCTCCCACATAAATATATAACATATTAAATTAGCGGGTGTGTTGGTGTAGTGGTTATCACGTTACGCTGACAATGGCATGAACACGGTAGGACAAAGGTTTAATGTCAGTTCTCATCCTTCACCACAGGAGGCAAAGACATGCCACCTATTCCTCCGGGCACTCAGGCCTACACAAAAGTGAGGGTCCTAGGGTCCTATTACTTCACACTCCCACATCAGGTACCTGCTGTAGGCTTGTTTTTATTGTAAACATTAAATTGTGTATGGAAGTTCTATGACTGTCCACTTACATGTATACTCATCACTGAGTTTAGACAGAAATCAACAAGCATGACTTATCAAGAAGAAAAAAGATAGGTGACTAGAGACATTATTCACCAACTAGCCTGAGAAAGCAGACGGCCATCACTAGAGATGACATCAAGTGCCCCTGGAATTGATTCAATTACAAACAACATAACAATACAGATAAAAGCCAGCTCTGATGGACCATGTTCCTGAGTGGGAGAGCATGAAGACAGGGAGAGAGTGCTCTCTGAAACATTAGATTGACTTGTGTCACTTTGCCTAGTTTAGCACTGTGTGCATGCATGCATGTACCAGCATGTTCATATATGTATTTTTTTTTTGCGGCCGCTTGCTTTGAACTCAAGCGTAGTCCACACATGTTAATTCTAGTAGCAATGGACTGAAGCTTTCCCTATTATCAGTGTCCTTCGCCATCAGGCGAACCCGCTCCAACTTCAGAAGTACTTGTCATTCACGTCCCCAAGTCAAGGACGAGAGGTAAACATTTTAGTCCAACTGACCGCTGTAGGGGTTGAACCCGCTACCTCGGCATCAACACACCGAATGTTTCAGAATGAGTGCTCTTATCCATTCAGCATTGCTGTTTACAGCACACATTGAAAGCTCTATTTGAAACATAACCGAAACACTACGATAAATCCAAACAGTGTCTGCTGGCACTTGGCCATCTTGACAGACGATAGTTTGTTGCGCTGCGCTTCAAAAAAAGGCATAATAACTACAACCTACGGCGGCAGGGAATGTGATTGAACAGACCAATGTATGCGGTAAATGTTCGTCCACAATGGGTGCATGTGAACACATGGTCATTTCCACCATCACGCACCATCTGACATCTCACATGCTAGGTGTCTAACCAATCTGCAATCTAAATATTGAGCACAACCCACTACTGGCAACGCTGATTGTATTCTGGTATGAACCTAAGGCCCATCCACGTCAATAAATCAATCTGCAATTATTTTCTCCTTTGTTTTTACAACTTGCTCCCAATATTAATGTTTGTATATTTCATGTCCCATTTACATTATACATAAAAGCAGTGTACCTGTGACATAAATACATATTTTATTAAAACAAATGCATGTTGGAAAGTTACACAACCAGACACACGGCATCTGCAGGAATCAGTCTCCGTGAGACGACAGAGTTTACAGGGGGTTCAACAAAACACAACTGGCTTTATGGTGACGATGATGATCGTTAAATCTACTGCTGGATTTCCTGTGTACAAACCCTATCTGAAAGCAACAGCCCTAATAAACATGCTCCGCTATCCCCACAGTGGCTTCTCTATCTGGCTCTGTATCCTCACAACTGAGGACTTCAGTAATCATTTTGCATTCATATTTTACTCTTAAAGATACGAGGGATTCCACTGGGGGTCTCTGACAAACTGGTTCAGCTGTCTGTCCTGGGCTGTGAATGTTGAGCGTTCACTCTCACACGCCACTCACACAACCAATGAAGAGAACTGTACACTGACAGCTGTCATCCAGACCCTACCTGGTACTGCAGCCCGTCATCCAGGCCCTACCAGATACTACAGCCCATCACCCAGGCCTTACCTGGTACTGCAGCCTGTCACCCAGGCCCTACTTGGTACTGTAGCCCATCACCCAGGCCCTACTTGGTACTGTAGCCCGTAACCCAGGCCTTACCTGGTACTGTAGCCAATCACCCAGGCCCTACCTGGTACTGTAGCCCGTCACCCAGGCCCTACCTGGTACTGTAGTCCATCACCCAGGCCCTACCTGGTACTGTAGCCCATCACCCAGACCCTACCTGGTACTGTAGCCCATCACCCAGGCCCTACCTGGTACTGTAGTCCGTCACCCAGGCCCTACCTGGTACTGTAGTTCGTCACCCAGGCCCTACCTGGTACTGTAGCCCATCACCCAGGCCCTACCTGGTACTGTAGCCCATCACCCAGGCCCTACCTGGTACTGTAGTCCGTCACCCAGGCCCTACCTGGTACTGTAGCCCATCACCCAGGCCCTACCTGGTACTGTAGCCCATCACCCAGGCCCTACTTGGTACTGTAGCCCGTCACCCAGGCCCTACTTGGTACTGCAGCCCATCACCCAGGCCCTACCTGGTACTGTAGCCCATCACCCAGACCCTACCTGGTACTGTAGCCCATCACCCAGGTGTCAGAATCTCTAATGTCTCCAACCGAGATGCAGTAACATCGTTACGCCCGCCAGGCGAATAGTTGCCAACCGGGATGCAGTGACATCGTTACGCCCGCCAGGCGAGTACCAGTTACCTGCCCGCAGGTTGCTGGCTGACGTGATAGTCAGCGGTCAGGCAAGGACAAAGCAAGACGCACGCAGTCCTCGTGAAGCCAATCCACAGGGCAAGCGCTGTGCGGGGAAACCGGCAGACAGCTTGGGAACTCGGACATGACAGGACGTGTGGGTTGAGAAAGGCTTTGTGTAGTTCTGTGCCCGAAAGTCGAGTGCTTGTATATCTTGTGAGATACTGTGAAGCTGTGGGTTTTGTCTGTAAGTGTACTGATGTATTGTATATGTATAGTAATGATCATCACATGCCAAACTAGATCGTATTGCATGTGAATTGTAAATAAATCCATTGAACTTAGTGTCATTGTGTGTCAAGTCCAATCATTTTGTACTTGTACTTGTCTCACATATGTTAGGTCCAACGAGCCAGGTTTAAGATCCTGACATGTGTGAACGTGGAAGGCTCGTCCTCTTAGATTGTTTGAACGTGTAGAGCTCATCCTCTTAGATTGTTTGAACTTGTAAACGTGTAAAACATCGGTGATTGTGTAACTTGTCGCCATCTTGTAAACATGATGTCTATGTCCTTACTGAATGTCATCGTGATGTAAGTGATGTACCATCATAATTGTAGATTGTTGAAATATATCTAGATTGTATTTGTGAAGTTAGTTGTGGAAAGCAGAAGGTTTGGGAAAGAAAGTGACTTATGATTTGAAAAAAAATTTGTTGACCGACGACATTACGACCTACAATTACACTCAACGCCATACAAACCTAATCAAAACTTAGTGACAAGCATACACATCACATAAAGGGAGATTCTAACTTATTTCCTCCCAAAAGAAAGCAGGTTTTCTGTGCCATCTGAAACCGTTGCCCGTAGAGGTCATTTGTCCTTGAAGTAGCGACCCTACAGTTCCTAGCCCTGGTGTGAACCGTTCTCCACCGCATCCAGTACACTTGAGTATATTTTTTTGTATATACTTTCGGATGCAAATTTGGGCATAAATTGTAAGTTCGACAAGATTGTAAATTTGTCACGTTACTAACACCTTGTAACAAATTGTGTGTCTGATAACTCATCGTCATTTAAACATTCCATCATGTCTTCGTTAAACGACTTCATCGAGATGGGTTTAAAGCTAAAGTTAACTGGTGACGAGTTAACAAAGTGGAGTGAAACAAAATATTCTGAATACCACGAACGCGAAGAAAGAGCGGCTGAAAGAGCTGCCAAGCAAGCACAGGCAGAATTATATACTGAATTAAGGAAGGCAGAAATAGCAGCTCAAAGTAAACGAGAGGAGCTTGAATTGCAACTCAAAATTAAACAGCTTGAAGCCGATACTGCCATAGACAAACAGACTAAGAAATCGGAAAGACTGGAAAAAGAAAACCAGTACAAAAAGTATCAAGGTATTGTGAGAAACTATACCTCAGGTGACTGCATTGCAGCGTTCACCCAGAATTTTGAAACCTTAATGGACCACTATCAGGTCCCAGTTTCTGAATGGAACATTATTTATATGAGGAGTTTGTCAGGGGAACCTCTGAAAGTCATAGAGACTATCCCCAAAGACCTCAGAAAAGATTACCACTATCTAAAGTTAAAAATTATGGCACATTTTATGCTAGATGAGGCAGGTTACAGAGAACAGTTCAGCAAATTGAGTCCAAAACCTACTCAAACGTTCTCTGATTATGTCTCCGTAGTCCGAGATGTATTTACAAAATGGCTTTCAGCAGCCAAAGTAAATAAAGACTTTCATAAGTTAGAAGATCTCATCATCAGGGATAAAATCATCTCATCCCTTCCATCATCATTTTCAAAATTTTTGCTAGAGAATGAATGTACGAGTGTAGAACAGATTGAGAGACGTGGTTCGGCTTACTATTCAGCCAATAAACATTGTTTTGCTAGTGAGGCTACTGATACAAACTTCGTAGCAGCTGCTAACTATGAAAAACCTCGATCAGAACCCTACAATAGGCAAAGAACATATAAGCCTACTTCTGAGAAATACAATCATTGTAGATTTTGTAACATGTCACACCACCAAGGTGAAATGTGTGACAAGAATCCGGCATACCTTACATACTTACAGAACTTCATAAATAGTCAGGATAAGGAACGTAAAACCTTTAAAAAGGCACGAAAATGCTTCCTCTGTAAAGCGTACGGCCACTGGCGTCATGCGTGTAAAGGAAGGCAAATGACCAAGAAAGCAAATGCCGCCTTATTTGTCAGTTCCTCATCAGATGAAGAACATTCAGAAAATCACCCTGTGAACTCAGCACAGGCTTTTGACATGTTTAATTCACATAAATGTACTATTTGTAATACCTTTTATGAAGATGGCATTCTAACATGCGGCCACTCCATTCCAATTACCAATGAGGAAGCTAATTTAGTAATAGATTCCAAAGGCAGAATAAACATCCACCAGGGATATGTGAATGGCAAGCCTGCTACAGTCCTTTGTGACACCGGAAGTTCTCTTATAGGGTTAAAGAGAAAGTTCATAATGCCTACAGACTATACAGGCAGGCACGTAACATGCAGAACATTCTCTGGAAATATCGAAAAGTACCCATTAGCATGGGCATATATTCAGACACCATTCCTCACTGGGAAAGTAAAATGCGCTGCATTAACTAACCCTGTATGTGATATTATCATTGGGAACTTACCAGAGGTGAACGATATGCCTCATGATATTACATATGTTTGCATTGATGATAACATAACATCATCACCATCACATGTCATCATTGAAAGTATGGTATCACCAAATGAATGTATGGTAGCTAATGGAGCACTAACATCTCATGAAATCATTGACCAAAATGTTTCATCACCATCTGATATCATTGAATGTGTGAACGCAGTAACCAGAGCTACTGCTAGAGTGCAAGATGAAATTAATCAAACTGAGGCTATAGAAATGCTTAGCCCAGTGATACTGCCTCCTAAAACCATGAAGGAGAATTTTGTAACAGCCCAAAAGGCTGATCCTTCATTATCTAAATATTTTAATCTGATCGGCCAAAAGCCAAAGGTAACTAAAAATGCAAGATGGCATTTTGCTCTGAAAAATTGCATCCTCACCAGGTACTATACCAGAGGTAACAGCACCACAGAGCAAACTGTTTTGCCAATTGAATACCCTAAGCAAGCCTTACATCTTGCCCATGATATACCTCTTGCAGGGCATATGGCATACTCCAAGACCAGATCAAGATTACTAACACAGTTTTATTGGCCAAGATTCTGCAATGACATTAAGCAATATTGTAGAAGTTGTGATATCTGCCAAAAACTAGTGAAAAAGGGTAAACACCCACAGGCCAAATTACAAATTACCGACTTAGCCAGTCGACCTTTTGAGAAAATATCTGTCGACATAGTGGGCCCTCTGAATCAAGTAACATCCAGAGGGAATAGATTTATCATTACCAACATTGATTTATGTAGCTGCTGGCCTGAAGCGATTCCTTTAAAGAACATAACTGCCAATGATATTATGGAAGTTTACTTCCATATATTCTCACGAATAGCGTTTCCAGACACTATCCTATCAGATCGGGGAAGCCAATTCATTGCATCATCTACTCAAGCTTTCACCAAAATGTTAGGGGTGAAACAATGTTTCAATTCACCATACCATCCTCACTCAACGGGAATCATAGAAAAGTTTAATGGGGATTTGAAGCATATGCTTGCTAAGGTCACTCAAGAATATCCCAAAAACTGGGACGTATATTTGCCTGCTATACTTTTTGCGTATCGCGAAGTGCCACATTCTAGTACTGGGTTCTCTCCTTTTGAACTTATCTATGGTGCCAAACCACGTGGCCCATTAAGTATCTACCATTCAATGTTAACTGAAGCCACCCCTTTACTTAAACCCATATCATCATACGTATATGTAACATCATTGCGTGAAAGAATCATCAAATCTTGTACTATTGCAAAAGAAGCACTAAAACTATCTGGTGCTACATATAGACAATATGCAGACAAAGGTAACAGGGCAATAACGTTGACACCTGGACAGGACGTACTTCTTCTCTTACCTAGTGACCGACACTTATTGACTGACTCTTGGCAAGGACCATTTAAAGTAATAAGACAGATTTCAACGGTAGACTATGAGATTCAAATAAAAGACAAACATAAAATATTCCACATCAATATGCTAAGACCATACTACAAGAGAGACAACGAACAAGATGATACAACTGCCTGTACAGTTATAATAGACCATGAAGATGACGAAGATAGTGACGAAATTCCAACACCTGCATTAGACACGACAAACTGCTTGAAGGAAATCAAAATAAACCCAAATTTAACTCAAGCAGAAACAGACAGCTGCAAACATCTCATACAACAGTACAACACCATCTTCTCCAACAACCCAGGACAAACAGAATTAGTACAACATCACATCACGCTCACTTCAAACACACCAATAAAATGCAGACCTTACACCATTCCATTACATTACAAAGAAAACTTACATCAAGAGATCATTAGCTTAGAAAAAAACAACATCATTAGACGATCCCAATCACATTTTTCGTCTCCAATGGTCATGGTACGCAAAAAGGACAACACGATAAGACTGTGTAGATTATCAAAAATTAATTAAAATAACACTTTTAGATCTGGAACCAATGACCAACTGCGAAGATCTACTGACAGAACTGACAGACTCTAGGTACTTTACGAAGTTAGATATGACTAAAGGTTATTGGCAGATAACGGTACACGAGCAGAGCAGACATCTAACAGCCTTTGCCACACCTTGGGGACTGTACGAATGGTGCAAATTGCCATTTGGCCTAGTCAATGCCCCAGCGACATTCGTACGCATGACACGACTCTTACTTGTTGACATAACAAATATTATCTGTTACATGGACGACATTTGTGTTCACACAAAGACAATGACAGACCACATAAAGACATTACAGCAGACATTTGAACGGATCAGACAGCACGGACTGACTGTGAAGCCTACAAAAGTTGACATAGCCTATCAAGAAATCTCCTTTTTAGGGTATAAAATATCTAATGGCTTTGTCACGACAGACGATAACATCGTGTCTAAAATACTGAAACTCTCACTTCCGACTACCAAGAAACAAGTCAGAAGTGTGTTAGGACTATTAAATTATTATAGGCAGTTCATACCAGATTTTGCTGAACTGACAGAAAAATTTACTAACCTACTAACTAAAAACCAACCTGAAAAGATTGTAAACAATGAATGCCTAAAACTTGCATTCCAGAAAGTGTTATCGTATTTTTCTGAGAATAGTTTAAAGAATCCCATTCTCAAATTGCCAAATTTACATATTCCTTTCAGATTACGCACAGACGCGAGCTCCGTGGCAATTGGGGCAGTTCTGTTACAGGAACATGACAACATTCTACACCCTGTATACTACGTCTCTAGAAAATTGAAACCAAGAGAACGCGCTTGGTCGACACCACAATTAGAAGCCCTTGCTCTAGTGGTGGGTATAACTAAATTGTCCAGATTCCTCCTGGGACGGCATTTTATTGTAGAGTCCGACAATAGTCCATTAAAATTTATTACTTCAGGAGTGCCGACAAACCAGATGATAGCGCGATGGCCACTTTTGCTGCAAGATTACAGCTTTGAAGTGCGACATATCGCTGGCAGAACCAACACGATTGCTGATCTTTTGTCCTGTTGTCCGAACGACCCAGTAAGCACTAATGTCTGAGTGCAGTGTGGTAGAAAACACTCAGACCAACACAGCCATCAGTGAAGTTTTTTTCAGGAAAGCTGTGTAATCTAATATACGATGTGATAGGGTTCATTCCCACTGCAAATATTTTTTTCTTATTTTATTATTAGTGTAGTAATCGTCTTGAATAATTGCGTAGTGTGTGTTAGAAAGCGAACAATATTAATTGTATATATTATGAAATAAGAACAGTGCCACATGCGCTCATAACTTACCTCAAGCGAACTATTCAAGTTATCAGTGGTATCTGCGAGTGGAACATATTCAGTGATATTTTAATCCGTGAACGAAAGAGTGAACTGAACTGTGACATTTACACCACTGCAGTCAATCGCAATCCAGAAGTTTTCCAGAGAAACAACGAACACATTAACTATCAGAATTATTTCACATTCCGAATTGCTACACCAGAGCGGAACAAGTGTGTGATAGAATTTTTAACGACATCAGCTGTTCGTGTGTACTTCCAGAGAGTTTGTAAATTTAGACCAAAAGTAGCAGACGATAAACAAAAACCTTCAAAATTTATGACGCTTCTAAAATAATTATGAAACACCAATTTCGAATACACGAATTGTGTATTAGTATTTTTCGACTAGTGTAATCTTAGAATCATATCTTGAGTAACTTATTCACACTATCGACATTTTTTCGCTAGTATGGAAAAGCATCAAGCTATGACGCTGAGAAATAGAATAATAATTGTAATAGATTAGATTTGAGATCTTTTGAAATTATGTCCCTTTCATTTAATTGTTGTTACAGTATTACACAAAGGGCGGTAAATTGAAATGTATTCGAATATGTTTGTATAAAAATAGCCACTGTGTTGCCAGATTGTTAACACGCCAAGAGGTCATAAGCTGGGCATCGTATAGGGTTACCGACGTTGTAGACCAACGGAAGAGCTCCCGGCCAAATGAGGTCGGAGCTCGAGCGTTGAATGTGGCTTATAAAAAGACGTATTACAGTCTTACCTGATGTTTTTTGTTGCAAAAATCAAAAAGCATATTATTTCGTTTTTTTTTAAGAGGTTGCGAGGTAGTTGCATTGGATGCTGGTGCTACCGATCTGACTGGGTCAATATTGCAACTTAGGTGATCATCCATCGAGAGGATGAAACTTGGAAAGTGGTAAAGATTGAACACCACATGACTTAACATACAACTTTCATTTTGTATGTATTTCTATGCCAATGTACATGACAACAGAAAGGTCGATTCTGACATGGTTAAAAGATTAACCCTTTATTTATGTAGAGTATACATGAAATATAAAATCTTTCATTAATAAGCCCCGGGGGGGGGGGGGGGGGGGAGCGTGTCAGAATCTCTAATGTCTCCAACCGAGATGCAGTGACATCGTTACGCCCACCAGGCGAGTACCAGTTACCTGCCCGCAGGTTGCTGGCTGACGTGATAGTCAGCGGTCAGGCAAGGACAAAGCAAGACGCACGCAGTCCTCGTGAAGCCAATCCACAGGGCAAGCGCTGTGCGGGGAAACCGGCAGACAGCTTGGGAACTCGGACATGACAGGACGTGTGGGTTGAGAAAGGCTTCGTGTAGTTCTGTGCCCGAAAGTCGAGTGCTTGTATATCTTGTGAGATAGACTGTGAAGCTGTGGGTTTTGTCTGTAAGTGTACTGATGTATTGTATATGTATAGTAATGATCATCACATGCCAAACTAGATCGTACTGCATGTGAATTGTAAATAAATCCATTGAACTTAGTGTCATTGTGTGTCAAGTCCAATCATTTTGTACTTGTACTTGTCTCACATATGTTAGGTCCAACGAGCCAGGTTTAAGATCCTGACACCAGGCCCTACCTGGTACTGCAGCCTGTCACCCAGGCCCTACTTGGTACTGTAGCCGGTCACCCAGGCCCTACCTGGTACTGTAGCCCGTCACCCAGGCCCCCTGTCACCCAGGCCCTACCTGGTACTGTAGCCCATCACCCAGGCCTTACCTGGTACTGTAGCCCATCACCCAGGCCCTACCTGGTACTGCAGCCCGTCACCCAGGCCCTACCTGGTACTGTAGCCCATCACCCAGGCCTTACCTGGTACTGTAGCCCATCACCCAGGCCCTACCTGGTACTGTAGCCCATCACCCAGGCCCTACCTGGTACTGCAGCCCGTCACCCAGGCCCTACCAGATACTACAGCTTATCACCCAGGCCTTACCTGGTACTGCAGCCTGTCACCCAGGCCCTACCTGGTACTGCAGCCCGTCACCCAGGCCCTACCTGGTACTGTAGCCCATCACCCAGGCCCTACTTGGTACTGCAACCCGTCACACTCTCACACACCACTCACACAACCAATGAAGAAAACTGTACACCGACAGCTGTCACCCATGCCCTACCTGTACTGCAGCCCATCACCCAGCCCTACTGTCCGTCACTCTCACAGGCCACTCACACAATCAATGAAGAGAACTGTACACTGCCAGGCCCTACCTGGTATTGCAGGCCGTCACTCTCTCACATGGCACTCACACAATCAATGAAGACAACTGTACACCTAAGCCCTACCTGGTACTGCAGCCCATCACACTCGCACACACCACTCACACAATCAATGAAGAGAACTGTATACTGACAGCCCATCACCCAAGCCCTACCTGGTACTGCAGCCCATCACCCAGCCCTACCTGGTACTGCAGCCCATCACACTACTCACACAACCAATGAAGAGAACTGTACACTGACAGCCCATCACCTAGGCCCTACCTGGTACTGCAGCCCGTCACACTCCAGCTGAACCTTCTCCTTCTCTGCCTGTATCAGCTCAAGCTGCTCCCTCAGGATGGTTTTCTTCTCCTCCCTGATCTTCCTCACCCATTGGAGACAATCATGACGGCGCCGCTCAATCACAGCAATCACGTCCTGACAACAGAAACATTCATGTCTTAGTAACAGAAACAATCATGTCTTAGAAACAGACACACTCATGTCTCTGTACCAGACACAATCATGTCTTAGTAACAGGCCCAAGTCTTAGTAACTGACACAATCAAGTCTTAGTAACAGACACAATCAAGTCTTAACAACAGACACAATCACATTTAGTAACAGACATGATCAAGTCTTGGTAACAGACACAATCAAGTATTGATAACAGACTCAATCAAGTCTTTGTAACAAAAACAATCAAGTCTTAACACAGACACAAGTCATAATAACAGACACAATCAAGCCTTGGTAACAGACACAATCAAGTCTTAGTAACAGGCACAATCAATTCTTAGTAACAGATACAATCAAGTCTTAACAACAGGCACAATCAATTCTTAGTAACAGACACAATCAAGTCTTAACAACAGGCACAACTCTTAGTAATGGGCTCAATCAAATCTTAACACAACAAACCAACAAACATAAGTCTTAGTAACAGGCAATTAAGCCTTAGTAACAGACACAACCACGTCTTACTAACAGACAAAATCAAGCCTTAGTAAGAGAAACAATCAAGCCTTAGTAACAGATACAATCAAGCCTTAGTAACAGACAAAATCAAGCCTTAGTGACAGACACAACCAAGCCTTTGTAACAGACACAACCAAGCCTTAGTAACAGACAAAATCAAGTCTTAACAACAAATAGAAGCCTTAGTAACAGACAAAACCAAGCCTTAATAACAGACAAAATCAAGCCTTAGTAACAGACATTATCAAATCTTAGTAACAGACAAACCAAGCCTTTAGCCTTAGTAACAGACATTATCAAATCTTAGTAACAGACAAACCAAGCCTTTAGCCTTAGTAACAGACACTATCAAATCTTGGTAACAGACACAATAAGTCTTAGTAACCGACACTATCAAATCTTGGTAACAGACACAATCAAGACTTGGTAGACACAATCAAGTCTTAGTAACAGACACTAATGTCTTAGTAACAGACACAATCAAGTCTTAGTAACAGACAGAAGTCTTAGTAACATACATATTCAAGTTTAGAAACAGACACAATCAAGTTTTGGTAACAAGCACACTCAATTCTTGGTAACAGACACAATCAAGTTTTAGCAAACAGACACAATCATGTCTTAGCAAACAGACACAATCATGGCAGTTGTGACTGGGCAATGAACAATTTAAAAAGAAAAAATGTTAGCTGCATATTCTTTACAAGACAATAACATGTTATTTATGCTTTATTTATGCTACAAAGGACACACTCTTGTAGAGATACATGGTATTTATGTCTGTCACCAGAGACAGCCTTGTAACAATAACATGGTATTTATGTCTGTGTCACCAGAGATGGCCTTGTAACAATAACATGGTATTTATGTCTGTGTCACCAGAGACGGCCTTGTAACAATAACATGGTATTTATGTCTGTGTCACCAGAGACGGCCTTGTAACAATAACATGGTATTTATGTCTGTGTCACCAGAGACGGCCTTGTAACAATAACATGGTATTTATGTCTGTGTCACCAGAGATGGCCTTGTAACAATAAGATGGTATTTATGTCTGTCACCAGAGACAGCCTTGTAACAATAACATGGTATTTATGTCTGTGTCACCAGAGACGGCCTTGTAACAATAACATGGTATTTATGTCTGTGTCACCAGAGACGGCCTTGTAACAATAACATGGTATTTATGTCTGTATCACCAGAGACGGCCTTGTAACAATAACATGGTATTTATGTCTGTGTCACCAGAGACGGCCTTGTAACAATAACATGGTATTTATGTCTGTGTCACCAGAGACGGCCTTGTAATAATAACATGGTATTTATGCTGGTGGTTTTCATCTGTGTCACCATGGAGACAGCCCTGTAACAATAACATGGTATTTATGCTTCAACAGGGCACAACACCAAGGAAACACCTTCATAGCACTGGCCTGTGCCTCCACAAATCAATGACACTGGCCAAGATAGCAGACAGCAAAGGCCAGCAAGAAAATAATTAAACAATAGCAATAAATAATTAGTATCCAGCATTTTCTGCGTAGTAAGGCAGACACACAGCTGGCTAAATGGGAGATAACCGCCTTGTGGGCGAATGGGGCTGGTTGTGTAGCAGCAGTGGCCATCTCACCTCATATGTCCTGGCATAGAACAAGTGAAGGCCAAACAATTGACACCCCAATGGCAGTATCTGCTATGGAACCAGGTTGATAAATATAGTGGCGGCAAAGATGCTTGGTTGTATGACAGCCACAAAACAGGTAGATGACACAATTGGTAGGGTGATGGTGACCCAGCTTTAGAATAAGCTAGGAAAGCAAAGAAGGTGATTGTATCAAAGCCACTGAGTTGAGACCATAACCAACATCATTACACTCTGGGCATTCCCATAAGCGCTCAGTTCTCATCTTCAACAGCCAGCGTAAAGTTCCAATACTAAAAGTGCCAGTTGCAATCTGATTATATGTCTGTCTTGCTTTACCTCTGAGTGACGACTGCCCACTAGATCCTCCAACCACCCCCTGCCTTCGCACTCTCCCCAGATCATAACAGTCCATCTGCCTCTCTGCATTATTCACGCGCTCCTAGATGGCCTTCACAACATCTGCCTTATCATGCATCAAATCACCCCTCAGTGATGAGGTACTAGCCAATCTGTTTGCCTGTTCATTGGCAATCACACCAGAGTGTCCTGGAGAAAAGATCCAGCGAATGCTCACAACCCGCAACCTCTGAATCAATGCATGCCATTCAGCACGAAGCATGCCAGTCTTCACCTTTGCTGGCATGTATTGTGAATCAGTCACAACCACGACATGCGTATACAGTTTGTTCTCCAACCAGTGGAAAGCTGCAGTAACTGCCTCCACCTCCATTCTCAGACTTGAGGTTTGGTGTCATACGCCAAGATCTCCTTTACTAGACACCGGCCATTTATATATATAAATATAAGAAAGAGACAAACGGCATTCTTTGGTCATGTAATAAGAAGAGAGGCATTGGAGAATATGATCACGACTGGAAAGATCAACGGAAAAAGATGCAGAGGCAGACCAACAGAAATTATCCTGGATGGACGGAGAGAGTGGCATGGAGGAATATCATCAGCAGAGTTGACCCAAGGACCAAGGGCTGAGATCTGTGGAAATACATGAATGACAACGTCGGCTGGCAAGGTACATGATGATAATGACGGACTACTTGAATGATGTTATACAGACTTGCCACTAAAGCATCTTGCAACATACTATATGTCTAATGCTCAGTGATGACACAGGCAATCAGTGTTGCATGACAACAACAGTCACAGCATGGTACCAACAGGTGCTGATCATTATAGCACTTGGTCCGCATCACTGACAAAACACAAACTTGTGTATCTGCTACAGCATGCTGGGAGGTGGGGGGTGGGGGTGTTGTGGTGGTCTAGTGACCAGTACGTTGTCCTGCAGGTCTGCTGGCCATCTTCTGGAATCTCCTTGGAGGCCAGGGTTTTTGCCCCTGGGCTACCAAGTCAAGCCACCTTACAATAGGTTTGAGACAAACACCATAAATCTCTTAGTCCCTTTCCTCCACGCCATCCCAAGAAGATGATACTAAGGATAAGGTAAACAGACAGACCAAGCAGCCCGAGGATGATACTAAGGATAAGGTAAACAGGCAGACTAGGCACACAGGGAAGATACAAAGGATAAGGTAAACAGACAGACCAGACACACACAGAAGATACAAAGGATAAGGTAAACAGACAAACCAGACACACCAGGAAGATACTAAGGAAAGGGTAAACAGAAAGACCAACCACACAAGGAAGATACTGAGGAAACGGTAAACAGAAAGACCAGGTACATGAGGAAGATACTGAGGAAACGGTAAACAGAAAGACCAGGCAAATGAGGAAGATACTGAGGATAAGGCAATGGGCTGGACACCTACCTGAAATGATCTATTGATAGAATCCAAAGCTTTATCAACCGACAGTTCCAGCTGCCGAAGTTCATCCGACACCACCTCATAGGCGGAGTTCAAATTCTTGATACAAAGATGAGCTTTATACAGCAGAATCTCCGACATTCTTTTAATGGCGATGGCAAATGGTATAACAGTATGTTCACTAGCTCCACGTTCTATATGGCTACCTTCTACACACTGCAGGCAGAATACTTGGTCACAAGTCTCACAGAACAATAACTCCTGTGTGTTATGAACTGAGCACTTTGGGATCACGTCCCTTCGCTGCTGGGCCATCAGATCCAGCAGCTGGTTTACAATGAAGGATGGTGGGAAGGCAACCACTCCGCCTTGTGGCGTGTGGATGGTCTCCCGGCATATTGGGCAGCGAAAGGAGCCTGTGTCCAGTGTCTGAGATGCGATGATTCGTTCTAGACAGTTTCTGCAAACAGTGTGTGAGCACGGAAGCAGCTTGGGTGAGCGCTCCTGGGCGTCGTAGGTGCACAGGCAGGTGCCACATGTGAGGAAGCTGTCGTTAAAGTCGTCGTAGTTGATGGAGACTGTCTCCACCAGGGTGGATGACATCATCGCTGTAGAGAGACAGAGACAAGACACATGTCATTTATTCAACAACAATGTGCTTGCAGTTAACACACTCGGGTTTACTGCCAGGAGACAAGTCAACATACAGGCCAGAACGTACAGACTGGCAATCATGAACAATTGACAGAAGTAGATGATGTCAAGACAAACAATGAAAGGGGAGGGAGGGAGGAAGGGAGGGAGGGAAGGAAGGAAGGAGGGAGGGAGGAAGAAAGGGAGGGAGAGAGAGAGAGAGGGAGGAAGGAAGGAAGGAAGGAAGGCAGGCAGGCAGGCAGGCAGGCAGGCAGGCAGGAAGGAAGAAAGGAAGGAAGAAAGGCAGGCAGGAAGGAAGGAAGGCAGGCAGGCAGGAAGGAAGGAAGGCAGGCAGGAAGGAAGAAAGGCAGGTAGGCAGGCAGGCAGGCAGGAAGGAAGGAAGGAAGGAAGGAAGGAAGGAAGGAAGGCCCCCCCCCAAAAAAAAAAAAAAAAAATAAAAGAATTTAAAAAAAAGAAAAAAGAAGAAAGATATAGAAACAGAAAGGACAATAAAGACACAAGAGGAAAGACTGACAGATGTCAGAAAATAGATTTGGTAAAGATGACAGACAGATTCAGGAAGGAAAATAGAACGAAACAGGAAAGAAGACAGAAAGAAACAGGGAGGAAGACAGAAAGAAAAAGGAAAGAAGGAAGGAGGAAGAAAGACAAAAAGAAACAGGTAGGAAGGAAGAAAGAAACAGAAAAAAAATTACAAAGAGAACACGGAAAGGCAAAAGCATAGCTACAAATAAGGCAGACAGTCAGATGGCAAACACGTTTACACACATACACAGAGACAGACAGACACACAAAAACATAGGCAGACAGACACGCAGACACACGTGTGCACACATACAAACATATGTACTCACCGTCCCCCTCACATATATACATGCAGATACCTAGTTATCCACCCACACACCCACACTTACCTACCTTCCTACACACACACACACACACACACACTGGCAAGCAGCAGACGAATAGACATAAATACATAATACATACACATACCGACTATATGCCAACACAGACACCCCCACCCCCACATACACACACACACGCACGCACACACACACATACACAAATTCAGCAGACGGACAGAGACAGACATAAGACATACACACACCAATATATGCTAACACAGACATCCCACCCCACACACACACACACACACACACCCCGCAGACACCCACATACATACATGCCAACACAGACATCTTCCCCCCCCCTCACACATACACCCCCCCCCCCCGCAGACACCCACATACATACATGCCAACACAGACATTTCCCCCCCCCCCCCCCCCCCGCAGACACCCACATACATACATGCCAACACAGACACACAGCACAGTATGTCACGCCACGTTACACATCAGCGACCACGTATAGCCTACCATGACGCACTTGTGTTTGAGGAGATGTATACCGTAGTCATGGCTACAGGCTGGCCAGAATCCAATCACACGATATTTTGTGTTCAAACTATTCCATATCACACCACAGCCTCGAAATTACGCCACACCGCCAACAATGATGAGGGTTTCACAAACATTTAAACTAACTCAACCAACTGCAGAGACGGAATTCAATAACAACTTATATTATCACAAAGCAGCTTTGGTTTTATAGAAGAATGCTGAATATTCAGTGGACAGGTATTATTAATATGAACTATCTCGACATGGGGAAGGTTAATTCGCAAAGACAACTTATCACAAATATCATAAACGGACAGTCTTCATTTTTTGGTCACATAATGAGAGGACACAAACTTTAACATTCTGTGACAACCGGAAAGATTTGTGGAAAGAGAGGCAGAGAAAAACTGGAAAACAGAGAGTGAAAATGCTTGACAGTCTTGTGTCATGGCACGGAAGGAAGTCAGCACACGAACTGATCCATGCCGTCGGAGATCGCAAAATTTGACAAAATATGATCGGCCAAGCCCGTCGGCGCAGCACTTGATGATGATGACGATGATGACGATGATGATGATGATGATGATGATGATGATGATGATGATGATGATGATGATGATGATGATGATGATGATGATGATTAGCGAGCCAGGTAATGGAGAATGTTGGAGAGCTCGATATTCTAAAGACGTCCACTTCTGACGATCAGAAATCTCATGTGGTGTTTGCTCCGTGGAGAAGTTGATACTACTGTACCTGGATCACAACTGTAGTAATGTAGTCGGCAAGAGCACTAACTACTATGCCGCTATGAATTTAAAAAAATTCAAGTTTCTTTAGTGAACATTTCAATTTTTGAATATTAAAAATAATGCATATGTTGGGGGGGGGGGGGGGGGGGGGGATAAGAATTTTAGAGGGGAAAAAAACCCATCACATATCTTCACCTTAGATGTGGGCCTGGTGGACCACGTGGGCAATAGCTCACAGTGAGACTAAGGGTTCACACAAAAAAGGGGGGAGGCGGGGGAACCAGCTTGTCTGGGATAACCGCAAAAAAAACAAAAAAATTCACCCAACACAACCGACACACAGGGACGCGGGACCTGGGGGGGGGGGGAGAGGGGTCGGCTCTGACCCCTCTGGGAACCGTGAGCCCTTCTAAAATATAAAAAGATTCAAGTTTCTTTAGTGAACATTTCAATTTTTGAATATTAAAAATAATGCATATGTTGGGGGGGGGGGGGCATAAGAATTTTAGAAAGGCTTAGGTGGGGCATAGCACAAAAAAGGTTGGGAAACACTGATTTAGAGTAAGCAAAGAACAACTGGGAAGCTGCTGAATCTGGCAGGTCCCCTCAAAGACACGTCCTCATCTTAACGCTATTTAACGCTATAATGAAAATTCCAGTCAGCGTGAGCCCCATAAGACCGATCCGAACCCGAAGAGCAGAGAGGAGATTATTTAAACAGTCCTGTTTAGGACTACCTCGAAACAGAACAAAGAACGGAAAGAATATAAAACTCATCCAAAAATACGAACCTCAATTATAACCGACGCTGAAGAAGCCAGCTGAACGAGGTCGAATGTTTTTTTTTCCCTCGTAAATATTGGATTAGATTGTACACTTGTTCCTACAGCGAGGTACTGTCATTTGGAGGTGACAGGTTGGAACCCCGGCGGGGTAACTATAGTTTCAATTGTTTATGTTGTCTAGTGCGTCCTCTAGTCCCTACTTCCTTCTTCTATACTTAAATGAGCACTAAACAATACATTTGAGTGTATACATGAAGAAGAATAAGAAGAAGAAATGCACCAGGAATGTAGTAAACGAACAAATGATGAGCTCACGGACTGACTATTATACCAGTTAAAGTATGTTACCAAAACTTCACCGATTAAGTGCCATCGTAGTCTTAAGCAGCTTCACGTATCTGCCACGGGCTTATATATGGCCGAAATGTTGTCACTGCGTTATAATACAACAGGTATGCTACCATAGTAACAACTTTTAAGTCACAACTGTGACACACCCTTACTTCCCACTTTTTTCGCCATCCACTTTAGTCCAAACCTGACATTTTGTTTGCACTGAATCGATGGCCATTCGCACAGGTTGAAAAGAACCGGGATATATAAATGTATGGAAAGCTGCCTACATACACGCCTGGGGGACCAGAGAAGCAATTGGCCAGGACAGCAGGAACAAAACCAGCGAGTGACACGGGGTATTGATTGCCGTGAATTTATCATACCGCTAGCTCGAGTGACTCACTGAAGCCTGCCTGGGATACTATCGCTGCCCGGATAGAAGACGCCGGGCACCCGCTGGTACACAAGAGAAACTACTTATTTACGTATGTGTCTATGGCTGTTATGGATATCGACTTATTTCGACCCAGATCAGTTGTCATCTCCACAACGAAGTTCGGACCTCCAACACAGTCTCTGGTCATGATGGTTTATTCTTACATTCTCCTTCTAGTCCATCTCTTCGTGTTCTTCTATAGAACGTCTTTTTCATCTGCTTTCCGCCTTGCCTTTAGCACGGCAGGGTATCATATCTCTATGTTGTCAACATATTTGACTTTTCGAAGCTGGATTTCGTTAAGTATAGTTTAATGACATCGTTTCATTGTTAGTCGATCCTGTCAATAGTCCCAAGGGGCAGATGGACCCCGAGCGAGTGCCATGCACAGACATTTCTCTCTTATAAGGACTTTCCTGGATATACTGACCTGTTGGCGTGAGGGGTCACAAGCCACCAGATCTGTTGACTTCAGGAACGCCTGTAGTGGGAGCACTCAAGGTGGACAAGGGAGATATTTCTGAAGACTATGAAAGGATGCTGATTGAAAACAATGTCCACAACACACGAAATGTCAATAACAGATGAAATGTCTACAATTGATGAAAAGTCAATAAATAAATAGATGAAAAGTCAATAAACAGATGAAAAGTCAATAAACAGATGAAAAGTCAATAAACAGATGAAAAGTCAATAAACAGATGAAAAGTCAATAAACAGATGAAACGTCAATAAACAGATGAAAAGTCAATAAACATACGAAATAATGACGACAGAATAAATGTCAAAAACAGATGTAACAGATAAAACGTCAATAATATTTTGTTTTGCTTTCGGTTGCTTTGAACTCAAGCGCAGTCCATACACAGAAAAACCAATGATCAAGTCCTACACGAAACAAATGAAAATCGTAAACTGATTAGAGAAATTAGACGTAGACATTCACCATTATTATTATTATTATTATTATTATTATTATTATTATTATTATTATTATTATTATTATTATTATTATTATTATTATTTTGGACACGTTATGAGAAGAAGTAAATTGGAGAACTTGGTGACAACTGGCAAGATTGAGGGGAAAAGAACATAAGGGAAGGCAGAGAAGTAAATACCTGGATGGCTTGGCCACGTGGTATGGTCGAGACAAGAACATTGAGCTGATCCACGACTCTGGTGATTGTGTGAGATGGCGAAACATGACCGCCCACGCTTATCAGCATGGCACATGATGATGATGATGATGATGATGATGATGATGATGATGATGATGATGATGATGATGAAGCCCATACACGTGCTACTACTTCCTGTGCACTGGACTGCTTTTTGCGTGTGGATTAGCTGTTCCTTATTACTAGTGTCCCTCGCCAAACTTCAGTAACAGATGGACTGTAAATAATAACAAACATGAAACAACATAAAGATGCTTGAGTAAGGATTTAAGCCTGACTTCGGCAAGCAGGGGCCGTATCATTAACCATACAGTTTGGACACAACACAGAATGTTAAATGAACACATGGTGATCGGGCTACAACACGACTACAACGTGTGCACAGATATAGAACGTGCATGTGCAACACGTAGTAAATAAAATGCGGCATGTCCTTTACAGGATGTTGCTGTCAACCATAGTTTGATTAGCCAGATAATTTTACGTTCAGGAATTTGCCACTGCTTTCTAAAGTCAATGATTACGCCCGACGTAATGCCGGTGTTGGGTTTGATTCGCCTACCCCGGCATCAGCGCACCAGAGCGAGCGCTCTTATCCTGTCGGCCACACCCAGACCTATACGATATTGGAATCAATCACAAAACAACAACTTCAAACAGTAAGAGAATCACATCCAAGTCTATACGATGTTGGAATCAATCACGAAACAACAACTTGCAACAGCAAGAGAATCACATCCAGATCTACAGGATGTTGGAATCAATCACGAAACAACAACTTAAAACAGCAAGTGAATCACATCCAGATCTATACAACGGTTGAATGTAACAACAACTTCAAACAGCAAGAGAATCACATCCACGTCTACACGATGTTGGAATCAATCACGAAACATCAACTGAAAACAGCAAGAGAATCACATCCACGTCTATACGATGTTGGAATCAATCACCAAACAACTTAAAACAGCAAGAGAATCACATCCAAAGGCGTACATGATCCCGGCAGCAAGAAACTGCGTCCTGTCGTAGACTCACCCAAATGCCCCTATCATGTCCTAGTGTATACGGTTTCCTATTTGACACGGCGACTAGGCTAGATAAGACCTGAGTCACGGCCTAAACACTACACGGAAGACACACACACACAAACCTCGCCAAGCTGTGCCGTGAGTTATCAACTGGACTCGTGAGCTGACGGTTGTAAACAGTGAATCATTCAAAAACATTGCTATTACACTCTGTTTAAATGTTGTATGTGCTTTGCAGAAGATTGCGATCAACCCCAGCTTGATTTACTAGGCAATTTTACGTTTAGTAGTTTGCTATTGCCTATCTCTGTGGCCTAAAGGCTTGCGAATGCGATTCGTGAGCCGCTTACCACGCGCTCGAAACGCCGCGGCGACCGATTTGGCAGCAGACGGTGTCGCGCTGGGGTTTTAACGTGTTGGTATGGGAGCCGGTTGTTCAGAAATCAATGGCAAACTACTGAACGTAAAACATGCCAAGGCATCAACAACAGCAGTAAAATGCTGGTGTTGACCGCGATGTCCTGTAAATAGGATATGCCCAAAAAGAAAAAGTTTGCTATTATATTACCAATGAACAAGTCCTAACATAGACAAATGAAAACCGTAAACTGATAGGGAAGTTTAGACGTGGGCAGTTTTTTGGACACGTTATGAGAAGAAATAAATTGGGGAACTTGGTGACACCTGGCAAGATTGAGGGGGGAAAGAACAAGGGAAAAGCAGAGAAGTAAATATCTGGATGGCTTGACCACGTAGCATGGTCGAGACAAGAACATGGAGCTGATCCACGACTCTGGTGATCGTGTGAGATGACGAAACATGACCTCCCACGCTTATTGGCATGGCACATGATGATGACGATGATGATGATGATGATGATGATGATGATGATGATGATGATGATGATGATGATGATGATGATGATGATGATGATGATGATGATGATGATGATGATGATGATGATGATGATGGGTTTGCCTTAAGTGAATCGGTACAACTATCTCGGAACAGTCATAACAACAGATGGGAGATGCCCTGGCGGCATTAGAACAAAAATCGCCATGGCGAAGGTAGCCTTTTGCAAGATGGAAAACATACTGACCAATAGACCAATAAACAGATGTCAATTGCAACGAGAAAATAGTGTTGAGGTGCTACATAGAACCTATACTTTTGTATGGATGTGAAGCTTGGACAAGCTGAAACACATATATTGGCTGTGGAAATGTGGCTTCTAGATGTCCTATATTGCATTTTAATGCAAAGAATACCATGGACAGACAGAAAAACAAATGACCAAGTCCTACAAGAAACAAATGAAAACCGTAAACTGTTAAATACTGCCATCTACTGCCTATAGCACCATGCGGTGTAGGACAGGTTAGGGTTTTTCTTTTTGCCCCTGACAGAAAATAATCCAAACCTTACATAGGCTTCTAACCCGGGACTCCAGGAAAAGAACCCGCGTGCTAGCCACTCGGCCAGCCGCTCCTCAGTTACTGGTTATAGTAGTAGGCCTCTTTCAGTCCTGTAGGACTATAGAGTTGTGCCGCTGGGGACGCACCTGACAGCACCGCTGGTAACTGTATAGTTCAATGCGAGAGTGACAATCTCTGCCACAGTTTCCGTATCTGTAAGAGTAGGGCGAGGCTGGTCCAGCAGTGAGTGACTTGCCTCCTATCCTCGGTTCGTTGGATCAGATTGCGCTCAAAGAGCACCAGTCCGTTTCGTAAGATGTATGTGGTGGTTACAGTTTTAGATAAAACGCCAGTTACTGTCTATAATTTTGGATTAAACTGGAATTAGGTTTAAGGTGGGATTCAAGACTATTTATTGGTGGAGGAAGTGTTAGGGAGACTGTGTGCTTCAACCACCGGAAGAGTTATGCCAACGGTGGCGTAGCTACTTATAGAGTCTCCCGTGTAGGACACATCAAGGGACAGGGATCGGACGAAGAGAAACACAAACTGTTGCCTTGCTGGTAGACTGGGGACAGTCTAAGGCGAGGGACCAGACAAACAGAGACACAAACCTGTTGCCTTGTAGGTAGACTGGGGACAGTCAAGGGCTAGGGACCAGACGAAGAGAGACACAAACCTGCTGCCTTGTGGGTAGACCGGGGACAGTCAAAGGCTAGGGACCAGAAGAAGAGAGACACAAACCTGCAGCCTTATAGGTAGACTGGGGACAGTCTAAGGCTAGGGACCAGACGAAGAGAGACACAAACCTGCTGCCTTGTAGGTTGACTGGGGACAGTCTAAGGCTAGGGACCAGAAAAGAGAGACACAAACATGCAGCCTTGTATGTAGACTGGGGACAGTCAAAGGCTAGGGACCAGACGAAGAGAGATACAAACCTGCTGCCTTGTAGGCAGACAGAGGACAGTCCCAGACTAGGGACCAGATAGAGAGAGACACAAACCTGCTGCCCTGTAGGTAGACTGGGGACAGTCAAAGGCTAGGGACCAGACGAAGAGAGACACAAACCTGCTGCATTGTAGGTAGATTGGGGACAGTCAAAGGCTAGGGACCAGACGAAGAGAGGTACAAACCTGCAGCCTTGTAGGTAGACTGGGGACAGTCAAAGGTTAGGGACCAGACGAAGAGATACTTTACAGGACGTCGCAGTTAATCACAGCATTTCTTGGCTATTGTGCTTTCTTGGCCAAGTTTACGCTCAGTAGTTTGCCAATGACTTCTGAACGACTGGCACTCATACCATTGCATGAAAACCAACGCAATGCGGTCTGCTGGTAAATCTCCCGCAGCTGTGTTTCGAGCCCGATATGCGGGGTTACGAATAAAAGGCATCTTTACATAAAACTAACGATATAACGATTAAAGCGATGACACAGCTAGATATGTAGGGTCGACGTCGACTCGTATTCACAGCGCTAGATGAATTTAAAAATGTCATAGATAATTTACACTTGGCAGAAACAGAGGGGCAGAACATCTGGCTTATGAGGCACACATGTCCAAAGAATGCTATGAGGGAGGGGTCTCTGTACACGGCAGACCTCTAAATGAATGCATGACATATTCAAAAGCTAGATTTAGGGCGTGGTGACATATTCAAGTAGGACCATACGACATGGAACCCAGATAATATATATGAAAGCGAGCAGACAGAACCAGAACCTACTCTATAAGAGTAAGTTGGATCAGCAGTGTAAAGTCTGAAGAAAGGGAAGTCACCAGGCTGTGACGACATACAAAGGGAATTAATTCAGGGTAGAAGAGAAGCCCGCGATTGTGTCATGCACTACCTGTTCAGATCTGGAACAGTGCCGTTTGACAAAACACATGGAAGAAACATACATAACTCTACCAGACGACGTTCTGAAAGCAATGGCAAACTACTGAACGTGAACTTGCCAAGAAATCACAAACAGCCAAAAGATGCTGGGTTTGACTGCCAAGTCGTGTAAAGGATATGCAACTATACTTACTAGTATGTCCAGAAACGAATGCCGTCATTCACGATCAATTATTTTGAAAACTGTCTGTTGCATCGTTATGAAATTTTTCCTGCCGTCTTATATTTACCCCACCCAAGGAATATGTCTTTGATAGGTCCAAAAGCAACTTAAATCATCGAAAGCGGCGACATTTCTTTGATGTTTTGCTGAAAAACTAGTGATTTCTCGCTAACAAACTTGTTTTTACAGTAATGAATGCCCCGCCAATTCACATGACGACACAAGGCCTATACGGATTCGTATGGGAGTGGGTGCAATAAAAGAAGTAGCTTGAAAGTCGACAGTGTCGGCTGCATTGCACCGGGTTTTTATCCCATATGGCTCAGTTTCTTTCCGCAGCGCGGAAAGCGTCGCACAAAGCACGAACTCCGTAGATCCAGCGACGACCCTCGGGAGACTCCGAAAAAATGCACTTGTAAATTGAAGTACGCGTCCCGGAATCGAACATACAACCTTCGGAGCCCGTGTCAGACGGCTTGACCACTTCACCACGGAGAATCCCGAGAGGGGTGCAATGTGTAATATTAGTAAAGACAGAATTTACAGAGGCATGGGGTAAATAATTTGTAAATTGACAGGAAAGTAGAAGGAATATATTTCTTACCTTATTTTTTCATTTCCTTCTTGTTTCTTCAGCTGCTGGTTAATAATGTGTACACAAGTATTCATATTAGCTTTTTATATTGAGTTCGTGAAAGCTTTAAAATAGCTGTGCGTTAATGTGCGTATGGAGTGACCAGAAATGATACCGCAATTTACTCATCATGTTTCCATCTTTAAGGATCTGTTCAGCTGTCTGTGTAGTTTGTTCACACGAACACATGGGTGACAGACCCGCTTTGAGTCTTCGTGAAAGATTGTCTACTCTGCTGTTTACCGTTCAGAGACGGAACATGATTACCTGTTTTTCACTATGAAAATAGTTGTCAGTGTCTCTGTAGTGGGCTTTCTTTTTAACGACCAAGATGTTGGTCCTCTTTTCATTGAAGTTTATAGATTGATTCGTATGCACGTGTGTTGTCCCCTAATTTGACAACGTGTTTGCTCTCACGTTTCTTGTTATGCCACAGTATGTCAGTTTCCACCGCAATATTACTCTTCTGCTGGTATTCAATGCGTTTAGTGTGTGTGTGTGTGTGTGGTTTTTTTTTTTCCCCTTCAATACTGTTGTTTGTCACCGCTGAGGGCTTGCGGAGTTGAAAATTCATCACTGTGGAATACAAACTGTTGCCACTAACATTATGCTGATGCTGTAATGTTTAGGGCCTGCAATTCGTCTGAATAGTTGGAGCAAAATATCCCAGTAAGTGTGTACGTAGATTAAGGTCTGTGATCTGCTCAGACCTTAATCTGTGTCGGACGATTCCAGTAGGTTGATGATTGCTCTTGGTTGCATAAAATTCAATCCATCCTTTCTCCAATACTCCTCTTCCTCTTTCAACATATGGTCCTCACATTTTTTCCAGTAACATTTATCAATATTTAATAGCGCGGGCGGGGTTAGTATCTTGACATCAGACAATTTGAATGTAGTATTGGCAGCTGCTACCTGTCCTTTAATTTTAGCCCACACAAGTTCTATAGGGTTTTAATGAGAATGATACGGCGGAAGTCTCAAGCACCTATTACCATGCTCTTCTATCAACTTGTCGATTTGATATTTCTTGTTTTTTTTTTTAGCCTGTTTTACAAGGGACAACAACTGTAGCTTTAAATATGTTTCTGGAAATGGTATATTTTCCCTTCGGAGCCATATCTTTATTGCTTCCTTTGTGCTCGATGCCGTAGGTATATTGTCTTCTTGGGCAACAACATTGTGATATGATGCATTGTCCATGATTAGACAAGACGGTCTATCATGGGATGGGAGTACTGTATTCTCGAGCCAATCTCTAAATACATTACCATTCATATCATTATGATAATCCCTATTGTCTGTATGCTTTGATACGAACACGAGCCCAGCATTCTGTAGTAAGCCATTATGAGTACTACCAGCATAGGCTATGACCAAACGCTGTCCTTTACTACTGGGCACATAACGCTTTATCTTTCCATCCATTGATTGCCATTACTTTTCACTTGTGTGGTGCGCATTGATCCACGTCTCATCCAAATACACTATGTCATAATTTTCTTTGCGCATTTCCCTTATTTCACGTAGGTATCTGCTTCTCATGGCTCCTAAATGCGGTTGCTCGCAAAGGATATTTCTACCTCCCTTGTACTTTCTAAAAGTGGAGCCTAATGTCCTTATAATTTTCCACAAAGTTGTTTTGGATAGCTCTATGTTATTGTTCTTTCTCAACAAAACCCTCAGTTTTCTTACAGTCACTGTTTCTTTGGCATCCATCATTTTTATAATAACTCGCCTGATGACATACTTGTTAAAGCTGTCTACAATTGCCTTTCTACCTACCGTTTGCTTATCGCGTGTTGGTTTCATTCCAGATTCGTGCACCCATCGACGAAATGGCCGTTTACTCAAACCCAATGCATGCACTGTTCTTTTTTCGGGATTTGTAACAGTATGAAACAGTTTCCTGCGATCAGCTTCTTGACACAAAAATGTGTACAACTTCATAGTGATACTTTGAAGTCAGTGGCGTGCAGAGGGGGTTGCTGGGGGTGCGACGGCCCTGGGCATCCAGTCGGCAGGGGGGCATCCAATTAGGGAGAGGGGGCAGCACAGTGCAGTGGGAGGGGAGGAAGAATGAATTAGGGAAAGAACAATTAAGGGGCATCCAATCAAGGGGTTGGCCCCGGGCATCAAAGAACCTCTGCACGCCACTGTTTGAAGTGTACACAATTTCACTTTCAATCCCATTGAACAATATTCACACATTCAAATATTAGCTATTAATATTATATTAATGGTAAGATTTGTTTATATATTTATTTATATAATCACGTTTCATGAAAGAACCCACATAGGAGACACCTCTGAGCAATCCCATTTAACTGCGCGCAGTCTGTGCCAAAACGAAAACCGTGAGAAAAATTCAAAAAAAAAAGCGCGGGTGTGTCTTGGTGAAGCTGTAATACTTTTAAAATGATGGACTTAATCTCAGAGCCGTAAATTATATACCGCATATAAACAAACATTAAAATCTGCTGTACAATCTCCAGAACAAAAACTGTTTTGTTGGGTGGACATAATGATAAGGTTATATGCTAAATCTCATCATTTTCCCTCAGTTGGTTACTGAGATATGAAATTTTATATTGGGGCCAAAAAAAATAAATAAATAAACAGACTATAACTACCAACTACCAAAGTAAAACCACTTAAAATCGTGCACCAACTATGAAAGTATAGCACTAAATAGTCCAGCTGGACATTGCAAACACGTCGTGCTATAAATGCATGAAGCGGGGGAACTAGCACAGGATCAATAATAATTTCGGCGGGCTGTGATGAGAGCGTTATTAATCATCATCCAGTGGCTCGGCCTGCGCAGAACTGTGTCCCTATAACAAGCTTTCTAAATTCTTCTAGTGCCGCTAAGGACCTGCAAAAGGATGATGATACTGAAGGGTTAGGTTTACTGTATAGTGAGATATTGAAGGGCTAGATTTACTGTAGAGTGACATAATGAAGGGCTAGTTTTACTGTATAGTGACATATTAAGGGCTAGATTTAGTATATAGTGACATATTAAAGGCTAAGATTTAGTGTAAAGTGACATGTTGAAGGGCTAGATTTACAGTACAGAGTGACATATTGAAGGGCTAGATTTGCAGTGTAGTTTGCAGTGTAGTGACATGTTAAAAGGCTAGATTTACAGTACAGTGTGACATATTGAAAGGCTAGATTTACAGTACAGTGTGATGTATTGAAAGGCTAGATTTATAGACTAGTGTGACAAATTAAAAGGCTAGATGTACAGTATAGTGTGACATATTGAAACGCTAGATCTAAAGTATAGTGTGACATATGGAAAGGCTAGATTTACAGAATTGTGTGACATATTGAAAGGCTAAATTTACAATATAGGTGACATATTATAAGGCTAGATTTACAGTGTAGTGACATCTTGAAAGGTTAGATTTACAATACAATGTGATCACTGAAAGGTTAGATTTACGGTTTGGTGACATATTGAAATGTTAGATTTACAGTATAGTAACATTTTGAAAGGCTATGTTTACGGTATAGTAAGACACTTAAATGTTAGGTTTATTGTAAAGTGACATACTGAAAGTCTAGGTTTACAGTAAAGTGACAAAATCAAAACACTCCACAACAGCCGTGGACCGAAAAACTTGACATGGCATAGAATCATACCACCAGTATCAAGAACACTATGCAGTCACTATATCCCATGGGGGAAACAGAACAACACTGAACGCTAACACAGTCCCAGAGAAAGCAGCTGGAAACGGTTGTACACGCACTAAATTATTCATATCATCTCCTGTGATATCGGTGCCCTAATCGTGTGACTGAGACTTGGCTTGATAAGGCCCGAATCACTGAACACTCGACACTACACGGCAAACATACAGATCACAACTGCACGAGGCTGTGTCGTGAGCTGTCATAAGCTAGACCCGTGAGGTAAAGGCTGTAAATAACAGATCGAAAAGGTTTAATAATTATTATTGTGAAGGTCGCGCTGGTGTATCATTCTCTGGTGGCAGATGTTGTGCTGAATTTTAACTCGTTCGCTCCCAGGTGGTTGTTAGTTCCATCATCTTGTTTTGTTTCTCTTTTTGTTTTCCTTAGGGCATCCGTATATTTAGATATACGTGCTAGCTCTTAAACTTATGTTGCGCTGACGTCGGGGTAGCGGGTGAATTCCCTACACCGGTAAGCTGGACTTCAGAGTTGTCCTCTTGTGCAGAAAACAATGGCAAACTACTGAACGTAATCTAGCCTTGTAAATTAACTTGGGGATGGGGATGATTGCATGGTCCTGCATAGGACATGGCAACAGGGCATCCGTACCATTGCTGGTGTGTGCCGGGAGATTTGTTCCCAGAGCTGTGGAACACAGGCCGCTGGCCCATGCAGCTACCATGTAGCCTACAGGCTTACCGATTGTCCAGCATGCGTCCTAAGATGTGTGTGGTGGACATTTTTACCCTCGGACTCTTATTTCTCGTTGTTAATTTAACTCCTTGCGCTAGTAAGTTGTTACATAACCGCCGTTTGTCTCTCCATCATCCTCACCATCATCTTCATCCTCATCAACATCCCCACCATCACCCTCACCATCCTCACTACCACCATGTGACAGGTTCTCTGCAGAACATCGCTTTCATCATGGCGTGCCGGAGAGAATCTCGTCTGTTGCCAGTGCTCCTGTCTCATGTATTTCCATGCCCAATATGTCTTCAATAGCCTATATCCAGCACAGTGCTGGTCATCACCCATGTGCCCAGGAACCATGCCGTCTGAAACTATTGTATCTGGTACACACGGTAATCGTTAATCGTTAGTCATTAGTCGTGGTTCCAACTTCACGGCAACGGGTCGTCCCATTATGCTCCCTTCCTGCGCCAGTGAAAATCACATAAAATGCTCCCCACTGCCTCATGTGGAAAGTGGAACAGACAGGAGTCTCGAGAAACCAACAGCCCGCACAGGTACACTGCATAATGCCGCCACCGGAATGTCAACACAAAAGTCCACAAAAACTACAGTTCATCGTCGATTGAAGCGACAGTCACTCGAAAACCAGCAGCCACACATTACTGCATAAGACAATCCAGTCAGTTCAGCGACAGGCCGCCATCATTCCGAACATGCAGTTCACGCTACAAACAACAGCGGACAGATTTAAAAACATTCTTCATGAAATTCACAGCTCACAGGGTCGTACCACGTACTAAACTCAGTAGCAGGGCGACGGAACTATGCACTACCAGTCCAACATGAGGAAAGTGCGAATTCAAACCGTAACCACAAGCATAAACACTTCAGAGGCCTTAATCGTTCAAATTCCTATCCCCCATGTCCATTACACATCAAGGCTTTTTTTTTTTGCGTATCCTTTACAGGACATTGCTGTCAACATCAGCATCCTTCAGCTGACTGTTGATCTCTTGGCAAGATTATGCTCAGTAGTTTGCCATTGCTTTCTGAGCGGCCGGCTCGCATACCCCGTAAGTTACCGACGCGATTCGAACCACTGCTGATTCTCACCGTCGTCACGTTACTTACGAGAGTAAAGAGATTACGGAGAAAAGTCGCTCACCTCTAGGCCAGGAAGCCGGTACATCAAGGCTACAGAAGAGTAATTTGTATGCCGAGGTAAAGGGTTAACCCCTACACCGGACAGTTGGACTAAAATGTTGACTTCTCGTTCTTGACTTGGGGACGTAAATTACAAGTACCTCTGAAATCGAAGTAGGCTCGCCTGAGGGTGAGGGGCAATGGTTAAAGGGAAAGCTAATCCACACGCAAAATTCAGTTCAGTGCTACTAGAAGTAGTGTATACGGACTACGCTTGAGTTCAAAGCGAGCGAGAGAGAGAAAAAAAAAGAAAGCAATATATAATCAAAATCAGATCGAGGACTTGAGAGCCATGATCCCGATACCTGCTCTAGTCCAGGTGCCTGAAGAAGATGTGTGTCGCCACGGTAAACATGCAAGTTCTCACATTTGCAGCTGTCTTTGTTTGCTGCTGTTGTGCCTTGAGTACTGCTGCGGCTATTCTCCTTCTGGTTAACCATGGCGGCAAGATATTCAGTTTGTGCGATGACCATTGTCTTCAATATTGATTGCAATGTCTGGTTGACGTGTAGTGGTTGTCTGTGGACATTATCTACCAAGTCCACGGGGTTGCTGGCCACACGGGCTCACCGCTGCCACCCCTCACACACAAAGTCAACGACCCCTCTCCGGCCATCAAGACAATATAGTTGTCTGGTGCCAGCCCCACGTGTCTACACCGATCGCCACTCGGTAGATCCTGTGGTCAATATGAAGCCGGTCTTCTTTACTTCCCATTGCCGGGTACCCATGTAAGATGGTCGAACCCGGAGCCCAGGTCACTGATACAGACAATAGATGTGTACCTCGAAGGGGATTTGAACAAATGAGGACCGGTTCGACAGGCAAGCATGTTAGCCACAGCGCCAGCTCGGCTCCCTGGGACTCCATGACAAGAAAAGAACCCATTGACATGCCTTTCAGTGGACATATGGTGCTAGACCCATATTTCTACAGATCAAGGGGCACTGGGTGGGCGATGTGATGATCTGTATCACGATGCCGCCTTTACTTCCCCAGACACCCCCTGGTAGCTATTTTAGAGTGGGTCCATACTGGAGCTTAGATCAATTTTAAAACCCCGCCCTGGTGCGGATTCGAATTCCAGACCACGGAGCTGGCAGGCGATCACCTAGCCAGCACGCTGCCGCGGCTTCCCCAACGATTCACGCGCTAAGAGTTAACTGCAACAAACTAACCCGCATTGATTCCGCACACAACACGTGCAGGGCCTCATAGACAGGTGTACTTTACCTGTGTGGTTGTTGTTGTTGAACCAAACATAACAAATAACCTGAACCGAATCTCTCACTGCATCACCTGACGCTCTCAATATAGGCCCTGTGGGAGGTTCGGGAGGACAGGCGATGAATGTGTTTGGTTCATGTGTAGGCTCCAGACGCACCATGTTGGCTATTTGACAATACACTGCTGGCTTCTTGACAACACAACGAACGTATTGTCTAAAATGTAGTTATGTAAACTGTCTGTGTAATGTGTAATAGATTATGATGATGCTAAAGGAGGAGGAGGAGGAGGAGGAGGA
Source organism: Cepaea hortensis (assembly GCA_963921405.1). Lineage (NCBI taxonomy): Eukaryota > Metazoa > Mollusca > Gastropoda > Stylommatophora > Helicidae > Cepaea > Cepaea hortensis. Next base: position 255,184,777 of record OY992876.1, read on the forward strand.
GGAGGAGGAGGAGGAGGAGGAGGAGGAGAGAGAAGAAGAAGAAGAAGAAGAAGAAGAAGAAGAAGAAGAAGAAGAAGAAGAAGAAGAAGAAGAAGAAGAAGAAGAAGAAGAAGAAGAAGAAGAAGAAGTGTAATAATGCACACATTTGTAACCTCGCAGGTATACTATTACGGAGTTCGTTCAATATTTTGAGGCTCTCCTGGTGTGATCTACGCTAGGAGACTGGGGCACTAACGCAGACATTCGTGTGCAATGAATATGACCCTTTACACAGCGGTTCACAACATATCACTCACCAACAACGCACAGCGCATCCATTTACCTTCATTGCTGACTTGATTCCACAAAGCATTACGCCATCTCCGCTCTCAGTGATTCGTTCCCAGGAGCATGTTGAACTGCCCTGGTTTTCCGACACGCATCGATTTTCTCTCTCACACATGCAGGTACGAGAAACACGCAGGTACGGGCAGTGTGAGTACGCAAGCACTCAACCTTAGTTTCTTGTCTGATTCCGGGTACATTATTTATTCCCTGTCAAACTGTCACCTACTGCCTAATTACCTTGCGGTGTTGGAGAGGGAGGTCTTAAACCTGATGAATTAAGACCACCTGGCTAGTGCCGTCGCCGCGAACTATGGAGGTTAGGGTCTCCCCCCCCCCCCCCCGGGACAAATTCCGAGGGTTCGAGCCCGGGTCTCCCGAAGGAAAACTCGACAATTCTACCCCCTCGGCCAGCCTCTCCTCATTTACTATCCCCATTCCGCTTAAGATTATGTCGTGTTTATAAATTCCTCCCTTACTATAGCCCACTTGGTTTCTATAATAATAATAATAATAATAATAATAATAATAATAATAATAATAATAATAATATAAATCAATAAATAAATCAATAAATAAATCAATAAATAAAATACAGTTAAATTCATACAAGAGACAACATTGCAGTTATAGACATATTTCAAGCGAACAAAAGAAGACGAAGAAGAAGAAGAAGAAGAAGAAGAAGAAGAAGAAGAAGAAGAAGAAGAAGAAGAAGAAGAAGAAGAAGAAGAAGAAGAAGAAGAAGAAGAAGAAGAAGTAATAATAATAATAATCTTATATATAAAAGGCGATCTTCGTCCGTATTTATGTATCTATGTATGTCCTTTATACGTTCGCGAACGGCCCATCCGATTGAGATGAAATTTTCTACACGCCTTCCTTTCAATCCAGAGCTGCCAACTGTGATATTTTGTTAGTGTGAAATCGCCTGCTTACTCAGTATTATTTCATTTTTCATTTTTCATCATAATTTTATATATCTCAGGGGACCTAACTCTGTAAATGTTATTTCAAGGGGCATAACTTTTCTGTATAACTTATAGTCATATTGTGGCATCGTTTTCAAAGATTTATAAACTCTTTGTCCATAGTTATATACCGGCATATGAGTTATAATAAATAATGATACAATCTGTAAGGCATTTTCAAAGTTTTCATAAAAATAATGCACGATGCATAACATTGTAACTCATCTTTTTTTGCTTAAGAAGTTACTGTAGTCATGCAGGTGATTAGAAAGAGTTTTCATTAAAAATAATGGATGGTGTGTGGAAGAACGTTCTTTTAAGTTACTTTTTTTGTTGTATGAATTTAATGAAGCCGGACAGGGTCAGGCAGACAGATAGACAGACAGATAGACAGCCGGGAACAGGAACTTATATGACTACTTATATAAATTAAATGAGATGCTTCACACCAGGAGCTGGGCGATGCCGGGCCGGGTCAGACAGACAGACAGACAGACAGACAGACAGACAGACAGACAGACAGACAGACAGACAGACAGTCGGTAACGGGAACGGGAACTTATATGACTACTTATATGAATTAAATGAGATGCTTCCCACCAGGGACTGGGCGAAGCCGGGCAGGGTCAGGCAGACAGATAGACAGACAGATAGACAGTCGGGAACGGGAACTTATATGACTACTTATATGAATTAAATGAGATGCTCCACACCAGGAGCTGGGCAATGCCGGGCCGGGTCAGACAGACAGACAGACAGACAGACAGACAGACAGACAGACAGACAGACAGACAGACAGTCAGTCAGTCGGTAACGGGAACGAGAACTTATATGACTACTTATATGAATTAAATGAGATGCTCCCCACCAGGGTCTGGGCGAAGCCGGGCAGGGTCAGCTAGTAATATATAAATAGAAAGAAACAGTCATAATTTTGGCCACATTGTGAGAAGACAAAAACTGGAACATGTTGTAACAACCGGAAAGATTTGTGGAAAGAGAGATAGAGGAAGACAACGTGAGGATATTCTTGACAGTTTTTTTGTCATGGCACGAAAGGGGGTCAACACATGAACTGATCCATGCCGTCGGAGCTCGCTATTTGTGGGGAAGCACGATCGCTCATGCCAGCCGGCAAGGCGCTGGATGATGAATAATACAGACCATAGTGTATCAACCTTTCTCCTATCGGAGGTAGAGTATCCCTCTTAGCTAATTACAACTGCCACATCAAAAAATTAATATTGGTAAGGAGATCAGCATGGCAGAATGGATAAGAGCCCAAGATCTGAAACTGATGGCGAGGTAGCGGGTTCAACCACTAACCGGTCAGTTAGACTAAAATGTTGACTTCTCGTTCTTGACATATAGTTAGTTGCATACCCTTTACAGGACGTCGTAGTCAAAACCAGCATTGTTTGCTATTGTGATATTTTGGCAAGTTTACGTTCAGTAGTTCGTTCTTGACTTGGGGACGTAGATTACAAATACCTAAGAAGTCGGAGTGGGTTCTCCTGATGGCGAGGGACACTGGTAATAGGGAAAGCAGCGCACACATAAAAATCAGTCCAGCGTTGTGTTAAGATCGAGTTCAAAGTGAGCAAAGGAAAACCCACAAGTATTTGTAAGTCGTCAATGATGATGTTTGCACATGTCCTATGCGTGTATCGTGCATATAACGATAGTTGTTGTTGTTGTTGTTGTTGTTGTTGTCGTCGTCGTCGTCGTCGTTCAAGATCAGCCTCATAAGTTCTGTGCACATAAAACAATTTATGAAAGGAGAGAGATGAGAGGGGTAGGATGTCAGGAGAAGGTAACCCGGTCAACAAATGCCTGAAGAAGTCAGATGTGTCGGCCGAAAGGTGCAAATATCGCAGCTCTGCTGTAAACAAGCACAACGCACTTACGTCTAAAACAACATTCCGGACGAACGCAGCAGAAGAAGAAGAATGTCAGCCGGGCTTCTGTGTCCATTCCTAACCCCTAGAAAATAAAGGTAGTTCGTTCGTTCGGTCGTTCCCTTCTATGATCCTCTTCCGAGGGTTGGTATCACACCTGGTTATGCATTTTACAAGTCAGCGTGTCGGACTTGGCATGCATTTGCCCAGGAATTGCTTATTTAGACAGATTCCATCCATGGCAACAGGCTCTGCCTACTCAAGGGTAGGGTTTCTTTCCTTACAAGTTGGCCAGGACAGTGGTCGCATGACCTACTCTTTGCGATTTCCAACAGTCATGTGACTTTAATTGTGCACGCTTTTATGGAGACCCTGGACAAGCGGGATTCCGTAGGTTGAATATGAAACACTGCTGCTGAGCCACGTCCAATGGATAGGGGGAGTGGATGTCACACTGGATCAGACAGCTTTAAATAGATCTCGGGGAGTGTGACACACTGCTTCATATCTACTTTCCATTGATGAGAAGAATGTGACACACTGCTTCACATCCACTTTCCATGGATGAGAGGAATGTGACACACTGGTTCAGAAAGCTTTCCATTGATGAGAGGAATGTGACACACTGCTTCGCGTCCACTTTCCATGGATGAGAGGAATGTGACACACTGCTTCACATCCACTTTCCATGGATGAGAGGAATGTGACACACGGATTCAGAAAGCTTTCCATGGATGAGGGAGGAATCTGACACACTGGTTCAAAGCCACTGAATGGTACACACTGCTTAATATCCACTCCCCATGAATCGGAGGAATGTGACACACAGCTCCAGATCTACCTACCATGGATCAGAGGAATGTGGCACAATGCTTCAGAAGGCTTCACATTGATTGGGATAGAGAGAGAGAGAGAGAGAGAGAGAGAGAGAGAGAGAGAGAGAGAGAGAGAGAGAGAGAGAGAGAGAGAGAGAGAGAGAGAAATGTGACACACTGCTTCAGAAAGCGTCCCGTGAATCAAGCGGAATGACACACTGCTTCAGAAAGCTTCGCGTGAATCAGGGGAATGTGATACACAGCTCCAGATCCACTCCCCATTGATCAGGGAAGAATGCAGCACACAGCTCCAGATCCCCTCACTATGGATCCTGGGTAATTTGACACACAGCTCCAGACCCACTCCCCGTGGATATGGGGGGAATGCGACACACTATCTGGATATGATCCTGCTATGGTTCGGGAGAGAGGCGGACGCCGTACAGCCGCCGGGAATACTAACCTAAACCTATAAACTAGCTCTTCTATCTGGGCCAGGGTTCTCCACATTGTGTATACCGGGTCTCCAACCTTCTAGGGCAATCTCGTCTAGGGTAGGAACACCTTCTCGGTAAGTTGATCTTACGTAGACATGCCGAATGTTAAACAGTGCATTCCAGCAGCTTGGCTCATAAGCAGTGAATGTCCGTGTAGTGGTGAGAACAGTAAAAAGAAGCAAAAGACAACCCCTCCCCTCCCCCCTTTTATTGCGTTCGCTCGCTTTGAACTCAAGCGTAACCTAAACATATGCCACTGGTAGTTGCACTGGATTGATGTTTGCGTGTGGATTAGCTTTCCCTAGTACCGATGTCCCTCGCCATCAGGCGAATCCACTTCGGCTTCTGAGGTACTTGTAAGAACGAGAAGCAAGCATTGTAATTCAGCTGACCGGTGTAGGGGTTGAACCCGCTACTTCGGCATCAGCACACCGGAAGTGTAAGAGATAGCTTTCTTATCCACTCGGCCATGTTGATCTGCTGAAGGCACTGGACGGGGGATGTGGTCAACATCAGACCGGCCCCCTTTATTTCCTATGGCAGTTTCTGGTACAAGATGAGATTAGATGAGATGAGATGGGATGAGATGGGATGAGATGAGATGAGATGGTGACGGGTGTGAGGAAGAGATCAGAAACAATGAGAATGGTCAAAGTTTAGGCTGGGTCACCCTCCCGCTGTTTTATGCTTCACCTCTGCACCACGAGGTACAAGAGGAACAAGATGGGATGGGATTTGATGAGATGAAATTAGATTAGATTAGATGAGATGAGATGAGATGAGATGGGATGAGATGAGATGAGATGAGATGGTGAAGGATGTGAGGAAGAGGTCAGAAACAATGAGAGTGGTCAAAGTTTAGGCTGGGTCACCCTCCCGCTGTTTTATGCTTCACATCGGCACCGCAAGGTACAGGAGGAACCAGATGGGAGGAGATGAGATGAGATGAGATGAGATGAGATGGTGACGGGTGTGAGGAAGAGTTCAGGAACAATGAGAATGGTCAAAGTTTAGGCTGGGTCACCCTCCCGCTTTTTTATTCTTCATATTGGCACCGCAAAGTACAAGAAGAACAAGATGGTATGAGATGGTATGAGATGATATGAGATGAGATGAGATGAGATGAGAGTAGATGTTGACGGGTGAGATGAATAGATCAGAAACAATGAGAATGGTCAAATTTTAGGCTGGGTCAACCTTGAAGCCTAGGTCAGCTTAAAGAATTCCACCATAACGGAAATTCGAACACATGGCCATCGGATGAGCAAGAAACAACGTGCTTCCCGCTGCGCTGCCGTGCTGCCGGAGTGTGCAGATAACAAGCTGTACCAAAATATCACCCACTGATATATGCATAGGTGTTCATAATGTGTTTTTTATTATTATTATTTTTTTCCCGCTCGATCGCTTTCAACTCAAGCGTAGTCCAAATACTACTTCTAATAGCACTGGACTGAGTTTTTCTTGTGGATTAGCTTTCCCTATTACCAGTGTCCCTCGTCATCAGGTGAACCTACTCCGACTTCAGAGGTACTTGTAATTTACGTCCCTAAGTCAAGGACGAGAAGTCAACATTTCAGTAAAATTGTCCGGTATAGTGGTTGAACCCCTTACCTCTGCATCAGCACCTGAATGTTTAAGAACAGACGTTCTTATCATTCGGCCATTCTGACCAACGTTCATAATTTATGATCTTATCTATTTCGTGTTGCCATTCTCGGCCATTCTTTTCAGCTATGCTTCAGTCTATGCTCCAAAGTTCTTCCATGTCTGAGTCGTTGCTTCCTGGAATCCTTCGTTTTCCAATGCATTTTGCCCTGCTGAATCTTCAATAATACTAATTTATAAATAAAGATGAAGAAGTCCGGATATTACAGCGGCTAGCAGACTTGCCCACCGGCCGGGGCATCACCTGTTCGAATCCATATCGTGGCGGATGTGTGTAACCTGACCTGGACTTTCCGGTCACCCCAGCCTAAAATAGAAAGCAGGAAATTCCCAGAAAAGTAAAGGCGCATGATATCAACCACGTGACCCATAGAGTGTCGACTGATCTATACAAATATGGCGCCAGCAACATGTACCCAAACCGCCCCAAAGTGTGTAAAAGTGCGCCCGCTTTTTTATTGTTTAATAATAGATGGGCACGCTCGTTGCGGACGCAGTTCGTAATCCAGCATACCGCGATCGAAACACAGCTGCGGGCGATTTGGCGTTTTTTTTTTATGAAATCGTATGGGTGCCGGTCGTTCGGACTGCAATAGCAAACTACTGAACGTAAACTTGTCCAGGAATAACGAAGAGCCAAACAATTATGGGGTTGGCTGCAACGTCCAGTAAGAGGATATGCAAGTAACTAATAACAAATGGTGATGGGTGTGAGGAAGAGATCAGAAACAGAATAAGAATGGTCAAAATAAACATGAAACAGTTTCTCACATCTCAACAGCTAAGGTGCATACTAGGTGAGATTAGACTTATATCTATTGCTTGGTATATTAGGATACCGTGTGTCGCGGAAAAACTTGATAGTTTCGATCGATGACAAAAAGACCCGACATTTGTCTACAATAACAGGCAATCCTTTGATGAGTAGGGGACTGGGGAACAAAATACGTCGCGAAAACTGTCTGCACACGGTCGGCATTTCTGTATGATGTGGGTTGTTCGAGAAACGTACAATGGCGCCATCCGTCTGCAAGGCGGTAGACAGCCTTTGAAGTTGTAGACGGAATGTCTGGACAGACGTCGGATGGATTCTGTGATGTGGGAAAAAAATCCCCTGGCTCACAGACAGACCGGACTTTTGTTGTACAAGACAAAGATTTCCCCGATGAAAGCAAACTAGACGGCGGGGTGATTCCAGTCAGTCTAAAAACAGGGAGAAAGCCAGACTCTGGACTGATCAGCGTCTAGACTTTTTGGTGACGTCAATCAAGCCCCGATTTAAAACCAGTTGCGGTAAACAAGTTGGAGTGAGTCGACCAAAGGTTCTGAAGTGTTAAAGATCGGCGCAGTATTCCGAGTTGTGTTAATTGAAAGAGACTATAGTGTCAAAGTGTTGATATTTATCGGCGGACATAGATCCAGACTGTGATTGCATAGTCTCAATCATCAACCGGAAAAGGCATATGTTAGTCTATTAATCATATCTAACTTAGAGTATGATTAGGAATAGAGTACAGTACTGTGCGGTGATAGAATGTATTATAGGTGCAGTGATAGAATGCATTATAGGTGCGGTGATAGAAAGTATTATAGGAGCGTCGGCATTAGTAACCTATAGTGTAGCTTTAACTAGCTTGTTAAATATCATTTAACTCAGGGAGTTAAGGACAATGTAGTGGGATAATAATTAGAGAGATTGAGGATGGTTGGGAGGGATGAAGAGAATGTGAAATGGTAGGATCTTCCAGTAGGGCATCTGCTGGGTTTCTACCCGTTTCCTTTAATCTTTCCTTGTGTTTCCATGTCTCAGACCAATGTGATGAGCTATTTGGCCGTATAACAGAGTTCGGTTCTCTGTTATAGATCTGAGTGCTGCTATCGGCCTGCACTCACCTAATTAAGGTCAGAATTGAGTTGCTCTCACCAGGGGATTCTCTATTCTACAGGTTCCACTTACAGGTCTACTTGTTGATGGTGATACGATATACTACCAAGAAGTTAGTATCAAAGTTGAAGAAAAGATGGCTCACGGATGGAAGACAGAGGTTACTGAGAGGCTTGTACACTGGGCTCATGGCCTAGTTGGTCTGCAGAAACCTGACTTCTGCTGAGCAGGACTTGATGAATATATGTGTGATTTTTTCTTGAGTGATATGCTACATCACTGTAGAATCAGAACACTATACGTAACACATATACCAATATATATAACTACCTGGAACATTAATAGGTTGTTTTTTTTTAATATGGGAAAAATCGTATTACCAGTGACTTATGAACAGTTATATTTTCCCATGTGACGTTTAAGTTATTGGAAAGATTCTCTAATCAACAAACATTATTGAACAGTGTAAATTCACAGTGTTTGCTAGAGTGAAGACCAATATCGAACAGTGTCTATCATTGATGACCAGCGTCCTGATTGTTCGATAGTGATCGGAGAAAGTCGTCACGTGGCCGGAGAAACATCTTCTTGGTGAGGTTTTCTGTCCGGAATACTTGGTGCTGTTGTGTGCTCAGCACAGTGATGTAACTAACTTTGCTCCTGATTCACTGGTCTGATTCTACATACACCTTAGAATATTCGACACACATTCTACACATTACACACACACATTTCTCACACACATACTCTTTGCTTTAATAAATTATTTGTTGTATTTATTTGTTGAAGCTAGAGTTGTTGAGTATGTTGTGTTGGGGGAGAATGAGAGGGGGCATGATCCAGGGGTGAGTGAGAGTAAGAAAGAGGTGTCTACAGACTGAAGGAGTTTTGTGGACGGATTCTGGTGGTTTCTCTAGGACAATAATATTGGGTGAATTAAAATGTGGGTGTTGATTCCCCTCACTCCAGGGACGACACTAAAGTAATAAAGGATTACTACGACACCGTGTTAGATTGGGTCTACATCGCTGGTTGCTGCAGAAACACGGACAATGAATACACAATGTGAGGTGGACTGAAAGTTTTCGAAATGTGGTATGTAGACAAATCTCATCAGTAGAGACAATGGCTATGTCCACCGACTAGTACAGTCACTGCCCAGAAGGAAAGCAACAGCAAACTACCTTCTGAAAAACTTGCCAAGAAACCCTAACAACCATGATCACATGAAATGTCATGAAAGTTTTGAGAGAACAATAATGGAGGGGTAAATGCCCAGGAAGGGAGGAAGAGGAGGGCCAAAGAGAAGATAGGTGCAGGATGTGGCAGATGACCTCCATATGGGTGTATCGGACGCGGGACATCTTGCTTATGACTGAAAAGTTTTCCGAAAGGTTGTTATAGGAGCGAGGTTCTGCAAAGAACATGCTACTGAATGAATGAGACAGATAAGAGGATGGTGGTGGAAGAAGAAGAAGAAGAAGAAGAAGAAGAAGAAGAAGAAGAAGAAGAAGAAGAAGAAGAAGAAGAAGAAGAAGAAGAAGAAGAAGAAGAAGAAGAAGCAGAAGCAGAAGAAGAAGAAGAAGAAGAAGAAGAAGAAGAAGAAGAAGAAGAAGAAGAAGAAGAAGAAGAAGAAGAAGAAGAAGAAGAAGAAGAAGAAGAAGAAGAAGAAGAAGAAGAAGAGGAGGAAGTAATGCCAGATCTGAAACTGAAGAAAGCACGGAATGATATCAAGGGCTGAACAATAGTGCTCCGGTCATATACACAAATGCATCATTGCTTAAGAATGTGCTAATGAGAAAGGTGGAGATTTTTTCTGCTTGCTTTGAAATGAGAGTAGTAGTTCACGCTTGACTGATTTTTGCGTGTGGACTATTAGCAGTCTCTATTATCAGGCAAATCCTCTCCAACTTCTGAGGTACTTATAATTTACGTCACAAAGTCAAGGACGAGAAGTCAACATTTTAGTTCAACTGAACGATGGAAGGGTTGAACCCGCCACCTCGACATCAGCACACCGGATAGTAGAGATAACGCGATTAAGATGAAGACAACATTACGTGTGAGTGAACTACATCAGGAGTGGAATACATCAGGAATGGACTACATCAGTAGAGGACTACATCAGGAGTGGACTACATCAGTAGAGGACTACATTAGGAGTGGACTACATCAGGAGTGGACTAAATCAGGGGTGGACTACATTAGGAGTGGACTACATCAGTAGAGGACTACATTAGGAGTGGACTACATCAGGAGAGGAATACATCAGGAGTGGACTACATCAGGAGTGGACTACATCAGGAGTGGACTACATCAGGAGTGGACTACATCAGGAGTGGACTACATCAGGAGTGGAATACATCAGGAGTGGACTACATCAGGAGTGGACTACATCAGGAGTGGACTACATCAGGAGTGGAATACATTAGGAGTGGACTACATCAGGAGTGGACTACATCAGGAGTGGACTACATCAGCAGTGGACTACACCAGCAGTGGACTATATTAGGAGTGGACTACATCAGGAGTGGACTACATCAGGAGTGGACTACATCAGGAGTGGACTACATCAGGAGTGGATTACATCAGGAGTGGAATACATCAGGGCTGATGACTGCTTGTATGAGTATAGTGATCCGACAGAAGATATCAGGATTCGTTCCAGCCTTCGTTACAAAGAGAGTCCGCTGAGATGCCTTGATCACAATACGAGACTTGGGGGCCCAACCCAGAACATATGCAATACAAAGACAGGAACTGAACATATGAAATACAAAGAGAAGAACTGAACATATGAAATACAAAGAGAGGAACTGAACATATGCAATACAAACCCAGGAGCTAAACATATACAATACAAACACAGGAACTGAACTTATGCAATACATATACACGAACTGAACATATGCAATACAAACAGAGGAACTGAACATATGCAATACAAAGACAGGAACTGATCATTTGCAATTGTTTTTGCATACCCTTTTTTACAGGACATCGCTGTCAACACCGGTATTTTATTGCTATTGTTGATGTCTTAGCAAGCTTACGTTCAGTATTTTGCCATTGCTTTCTGAACGACCGGCTCCCATACCAACTCGTTAAAACTCTGCGCAAGACGGTCTGCAGCCAAATTGTTCGCAGCTGTGTTTCGAACGCGGATAAGCGGGCTTACGAATCGCGTCCGTAAGTTCTTGGCCACGGAGCTCAGCAACATATGCAATACAAAGACAAAAACTAAACACTAAGGACAACTGGCTCCTAGACAACATGATGTCTCGGAAACTGAAATACTCTGGCTTAATGTAAGGCAGCCATGGTTGAGTCAGATCAGTCATTGAACGCCTGCTTTCTAGAAGAAGAGGCAGTGGTCGACCAACACACAGATGGAGACAGTTTATTGAAAACTCTCTGTGCATGAAAATGGACTGCGGCAGGGGAACCTGCCAAAGATCTAGTCTCTCCGGCAGACCGTCATGAGATCAACGCTCTGATGGTGACGACAATACAACGATTATTTACATCAAACTATTTCCTAATGTTGTCCCTTGACGCTAATGTCACTTTGCCACTTTGTCACTTAATGACTGCACTTTTTTTTTTTTTAAATCAGCAAAGCTTTTTTCTCGATCACATATTTGTGTCTAAAACATCGGCTTACCCTATGAGTGCAAATATTTTAAGCCAGCGCTCAACGGCTCCAAAAAGATAAGGAGTTAATCTGAGCAAGCGGCTTGTGAGACTGCCCAGAGGCAAGCGAACTACAGAATGAGGACGGCTAAACGAAACATCTCAGACAGGCGGACCAAGTTTATCGTGTACTCTGTTGGACGCGCGTGTGACACAGTAAGTGGTAGGAGCTTTATTTATTGTTTATTGTCCCAGGGATCAAACTAAGCGCTCCAATATGTCCAAAGTTCACTGACAGGACGTTAGGGTAAATGCCTGAGACTACCAAAGTTAGACAATAACTTGGAACAGCGCCAATGTAGGGGACATGGTTGATTAGTTGGTTGGTTGGTTGGTTAGTTGGTTGGTCGGTCGGTTAATATGTCAGTCGGTCGGTCGGTTGATTGGTCGGTCGGTCGGTCGATTGAGTCGGTAGGTCGGTTGATTGATCGGTCAATTGGTTCGTTGGGCGGTCGAATGGTCGGTCGATTGGTCGGTTAGTTGATTGGTCGGTCGGTCAGCCGATCGGTCGGTTGGTCGATTGATTGATTGGTTGGTTGGTCGGTTGATGGCTCGGTCGGTCGATTGGCTGATTAGTCGGTCGGTTGGTTGATTGGTAGGTCAGTCGGTCTGTTGATTGGCTGATTGTTCGGTCGGTTGGTTGCGGTTGGTTGGTGAATGCTTTGGAAGACCGAAGTGACACAAAAATCAAAAAGAGAATAGGAATGGCCAAAAAATGCTTCCAACAACATTAAGTCAGTATAAACTTCTAGAGATTAACAACGCATTAAAAATTAGAATGGTCAACTATCATGTATATTCAACATTCCGTATGCTGCAGAAGCCTGGACAATGAACAAGCAATTAGAAAGTCGAACAGAGGCCTTGGAGGTGTGGATATTCAGAAGAATATGTCGTATTTCACGGAAACAAAAGCAATAAAATACCGAGGTTCTAGAAAAACTGGGAATGAAAAGTGAGTTGAAAAAAAAAAATTGTTTGCATGTCCTTTACAGGACATTGCTGTCAACATCAGCATCTTTCAGCTGATTGTTGATTTCTTGGCAAGATTACGCTCAGTAGTTTGCCATTGCTTTCTGAGCGGCCGGCTCACATACCCCGTAAGTTACCGACGCGAGTCGAACCATTGCTGATTCTCACCGTCGTCACGTTACCTACGAGAGTATACGAGATTACAGATAAAAGTCGCTAACCTCTAGGCCAGGAAGCCGGCAGTAAGTTGATGACAGAACTAAAATAAGAGGCAAGAGAAATATTTCGGCCACGTTAATAGACACAACACTCTTATTTAAAAAAAAACAAAAAAACCCATACTGGAGGGTAAGGTTGAAGGCAAGCGAGCAAGAGGTAGGTAACGATACAAGTGGGAAGATAACATCAAGAGATGGACGAACATCAATATGACAGAATGTACAGTCAGGGCTAGAGACAGTGTTGGAGATCCATTGCAGCTAACCTTCATTGTGGAGACGGCGATTGATTGATTGATTTCAACAGGTCTGTGTATTTTAGGTGTATCCTTACTGTGTATGAAGTTGGTCGGAAAGCCATGGGTTCACGGGTAGAAAACCGCTGCTTTAAATGCTTTAATTTCTCTCTTGTCTAGTTTTTCTTGGACGCCTAGTTTCTTGCCCGTGTCTTCTGTGAGCCCCCCCCCCCCCCCCAATGCCTTTAATCTACTAACAGTGTGAAGTCTTGAGTCTTGGGCTCAGTGCCTCCCCTATGCTGTCAATCTCCTCCTTAGACTAGGTAGATATACATCTCTAGAAGGCACGAGGCACTCGCAATCTCACTCAACATCTCAGCAGTCGGCGGCCAAGTTCGGCAAAGAACAATCGAGCTTCTGTCTGTCAACTGCAGACACATGTAATCACACACAACTCTTCTTCTAACACGGGAACAGAAGACGGCGAGGAACTGAAATTATCAGGAACAGATAAAACTGGCTTTGCTGGCGACTGAAACCGTGCAAAAAGCAAAGATGCCCCGATCTGTCTGTCTCTCTCCCTTTCGCTATTCATTCATTCATTCATTCATTCATTCATTCAGTAGCATGTCCTTTGCAGAAGCTATCTCCCATAACAACCTTCCAGAAATCTTCTCGGTCATAAGCAAGATGTTCCACATCCGATACACCCATCCGGAGATCATTCGCCACACCCTGCTCCATCAACTCTTTGGCCTTCCTCTTCCCCTCTTCCCAGGCATATACCCCTCCATTATTGTTCTCTCCAAACTTTCGTGACGTTTCAAGTGACCAAACTGTTTCAATTTTCTTTGTTTTATCATCTTTAATAGCCAACCTTCTTCGATATTCAGCTCTTGAAGTATGGGTGTATCTGTTCTTTTCTTTACCCAAGATATTCTTAGAACTCGTCTATAACATTTATATTCAAGGGCATTTATGCACTGTTCAGCTTGTTTAGTAACTGCCAAGTCTCACAGGCGTATGTTGCAAAACGCTTTTCTTACAAATCTAATTTTTGTAGTTCTATCTGTCCCTCTCCACAATTTATTCAGTTGTTTTCGTCTTTGAAGAGCAATAGATATTCATCTTTTAACTTCTTTCATTGTGTCGCCATTGTTGGTGTTCAATCACCCAAGATATTCGAAATTTTCCACCACCTCCAATTTTTCCTCATTAGCATATATTTCTTTCTCCATAGCAGTTTTATCTGTATGCATTATCTTTGTCTTTTGCTGTGTTAAGATATAAGTTGTAGTTTTCCTATTCAACTGGATTGAGGATATTAGATATAGAAAATACTGACGGATGCCTGTGTAGGAGGAGAAGCTGGAACACATTAAAACAGAGACGGGCGCAGACAGACAAGCAGGCAGAGCAACAGGCAGACCGACAGATAACCAGGCAGGCAGCTAGTTAACTAGACAGGCATGCAGGCATATAGACAGATGACAAGCGTGCACGGCAAACGGCAGACCAACAGATAAACAGGCAGACAGACGACAGACAAGCATGCACAGCAAACGCCAGACCGAGAGATAACTAGGCAGGCAGATAGACAGACAGACAGACAGACAGATTATATAGACAGCTGGGTGGGTAGGTAGGTAGGTAGTTAGGTAGGCAGGTAGGTATGTAGGTATGTGGGTAGGTAGATAGGTAAGTAGGTTGGTAGGCAGGCAGGCAGGCAGGTAGGTAGGTAGGTGTGTTTCGTTTGCTGATAGACGGATGGACAGACAGATAGTTGGATGGGTAGGTAGGTGTTTGGTCGGCTAGATAGAGTAGACAGAGATAAATATACATCGTTGAGTGGATGGATAGGTAGGTGTGTTTGACTGGCTGGACAGGCAGGCAGACAGACAGACAGACAGACAGACAGGCAGGCAGGCAGACAGACATGAGTTGAGTGGGTAAGTAGGTAGGTAGGATTGTTTGGCTGGCTGGATAGACATACAGACAGACAAACAGGTGAATGGAAATATATGGGTAGATATATTATAAGATAAGCATTTTGAGATTATGCGAAACAAGGTGGACACAGCAGGCAAAACTCTAAACACAGATGAATAGTTCTACATCAGTCCATACAGAGGAACATGACCCGCGCAGTAAAATAGTGGCCCTGATGCAAATCTAGAGAGGTAGAGAAAGCGTTAATATCGAGAAAGAAATGCCGTTAGTTAGTTGCATATCCTTTACATGACGTGGCAGTCAACCCCAGCGTTGTTTGGCTGTTTGTGATTTCTTGGCAAGTTTACCTTAGCTCCGTTGAGCTTGTCCGGAGTGCAAGGATGATATCCCAAAAGATAACAGATTTAATCACCATTTACCTATTTAGTTAGCACAGTAAACACAGTGGGGGGGGGGGGGGGGGGGTTTGCGGTAGACATTTAAAAAATAATACAAGAGGCACGAGGAGCATTCACTGCACCAGGAAACGTGTGGATGTGATCAGAAGAAATGAAACCTAGTTCCATACTTAGAATATTTATACGATACGAGAAGTAACGGCTGCAGCAGGATATCGTCATCATCATCATCGAATACCCTGCCAGCTGGCGTAGGCATTCAGGTCTCTCGGTCCTTGGTGTTCTGGGTCAACTCCTATGATGATATTCCTCCACGCCACCGTTTCAGTCTATCCAGCATCATTTCTCTTGGTCGACCCCTGCCTCTCCTCTCCTTTCCAGTTGCCACGATGTTCTCCAATGCCTCTCTTCTCATCACATGGCTAAAGAAAGTCGTTTGTCTCTTTCTTATTGTTGTATATAATGTTCTAACACAGTGGTTCTCAACCTTTTTTTGGCCCTTCACCATATTTTCAGAACATCATTTCCCCTCCCCCTCTTTTCGTATTTCCTACCTACAAATTTGGCCAATTCCCCCCTTCACCATATTTTCAGAACGTCATTCCCCCCCCTCCCCCCTTTTCGTATTTCCTACCTAAAAATCCCGCCCCGCCCCTACACAGTAAACGTAATAATGGAAGCTAAATTTAATAGCACATACTAAAACAAGTCTTGCCGTCCCCATAAAACGTGATTTGTGGGTCTACTTACTTTATAAAATTTTAGATGTGTGAGACGTACAGAACCGTACAGTATGAAGGGAAAAACAATATCAAGTAATCGGTTCTTGTGTTAACACGATCTTGAAATAATCTTAATTCCCCCCCCCCCTCCCCCATGGGGGGGGGGGGTATTCTTCACCGGTTGAGAACCACTGTTCTAACAGGATATAACCAAAAAAAATTGTAATTACAACAGTTAGGTAAGCGTAACTCCTATGCAGGAGTTACACGCATTTAAACTGTTTTTATTTTCTTTCAGGATATTTAACTCTAACCTGAAATCGCTACTACAGCGTGGAAACACGAACAGAGACTACAACAGGTACTAACAAACGACAAACACCTTTACCTGGTGGCTGCGCAGATCTGAGTGACTAAAGTGGTCTGACAGAACCAGTAATGCTGAGATTAGGGGGAGAACTACACAGATTCCAGACATGCAAGAGGCGAGGACAACACGCCGGTGGTGGGCTGGAGACACGGTGAAAACCTGATGATGATAGAAGGGCATGTCTCTGGAAGCCACGGGGCAAACGGAATAGAGGGAGAGACAAAAACACAAGAAGGGGTGAATTAGAGGCAGAGATGAATAATACGGGGAGGACAAAGAAGCAGCTGTGGAAGGTGGCAAGACATCGAGGTCTGGCGTGTGTTGATTAGGGGGGGGGGGGCGCTATGCTCCACGGGAGATAAATGACAGAAGAAGGAAGAAAAGTAGTTAGGTATGTAGTTGCGTGAGAGGGCAGGCGGGTAGGTAGGTAGGTAGGTAGGTAGGTGGGTGGGTGAGTGGGCCGGCGGGTAGGTGGGTAGATAGGTAAGTAGGTATTAGGTGGGTGAGTGGGCAGGCGGGTAGGTAGATAGGTAAGTAGGTATTAGGTGGGTGAGTGGGCAGGCGTGTAGGTAGGTAGATATGTAGGTGGATGAGTGGGCAGGCGGGTAGGTAGGTAAGTAGGTAGGTAGGTAGGTATGTATGTAGGCACTAGGTGGATGGGTGAGTGGTCAGGTAGGCAGGTATGTGGACGGACGGCCAGCGAGATAGACGGTCGGCAGGCGGAAGGACGGACAGAGAGAGAGAGACAGAGAGAGAGAGAGAGAGAGAGAGAGAGAGAGAGAGAGAGAGAGAGAGAGAGAGAGAGAGGCACAGACTGACAAGTTAGATAGGTTAGATAAACAGATTAGGCAGGCAGGCAGGCAGGCAGGCAAGCAGGCAGGCAGGCAGGCAGGCAGGCAGGCAGACAGACAGACAGACAGACAGACAGACAGACAGACAGACAGACAGATAGATAGATAGATAGATAGATAGATAGATAGATAGATAGATAGATAGATAGATAGATAGATAGATAGAATCACATGTCAGTACTTACTGTCACTGCTAACACACAGAATGTCATGTCAGAGCGTGACTAACACAGACACAGCCCCAAGAAACTGTGTCAAAGAACGACCAGGTAAACAACGGATCAGAATGCCAAGAATGCCGTCTTCGACTTTAACAGTTACACTCTACTGACCTACAAACGGTTACCTCGACAGAAGACGGTCAGAAGGTGTGTCCTATAACAGCTGCTGGCGTCTTAAAATTCCTCATGATCATTACCCCCATGGACAACAATCACCTTCAAATTAATAAGTTTGTGAGGGTAAAACCGTGGGCAGCTGCTTAGTTTAGTTTAGTTTAGTTTAGTAGATGGATCAACATCACGGCACACGGGTGCAACCCATAAGTGCTCCGTTCTCCTAACTCAAACCTGAGTCTGGAGAAACTCAGCTCAGTGGACGAACTCCGTAGCACCGCCGAGGATCCTGAATTACTTTGGGTAGATTTCTAACTCGAAATTTTGCCTGGGCAGCGCCGTTAGGCTACTCTTTTTCGATTTCCAACTGCCAAGGAATTTTTTACGTGCGCAACAATACACACGGGCGTCCGATATCACTACCCAGAGACCAGGGGAAATTTATTACTAGAAGCACACGAGAAAAAATCGGCTGACTCAGTCACAGGACTGTTTATCTGAGCCAACGATGAACCCTAATTTAACTAACTACTCATTGAGGTTGGACGGGGTAGGGATAATGGTAGAATCGAATCGAATAGAATTTCTGGTCAGTCTACGGTCTCTGTGAGATGACCAATTCCCTTACTCACTATCTTCTGTTGATGTCTCGTCCTTGACTTAGGGACGTAAATTAGAAGTACCTCTTAAGTCGGGTTCGACTGATGGCGAGAGAAAAAAATGGTAATAGGGAAAACTAATCCACACGCAAAAATCAGTCCAGTGCACTAGAAGTAGCAACACGTGTATGGACTATCTTTAGGTTCAAAGCCAGTGAACAAGAAATCAAAACAAACAATGCCCCCCCCCCCCTCTTTCGCTAACCCAGTGCAAATGTTTAAAATGGAAACAAAGGTGTGGCATGACAACTCTACCCTTCTTACTGTGGGCAGTTGAGTTTGGGGCTGGTTCCGTTAACCGCGGGCGTGAACGGTTTCCGACCTATAGCTAACCAGGGACAATCAGTATCCACATTCTTTGGTTTCTATTGGAGAGACTGAGAGCTTATGGGATTGTCCAGAGTGATGTTAAAGTTAGTTGCATATCCTTTACAGGGCGTCGCAGTCAACTCCAGCATTTATGGGCTGCTGTTGATTTCTTGACAAGTTTACTTTCAGTAGCTTGCCATTGCTTTCTGAACAACCGGCACTCATACCGCTGTATGGAAACCAACACGAGGCGGTCTGCTTCCAAATCGCCCGTTTCGAACGCGGTATGGAGGATTACGAATTGCATTCGTAACGCCTTCGCCACGGCGCAGGAGTGGTGGACCAGCGAGTATTCGTAGATCTCTTAGTGCAGTGGTTCTCAGCCCTTTTTTTGCCCATGCACCCTTTTACTATATGTCAGAATGTCACCCTCACCCCTTCCAGCGAACGAAAGAAAAAGAATTTCTAAAACTGTCAGCCTCAAAAGGTGCATTCAAAATAACATGCCTATATTACTGAAAATCCTTATTTTCTTCCATATTTGTAAATAACCTTTACATGCATAGATTAATTTTATATAATGTAGTAAAACGTCAAAGAATTATCACTTAATACATGACACCAGAATGCCAGAAAATTGTGCTTCGTCAAAATAACGCTCAATAGAAAACCAGAATATTGTGCCTGAAGCCATTTTGAGTCTGCCAATCTGTGGTCTTAATCCCCTTCTCTCCCCCCCCCCCTTTTTTTTTGCATATCCTTGTTTACAGGACATCGCAGTCAACACTAGCATTTCTGCTGCTGTGATCTCTTGCCAAGTTTACGTTCAGTAGTTTGCCATTGCTTTCTGAACGAACGGCACCAATACCAACGCAAAACCAACGCAACGCGCTCTGCTGCCAAATCGCGCGCATCTGTATTTCGAACGCGGGTATACGAGATTACGAACCGCGTCCGTAAGCAATTCGCCATGGATATCGCCCCACCCCCACTCCCCGGAAACCCTAAAATTCCCCCCTTGGGGGATATTCCCCACTGGTTGAGAACCACCGTCTTGGTGGCTCTAGACCAGTGGTTCTCAACCGGTGGGGAATTTCCCCTCCCCGGAGGGTTTCGGGGGGGGGGGGGAGGATTAAGATTATTTCAAGATCGCGTTAATACAAGAACCGATTACTTGATATTGTTTTTCCCTTCATACTGTACGGTTATGTATATGTACGTCTCAACCCTTCTAAAATTCAATTTATAAAGTAAGTAGACACACAAAACATGTTTTATGTGGACGTCTAGATTTGTTTTAGTATGCGCTATTAAATTTAGCTTCCATTATTACGTATACTGTGTAGGGGCGGGGCGGGATTTTTAAGTAGGAAATACGAAAGGGGGGAATGACGTTCTGAAAATATGATGAAGAGGGCACGAGCCAAATTTTTAGGTAGGAAATACGAAAAAAGGGGGGGGGATGACATTCTGAAAATATGGTGAAGGGGGCACGGGCCAAAAAGGGTTGAGAACCACTGCTCTAGACTGAAGTGTAAAGACAGCAATAGTACTAGGACAGAACAGTCTTATCTCTGGATTGTGTTGTGTGTGCGAAGTCGGTAGGAAATATAATGAAGACTTGCAAGCATCAATACACGTCACTGAACCGGTGGGCGGGGGTCCAGGCGATGTGGAATCTACAGCAGAAATATCAGCTTTACTGGAACAGTGAAGACTTCAACAGCTGAGGAATATAGTGCACTCAACGGTATGTCCCGACTGCTTATAAGTATATTGTAGTTAACCAGACAATCTTGTCCGCTGTGCTGATGCTGAGGTAGAGGGTTCAGCCCCTACACCAGACGGTTGGACTTAAAATGTTGACTTCTCGTCCTTAACTTGGGGAAGTAAATTACAAATATCTCTGAACCCGGAGATTGTTCTTGTCTCGCCTGATAGCGAGGGACACTGGTAAAATGGAAAGCTAATCCACACGTAAAAATCACTCCAGTGCACTAGACGTGGTAGCATGTGTATGGACTACGCTTGTGTTCAAAGAGAGCAAACGCAAAAGAACAAAAAAAAATCTTGAATAGCATAAACTCCTATTTCTGCTTCTCTTCTCTGAATGCCAATCAATAGATACGATTGTATTGACCATTACCATCATCATCATCAAATGCCATGCCAGCTGGCGTAGGCCTTCATGTCTCTCCACATATCTCAGTCTTTGGTGTTTTGGAGCAACTCTGCTGCTGATATTCCTCCATGCTACCGTCTCAATCCATCCAGCATCATTTCTCTGGTCGGCCTCTGCCTCTCTCCCTCGATCTTTCCAGTCGTCATGATGTTCTCCAATGCCTCTCTTCTCATCATATGACCAAAGAAAGCTGTTTGTCTCTTCCTTATTGTTGTATATAATGTTCTAGTTTCATTAGCCTGTTTCAGGCAATCGTTGTTAGTTACACTGGCAGTCCAAGGAATTCGTAACGCATTGACCATGTTGATGTATATTTCAGCCGTTAGACGCCGTGGTGTCCCCACAATGTATGACGCGACACCCATGACGTGGTATCTAGGTTACCAAAGACGTGAACATGCCACAGCAGCGCTTCCCACAAGATGCGGCGTGAGAGACGTCTGTGGAGGGATCTTTCACAGGCTTTCACCATTTCTGAGATAATGAAGCAATTGTTAGAAAACCAATAACGGTGTTGAAGTAGCAAGATATATAAATTCGGGCATTTGTTTGCACTGACAGAAGTAGAGGAAAGCAGTAGATATAAGAGGACACACTAGACAACATAATTAACTGATTCAGTGGCGAAGGATAATATATCGCCAAACGGGACTTCTCGTGTGTATAGAAGAGCTATATATCGCCATACTAGAATGACCGTGTTACTTGATTTGTTTCGTGGTATCTTCCGCAGTTGCAATGCTCAGTGAACGGATATTTACATGATAATACTTGTTCATGACATTGTGTGTGCACCATATCTAGTCCAAACCTTCTGCTTGTTTGGCATTGAATCAATGAACAGCTATATTGTCACGTCTGGGTTCTAACCTGCTGCCTCTAAATGACGACTAAATCAACTTTACTTCGACATACGACAACAAAATATCGGAACCAACAACGGTTATACAATTTTAACAGAGTTCATATCTAACCATTGAAACAGCACCATGTGTTTCAGACACTGATATTAACCATCAACAGGTCACATAACAAACACATTGGACCAAACCCAATTTTGGTTAGAGAGATTAGACAGTGTAGCTATTTCGTCATAATCAAACTTTGGTTTGTATAGTACAGTTAGAAAGTGAAGTTATTTCAACATACTTCAAACCATTCCCAATCTGGTTTGTACAGAACAATTTGAAAGTGAAGTTGTTTCACCATACTTAAAGCCATTCCCACTCTGGTTTGTAAAGAACAGTTAGAAACTGAAGCTATTTCACCATACTTAAAGCCATTCCCACTCCAGTTTGTATAGAAAAGTTAGAAACTGAAGCTATTTCACCATACTTAAAGCCATTCCCACTGGTTTGCATAGAAAAGTTAGAAAGTGAAGCTACTTCCCAAGCAATTCCAGCCCCCGTTTGAACAGACATGTTAGAAGCAAACTATTCACCAAATTTAAAGCCATTTCGACAAGTGTTTACATAAAAACGATCAGAAACCGAAGCTATTTCTACCATAATTTGCAAAGAAAGGTTATAAACTGAAGCTATTTCGCCATAGTTCAAGTCATTCGGACCCGGTTTGACTAGAAAGATTAGAAACTAACGTTATGCCTTTCAATACAACAAACGTGGGCGTGCTCATCTCATCTCATCTCATCATGTTCCTCTTGTACCTTGCGGTGTCGAGGTGAAGTATAAACTTCGTGAGAGTGCCCGGTTATGGGCTTCGTATATCGACATTCCCATGGATTCTGTTATTCCCTCCGTCCAACGTTTACGTGGTCGGCCTCTTCCTCTGTTTCCATCTGGTCTGTACATCATTGCTTGTTGTGGCATGCTGTCGACTGGTAGCCTACTTGCATGGCCAAACCATTTGACTTGCTGCTTTCTAATAAAATCTAGAGCAGCTTTAACCCCCACTTTAGTCCTGATTTCTTCATTTCTGATCTTATCTCTTCTTGATACATTGAGTATTCTTCTCAGGAACCTCATTTCTGTTGTTGTGATTTTTCTTTTCTCTTTTTCTGTCATTGTCCAGGTTTGGCATTGGTAGCACAGAGTTGGTAGGAAGATTGTGTTGTAAAGTGCTTTCTTAGTAGTTATTGATACATGTTTGTTCTTTAGTATTGGTGCCATTTGTCCAATGAGTTGATTTGCCTTATTGCACCTATTTTCGATCTCGTCTTCTGATTTGCCATTTGATGATATTATACTTCCTAGGTACTTGAAGCTCTTTACTTGTTTCAAGGGATGTTCGTTTAGGTGAATTGTTGCTGTTTGTTCTTCTTTAGTTATAGTCATTACCTCTGTTTTGCTTGTGCTAATTTTCATGTTATGTTCCCTACACATTTCGTTTAGACTATTCATGTGGTCTTGTAATTCAGCTTCTGATTTTGCTATTAGTGCTTGGTCGTCCGCAAACAGGAGTTCTCTAATGGTTAGATTTGCAGATGGTTCTTCTTCTGTGTTCTCGTCATGCGGTATTCTTGCTGTCTCTGCTTGGCTGGTTTCTTTACATATGTTGTCTATATATGTTATGAACAAGAGAGGGGACAGGACACAACCTTGTCGTACTCCAGATCTTATGGTGAAGGGTTCTGAGTGTCCTCCAGTTGCTCTCACTATGCATTCACTGTTGTTGTATAAACTTCTACATAGGTTTGTTAGATGTGTACTCACTCCATATTGGCACGTGGGCGTGCATCGGCAGCAAATGTTCATCCAGAAAGTGTTTCCCAGATAAATTAATAGAGTTAATCATAATAAATTAAACGTAAATAATACAGTTAATTAAAAGTAAATAATAAAGTTGGCCGCATATGCGTTGCAGTGGTCACAATCAATCGTAGCATATTTTAGCTGTTTATGATTTACAAGGCTAGTTTACATTCTGTAGTTTGCCACTTCCTACTGAACGACCGACGTTCATACACTTATTGAAAATCAACAAAGGCGGTCTGCTTCCAAATCGCCTGCAGCTTATGGCGAACGCGGTATGTGGGATTTCGAAAGCGGTATGCAGAATTTCGAACGGCGTTCGCTACCCCTTAGCGACAGCGACGGCTGGATATGGCAGTTACGTTAGATGCGTATTCTTTACAGGACGCAGCAGTCAACTCCAGCATGTATTAACTGTTTGTGATTCCAGGGCAAGTTTGCGTTCAGTAGTTTGCCATTGTATTCTGAACGATCGGCACCCATACCAGTGATTGTAAACCAGCGCTAGGCGGTCTGCTGCCAAATCATCTGCAGCTATGTTTCGAACGCTATATGCGGGATTAGGAACTGCGTCCGTAACCCCTTTGCCACAGAGCGGGATAGAGTAGACATATGCAAAATCATTAACAGTATTGTTCCCAACAAGTATTCAGACAGACATGCCAGAAAAAAAAACGAGACAGACAGGCAGACGTTCGCTAGCACGCAGACATGCATACACTACAGACATACAGGCAGACTCTACACACAAACACTACACACAGACAGACACTACACACAGACAAATCTACCTACTGGTTGACTCTCCTCCGACCGCCGTTGTTGTGATTGTCAAAGTAGTCTCAGGTAGCAGCCGCCTTCACTCCAGGTCGCTAGTAAATAAACAGCCTTTCAGTTATCCCCTTTGTCACGCCTAATCCCATGGTTCTGCAGACGATGTTCCTTCTCCGTCAGCATCGAGAACAGGACTTCAGTTGTTCGGGTGGCCAGTGATAAAAGCGTTAAACTGAAACAACGGTGCAGACAGATTGTCCCAGAATACAGGACAACGAAACCGGATGATATCAACCGCTGTGTGGTTATTGTCCGCTGTGTGGTTATTGTCCGATGACGCACATGTTGTTGCACAGGCCATCACCCCCTACAATGGAACAAACAAGCAAGATTAATAACTAAAAGAAAGATCGCGCATGATTCATCATTGTAATAATCATGTGCCATTAGATAAGCTCTCCAAATGCTCTGCATTAGATATTTTATCACACCATTTTATATTCTTTCTATGCTGCGTGGGCACGAATTATGAATGTTTGTAGTGTACTGTAGTGCGTTCACAAATGTTTTCCTCATTCACGTTCAATTGTTTAACAGTATCTGTTGCATCGTTATAAAATGTTTCCTGTCGTCTTATATTTACTCCCAACCAAGGAACGTTTTTGAGAGATTCAAAAGCAACTGAAATCCTGGAAAGCGGCAACTTGTCTTTGATGTTTTGAAAAAATATATTGAATTAACGCTAACAAACTTTTTTTTACAGTAATTCCGGTCAATTCGGATAACGACGCAAGCCAACTCTGAACACTTCCGTTCCATTATGTAGCGTGTTTATCATAAGGAAATCCCCGCACACTACGGAGAATATTCATTATTGGACATATGTTTCCATGTGAAGATGTAATACATTTCATAATATGTACTTTATCTCTGACCTGTAAATTATATACCGCATATAAACAAACATTGAGATCTGCTGTAAAATCTCCAGAACAAAAATTGTTTGTTGGGTGTACAGAATGATAAGGCTATATGCTAAATCTCATCATTTTCCCTCAGTTAGTTACTGAGTTATGGGTTTTTATACGGGAGTACACATTTGCGAACGCACTACAGTACCTGTTTTAATCGTGTTCCATGTTTCTCACCCACAAGGCAATACTGAATTAATGAACGTTACGGTTAAATATTCTAAGATTATATTTCTTTTGATTTCAACACACTTTAAACACAGACGCCATAAACAAATATTGCGCGATTTAATTGACTGGCATATTTCGCGACACCTCCTCGGGTGCATATGCAGAGTTCTCTCTCTCTCTCTCTCTCTCTCTCTCTCTCTCTCTCTCTCTCTCTCTCTCACACACACACACACACACACACACACACACACATATATATATCATCTGTTATATGTCCATCTGTTATATATATATATATATATATATATATATATATATATATATATATATATATATATATATATATATATATATATATATATATATATATATATATCCCCAAGCCTCTTCAACCTATACACAGAAAGAATTTTTAAACAAGTTGAAATGCCTGGACTGAACATCAATGGAAGAATCATAAGCAATATTAGATATGCTGACGATACCGTGTTACTAGCAGAAAGTGAGCAAGTGCTGCAAGACCTAGTGGAAGAAATAAACAGGCACAGTGCAGAATGTGGCTTAGATATTAACATCCAAAAAAACAAAAACTATGATAATTAGCAATGAAAAGGAAAAGTCATCAATGAACAACATCACAGTAAACGGGCAGATACTAGAACAAGTAACAAGTTTCTCTTATCTTGGACATATAACAGATGATGGCAGAAGTCAAATGGAAATCAAAAAGAGAATAGGAATGGCCAAAAATGCTTTCAACAGCATGAAATCAGTATTAACATCTAGAGAGATTAATAACGCATTAAAAATGAGAATTGTCAAATGCTACGTATATTCAACGCTACTGTTTGGCGCGGAAGCAACTAGAAAGTCGCATAGAAGCCCTGGAGATGTGGATATACAGATGAATATGTCGTATTTCATGGAAACAAAAACAATCAAATGCAGAGGTCCTAGAAAAACTGGGAATGAAGAGAGAGTTGATGAAAGAAATAAAGAGGAGACAAGTGAAATATTTAGGCCACATTAAAAGACATGATACTCTTATAAAAACCATACTGGAAGGCAAGGTTGAGGGCAAGCGAGCAAGAGGTAGACAACAATACAAGTGGGAGGATAGCATCAAGAGATGGACGAACATCAGCCTGACAGAATGTACAGTCAAGGAGAGAGACAGTGTTGGAGATCCATTGCAGCCAACCTTCATTGCGGAGACGGCACCTGATATATATATATATATATATATATATATATATATATATATATATATATATATATATATATATAAGACATGAACATGATACTCTTATAAAAACCATACTGGAGGGCAAGCGAGCAAGAGGTAGCCAACGATACAAGTGAGAAGATAAAATCAAGAGATGGACGAACATCAGCCTGACAGAATGTAGTCAGGGCGAGAGACAGACAGCAGTGGTGATCCGTTGCAGCCAGCCTTCATTGTGGAGACGGCACCTGATTATGAGTGCGTATGTGTGTGTGTGTGTGTGTATATATATATATATATATATATATATATATATATATATATATATATATATATATATATATATACATACATATACACACACACACACACTCTAGCTGACCCGGCCCAGCTTAGCCCAGACCCTGGCGGGGATGTCTGTCTGTCTGTCTGTCTGTCTGCCTGCCTGCCGGCCGATCGATCGATCGATCGATCGATCGATCGATCTATCTATCTATCTATCTATCTATCTATCTATCTATCTATCTATCTATCTATCTATCTATCTATCTATCTATCTATCTATCTATCTATCTATCTATCTATCTATCTATCTATCTATCTGTCTGTCTGTCTGACGACCCGGCTGTCTATCTATCTATCTATCCATCCATCCATCCATAGGACCCGGCCCGGCTTCGCCCACACCTGGCGGGGAGCATCTCATTTAATTCATATTCGGTCCCTGCTCCCGTTCCCAAAAAAAGACGACCCGGCCCGGCCTCGCCCAGACCCTGGCGGGGAGCACCTAATTTAATTCATATTCAGCCCCTGCTCCCGTTCCCAAAAAAAAGACGACCCGGCCCGGCTTCGCCCACCACCTTGCGGGGAGCGTCTCATTTAATTCATATTCGGCCCCTGCTCCCGGTCCCGTTCCCAAAAAAAGACGACCCGGCCCGGCTTCGCCCAGATAAGCTCCCGTTCCCGTTTCCGGAAATATGGCGATCATGTTGGAAGAGAACAATCTTCATCCCAATGACTAAATAGGGCAATCTGAAACTACTGAACGTAATCTTACCAAGATATCACGGAAACCCAAAAAATACTGGGATGACTGTATAGATGTCGAAGAGAAATAAAAAGATGAGTTAGAAAATTTTCCCGTATTTAAAATAGATGCATTATTTTTATGAAAACTTTAAAAGTGCCTTAAAGATTTTATCATTATATATTATAAAGCATATGACTGTAAATAACTGTAGACAAACAGTTTATAAAGCTTTGATAACAATGCAACAATTATATATAAAATATATAGCAATGTTATTAAAAGTTATGTCCCTTGATATAACTTTTCTTAAGTTAAGTCCCCTCGCTATATATAAATTATAATGTAGATTAAAATATTAAATTTTATTAAGTAAATAACTGTTTGTACACTAACAAACTATGGCAGTTGGATGCACGGGAATGAGAAGAAAACATGTAGAAAATTTAATCGCAATCTGATGGACTTCTATTTCTTTCATCAACTCTCTCTTCATTCCCAGTTTTTCTAAAACCTCTGCATTTGATTGTTTTTGTTTCCATGAAATACGACATATTCGTCTGTATATCCACATCTCCAGGGCCTCTATTCGACTTTCTAGTTGCTTGCTCAATGTCCAAGCTTCTGCGCCATAAAGTAGCGTTGAATATACGTAGCATTTGATAATTCTAATTATTAATGCGTTGTTAATCTCTAGATGTTAATACTGTGTTCATGCCGTTGAAAGCATTTTTGGCCATTCCTATTCTCTTTTTGATTTCTATTTAACTTCTGCCATCATCTGTTATTATATGTCCAAGATAAGAGAAACTTGTTACTTATTCTAGCATCTCCCCGTTTATTGTGATGTTCATTGATGACCTTTCCTTTCCTCTGCTAATTATCATAGTTTTCGTTTTTTTTTTTTTTTTATGTTAATATCTAAGCCGCATATGAAGTGACGAACTAAATGATTGCAATACTGAAAAACTGAAAGCAATAGCTACACAACGATTCAAACTGCCTACAGCTGGACATTTACTCGACAAAGGAACACATGTTCCATGCGGTTGTGCCATGTGCCGCTTTCTGTTGTCTATTGAATCCTCTGTTTTCTTCTTCTTTCCTTCTCCCAATCCTATATTCGTCAACAAATATAAACGCTGGCGATAAAAACAACCCTACAATATCCAATAAACAAATTAATGTCCTCAGCTGTCTGTCATCTACTGCCTGAAGCCCTTTGCGGTGTAGGACTGGAGGGTCTTGAGCCTTGGAAATTTAGGCCTCCTGGCTAGTGTAGTCGCCGCGAATTGTACAGGTTAGGGTTTTCATTTTGCTCCCGACAGAAAATACATCCACACCTTACCGAGGATTGGAACCCGTCTCCCGAAGGAGAATACGACTTTCTTAGCCTCAGACAACGATAGATCTCGCTAGTATTATACTATGGTCTCTCTCTCTCTCTCTCTCTCTCTCTCTCTCTCTCTCTCTCTCTCTCTCTCTCTCTCTCTCCTCCACTGTAATTTCCTAATATAAATAAGAGAGCTAATGTCTTGTCTACAGTTCAACACTTCCTTATACAAACATTGGCGTGAAAACCATCAGTCGTACATTAACTGGCAAACACAAACACTAGCAAATATATGTGCTCCTGTGTTAAATCCATTAAGAGAATACAGTGTTTTGAATTTCTGAAACGGCGTTTCCCACAACCAAAGATGAAATTACTGGGTGTATAGAGGCTTCTGTATTTACATTCGCAAACACTAGCGTTAAAGCCATCAGTCTTACATACTCTAAAGTTACCTGCATATCCTTTTACGGGATGTTGTAATCAATCCCAGCATGTATCGGATGTTTGCAATTTACCCGATAATTTTCTGCTGAATAGTTCTGGACAACCGACGCCTCATGCCATTTAAATCAACGCAAAATGATCAGCATTCAAATCGTCAGCGATTGATTCTGAACCTTCCATTCGGAACGTCGAGAAATTGTCGAACTGCGTTTCACTATCCCTTAAACCCTAACAAACACACATATTAGCATTACATTCATCAGACCTACCTTCCCCAAGACCACCACATAAATAACAACCGAATACGATTGTCATCATATATTTCCTAACAACAGACGGATAACTACATTAACCTGAACATCCTGCGACCTGCGTTCCACAGCATCGGTAACTAGACGTACAATTCACACAGCGAGCCGGCAACATTCCCATAAACTCCAGTATTATGACGGCATCATTGATAATCAGCTGGAGCAGCCGCCAGACACTGGGCGCACAAAGAAAACCTGCAGAAGGGGTTGACGTCGGAGGGCGGGATTTGGCGGTACAGAAAGACGACGTGTGGTTGGGAGGGGACGAATGATGCCCCAGGATGACATCAGCCATTGATCTCTCTCTCTCTCTCTCTCTCTCTCTCTCTCTCTCTCTCTCTCTCTCTCTCTCTCTCTCTCTCTCTCTCTCTCTGGAATTGGAAGCTCCAGGGCTGGGCGATATATTTCTGTGGCGTCTTCGATTATGGACATGTTACAAGAGGCAACGCCATACACACAGAGGCAACGATAGATCTCGCTATATTATACTATGCTCTCTCTCTCTCTCTATCTATCTCTCTCTCTCTCTCTCTCTCTCTCTCTCTATATATATATATATATATATATATATATATATATATATATATATATATATATATATCCTGTAGACGAAAAGACCGAGAAGTCTAAAGCTGGGACATGCAGGCACAGAATCAAGCGAGTCTTGCATTGGCTTAGATTACGGACAAATGGGTGCTAGCCACAACACACACACACACACACACACACACACACACACACACACACACACACACACACACACACACACACACACACACAAGATTGGGGGTGTAGACAGACGTCGCTGAAGGCGTGTAAAAGACTCGGAGTCGTTCTGTGTATGCCTCGCAAGCAGACAGACAGACAGACAGAAAGACAGACAGACAGACAGACAGGACAGGACAGACAGACAGACAGACAGACAGACAGACAGACAGACAGACAGACAGACAGACATACATACATACATGTGGACAGACAACTATGGAGCCGTGTAACAGACTCGGGGTCGTTCTGTGAGTATGCCTCAGGGAGAAGACCGAAGCAGCTGACAAGTGTGAGACTGGCTATGTGGCTTGTGCAAAAGTGACTAAGTATTTGCAGCGCTTTAGTTTACTGAAACCATTTTATGAAACATCACACGCGCGCATGCGTGCGCGCACACGCACACGCGCGCGCAGACGAGCCGCCTAAAAAAAAAGAAATCACCCATTGGCGGATTTATATACTGTTTTGTTTTCTCTGGGAACGTTTGTGTATGTGAAAGAAAGAAGAGAGAGAGAGAGAGAGAGAGAGAGAGAGAGAGAGAGAGAGAGAGAGAGAGAGAGAGAGAGAGAGACCAGTAAGACCAGACTAAAAGAGGCAGACACTGTATTATAGGGGACACATTTGTATTAGCAGCTCTTCCCAGGGACCCCCCCCCCCCCACCTTCTTGCCTCTCTGGGGGTGTGCGTGCACGTCTATTATCAATATGAGATAGATCTCTAGAGCAGCGGCTTGGAGGATAGACAAAGTGATATAAATTGTATGATACCAGCCAGTGACACCAGTCCATGTATCGATTCACAAACGCTCACACACAAGTCTGGGCACGAACAGAACAGCGGCCCTATAGAGCGGGGAAGGGAGTATTTTATGTTCTCTCTCTCTCTCTCTCTCCTCTCTCTCTCTCTCTCTTTTTCTCTCTCTGGAATTGGAAGCTCCAGGGCTGGGCGACGTATTTCTGCGGCTACTTCGATTATGGACATGTTTCAAGCCATACACACACGCATGCACAAACACAGAGACAACGACAGACCTAACTAGTTTTATTCTATGGTCTCTCTCTCTCTCTCTCTCTCTCTCTCTCTCTCTCTCTCTCTCTCACACACACACACACACACATGGCTGCTGTTCGTGGATCGACGCACATGACTGCTATCTTTCTGACAGGACTCGATCCCACACGACAACACAATATTCTAAAATTAGTGTCTGACACACAACCACAAAAGAGGGGTGGTGTATCTGTCTCAGAAGACTCGATCCCTCACGACGATATACTGACTGCTGCAGCTGCCTGACCCACAACCAGTAGATTTATGTCTGCCTGACAGGACTCTGCCCCACACAACAACGATGTGATACGCTAACTGCTGAGGCAGGACTCGACCCCACACGACAACGCTGTAATATGCTGACTGCTGAGACAGGACTCGACCCCACGACAATGGTGACATATGCGTGACTGCTGAGACAGGACTCGACCCTACGACAACGGTATGATATGTTGACTGCTTAGACAGGGAGTTCTTGTTAGCTTACGTTTAATGGCAAGAGGTTCCAGGTTCCACTCCACTGCACCGGGGTTTATCCCATGTAGCTGTCTCTTTACGCAGAGCGGACGACCTGATACATCGCATCGAGCACAAACTCCGTAGCCTCAGCGATGACCCCATGGTTCTCCGGAAAAATCTCACCCGGGTACCGAATGACGGAGGCCGGTGATCTGTGGGTAAGCTGTCTGCCTCGTGTTCTGCAGGTCGCGGGTTCGTTCTCCGGACTGCCTCGTTCAGAGCACGAATGTAATTTTTTTCGGAAATTCCTGGGGGTCATCTCTGGGGGTGGAGTGTCGTACCTGGGGGGGGGGGGGGTGTTCATCGCTGGGGAGTCATCGCTAGAGCTACTGGGTGTGCGACGCTCTCGGCAACCACTGTGACGTTCTGCGCTTAAAGTCCTAGCCAAATGGGGTCATATCCGGTGCAATGAAGTCGACTTTCTTGATGTCAGTATAGTACGTTAGTATAAAACTGAACCCACGACCTAGAGAGCGCTTTCTCCACCTGGTCCCACAGGCACCCGACCACCTCTCACTTGTTCATAGGTAATCTACCGCCGTGAGGTCAACCCTTTCCAGTCTATCAGCCTGTTAATTCTCTTTCCCCCCCCCCCCTCCCGCCCTCACACATGACCAGGGCATAAAATCCATACAATTCTCACAATCTGTAACTCTAAAGCGAGGCAAGCCATTCCACACGAAACATTCCTTTCTCCGCCTTACTTAGCACACTCTGTGAGTCCTGTAAGGAAATGGCAAAACGCCAAGAAGAACAGTTTTAGAGATGCACACAAAAGTAAGCTATTTTTAAAACAAACTGCTTAAGGTGGTTAAAAGTGAAAAAATGGGCAGAGGTATGTCAAAGAGTAAGCACAGACAAGTCACTGAAATTGTTCTGGCGACTACATAAAAGCATGAGTGGAATAGTCAAGAATAAGAGTATTCCTGACTTCCAAGGTGCTGACCTCATCTGGAAGAGGACTGACGAGAACAAGGGCAAAGTCCTCGTCGAACACTATCTAGGGCAGAGCAACCAGACAGACATGAGAGGCCGAAATCTTTGCCAAGGAGGTCACCTCAGATAGGTGCAAGGCCCAAATCATTTCGGATGAAGACACAGTGACAGTGAAAGAAATCAAGGCACACGACGATCAAAAATCAGCGCTCCAGAACCAGGTGGCACAAGATATGACGACATCAATAGGTGTACCGACAACGAGCTAGAGAAACTAGCAGACATGTACAACAACAGTATAGAGAGTGCTAGCATCAAGGAGGAGGTGTTACACAGCTATCTGATTCCCTTGCCGAAGCCTGGCAAAGACCACACAAAAATTCAGGGATATGAGTAATAACCATGCAGAATACAATAAGCAAGCTGCTGGAGAAGTTAATTGCCAGAATAATATCAAGCTAGCTAGAGAGGCTAGGTGTTTTCCCACCTACATTGGGAGGGTACCGCCCAAAAAGAGAAACCTGGACCAATGCAGCAGTTTTTGCCCATGATGTCTATGAAGGTTTCCACTCAGGCTTTGAAACATTTGCTGCAGCGATTGATCTTGAGGACGTGTACAAAAGAGTACCATTGGATTTTTTAATGCTTCAGCTTCTTGGACTCAAGATAAGTCCTTTCCTCCTTAGTTGGATCGCTGTAACCCTCTTCCAACGGAAAGTAGTTTTTAGATGTGGCAGTTGGACTTCGGAACCAACAGCAATATATCCTGGTCTACCACAGGTATGACCATTAGCTGTTCAACGCCTACACTGTGAGAATCACCAGCGAGCAAATCATAGGACCGGGGAGGACATTGTCGCATGCAGACGATGTTTTAGTGTATCGTCAGGGTTAGGATAGAGATCAGGTTGCTGTCGAACTACAAACCGAACTCAATCGCATAAATACTTGGTGTGTCGAAGCTGGGGCAATGGTCAACTCAACAAAGGCAACAGTGACATGGTTCTCTTTGAATAACCATATTGTCAACACCCCAACGGTCAAAAATAAACTGTTATTTACTGCCTATAGTATCTTGCGGTGTAGGACGGGAGGGGGGTGTGTGTATCTTGAGCCTGTGGAATTAAGGCCGCGTGGCTAGTGCTGTCGCCGCGAACTGTGCAGGTTAGAATTTTCTTTTTGCCCCGGACAACAACAAAAACTTCACCTGAGTTCAGAGGCGGTGGAAAGAACGCAGGCGATGAATTACCTGAGGATACGATCTGATCGACACCTAGCTTATACTGAGTACGTAGACCAGGAGATAACGAAGGAAAAGTGGGGTTTCGCTGCGATGCGGGTGATGGCGGCGGTAAACTGTGAGCAGCGCCATCTATGTCTTCTTTACGAGGGTTTGGTCCTTTCTGTTCTGGAGTATGCGACGGCGATCCTGACTCTCAGCCATAAGCAGATAGAAAGGATGGAAAGGATACAGAACGAAGATATGCGCATTATTCTTGGATGTATATCAGATACAGCATGCAGGGTGATGCGCTACCTTCTTGATTTTTCAACCATGAGGGACAGAATACAATATTGCCAAGCACGTGCCTATTTCAGAGTCAACGCAAACACACAACATCCACTGCATAGCGAGATTAAGAAGGTAAAGGGCAACAGGTTTAAAAAGAGGAAAGTCGTAGATGGGTCAAGCCGAAGACATTCTTCAGCAGGTGTGTTCACTTGAGGACTTAGAACCTGGCGAGGAGTGGGTACAAGTGCCAATAGAGTTCTGTACATCCTTTTCAGTGTGCATCCAACTAGACAAGAAATGCAGGCAAGAAAATCCAGCTGCTGTGGAGGCGGAAGTACAGGCTCTGATCTTCGAGAATGCTTTAGAGGATGATGCTATCATTTACACGGATGGGTCGGTCATCCGAGGAGTGATAAGTTCATGGGCCTTTACGGCTCAGGCCGGAGGGAAAATTGTGAAGGAAGAGTCTGGCGCTTTTGCTTTGACCACAAGCAGCCTGACTATGAAAGACATGGCAGTAAGTAATGCAATAACATGGCTCGAGACACAGAAATTCAATCAAGCTTGTATCCTTGGTGACTCAATGAGTATGCTCAGGAGGATAGAGATGGGGTGGGTCCGAAGAGAGTGGCTGCTGTCTCTGAAGCGGTCTCGGCTGGCAAAGATTAGTTTCATCTTCGTGCCAGGACATGCGGGTGTACAAAGAAATGAGCATGCTGTCAGGCTTGCAGGGAAGGCTACTGTGGAAGGCGGGCGAGCCATGGGCCAGGCAGGCATTCTGAATGCTCTACGAGAAGTAAGTTTACGAGAACCAAGAGATGACTGGGAATCTCCAACCATGATCAGGCTGCGAGAACAGCAAGTTAAAAGAGGTGTGGCCAAACAAGAATACTACGCAGGAAGCCAAAGAAGGGTATTAAACCAACACAGAACTGGTGTTGTGAGCCGCTACACGCTGCGGGATTTGCTGAGGAGGGGATCCGAGCACTTATGGACTGAATGGTTCGGTGTGCAATGAGGATGATCTGTCGACTAACTAACTAACTAACTCTGTGAGTCCGTAATGAATACAATGTGTGATGCGGCAGTCTCCTCAAACCATCGGAAGGCTGCTGTTACTGCTTCCACCTCCATTCTCATGCTGGATATTGTAGTCTCATATGCCAGACTCTCCCTATTCAAGCATCGTTCAGATACGATGTAAGGAAGTCAATCATGGACAATTAACAGACTAGTGAGACAGTATCTGACAGCTGCTGAGTCGTGGTTCTATAAAAGAATGTCGGAGACACCATAACCAGGTACAACAACACACTTGCGTGTAACAAAGAGGTCTTGACAGAACAGCAACTAACGAAGAGTACATACTGATAGTCACACAGAGACGATTACGATGTATGGAAGTCAGTAATTGACAATTAAAAGACTAGTGAGACAGTATCTGACAGCTACTGAGCTGTGGTTCTATAAAAGAATGTCGGAGACACCATGACCAGGTACAACACCACACATGAAACAAGAGGTCTTGACAGAACAGCAACTCACGAAGAGAACCCAGCTCAAGTCCTCATCACAAGTGGACAATAAAATTCTTTAGACATGTGACAGGACGCTGCCATCAACCCCAGACCGATTTTCTAGATAACATTACGTTCAGAAGAGTCAAAAATGAGCAGTCAAGCTGAAAACCATATGATGGCTATGGAAATGTGGTTTCTGCGGAAATTGCAAAGAATACCATGGACAGACAGAAAAACCACTGACTAAGTCCTACAAGAAACAAATGCAAATTGTAAACTGATTAGAGAAATTAGATGTAGACAGTCAAAATTTTTGGTCACATTATGAGAAGAAAAATTGGAGAACCTGGTAACAACTGGCAAGATCGAGGGGAAGAGAACAAGGGGAAGGCAGAGAAGTAAATACCTGGATGGCTTGGCCACGTGGTATGACTGATACAAGAACACAGAGCTTATCCACGACTCTGGTGATCGAGTGAGCTGGCGAAACATGACCATCCACACTTATCGGCATGGCACATAATGGTGATGATTGCTTTCTTAACGATAACTCAACGTTGAGGTCCAACTTAATGCCAGTGTAGGAACTGAACCTCCTCATCATCATCAACTGCCTTGACAGCTGGTGTAGGCGTTGTTTTTTCCCCCGCAGATTCCTGTCTTTGGTATTCTAGATCAACTCTGCTGGTGGTATTCCTCCATACCACTGTCTCAGTCCATCCAGCATCATTTCTCTTGGTCTGCCCCTTGATCTTTCTAGTCATCACGATGTTCTCCGATGTCTTTCATCTCATCACACGACCAAAGATTGTCTCATTCTTATTGTTGTATATAGTGTTCTAGTTTCACTAGCCTCTTTCAGGCAATTGTTGTTAGTTACTTTAGCAGTCCAAGGAATTCGCAACATTCGTCTCAGGAACCACATCTCTTTTGCTTCCAATCTCTTTTGCTTCCAATCTCTTCCTAATTTGTTCATTTACATTCCAAGATTCACTGCCATACAGCAATACACTGAACCTCTACCCTGACATATAGTAGGAGATCTACAGACAAAATTGTCATGTACTGTATTTATACGTTCCGCTGACTTCTGTGATACAATTCAACAGACTGCTTTTCATCCATCTCCCCATGTTAACTTCCCGCTTGAATAGCTGCCTTCCTCTTGCCCACACGAATTGGACTCTTCCCTCCAATAACTTTTGGTGTCATATCTTTGAAGCCAGCAATCCACATTGCCAACACATCACAAACCAACCCCACATACATAATGAAAATGGTGTGGCCCTTTGCAAGACTTTGCAATCAACCCCAAACCCAGGGTGATTTCCTAGCAATTTTACGTTCAGTAGTTTTCCTTTGTTTTATATGCGAGTAGTCGATATTCGATATCCATCCACCCATCCATCATGTGCCATGCCGATAAGCGTGGGCGGTAAATTCGATATATGCGATATGCATTGTTTCTGAGCCAGAAGTCAGCATTAAGTCCAAACTGAAGCGTGTAAACCTCATAACCTCATAATCAGGGTAAATGACGTTTAAGAGCTATAGCACCGGTCACTTGACTTGCATGCCAGATCACAGGCTCCCTAAACGAATTATTTATGGTGAGCTGCACTGTGGTAAACGCTTCCAGTGCGGCCAGAGGGAACGCTTTAAAGACTGAAGATCTCACTAAAAGCTTTTGGAATTCATCACGACACTTGGGAGACTGCTGCCAAAGAACGACATTCGTGGCGTACATCATTACGCACAGGTTTAGTCGCTTGTGAAACAAACAGGACTGCAAGAGCTGTGAAATAAAGGCTGGACCAAAAAAAAAAAAAAAACACTGCAGGAAATCCTCCTCCTGGAACATCAAGCAATCTTTGCCCACATTGTCAAAGAACATTTTGTGCCAAAATAGGCCTTACCAGCCATCTTAGAACACACGGCTCCAAGCTTTCAAGCCCACTGTAAGAAATGAATGGCCGTCTATATTCTTCATGGACAAACACGAGAGCGCGCTTATCC
The DNA here is from genome assembly GCA_963921405.1 of Cepaea hortensis. Taxonomy (NCBI): domain Eukaryota; kingdom Metazoa; phylum Mollusca; class Gastropoda; order Stylommatophora; family Helicidae; genus Cepaea; species Cepaea hortensis. Next base: position 255,223,022 of record OY992876.1, read on the forward strand.
TTTCAGCCACATCGAATTCTGCACACATAAAATTACATCGAATCAATATTTGATCGCATTCTCAGAAACAAACACTGTGATCTGAAACGTTCTGAGAACTACAGGATCGAATCAATATGTGACAGCATTCTCAGAAACAAACACTGTGATCTGAAACGTTCTGAGAACCAATCAAAGAACGACCGTAATGCCAGAGATAATCAATAATTTCCACCGTACAACTCAACCACTCCCCACGGTGAACTTAAAAAGAAGTGGATCAATCAATATCTGCTTGGATGGTTCAGCCAGCAATTCGCCGTGCCATGGATCTGGGTCAAGTCGGACATGCTGAGGTCATGTTCATGAATATTCATAATAGTGAAGTCTCATCCTCCACGAATCAACATCATGGTGTCTATCTACAGCCCACGTTTTCACGTGATATTTATCGTTTTATGGTAGCGGAGTTCAGCATGGCCGAATGGATAAGAACGCGTGTTCTTAAACACCCGGTGTGCTGATGCCGAGATAAAGGGTTCATTCAACCCCTACATCGGACAGTTGGACTAAAGAGTTGACCTCTCGTACTTGACTTGGAGACGTAAATTACAAGTACCTCTGAAGCCTGATGGCGAGGGACACTGTATGGAAAGCTAATCCACAAGCACAATTCTGTCTAGCGCTACTAGAGGTCGTGTGTATGGACTACGCTTTAGGTCGAAGCAAGCGAGCGCAAAACACAAATTTCGCGATAGTTATCTACTGCCCATGTTTTCCTGTGATTTTTATCATTTCGCGGTGTCTATCTACAGCCCAAGTTTTCACGTGACATTTATCATGTCATGGTGTCTATCTACAGACCATGTTTTCACATGATATGCATAATTTCATGGTGTCTATCTACAGTCCATGTTGTCACATGATATGTATCATTTTATGGTGTCTATTCCATGTTGTCACTTGATATTTATCATTTCATGGTGTCTATCTACAGTCCATGTTGTCACATGATATTTATCATTTCATGGTGTCTATCTACAGCCCATGTTTCCACGTGATAATATTTATCTATTCATGCACTTCATTAGAATAATTACAGAAACAATATTGTCATCAGCAACATGAAGAATATCCTGTGCAAACTATAGCTTTCATCAAGTCCTACCACAAAGAATGACAATTCCTGACAAGACTAGACATGACAAAACAAGAACAATGTGATATGACAAGAGATGACATGGAAGTTTATGATAAAACAATACTAAATGAAAAGACAAGGCATGACATGGCAGTTCATTTACAAAACAGGTCAATATAAGACAAGACATGACATGGAAGTTTATGATAAAACAAGATAAGACTATATACGCCAAGGAAGTTTATGATAAAACAAGACAATAAATGGCAAGATAAGGCATGACATAGCAGTTCATTACAAAACAGGTCAATATATGACAAGGCATGACATGGCAGTTCATTACAAAACAAGACAATATATGACAAGACAAAGCATGACATGGAAGTTCATCATCAATGTAAAATGACAAGACAATGTAAAATGAGAAATTATGTTTTATAGAAAAATGATGAGAACAAGGTGGTATATCATGAAAGGTGTTAACTCATATATGATATAGTATGCCAAGCAAAAATGACAGTCAACATTGAAGAAGTTGAACACCACAAATTTATCATATCTTGGCTACATTATCAATAATAATGGGAAGTGGTCAACAGACATCAGACGCAGATAGACCATAGCAATGAATAAGTTAATCAGTGTTAACAGCCCATGACATAAGGCCACCAAACAGATTCTAGTACACAGTTTTGATAACCTGCATCTTTCCTGTGGATATGAGTCATGAAAAATTTTGTAATGACTAAAGAATAAGGGCTTTTAAACCTTAATTTTACAGGACAATTCTCAGAATACAGTAGACCAACAAGAAAGAGAAATACGACCATTCTGAAACATTTGAACTGATGTTTGCTTGTGAATTAGCTTGTATTTTTATATACATTTTTGTATTGACCAATCAGCACTTGATGGGTGTTGTTGTCAATATCTGTCTGCCTTCACTCCCCACAACTGTTTCTTTATTAGACTAGGTGGATATGGGAGCCCAGAACACTGGAAAATCCTTGGCTCGAAAGGGATTCAAACACGGACCAGCGGTAGAAACAAGGAAACAATTCAGGAGCTAGCCCCTTTTTCTCAGGAGCCAGAATATTAATCTTTACAAATACAGGCACATGACCACAGGGCAGGCAGACAAGCTAATTACAGTCCCTAATATGGAGGATAGGCAGTTGAGCTGTTAAGGTCTCTGAAGTGTTTATGTTTGTAGCTACAGTTTGCTTATGCATTTTCTTCATGTTGGACTGGTAGTGCATGATTCCATCACCCAGCTACTGAGTTGAGTGTGTGGAGTGACATTATGAGCTGTGAATTTCCTGTGGAGTGCTTTTACATCTGTTCGCAGTTGTTTGTAGCGTGAACTGCATGTTCAGAAAAACGGTGGCTGGCCAGCCGCTGAACTAACAAGGTTACCTTGTGCAGTATTGTGTGGCTGCTGGTCTTCTAGTGACTGCTGTTTCCATCGATGATGAACTGTGTTTTTCGGGGCAGACTGTTGTGTTGGCATTCTGGCAGCAGCATTACGCATAGTATACCTGTGCTGTCTGTTGGTTTGTCGAGACGCCTGAATATTCCACTGTTCAAATGGGGCAGTGAGGAACATTTTGTGTGATATTCATGGCACAGGAATGGAGCATAATGGGGGACCCTTTACCATGAAGTTAGAACCGCGACCTGGCTAACCAACTAACAAGCGCAGTAGCCACTGCCCTACAACAGCTCTATTTCATCTTTTTTTTAAAAAGTGATTCAAGTCTTTGCAGAACATTGCAATCAATCCCAGGTTGCCATTGCTTTCTTAACAAGAAGTCAACGATTAAGTCCAGCTGTCAGTGTGTGGAATAAACTCACTAACCCGCCAACAGCAAACATGAAGTTTAAGTGTGAGCCTTACAAAACATTTAATAAACTATTTTTACACTCACCTCTCTTCTCCCTCTGTAGAGAAGTAATAATGAGAGAGATCAAAGAAAAGCCAGGAATAATATTCGGAGGTTATGTTAGTTAGTTAGTCGAAAGATCATCCTCATTGCACATCGAACCATTCAGTCCATAAGTGCTCGGATCCCCTCCTCAGCAAATCCCGCAGCGTGTAGCGCTAACGACACCAGTTCTGTGTTGGTTTATCAATCTTCTTTGGCTTCCTGCGTAGTGTTCTTGTTTGGCCACCCCTCTTTTAATTTGCTGTTCTCGCAGACTGGCCATGGTTGTGGATTCACATTCGGAGGTTATAATATAAATAATATTTGCTATGCAGATGACACAGTATTGATGGCAGATAATGCAAAAGATATACAACAATTGTTGGATATTGTAGTAACAGAGAGTGCAAAGAAAGTAAACTCCTTGAATATCAAGAAAACAGTAACAATAGTGATATCAAAGAAAAAGATGACACCCAAATGTGAAATAGAGATAGAAGGGAAAATTCTTCAACAAGTAGATGGTTTTAAATATCCAGGGACATTTATAACATCAGATGGAAGATGCACAATAGAGATTAAGAGCAGAATAAGTTTAGTTGAGTTTAAGAGCAGAATAGGGCAAGCAAAGGCTGCATTTCAGAAAATGAAAAATATTTTTGGCAACAGGCCACTATCATTGAATGTAAGAAAGAGAGTGCTGAGGTGCTATATAGTACCTGTTTCGTTATATGGCTGTGAATCTTGGAATGTAAATAAACAAATTAGAAAGAGATTGGAAACAACAGAGATGTGGTTCCTGAGACAAATGTTGCCAATTCCTTGGATTGCTAAATTAACTAACAACGAATGCCTGAAAGAGGCTAATGAAACTAGAACATTATATACAAAAATAAAAAAAAGGCAAACAGCTTTTATTGGTCATGTAACGAGAAGAGAGGTGTTGGAGAACACTGTGACAACTGGAAAGATCGAAGGGAAGAGAGGCAGAGGCAGACCAAGAGACATGATGCTGGATGGATTGCGATGGTGGCATGGAGGAATATCAACAGCGGAGTTGATCCAGAAAACCAAAGACCAAGATCTGTGGAGAGTCATGAACACCTATGTCAACCGGTATGGCACTTGATGATGACACTCACCTGCTTCTTAACTACAAAAATACAGTAGTGTAATAAAGATGCTTTGTCAAAGGCCTTGTTAAGTGAAAACATTTTCTTTCAGATTTCTAAATTAACCATGAATGGAAAATCTAGATCTTACTAATGGAAGGCTAGGGAAGCAAACTGAGACCCACACTAAGTGAGGTCAGATGCCCTGGTTGTTAGATACATAAAGCAATGCTCAAGCTTGCCCTGGTTGTTAGATACATTAAAAAACGGAGCAATGCTCAAGCTTGCCCTGGTTGTTAGATACATAAAAAATGTTGCAATGCTCAAGCTTGCCCTGGTTGTTAGATACATAAAAAATGTTGCAATGCTCAAGCTTGCCCTGGTTGTTAGATACATAAAAAATGTTGCAATGCTCAAGCTTGCCCTGGTTGTTAGATACATAAAAAATGTTGCAATGCTCAAGCTTGCCCTGGTTGTTAGATACATAAAAAATGGTGCAATGCTCAAGCTTGCCCTGGTTGTTAGATACATAAAAAATGGTGCAATGCTCAAGCTTGCCCTGGTTGTTAAGTACATAAAAAATGTTGCAATGCTCAAGCTTGCACTGGTTGTTAAGTACATAAAAAATGTTGCAATGCTCAAGCTTGCCCTGGTTGTTAGATACATAAAAAATGTTGCAATGCTCAAGCTTGCCCTGGTTGTTAGATACATAAAAAATGGTGCAATGCTCAAGCTTGCCCTGGTTGTTAGATACATAAAAAATGGTGCAATGCTCAAGCTTGCCCTGGTTGTTAAGTACATAAAACATGGTGCAATGCTCAAGCTTGTCCTGGTTGTTAGGTACAATACTCAAGCTTGCCCTGGTTGTTAGGTACATAAAACATGGAGCAATGCTCATGCTTAACCGAATCAGCAAATATGATAAAAGAGCACCCTTATAAAAAAAGAGCTGATCCATGACTCTGGTGATTGTGGAAGATGGCGAAACATGGCAGCCCAAGCTTACTGGCATGGCACATAATGATGATGATCACATGAAAAATTATGCTTATCATTAACACAACAGGTTTAAATATCATCTACTGGAATGTCCCGGTTAACGTCAGGGTTACATTATGGAAAACACGACTTTAAATAAACGACGTATAGCGAAACACTATACAGGTGTATACACAGGTGACAACGTTATGGCGGAATGTAGTGACGTAAAGTGAAGTTATGTTACATTGTGACAACGACGTTATAATGAAATGATGTAAACCAAAGCGACGTATAGTGGTGCCTTCCAGTATATCACAAGCCCAAGATAGTATATTCAACAGGTCTTATTGTCTTTTATAAAACGTCCTTACCCTTTCCTATTTATGGACTCCCTTAAAAATAAACAAACCCTTACAATTACTGTTTAAGTAACTTACTTAATGTAGGAGAAAATAAAACAGCGATAGACTGACCGTGGCACAGCTAAATTTATTTTGGCTTGTTTTCTCTCCCTTATCTGGCCAATCCTGGCGAGGGGGAAAACAAAGACTGAAGCGGCCATTTCTAGTCAAGAGAACACACAAGAAAGTCGACCTTTCCCTTCGGGGAGAAGGTAGTTTGCCTTAAAAACATGATTCTATTCAAGCTATTGGTATGTTATCTACATTATTAAGATATATTTATGTATTACATTGACCAGTATGTTTAATTAAGAATTAGTTACAATTCTCTTAAACCAGGCTGGATGATGTTTACCAAAGAAACACATGTGGGCGCCACGCTGTAAATTTTCCTAGGTCTTACCATTTTAAATTCGTATGTTAATATCTTTTATAGGCATTATGAACTTATATCTAACTAAATAGTGTTTATAACCTATGAATAGTATGTGTACTGTAGTACACAGAGTATCAACTCTCATGTCAGAAACTCTTTTCAATTTAGGAAAGACTCCTGATTCATACTTCAGAGAAGAAAACTCGTTTCTGCCAATTTCATAGTCCTATGAAAAATAACTTCTATGCAATGGAACTATATATCCCTATCGATGCTTAGAAATCTGCAAATAATTTATGTACTGTAGAGATTGGACTTTAAAGAAACATTTTCTCAATGTAGGAGCAGACTCGTGATTTCATACTGCACAAGTAGAGAACTGGTGTCTGCCACTTTCAAATATCCTATGTAGTGTAAATGCACTGGTAAGGATGTCTCTGAACTTGTTGTATCCATGCGGGGACATACAAATGATTACGCATATTCCTGACTCTTACTTAGTCAGGGGATAAAATATTTTGCCACATCATAATCTGTAACTTGGAACTATAGTGTTAAATTTTAGTACTATCCTTTTGTTAACAGATTAGTAACCACTCCATATGAGGGTGAACATATAATCATTTCATAAAATAGTGTTAGGGACAGGCCATGTTTGAATATAAATTCATGAAGAATTAAAGTAAATGCGTGATGTAAATGCATGTTCGGATAGGATTCACTCCGCATCGCCTCACCGTAGTAGAAACAGAAGCGAAGATTGATGTGAATAAATTGCTTGCAATATTCAGAAGACTGGACCATGCGGCATAAGTTATTCTTATAAATACCCTCCGAATAATAGCAGTCATTGGCAAAACATATCACAGCGATTACTATCCTCATGTGCTGTACGCGGTGGGGGAAAACAATGGATGTTTTAGTTCATGAAGATAATTCAAAAACCTAGGCTCCCTGCATCATCATTATGATTATTATGTATGATTATCATGTACTTAATATCAGAGAAATGTACATGTATGTTTTTTTTTGGTATGAGAATTTTCTTTGTTCTGATTGTTACTTTTTACTGTGGGAATATACATTTTAATGTTGCACCGTGGGATTAGAGGATGTTGATGTAAGAATACATATGTATGTCAGTACTTAAGAAGCCAATGGTGAATAGTCTTGACCTAGTGATGATTATAGTGCCGAAATGAAGACGCTGCATTAGAAACCACAGGGATTCTGTATAGGCTATTCTCTTCAAGTAATGAGAGAGACAATATCAACATGTTGGATGGACAGAATGACTTCACCCATCCAATAGTCCCAGTAACAACAGAACAAAATATAAGTGAGAAAATACCTTACTCACTATGAAGAGTCAGAATGGCTCTACTCAGCAATGAGGGACAGTGGAACATGGACACCCACTCCTTTCCCCCTTCTCCCCTTGTTGTTTTGTATTTGTGTTTGTAATTGTGTTGTAAACCTTTTACCATAACACAGTAGGTTAATGCTAGTGTTGTATTCTTGTCATCCCTTTTCTATAGAAGAGAAGCAGGTGGTGGTTGAATTTGGTGGGACTATATCACTAACACTGGATCCTGGGTCAACAGCCATAAAGTGAATGTCCAAACCATAGTCTGGATCTAGCAATACCTCAATGTTTACTGCGGCGCTCAATAGCTCCATAGCGAGCAACAGATAAATTAGAAGACAACTGACTGGGTGAGTGATTAAGTCCTATTTTAGTAGGAATATCCAGGATGGACTTCAAGATCTAATAATCTACAAAGATGAAGATCAACAGAGTACTGACAACAGTGTATCGTCTGCTTTACTTCTGAGAAGTATCACCTATGGCCTCATCATTCAACCAAGTCAGTGAAACTGGGACAATCCTTCTAGCAAGTTACTAAAACTAACAACAGTGAGTAACCTTCAATTGTTGGTTGGATTACCAAGTTAATATCCACAATGGATAAGTCTTCGAAAGAACATCTCACAGCTGCAAAAGTCAAACATAAGGTTCCAGCCATGCAACACCAAGTTCTAGCTATGAACACCAACTCAAACAAATGGGAAGAAGACATTGAACCAATACAACCAAGGTGCCAACTGAAAACCATACCTACACCAGATTACCTCAAGGTTCCCAAACCTTAACACATAAAAAAAAAAGACCATATGAAAGCAGCTAGCGGAGTAAATGCCTCTACGCCTGCAACCACAGGAATCACCTGATGGCTTGCAACCCTGGATATGTGGTGGAGTCAATATTCTTCAGTTCCATGCCTGCAGCAGAATCCTGGAATTAATTCCAAATGAACCAAATGAATAACAAGCAGAATTGTATGTCTACACTGAAAGTAAATAATGAATCAGAACTCTGTGCTGGTCCCATGTCAGCCTAAATGCCAATAACGGTGGAATAGGTTATAGACTGATGACTAGGTGGGTGAAAAATCTGTGGGAACAAAATTGAGATTCGGATATTATAAGCCGAGACGCTGAAAGGTAGGCATCCTTTTCATCAGATATGGTGATATAGGGAAGAACCTTAGTCCAAGACCAAAGATGCATCTCCTGAAGGTATGACCAACCCAGGCCTCAATTTCACACTGACACCGAGCCGTTCGCAAAGAAGATTCTTGAATTCAGCTCCACGAAGGAGATATGTGGTGAATTTATTTCCTAAGGATTATAAGTAGTTCCGCAACCAACTTCAGTGGACATTAAACATGACTGTGAGTATTTATTGCTGTCACGGGTAAATATGGACATTAACTGCTGTGCACTGGAGAAGAATACCCATCCGCAATGCCTAAATGAACACTATAATTAATTAATTTAATTATTAGTATCAACTGTTTTCATGTGTGTGTTTTTTTCTTCTATGACATATAAAGAGTGTTAGTGTGTAATGAGGTATAACCAATGATGGTTAAGGTAAATAGTATTTTGACATCAACTCATTATTTTTAAATATGATAATTGTACATGGTGTCAGAAACAAAAATATATAAATATATATGTTGGGTTTCTGCACCTAGACCAATGTGATTTTATCTAGGTACAATGAGTCGAGTAAGCAGAACCAATTTGTGGTTGTTGTGTTGTTTGTAATAACCTGGTTTTTTTCTGGGGTCACTGGGTACTATGTTGTAATACTGCATATCATTCCCATGCCTGTCTGAAAATGCATAGTGTTTATTACACATCTATATATGTAATTGCAGATCTTGAGTTAATACCTGAACTGTTTGTCCAAAAGTGTCGTGTACATCAAGTAAATGTGGTGTCCAATAAGTGGTTGTTTATATGTTGTGAGCAATCAATCTCCTTCTAGCATCTATAGTTAATTTAAAGGGTGATGAAGTGGGAAGGGAAACCTACACACAGATGCCATTGTTTCAAGGATTGAACTCTTTTCTCCTGGGATTTGTGGTAAATATCCCTGATCACCTTGCATTCTGACCAGTGACCAGAGAATCAATAATACCCCCTAGACATTTTAACGAATCATTCTCAGGAATTAAAATCCACATCCCACATGTGTGGGCATCGTCCGTGAATTAAAACTCATGGTAAACATCACAATTTGTGTATTATTGTGAGTATAAGAATTCAGGGAAAACCTCTCGCAGGTAAACCAAGTCACTTCAGAATGTTATAGTGTTAGTAACAGACCTAATCACTCATTAGTATGAGCTGAGTCAAGTGTTATATGAACCCATAATGGCTCAGATAAATATAGGTTTTTTTTTGGTACAAAACTGTTCACAGGTAATATCTTGATTCTGGCAGATGCATCAGGTAGTTGGTTGTTGGGTATGAGATTTTTTTTTTTTAACTCATATGTTATATCTTATTGATGGGAAACTAAGTCCAGTAATGAACCTCCAGTAGTAAGGTCTCTGGGATGGTAAACTCACATAAGATAGGTAATTCAGTGAATGTTTAGAATTCATAGTCATTCCCATTTGATGTTTGAGGTATGGTTCTGCTACTCTGATATTCTCTTTAAATGGTTTAAAAGTGGTGTAGTCATGAACACACTACTATATTATGTATCCATAAGGTTTATGTTCCTACATATGAATCATGTGTTAATTAACTATTTTGTCATTGATTATCATTGTATTTTCATGCTTGATCTGCTTGTATAATTCATGTAATATTGAAAAGTTACCAATGCAGCAGAGAGTGATAGACAATTTTATAGATAATTAGGACAGATAAGTTAAAAATCCAATAAATTTTTTTAAGGGAAAAATTTAATCAATAAATGATTCAGTAGTACAGTAAATAATACCTGAGAGATGAATTAAACCAGGGGAAAATAGCAGTAACTAAAGTAAGTGAACTAAGGTTAAGGCCTAAACCACCACTTGCAAAAATGTAGACATGATTAATGGAAGGGAAGGAATATTGTAAGAATTTATAGTATTTAGGGGCACCCTAATTTAATCCTTTTTTTCATATAACATAACATGTTCTACAACACCGGTAGTAAAGTAAAGTGAATAACTGATGGATACTTAGGAAGAAAAGCCATACCGACACTTATTCTACTCCACCGGTGATATGAGTAGTAGTAAGAACTAACTCAGATGGCCCATATGTTAATAAATAGGGTCAACCAAAATATTCATCTGGTGATTTAAGGGAGCCTGATCAACTCACTTAAAGATCCAACAGAATATAAGGTATTTCTTTAAATTATCCACCCCGATTCCATTATTAATGGTAGCGGAAACAGACCGTATAGGTATGTAAAAGGTATAATTAAAGAATTAACTTAAGAAATTGGAATTTCAAATAAACTTCAGGAGATACCGGAAAAAATCTGTGCCAGTCTCTAGTCAGAGACTGAACATTTCAGATATTGGCTCCTTAACTTTGAAATTTACAGTTTAACCTCACTAAGTGAAATGTTCACTATGAGTAGTCCTCATCAAAAAGAGGAATGAAACAGCTTTTAGTTAGCGATTAGCTTACGTAAAGTTATTTCAGTAATTGCCTAACTAACATTAATATTCTCATAAGGGAAGAATTAAAAAGGGCAATAAAGGGTACAATAGAGGCGCGCGACTCAATTGTATTTTCTTTAAAACTAACCGAGTAACTAAATTCTAGATAATGCTCGAAGCCTACTAATAGGTAGGTGAATCAGAAATCAATCGCAAGGCGAAACAGATTTCTACATCTCAGTTCTGATTTGGATGTTATGCCAGCATTAAATATGTGAAAGCAGATCCAGACTAACAGAGATTAGCTTAAATAATTGATACGAATCAGAAAAAGCAACAATTAAATAAACAACTCTTAAAATAGATGCTGTTTATAGATAGGACGAACCCTTTGACGTAAAGACAGAGGAAACGCCTAAAACTTATACAGTGAACCCATGCTAGAAAAATGGAATATAGCTGTGTAAAAACCAAGCAAATTGGAGCATATAGCTGAAGAATTGCTTGATATTTACTAGATTAGGAATTTCAATCAGGAATCCAGCTAGTAAATTATATAACAGTTCAGAGATAGACCTTAGTCAATCTAAATAAATCCAGAGTTTCCACGTATTAAACGGATGAAAACAAAACTGGAGAGAAACATTAAGAGTACCTTACCTGTTATCCTGAGGACACAACTCAGGAGACGCCAGTATGAGAGGGATATACAGATGTAACAGTAATTTTACTAAGACTAGTAATCCACATCCATAACTGGGAGTGTACCAGCAACTTGATTGTCTGGAAGACTATCACAGGAAACCATAAAGGGGCTTTTTAACTTCTCACTGAACTGATTATATATAGTAGGAGACAATACGTCTGAACCTACATAATAATGTATGTTGCTAAGTTGAAAATAGTCTAAAACCTGGAGGGAGGCAGACGACGATCAATGTACGCCAAGCGACGCAAAATTGCTCGTAATTCAACACCAAAGCAACAAATACAGAGTGAAACTCAAACACATCAGGTTAGAATTACTAATAAGGATTCTAGCGTAAAATAGATCTAGGTTAGAAGGAAAAGCAGAGAGAGTAAGCTAAGAATTACTTCATTTCTGATAGATTCATGTTCCCCGGAAAATTCGGTTCAGAACGGAAATCTAGGAAAGTTGGACCTTGTTTACATGTTAGACGAGATTCTCCGGAAAAACCCGCAAGAGAAAGGGACACCACTCTAATCAGTAGTTATCAAAACTGATCGGAAAATCCCATAACTCGACTAATAACCCAAACACATGATGTGTTGGATGAACATGTATTCAACAGGAACCATCTTTAGCTTCCTTTAAATATCAGATCTATAGTAAAACAAACGTCTAACTTACAGGGAGACGGGCGAGTTTAATATGCTATCAGTAGACGCAGAATTAACCGTCGGTTTTAACATAATCTCAAGATTAATAATCTAACGAGAGAGGAATCAAGCTGGTATATATCCCAACTAGTCATGCTTAAGTTAGCAGTGGTTACACGTAGACCATAAATGAACTACAAGGAGAGAAGAGACTTTCTGCTGGGAAAAGAATCTGAGGGGAGTGGACGCACAAAACCCAGAATCAGCAAAATGCAGATGTTAGGTTTCTTAATAACCCATGTAGAAGTACTCAGGACTTTCTCCAGTTCTTAACGCTAGACTAAATATATTGGGAAAAGAAATTCAGCAAATGATCTCATATGAACAGTATCATCAGTCTATAGCAAGCTTAATGATGATATTTCAATTGCTTCAAAAAGTCGGTTTGATGCAGACAAACTAGTACTTGAAAGTAACAAATTATCAGATAACCACTCATATTTCAAACAATAGCTGACAACAGTGGAGAGGGTGCTACACTCTTTCACTAAAAGAGAAATAATCCATTAGGGTTATGCCAGTTGTCGTGACTAGAAGAAAATGGGCGTGGCTCTGGTAGATTTTAATATAGGAAAGAAATGTAGTTATGTAATAAGGGATGGATACTAGGGGAGTCAATGTAAAGACGGAAATTGTAGAGTACTACTCGACCATTTAATTTCTGAAAGAAATAAATGTCTTAAATTGGGGAGGCGTGTGGTATAATAAAACGTCCTTACCCTTTCCTATTTATGGACTCCCTTAAAAATAAACAAACTCTTACAATTACTGTTTAAGTAACTTACTTAATGTAGGAGAAAATAAAACAGCGATAGACTGACCGTGGCACAGCTAAATTTATTTTGGCTTGTTTTCTCTCCCTTATCTGGCCAATCCTGGCGAGGGGGAAAACAAAGACTGAAGCGGCCATTTCTAGTCAAGAGAACACACAAGAAAGTCGACCTTTCCCTTCGGGGAGAAGGTAGTTTGCCTTAAAAACATGATTCTATTCAAGCTATTGGTATGTTATCTACATTATTAAGATATATTTATGTATTACATAGACCAGTATGTTTAATTAAGAATTAGTTACAATTCTCTTAAACCAGGCTGGATGATGTTTACCAAAGAAACACATGTGGGCGCCACGCTGTAAATTTTCCTAGGTCTTACCATTTCAAATTCGTATGTTAATATCTTTTATAGGCATTATGAACTTATATCTAACTAAATAGTGTTTATAACCTATGAATAGTATGTGTACTGTAGTACACAGAGTATCAACTCTCATGTCAGAAACTCTTTTCAATTTAGGAAAGACTCCTGATTCATACTTCAGAGAAGAAAACTCGTTTCTGCCAATTTCATAGTCCTATGAAAAATAACTTCTATGCAATGGAACTATATATCCCTATCGATGCTTAGAAATCTGCAAATAATTTATGTACTGTAGAGATTGGACTTTAAAGAAACATTTTCTCAATGTAGGAGCAGACTCGTGATTTCATACTGCACAAGTAGAGAACTGGTGTCTGCCACTTTCAAATATCCTATGTAGTGTAAATGCACTGGTAAGGATGTCTCTGAACTTGTTGTATCCATGCGGGGACATACAAATGATTACGCATATTCCTGACTCTTACTTAGTCAGGGGATAAAATATTTTGCCACATCATAATCTGTAACTTGGAACTATAGTGTTAAATTTTAGTACTATCCTTTTGTTAACAGATTAGTAACCACTCCATATGAGGGTGAACATATAATCATTTCATAAAATAGTGTTAGGGACAGGCCATGTTTGAATATAAATTCATGAAGAATTAAAGTAAATGCGTGATGTAAATGCATGTTCGGATAGGATTCACTCCGCATCGCCTCACCGTAGTAGAAACAGAAGCGAAGATTGATGTGAATAAATTGCTTGCAATATTCAGAAGACTGGACCATGCGGCATAAGTTATTCTTATAAATACCCTCCGAATAATAGCAGTCATTGGCAAAACATATCACAGCGATTACTATCCTCATGTGCTGTACGCAGTGGGGGAAAACAATGGATGTTTTAGTTCATGAAGATAATTCAAAAACCTAGGCTCCCTGCATCATCATTATGATTATTATGTATGATTATCATGTACTTAATATCAGAGAAATGTACATGTATGGTTTTTTTTGGTATGAGAATTTTCTTTGTTCTGATTGTTACTTTTTACTGTGGGAATATACATTTTAATGTTGCACTGTGGGATTAGAGGATGTTGATGTAAGAATACATATGTATGTCAGTACTTAAGAAGCCAATGGTGAATAGTCTTGACCTAGTGATGATTATAGTGCCGAAATGAAGACGCGGCATTAGAAACCACAGGGATTCTGTATAGGCTATTCTCTTCAAGTAATGAGAGAGACAATATCAACATGTTGGATGGAAAGAATGACTTCACCCATCCAATAGTCCCAGTAACAACAGAACAAAATATAAGTGAGAAAATACCTTACTCACTATGAAGAGTCAGAATGGCTCTACTCAGCAATGAGGGACAGTGGAACATGGACACCCACTCCTTTCCCCTTCTCCCCTTGTTGTTTTGTATTTGTGTTTGTAATTGTGTTGTAAACCTTTTATCATAACACAGTAGGTTAATGCTAGTGTTGTATTCTTGTCATCCCTTTTCTATAGAAGAGAAGCAGGTGGTGGTTGAATTTGGTGGGACTATATCACTAACACTGGATCCTGGGTCAACAGCCATAAAGTGAATGTCCAAACCATAGTCTGGATCTAGCAATACCTCAATGTTTACTGCGGCGCTCAATAGCTCCATAGCGAGCAACAGATAAATTAGAAGACAACTGACTGGGTGAGTGATTAAGTCCTATTTTAGTAGGAATATCCAGGATGGACTTCAAGATCTAATAATCTACAAAGATGAAGATCAACAGAGTACTGACAACAGTGTATCGTCTGCTTTACTTCTGAGAAGTATCACCTATGGCCTCATCATTCAACCAAGTCAGTGAAACTGGGACAATCCTTCTAGCAAGTTACTAAAACTAACAACAGTGAGTAACCTTCAATTGTTGGTTGGATTACCAAGTTAATATCCACAATGGATAAGTCTTCGAAAGAACATCTCACAGCTGCAAAAGTCAAACATAAGGTTCCAGCCATGCAACACCAAGTTCTAGCTATGAACACCAACTCAAACAAATGGGAAGAAGACATTGAACCAATACAACCAAGGTGCCAACTGAAAACCATACCTACACCAGATTACCTCAAGGTTCCCAAACCTTAACACATAAAAAAAAAAGACCATATGAAAGCAGCTAGCGGAGTAAATGCCTCTACGCCTGCAACCACAGGAATCACCTGATGGCTTGCAACCCTGGATATGTGGTGGAGTCAATATTCTTCAGTTCCATGCCTGCAGCAGAATCCTGGAATTAATTCCAAATGAACCAAATGAATAACAAGCAGAATTGTATGTCTACACTGAAAGTAAATAATGAATCAGAACTCTGTGCTGGTCCCATGTCAGCCTAAATGCCAATAACGGTGGAATAGGTTATAGACTGATGACTAGGTGGGTGAAAAATCTGTGGGAACAAAATTGAGATTCGGATATTATAAGCCGAGACGCTGAAAGGTAGGCATCCTTTTCATCAGATATGGTGATATAGGGAAGAACCTTAGTCCAAGACCAAAGATGCATCTCCTGAAGGTATGACCAACCCAGGCCTCAATTTCACACTGACACCGAGCCGTTCGCAAAGAAGATTCTTGAATTCAGCTCCACGAAGGAGATATGTGGTGAATTTATTTCCTAAGGATTATAAGTAGTTCCGCAACCAACTTCAGTGGACATTAAACATGACTGTGAGTATTTATTGCTGTCACGGGTAAATATGGACATTAACTGCTGTGCACTGGAGAAGAATACCCATCCGCAATGCCTAAATGAACACTATAATTAATTAATTTAATTATTAGTATCAACTGTTTTCATGTGTGTGTTTTTTTCTTCTATGAGATATAAAGAGTGTTAGTGTGTAATGAGGTATAACCAATGATGGTTAAGGTAAATAGTATTTTGACATCAACTCATTATTTTTAAATATGATAATTGTACATGGTGTCAGAAACAAAAATATATAAATATATATGTTGGGTTTCTGCACCTAGACCAATGTGATTTTATCTAGGTACAATGAGTCGAGTAAGCAGAACCAATTTGTGGTTGTTGTGTTGTTTGTAATAACCTGGTTTTTTTCTGGGGTCACTGGGTACTATGTTGTAATACTGCATATCATTCCCATGCCTGTCTGAAAATGCATAGTGTTTATTACACATCTATATATGTAATTGCAGATCTTGAGTTAATACCTGAACTGTTTGTCCAAAAGTGTCATGTACATCAAGTAAATGTGGTGTCCAATAAGTGGTTGTTTATATGTTGTGAGCAATCAATCTCCTTCTAGCATCTATAGTTAATTTAAAGGGTGATGAAGTGGGAATGGAAACCTACACACAGATGCCATTGTTTCAAGGATTGAACTCTTTTCTCCTGGGATTTGTGGTAAATATCCCTGATCACCTTGCATTCTGACCAGTGACCAGAGAATCAATAATACCCCCTAGACATTTTAACGAATCATTCTCAGGAATTAAAATCCACATCCCACAGTGATTGTGGAAGATGGCGAAACATGGCAGCCCAAGCTTACTGGCATGGCACATAATGATGATGATCACATGAAAAATTATGCTTATCATTAACACAACAGGTTTAAATATCATCTACTGGAATGTCCCGGTTAACGTCAGGGTTACATTATGGAAAACACGACTTTAAATAAACGACGTATAGCGAAACACTATACAGGTGTATACACAGGTGACAACGTTATGGCGGAATGTAGTGACGTAAAGTGAAGTTATGTTACATTGTGACAACGACGTTATAATGAAATGATGTAAACCAAAGCGACGTATAGTGGTGCCTTCCAGTATATCACAAGCCCAAGATAGTATATTCAACAGGTCTTATTGTCTTTTTCTTCCTTTACTCATCATCATCATCGTGTGCCATGCTGATAAGCGTGGGCGGTCATGTTTTGCCATCTTACACGAACACCAGAGTCGTGGATCAGCTCTGTATTCTTGTCTCATCCATACCATGTGGTCAAGCCATCTAGGTATTTACTTCTCTGCCTTTCCCTTGTTCTTTTCCCCTAAATCTCACCAGATGTCACCGAGTTCTCCAATTTATTTCTTCTCATAATGTGACCCCAAAAATTTTGACTGTCTGCATGTAATTTCTCTTATCAGTTTACGGTTTTCATTTGTTTCTTATAGGACTTGGTCATTGGTTTTTCTGTCTGTCCATGGTATTCTTTGCATTTTCCTCAGAAACCACATTTCCATGGCTATTAGATGTTTTTCAGCATGTCTGCTCATGGTCCAAGCTTCACATCCATACAAAAGTGCATGTTCTATGTAGCACTTTAACACTCTTTTTCCTATTGCAATTGACATCTTTTTATTGGTCAGAATGTTTTCCATCTTGCAAATGGTTACCTTTGCCATGGCGATTCTTGTTCTAATTTCTTCAAGGCATCTCCCATCAGATGTTATGACTGTTCCAAAATAATTGTAACAATTCACTTGTTTAATAATATTCCCATTTACCTGTATATTAATTACATTGTGGTATTTCCTTCTTCAACTTTTGGTAAAAATGGCGACGACCTGACGCGTTTATTCTTCGGGAGGCGCTGTTTAGTGTTTTCCTGTGGATTAAGTGGTGTTATTTCGTATTCGTTTATTGGAAGTGTTGAACAGAAGGCAGGTGGTGGATGAAATTTTGAGGGCAGCCGACAGATATTTGTTGGTTATGGTCTCAAGTTTCGGAATGGCAGACAGAGGATCTCTTTCGCGAGACAATGGCTGCGGCCACACGACCAATATGGTTCCTGCCATAGAGGAAAGCACCGGCACACTACCTCTTTAAAAGTGCCTAGTACATTATGATTGACCTAAAGACTGATCATCGCAAGACAAGGACAGAGACATTAAAATTAGCAACATGGAATGTTAGGATGCTAAATGATGACGAAAAATTAGATAACATAAAACAAGAAATGGAAAGAGAGAAAAATTAATATTTTAGGGATGTGCGAAACGAGATGGACAGGAGCAGGCATCAAGATAGACGAAGATTTAAGACTATTTATTCTGGAGGTGAAGATCAACAAAGGGGAGTGGCAATTATTTTGGACCGGAAAACATCAAAATCTGTTCAAGGATATTGGGCCGTGTCGGACAGAGTTCTACTAGTTAAATTAAGTGGCAGACCTTTTAACATAAATGTTATTCAAGTATATGCCCCAACAGGAGAATCCAGTGAAGATAGTGTAGAGGAATTTTATAATGACATAGAGTCTGCCTTAAAGAAATGTAAAAATTTAGAAATAAACATCATAATAGGGGACTTCAATGCAAAAGTAGGAAATCAAGGTGATAGATACACAGTAGGAAACTATGGTTTAGGAGAAAGAAATGAAAGAGGATACAGACTCGTAGAGTGGGCAAAAGAACAGGAAATGATTGTAGGAAACACCTGGTTTAAGCAACATCCTAGAAGATTATGGACATGGAGGAGTCCTGATAGCAGGATTAGAAACCAGATAGACTACATTCTGAATAGCAGAAGATTTAGAAACGCACTAACAATAGCAAAAACAGTTCCCAGTGCTGATTGTTATAGTGACCACAGATTACTTACAGGAACATTGAGGATAAAGTTGAAGAAAGTCAAGTATATAACAGGAAACACTAAATATGATTTGTGTACATTAAGTAATGACAAGGAAATACAAAACAAATTCAACATAGAAGTACAGAAGAGATTTGATATATTATCTGATCTAGAGATCCTATTCCAGTTTGTGGATGATCAATGGGAAATGTTAAAGAATTCAATCAGTTTGGCTGCAGAAACAACTATTCCAAAATTAAAGGTGGGTCGTAAGAAATGGATGACTGAAGAAATTTTACACCTAATGGAAACAAGAATTTGAGGCTCATGTATCTGTTTCGTAACAAAAATGGTTTTTACAAAGGTGGGGATGTTAACCCCACGCTTCAACCCCCAACATGGAGGACCACATATACAGACCTACAAGCGCTTGGAATCAACGACTGGCAAGAGAAGGTCCACCAGAGAGACGAATGGAGACGGATTGTATCTGCAGCAAAGAACCTCAATGGCTCGGAACGCTGAAGAAGAAGAAGAACGGAAACAAGAAGACTCAATAAAAATAATTCTGCCACATATGAAGAAATTCACAGACAAGTCAGAATATTATGTAAGGAGGCAAAAGAAGCATGGCTTGAAGAAAAGTGCTTAGAAATTGAAAAACAACACAACAGTCAAAATACCAAATTAGTGCACAAAAGAATTCAGGAAATTACTAATAAATATAAAAAGCGATCTCCGTCTGTCTGTATGTCCGTATGTCCTTTATGCGTTCGCGAACGGCCCATCCGATTGAGATGAAATTTTCTACACCTCTACCTTTCATTCCAGCGCAGCCAACTGTCATATTTTTTTAGTGTGAAATCGGCTGCTTACCCAATATTATTTCATTTTTCATTATAATTTCATATATCTCAGGGGACTTAACTCTGTAAAAGGTATTTCAAGGGGCATAACTTTTCTGTATAACTTATAGTCATATTGTGGCATCGTTTTCAAAGATTTATAAACTCTTTGTCCATAGTTATGTACCGGCATATGAGTTATAATAAATAATGATACAATCTATAAGGCATTTTCAAAGTTTTCTTAAAAATAATGCATAATGCATAACATTGTAACTCATCTTTTTATGCTTAAAGAATAAATAAATAATAGTTACCTTATCTCTATCAAGTTTGAAGATTTTATATTTCTTTACACTGTCGCCAACTCTAAGAAGACATGGAACAACTTCAGCCATTATTAAATCTACAGGCATATGCGTTATATTCCTCCTCCTCCTCCTCTCCCCTCCTCCACCTCCTACCCTCTTCCTCTTCCCCTCCCCTCCTCCCTCTCCCTCCTCTTCCCTCTTTCTCCTCCTCCTCCCTCTTCCTCCTCCTCCCTCTTCCTCCTCCTGCCTCCTCGCCCTCCTCCCTCCTCCTAATCACTCCTCTTCCTTCCTCCTCCCTTCTCCTCCTACTCCCTCCTCCTCCTACATCCTCCCCCTCCCTCTTCCTCCCTCCTCCTCCTTCTCCTCCCTCTTCCTCCCTCCTTCTCCTCCTCCCTCTTCCTCCATCTCCTCCTCCCTCCTCCTCATCCCTTCTCCTCCCTCCTCTCTCCTCCTTCCTCCTCCTCCCTCCTCCTCCTCTATCCTCCTCCTAATCCCTCCTCCTCCCTACTACTCCTCCTCCTTCCTCCTCCCTCCTCCTCTCTCCGCCTATCTCTTCCTCCCTCCTACTCCTCCCTCCTCCACCTCCCTCTTCCTCCTCCCAGCTCCTACTCCTCCTTTTTCTTCTTCTTCTGCTGCTGCTGCCGCTGCTCCATTTACCCAAGTTAATTGTTGGGGAAGATGTAAAGATCTTTCAAGTGCTCTTTCTAATGCTTTTTGTAAGTTGGTCTTCGTTTATCTAAGGTTGTTCTAACTGCAACCAATAAATGATTAGACAGACAGACAGACAGACAGACAGACAGTCGGGAACGGGAACTTTTATGACTACTTATATGAATTAAATGAGATGCTCCCCATCAGGGGCTGGGCGAAGCCGGGCCGGATCAGACAGACAGACAGACAGATAGACAGACAGACAGACAGATAGATAGTCGGGAACGGGAACGTGAGCTTATATGACTACTTATATGAATTAAATGAGATGCTCCACACCAGGAGCTGGGCGATGCCGGGCCGGGTCAGACAGACAGACAGACAGACAGACAGATAGTCGGTAACGGGAACGGGAACTTATATGACTACTTATATGAATTAAATGAGATGCTCCCCACCAAGGACTGGGCGAAGCCGGGCCGGGTCAGCTAGTTACTAATAAAAGAACAAGTACATCAGCAGGCTGTCTAAAAACTAAAGATGGCAAAATCATAATAGAAAAAGATCAGATTCTATATGTATGGACAGATTATGTGAAAGACCTTTATGATGATAACAGAGAGGAACAGTATGATATTAGATTTAATAATGAAGGACAGCCAATTTTGAAGATGGAGGTTCAAAATTTTCTTAAGCATATGAAAGCTGGCAAGACCCCCCGTGCAGATAAAATCACAACAGTAATGATTAAAGCTTTAGAAGAATAAGGAATAGATCAAGTCACCAGACTGCTGAACACATTATATGATACTGGAGATACCATCATCAAGTGCCGTGTCAGCTGACGTAGGTGTTTATGACTCTCCACACATCTCAGTCTTTGGTGTTCTGGATCAACTCTGCTGATGATATTCCTCCATGCCACCGTCTCAATCTTCCAGCATCATTTCTCTTGGTCTGCCTCTGCCTCTCTTCCCCTCGATCTTTCCAGTGGTCACAATGTTCTCCAATGTCTCTCTTCTCATCACATGACCAAAGAAAGCTGTTTGTCTCTTTCTTATTGTTGTATATAGTGTTCTAGTTTCATTAGCCTCTTTCAGGCAATCGTTGTTAGTTTCTCTGGCAGTCCAAGGAATTCGCAACATTCTTCTTAAAAACCACATCTCTGTTGCTTCTAAGTTCTTCCTAATTAGTTCATTTACATTCCAAGATTCGCTGCCATACAGCAAAACTGGTTCTATATAGCATTTTAGCACTCTCTTTCTTACGTTCATTGATAGCGACTTATTGCATAAGATACTCTTCATTTTCTGAACTGGAGATATACCTTCTGAATTATGTAACTCTGTATTTATTGCAATCCCAAAGAAATCAGGAGCCTTGGAATGTGATCAACATAGAACAATTAGTATAATGAGTCACATCACAAAGATTTTGCTACGAATTATCATGCAAAGAGTGAGGAAGAAAATACAACCTGAAATAGGGGAAGAACAATGTGGGTTTGTAGAAGGAAAGGGTACAGTAAATGCTGTGTATATGCTGCGAACAGTTATTGAACAACCTATAGAAGTAAACAAGGATATTCATCTTTGCTTTTGACTACACAAAGGCTTTTGATAGGTTAGACATGTCAACATGGTGGATATGCTTGCAGATCTACAAATTGATGGGAAAGACATTAGACTTATAAAAGAACATATATTGGAAACAACAAGCTGCCATAAGGATTGATAGTGAAGTGGGACAATATCAGCCTATTAAGAGAGGTGTTAGGCAGGGATGTGTAATGTCTCCAGATCTTTTTTTCCTATACAGTGAAAATATTTTCGAAATGTAGAAGATATAAATGGAATCCGCATTGGAGGACGAAACATCAATAACATTAGATACGCAGATAATACAGTATTGATTGCAGACAATGCGCAGGATTTGCAACAATTAGTAGATGTGGTTGTTGTACACAGTGAGCAACTGGGGTTAGAATTAAATTGTAAAAAAACACAGATTATGGTAGTCACTAGGAAGAACGAAATACCACAATGTAATATACAAGTAAATGGGAATATTCTTCAACAAGTGAATCGGTACAATTATCTCGGAACAGTCATAACATCTGATAGGAGATGCCTTGAAGAGATTAGAACAAGAATCGCCATGGCGAAAGTAGCCTTTAGCAAGATGAAAAACATTCTGACCAATAGGCCTTAGGTTCATTACCAGAATGCGATCGGCGTTGCCAGTAGTGGGTTGTGCTCAATATTTAAATTTCAAATCCCGAAACAACCACATAATCAATTGATGATTGCTCACTGGATTTAGGAGGCCTGGTGTTCCTTGCCAGTGAGAAGTCCTGATCGTTCGGGTCCCATCAATTGACGGACGTCGGTCGCGGCGATTGGGCGATCTTGAGCATAGCCTACGATGGGTAGCGTTGTGATGTTCTGTTGTGATAATTTGGTGTGTCCAGTGTGTGCCGCGTGGTTACACACCCGCTTCACACGCGTGATCCGGGACTGTTTCCGGATCCGGTCAGGGATATGCACTACTGACGAGCTCAAATGAGGGCGAAACTCGAGTATAGTGCTTCCATATTGACGTGGATAGGCCTTAGGTTCATTACCAGAATGCGATCGGCGTTGCCAGTAGTGGGTTGTGCTCAATATTTAAATTTCAAATCCCGAAACAACCACATAATCAATAAAAAGATGTCAATTGAAACGAGAAAAAGAGTGTTGAGGGGATACATAGAGCCTGTTCTTTTGTATGGATGTGAAACTTGGACAATGAGCAGTCAAGCTGAAAAACATCTGATGGCTGCAGAAATGTGGTTTCTGAGGAAAATGCAAAGAATACCATGGACAGACAGAAATACCAATGACCAATTACTACAGGAGACAAATGACAATCGTAAACTGATTAGAGAAATTAGATGTAGACAGTCAACATTTTTTGGACATGTTATGAGAATAAATGGATTGGAGAACTTAGTGACAACTGGCAAGATTGAAGGGAACAGACCAAGAGGAAGACCGAGAGGTAAATACCTGGATGGCTTGGCCACATGGCATGGATGAGAAAGGAATACTGAGCTGATCCACGACTCTGGTGATCAAGTGAAATGGTGAGTCATGACCGCCCACGCTTTCCGGCATGGCACATGATTGATTGACTGATTTCCTTCTTCCCAGTGACGACCATAATCTGTAATCCTTCACTCATCCCCCAGTGAGGCATAGGCCCTCAACCTGCGCTCTCCAAACCCTCCTATCCCTAGCTATCTCATCTTGCCCCAACCATGTCCTCCCAAGCTCTTTCAGCAGTTAATAATTTCTGTCATTGAGTAAGGTTTGGGGCTGTTGACAGTATCAAAAAGCCAGCTTGAAAGGTTGGAGCGCATATAGAATGCTGCCATGCGGTTAATACTGGGGTGCACAAAGGACACACCAATTATCTGCATGAGGCATATCCTGGCGCTACGAACAATGACGGATAGACATAGGGTCCTTCAGGCCAAATGGTACCTGAGAGTTGCCGCAGACAGGGATCACCCGCTGCATGCAGCAATGGATATGGTAAAGGGTCATAGACTAAGAGAGGCAGGTCCTGGATGGCACAGGCAGAACTTTCTATAAGTCAGGTGTTTGATCTAGAGAACATCAATCGTGAAAGAGAGTGGGTTGAAGTTCCGGATGACATGACGGACTGGCACAATGTAATAATAACACTGGGTCGTGAGAGCAGAGAATGGGCAGCGGGCCGCACTGAGTCTGAAGTGCAACAGCTAATCCAGAGCAACACACATCAAGGTGACATAGTCATCTACACCGATGGGTCAGTGGTGAGAAACAGACGTAGTGGCTGGGGCTTTATTGCAAAGGCTAATGGGCGAGTCTTGAAAAAGGAGAGCCTGACATATGAGACTACGACCTCCAGCATGAGAATGGAGGTGGAGGCAGTAACAGCGGCATTCCGGTGGCTAGAGGAGACTACTGCAACACACATTGTGTTCATTACGGATTCAAAGAATATGCTTAGTAAGGTGGAGAAAGGAATGTTTCGTGTGGAATGGCTCTCGTCGCTTCAGAGGTCACAGATTGTGAGAATTGTATGGATATTTTGCCCTGGCCATGCGGGTGTACGGGGGAATGAACAGGCTGATAGGCTAGCAGGGAATGCACCTCTTGGTGTTATCTTACCTATGGACAAGGGGGAGGGGTGGTGGTCTTGCGCTTGTGGGACCAAGTGGAGAAGGCGGAGGAACAGATTGAGAACCCATATGTGGAAAGAATGAGATTGCGGGGGATCGGCAGGGGTTCTGGAAGAATCTCAAAACTGAGAGGGAAGATCAGGAGAACTTTTAATCAGATAGCGGTGGGAACGATTAGTAGTATGACTCTTCGCTGGGTGTTGAACGAGGGGACTGAGCACGTATGGGAATGTCCTGAGTGCAGTGATGTCGGTTCTTAACTCAACTCAACAACTCTGTCTCTACTTCTCTTCTCCATGTGTTTTTGTGATTTGGTCTTCCTCTGTTTGTGCAACTGGTACCAATAGTACTGGGACTCTTTGCTGGCTTTTGAAGACGAGGACAGAGCCTTATGGGAATGGCCCAAGAGCTATGTCAGTTCTTGACTCAATTCCTCTGTTTGTGTTACTGAGACCCTAAGGGGAAGCAAAGAATAGTAAAACACTGTAATCTGCCATACATGTCAGTCGTTAGTTAGTTGTCACGGTTCCAACTTCACAGCAAAGGGTTGCCCCATCATGTTCCATTCCTGTGCTCCTCACTGCCCCATATGAAAAGTAGAAGAGACAGGAATCTCAACAGCCAACAGCCCGCACAGGTATACTATGCATAATGCCGCTGCCAGAACGCCAACACAAAAGTCAAAAAGTCAAAAAATTCAGTTTATCGTCAATAGAAGCAGCAGTCACTAGAAAACTAGTAGCCACATATTACTGCATAAGGCAAACCCAGTTAGGCCAGCAACCGGCAGCCGCCAGTATTCTGAACATGCAGTTCACATCACGAACAACCATGGACAGATGTAAAAGCACTCCACATTAAATCCACAGCTCACATTGTCGCTCCATGCACTAAACTCAGTAACAGGGTGACGGAACCATACACTACCAGTTCAACATGAGGAAAATGCATAAGCAAACTGCAGCCGCAAGCATGAACACTCCAGAAGCCTTAAAAGCTCACCATCTAACCTCCATATTGGATCAGAAATAATCTGCCATACATGTCATAAGAGATAACAAAGAAAGGTTGGCTGGCTTTCCCTTCCATAGAAAAACTTGCTGCAAAATGCAACCAACCATGGGTCTTTAAGTTAAAAGTTAGCATATCCTTTACAGGACATGGCAGTCAACCCCAGCAGTTTTTGGCTGTTTGTTATTTCTTAGCAAATTTACGTTCAGCAGTTTGCCAATTCTTTCTGAACGACCGGCACTCTTACCTTTGTATGGGAACCAACGCAAGGCGGTCTGTTTCCAAATTGTCCGCAGCTGTGTTTTGAAAGCGGTATGTGGGATTAGGAATTGCCTTCGTAACTCATTCACCAGAGAGCCAGTATTTAAGTGTGAGGTAATAATTCCATGATAGCATCCTCTCATTCCACAGAGCCGGTCTTTAAGAGTGAGGTAATAATTCCATGAGAGCATCTTCTCATTCCACAGGGCTGTCTATGTATGATACAACAATGAACTTACACAAATATGCATCAAGCAACTACAATTCACATACAATACTGTACTGAAATGTCATGAGCCTGAACTAACTACAGGTTCTTTTAGAGAAATGATGCCTGGCAGGTGCTGGCGAGGGACATAAAGAAGAGGAAATACTGCCAGCTCTTTTCTCTTTAATTTGCTATCTCTTTTTCCTTTCATTTTGTATCTCTTTTCCCTTTAATTTGATATCGCTTTTCCCTTTAATTCGGTATATATGATATAATATATAGAGAATATAGTATATAATATATTATTAATATATATTATATCGTGCATACTATATAGTACTATATACTTTACTAAATCTTTTGCCCTTATACTATAGTTATTAGCAAATGTAAATTATGCGGGTGTTGATTTTTGCAGTTTCATCAGTTTGATAAATAAATCTGGTCACGTATAATAATAATATCATTACTGATTCAGATAATCTCCCACTGTGGACAACTACGTGAGGAAAGAGGTTCTTTGGTTCTTTAAGACGCTTTAAACTTTTAAGTCAACAATTCTCAATCAATCACAATTATTATTATATTACGCATGACCAAATATTGAAAAATGTGTCGAATCAAATATTAATTATTATAAATATCTGATAATTTTTTACTACTAGTAATAAATACTTAGTAGTAGTTAGTAGTAGTTCATCCACTGTAACTGAATATTAAGCCAACAATTCTGCTTTCTCACTAATACTATACTTATGCTAACTCCTGCATGATGAGAAAATCATATATTAATAAGAATAAGTGATAAGTTAACATGACCTGATGATCTGAGCTGATCAATTGAATCAATCAATCATGAACCTCAGATGAGATCAGATTACGTTTTATTTTGTAACTAACTTCACTAGTCACGACAATGTAAACCAATTTTATAAACGTTGGTGTGCACTTACCTAAACCCCTTATGAAATACTGTCCACACACTAATATCCCAGCGGTTATCGACGACGAAGTGTCAGTGTGAACTGTGAAGTAAAGGAGAACAGCGACATTTTGTCTTTTTCCTCGGCTTCTCCGCTCACGTCTGCTAGCTATACAGTTCACCGGAAGTGACCTTTTGAATGTCAGGAACAAGACGGATAACTCGTGCCATCGAATAAAGACACCTGTTTGGTTGGTTGGTTGGTTTCATAGTTAGTCAGTCGACAGATAACTGGTGCAACCAAATAAAAACATGGTGCTGCATCATGGTTGGTTGGTTGGTTTGATAATCGACACATAGCTCGTACAATCAATACGAGTGAAATTTTTCGGAGACTCCTGTGGGTCGTCGCTATAGCTACGGAGTTCGTGCTTGGTGCGACGCTTTCCACACTGCGGCGGGAAAGAGACCGAGCCATATGGGATAAAACCCGGTGCAATGAAGTCGACCCTGTTGACTTTTAGAGACATGGCAATTAATGGTATTGCAGCATGGGCAGTTAGTTAGCTGGGGCTTGGTTACATAGTTGATTGGTTGGATAGTTAATCGACAGAAAACTGGTAAAATCATGTAGAGACACGATAGTGCATCAAGGGCTGTTGGTTGAGATCTAAAGTTACCAAGGAGAAAAGCGACCAGGCTCAAGAAACACGGATAACGGCCGTTCAGCGCATTCTGGTCGAATTGAAGCTCGTGCAGCAGAAGATCGAGCAGGATGTAGCTAGAACTAGAATGGCTGCAATCAAGGTGGAGACGAGACGGGGCGGACTCTCACAAAAAATTCAAGAAGCGAGAAAACAGCTAATACGTTTTCAAGAAACAGACGAAGAATGAAACATCACTGACGACATCAAGAGCAAGTCCCAAACAGAAGAGGAAGTAACAGAATAGTTAGTAGAAAGAAAGTGAAAACGAAAGCGACCAAGAACGCACCGTTACTTAGAGAAGAGACTATACTCGACCCTGATCAAGAGTTCAAGTCGTCCACGACACAAGATTTGAGAGAAGCGAGAGACCAGGCAGATACGAAGACAAATTGAGGAGAAACAGATGGAGTCTCACGATTGATGACGACTGGTATACCACTTCCTGAAAGAAACACACCATGAGACGGGGCGGGAGCTCAGCAACACCGGGCCTTAGGCCTACAAGTGTGTGACTCTAACCAGGCATGTGAAACGACAAGGATGAAATGAACACAAATACAGGAAACGCATAAACTCCAGGAAGCGAAATACGTAGCCCCATCTACGCAAGCAGAAATAGAAACACCATAAGGTCCTCAAATATAACCAAACGAGAGATCGACGGTTGAACGGGACAAGTTCATACTTCATCTTTTTCTTTAACGAGCGAGCGTCATTGTGTTACATAACAAAACATGTCTGCTACCACATTAACTTCTCTTAAGTCATAACTATGACACACCCATAGCCATACTTCCCACTATTCGCCATCTATATTTGTTTGATTCAAACCTCCTTTTTGTTTTGCACAGAATGTGTCAAATTAATGATCTTGTGAGAATAAAACCATGCGCAGCTGCTTTTGCAGCTGACTCAGTCACAGTATTATTAATCTGAGCCAGGGATGGACCCTAATATAACTTCTTCTTGAGGTTGAAAGGGGTAAGGGTAAAGGTTGAATCGAATCGAGCTTATGTAACTGAGTTAGGAGAGGTAACGTCTGCAGGCAGGATATAACAGTAGGAAGTAAAACAGTTAGGTACGCGTAGCTCCTGTGAACAAGCGAGAGATAAAATATAATAAACACAGTACGGTGTACAGCATACTCCAATACGGCTAACGTAAATCAAAGGGGTAGAGAGGGGGGAGGAGGAATCAATGATGCTAACAAAACAAAACATAAAATAAGTTATAACACGACAAAACGAATCGACGTTTCGATCATAATAATCTTCGTCGGAGAGAACACAAACAGATCTAAAGAAAAACATGAAATTAGAAAATAGTATTAAAAGATAAACAAAACAAGTCTAGGTGTTAAACGTGACTAGGCCACTATACATACTTCGTTGCTAGAAATAAGAAAATGTTTTCTATTATAGCTGAGATAGTTGCGTACCTTTTCACAGGACATTGCAGTTAACCCAGCAATTTTTGGCTATTTGTGATTTCTTGGTGAGATTACATTCAGTAGTTTGCCATTGCTTTCTGAACCGCCGTCACTCATAAATTTTGTATGAAAACCAACACTAGGCGGTCTACTGCCAAAATCGCTTGCAGCTGTCGCTTAAAAGTCGCTTAAAAGCTCGCAGCTGTGTTTCGACGCGGTATGGGGGGTTGCGAACGCAATTCGCAATCCCTTCGCCACACGCTGATAACAACTACAATTATACAAATAATAGAAACACGAGGAAAGAACTCCCGACAGACGAAAAAAGAAAGAACATCTTGGCTCATGATAACAATTAAGTTGCATGTCCTTCACAGGACGTAGCAGGACTAGTGACCAGATTTATTTATCAAACAGCAAAAATCATAGCCGCATAATTTACATTTGCTAATAACTATAGTATAAGGGCAAAAGATTTAGTAAAGCATATACTCATATAGTATATACAATATAATATATATATATATTAATAATAATAATAATAATATATACTATTACCAAATTAAAGTGACAACTATTTTTTTTAAATAACTAACGACTAACATGTATGGCAGATTACAGTGTGTTACTATTCTTTGCTTCCCCTTCCTTAGGGTCTCAGTAACACAAACAGAGGAGTTGAGTTGAGTCAAGAACTGACATAGCTCTTGGGACATTCCCATACAGGCTCTGTTCTCGTCTTCCCCAGCATTGTCGCTGTTCGTGATTCCTGGGCAAATTTTACGTTCAGTATTTCTGAAGTATTTCATTGCTTTCTGAACGACCGGCTCCTATACCTTTTTCGAAAAAACCAGCACCGCTGTGTTTCGAACCCGGGTATACGGGCTCACAAGCCGCGTTCGCAAGCCCTTAGCCATAGAGGCCGGTCATGATAATAGCTACAATAATATAAATAATAGAAACATCTAGGAAAAAACTTCCGACAGACGAGAAAGAAAAGAACAGCTTGGCACATAATGATAACAGCTACACAAATAATACAAATAATAGAAACATCGAGAAAATACCTTCCGACAGACGAGAAAGAAAAGAACAGCTTGGCACATAATGATAACAGCTACACAAATAATACAAATAATAGAAACATCGAGAAAATACCTTCCGACAGATGAGAAAGAAAAGAACAGCTTGGCACATAATGATAACAGCTACACAAATAATACAAATAATAGAAACATCGAGAAAATACCTTCCGACAGATGAGAAAGAAAAGAACAGCTTGGCACATAATGATAACAGCTACACAAATAATACAAATAATAGAAACATCGAGAAAATACCTTCCGACAGACGACAAATAAAAGAACAGCTTGGAATGTCCATTTTTGAGGGCGAGTTCTCTAAGAGCATCTGAACTACACAATTTGGTATCGATCCAGTGAGTTTCGCCAACCATCCCTTGGCCTAACGCCAAGAAGGCTTGTTTGTTCTGTTTGATATGTTCAGTGGCTGTTGAGCCCAATTCCCGCTGGAGACGAGACTGTTACTGTTTGTTCTTCATCATCATGTGCCGTGCCGAAAAGCGTGGGCGGTCATGTTTCACCATCACCAGAGTCGTGGACCAGCTCAGTGTTCTTGTCTTGACCATACCACGTGGCTAAGCCATCCAGACATTTACTTCTCCCCCTTTCCCTTGTTCTTTTCCCCTCAATCTTGTCAGTTGTCACCAACTTTTAAAATTTCTTTCTTCTCATAACGTGTCCAAAAACAATCGTGATTGTCTACGTCTAATTTCTCTAATCAATTTACGATTTTCATTTGTTTCTTGTAGAACTTGATCATTGGTTTTTCTCGTTGTCTATGGTATTCTTCGCATTTTCCACAGAAACCACATTTCCACAGCCATTAGATGCTTTTTCAGCTTGTCTGCGCATCGCCCACGCTTCACATTCATACAAAAGCACAGTTTCTATGTAGCACCTTAACACTGTTTTTCTCGTTGCAACTGACATCTTGTTATTGGTCAGAATACTTTCCATTGCAAAAGGCTACCTTCGTTTCTTACCGGGGCTCACAAGGGCGGCAAATACAGAGTGTTTGTAAAGTCTCACTACACTTTGTAGGTAGAACACCTGTTTGTTTGAGAGTATGTTTTTCGTTTGCAAGACAGAAACATACTCTCCAATAAACAGCCGTTTTACATACAAAGTGTAGTGAGAATTTACAAACACCCTGTATTAGTATTAGTAGTATTAGTAACATTGTAACTTAGCCGGCTCTGAGGCGAAGGAGTTATGAATGCAATGTGTACTCCCGCATACCGCGTTCGAAACACAACTGCGGGCGATTTGTAAGCAGACCGCCTTGTGTTAATTTCCATACAATGATATGATGAGTGTCGCTCGTTCAGAAAGCAATGGCAAACTACTGAACGTAAACTTGCCCAGGAATCACAGACAGCCGACAAGTGCTGGAGTTGACAGCTACGTCCTGTAAAGGACATGCAAGCAACTAACTAACCATGCATGTCGTCAGTGACGACAAGGGACGGGTGCTGTGAGACTGGTTACCTCATCGTGATGAAAACTTGAGCTGCAAAGGCCAGCCAATAATTACTAAATTAGTAAGTCCACAAATGGTTTGCACACAAAAACATTGACTAAGAAGTTAGAAAAGTAAACAAATATAACACACAGTTTTACGGAACAAAATTACGAAAAATATAGGTCTTTGTGGCGACTAACCGTTATCAGAAAACAAATAATAAATACACAAAACATAAAATATAATCACGGAGAAGACCCTCCAGTGACTACATTAAGGCATAAGAACCGGATGAGAAGAATAAGACTATGAAAAACTGAGAACAATGAAGAGAAAATGAAAATAATTTTATTTTTCAAAATTATAATTATAGCTACTCATCTCAGAATCCCAGGCTGTGATAGTCAACGCATTATGTCCTGTATTGTTCATAATTCTGTTCAGTAAAGCTACATTACTTCGTGTTATTTTATATCGTTTTCACTTCCAACGCTTTACCCCAGTTCCACTAATTTCATGAAAGATAAATAAGAACACCACAGATACAGGCGAACTGCAGTTATCATTTTCCTGGATTGGACAAGTGGCTGGTAAAGTACTCATTTGTATTGTTCGTTTTCGTATTTCCTTTCGTTTTGTTTTTGTTGTTCCTTTGCCAAAGACTGGGATCGAAACGCCCTCTCCCATTTGCGGGCTTCGTATTAATTCATTGATTATCTTAGTCATATGTTGCGGGGTTTTTCTCCCGCATTCCGCTTAACAGTAGCAGACCCCTTTTATTGATAGAAATGGCTTGGCTTGAGCATCAAATACAGAGGCTCTACAAACACTGGGAATGAAAAGAGAGTTGATGAAAGAAATAACAAAGGGCAAGTGAAATATTTCGGCCACGTTAAAAGACATAACGCTCTTATATAAAAACCATAATGGAGGGTAAGGGTGAAGGCAAGCGAGCAAGAGGTAGACAACGATACAAGTGGGAAGTTAACGTCATGAGAGGGAGGAACACTCCCGAGCAGTCTATCCACTGTTATTTGTAGCGTGAACTGCATGTTCGGAATAATGGCGACCGGCTTTGTCGCAGAACTGATTGGTTTTTCTTATGCAGTAATGTGTGGCTGCTGATTTTCTAGTCACTGCCGCTTCCTTCGACGATGAACTGTATTTACCGTGGAGAACTTCTGTGTTGGCATTCTGGTAGCGGCATTATGCACAGTGTACCTGTGCGGGCTGTTGGTTTGTCGAGACTCCTGTTTGCTTTTCACATGGGGCAGTGAGGAGCATTTTGTGTGATATTCACTGACACAGGAATGGAGCATAATGGGGACGACCTGTTGCCGTGAAGTTGGATCAGCGGCTAATGACTAATGACTAAGTCTGAAAAAATATACGATCAAGGCGAGAGACAGACAGTGTTGGAGATCCACTGTAGCTAACCTGGATTGTGGAGATACTGCAGAGTCAGATGTTTGCAGGGCTCATACTGAGATCAAAGAACTGGTACATGATCTTCGCAAGATCCCATCATCTACACATATGATTCAAGGTCAGCGTGGGCGTACACAGCATAAACGATGATGAAAACAATCCAAGAGGACAGCGCAGGGTGCTCCAGACAACTACATCAAGCCTGACTTTGGAGATCACCGATATCTCCATATCTCCGGAGGACTAGTTTGGGCGACAGGACAAACATCCGTACATGCAGTAATCTATCAGACTCCGTGAACGCGCTACAGAATGTCTCAACCGGCAGTCTCCGCCACGAACGGGTAGACAGCATTCGGATGTCATGCTTCAAATCACTCACCTGGATGTATGCACCTGGACATACCGAAGTGTATGGTAATTAATGCGCAGACCAGATGACCAATGATGTACAGATGCAAAATGTGAAGAAGCATGAACAGGGCTGATATCACCAATGCAGTGCCTGACTCGGCTGTTGGATACTGGGCCGACTACAAGAAGTGGGAATTAAACCTGGGCAAGAATTGGGAGTCAAACCTGACAAGACCTGGGAGTCAAACCTGGGAGTCAAAACCTGACAAGACCTGGGAGTCAAACCTGACAAGACCTGGGAGTCAAACCTGACAAGACCTGAGAGTCAAACCTAACAAGACCTGGAAGTCAAATATAGGCAAGAACTGGTAGTCAAATCTGGGCAAGAATTGGGAGTTAAACCTGGGCATGAACTGGGAGTCAAACCTGGGCAAGAACTTCGAGTCAAACCTGGGCAAGAACCTCGAGTCAAATCTTGGCAAGAACTTTGGGTCAAACCTGGGCCAGAATTGGAAGTCAAACCTGTGCAAGAACTGGGAGTGAAACCTGGGCAAGAACTGGGAGTGAAACCTGGGCAAGAACTGGGAGTGAAACCTGGACAAGAACTGGGAGTGAAACCTGGGCAAGAACTGGGAGTGAAACCTGGGCAAGACCTGGGAGTCAAACCTGACAAGACCTGGGAGTCAAACCTGACAAGACCTGGGAGTCAAACCTGAGCAAGATCTTTTGAGTTGAACCTGGGTAAGAACTGAGAGTCAAACCTAACAAGACCTGGAAGTCAAATATGGGCAAGAACTGGGAGTCAAATATGGGCAAGAACTGGGAGTCAAACCTGGGCAAGAATTGGCAGTCAAACCTGGGCATGAACTGGGAGTCAAACCTGACAAGACCTGGTAGTCAAACCTGGGCAATAACCTCGAGTCAAACCTTGGCAAGAATTTCGGGTCAAACTGGGCCAGAATTGGAAGTCAAACCTGTACAAGAACTGGGAGTCAAGCCTGAGCAAGAACTGGGAGTCAAACCTGGTCAAGAACTGGGAGTCAAACCTGGTCAAGAACTGGGAGTCAAATTTTGGAGTGAAACCTGGACAAGACCTGGGAATGAAACCTGGACAAGACCTGGGAATGAAACCTGGACAAGACCTGGGAATGAAACCTGGACAAGACCTGGGAATGAAACCTGGACAAGACCTGGGAGTCAAACCTGGGCAAGAACTGGGAGTCAAACCTTGGCAAGAACTGGGAGTCAAACCTTGACAAGAACTGGGAGTCAAACCTTAGGCAAGAACTGGGAGTCAAACCTGGACAAGACCTGGGAATGAAACCTGGACAAGAACTGGGAGTCAAATCTGGACAAGAACTGGGAGTTAAACCTGGGCATCAAACCTGGGCAAGAATTGGGAGTCAAACCTGGGCAAGAACTCGGAGTCAAACCAGGGCAAAGACTGGGAATCAAACCTGGGCAAGAACTTGGAGTCAAACCTGGGCAAGAACTCAGAGTCAAACGAGGGCAAGAACTCGGAGTCACACCTGGGCAAGAATTGGGAGTCAAACCTGGGCTAGACCTGGGAGTCAAACCTGGGCAAGAACTGGGAGTCAAACCTGGGCAAGAACTGGGAGTCAAACCTGGGCAAGACCTGGAAGTCAAACCTTGGGCAAGAACTGGGAGTTAAACCTGGTCTAGACCTGGGAGTCAAACCTGGAAGTCAAACCTGGGCAAGAACTCGGAGTCAAACCAGGGCAAAGACTGGGAATCAAACCTGGGCAAGAACTGGGAGTCAAACCTCGGCACGCATGTTGATGCTGTTTTCAAGTTCAAGAGATGAGATGTAACTAACAGTGAGCTAAGATACTCGGGGATGACTGCTGCATCAGACGACTGAGCTCACATTGGAAATCACAATGTGCAGTAGCATTGCTCAACATAACATAACAAAGCTCTACAGCTAGACATCTCAAACAACATTGGCCTGAGACCAGGTCTATACAACTTTAATAGCACGTACACACAAACAAAACAAAATACTAAAATAGTTGATAAAACATCATTTGTAATAATCACCTATAACTTTATTACATTAAAAAATATTCTGAAAACAATAAAAAGTATATATTGATTGTATACTACAATGAACAAAAATATACTACAACTGTTGCCACTATGAATCTCAGAAACAGGGATTCAACAAACAATAACAAATGTATGACTGATACCAAAACTAACATCAAATGTGACAGAAGCCATAACCCAGGGCTACAACAGTGCAGTGGCTAGCACAACTGCCTGGCCACCCAGTGGTCATGTATTGAATCCCATTCACAGTAGGGATTTTTGAGACAATTGACCTAGGTCCCAGGTCGAACCAGCCTAAAATGGGTACCAATAAAGTTGGCCGTGTGAAACTGACCCCATCCCCCATCGTGCACTAACTGATCTATATAATTATGGGAACAGCACCATATATCCAATACACCCGAAGGTGTGGCATGGGGTGCTTGACTTTATTTGACCATATATCCGATACATCTGAAGGTGTAGAGAAGGCTCCAAACATGTATCAAGGGTCACCTCAGGGCATGGCAAAGGGTCATTTGCTTGTACTTACAATCCACATCTTCAAAAGATAGACGATTACAAGGTAATGAAACTAAAGCTGGCATTACACCTAAGACATAATCATAGCGGACATTTAAGTATTGGTGCACAGTATTAACTTCTTGTTATATGGGTATTATTGCTTTGCTGATCCAACTGCTTCTGTAGCTTGTCTTGTTCCAGATGTATTGGTGTTACCTTTCCTCTGAAGTAACCTAGGCAAGGCGAGAGAGGGATCATGCTGCATGGGCAACACATGGTCTCTACAATTCACCCTGGGCTTTGCGCTATGGAGAGGTTACTATGCCTTTTAAGAAGCACAATGTAACAAACTATCATCTGTCAAGACGGCAAGGTGCCAGTATAGTACGGTATATAGGGGTAACAATCATGTGGACAGTTAAGTACTGCTGCACAGTATTTACTTCATGTTATAGAGGTAACAATCATGTACAATCATGAAATAGACTGTTTTTCTATATGTTCACTTTAACAGGAATATTCACCAGTAAAACATTTGTATATACATTGCACTGTGTTCTTGCATAATGACATTCTATATCAAATTAGCTTGCAGGGTTACTCCACTTGATCTGTTCTTATAATTATCATTTCTTGGGAAACCCTTGAGGTAATTGAAATAACATGATAAATACATCCACAGGTATTAATTGGCAGTCACAGAAGTAGAGGCAAGAAGATAGATTAGAGACAATATAAATATTTAAAGCTTTGGTTACCACACCGGGATTCGAACCTGTCACCTCCAAATGACCACAGCGCCTTATGGAAGGAACAAGTGTACTTTGATGAACGACACCTCTAAAAAAGATGTGCTCATGATACACAGAAATAGCAATGGTTCCTATTTGAGACTGGTAGATTTATGTTAACTATGCATTAATAGACCTTCACTAGGTCTGTTATATTTATCTGTTAACAATATTTCACTAGGTCTCTTATATTTATCTGTTGACAGAAATTTCACCAGGTCTAATATATTTACCTGCTGATATGATTTCACCAGGTCTAATATATTTACCTGCTGATATGATTTCACCAGGTCTATTATATTTATCTTTTGACAGACTTGATTAGGTTCATTTATCTGTTAACAAGCAGATCTATTATATTTATCTATTAACAAGCATTTTTATTATATTTATCTATTAACAATCAGATCTATTGTATTTATCTATTAACAAGCAGATCTATTATATTTATCTGTTAAACAGCAGACCTGTTATATTTATCTGTTGACACGACTTTCACCTGGTCTATTATATTTATCTGCTGACCACAACTTCATTATATTTATCTGTTGACAAGCAGATCTATTAGATGAACAATGTGTTCACTTGTCTTTGCAAGGTCTATCACAAGGGATATTTATTGACAGGATTACATCAGGTCTGTTATATTTATCTGTTGACAAGCAGATCTATTATGTTAAAATGTTAACACATCTTTACAAGGTCTATTACATGAACATCAGTTAACATTACTTTATCAGATCTTTTAACTATCTCAAACACGCAAATATAAAATATAACAAAAATGCCAAAGGAGACAGACATATTTATACACTTGAAGATGAAACTTTTTCATGTGGTTAAAGAACAGTTGAAAATTTCAGGTTACAGTTTTGTGATCTGTTTGCCAGTGCTATGGAGTTCATATACTGTGCTGAGATTCTCCCCTGTGACCTACGGGAGTAGACTGGAGCACTAATGGAGACATCCATGTGCAATGGAAGTGATCCTTAAACAGAACCAAGCCAATGACCTCTGAAGTGAGGAGATGGAAATATATGTTACACAAATCAGTGTTTTATTTAGAGACTGGGAGATCAGTATACACAATTAACTACACATGTGATCTATAGGATTAGAAGAGTTCATCATGTCTGTCAAATGACAAACTGAAGATCTAAATCTTGTTCTGAGCTTAAAAACATCTATAAATAATATTCCAATCCTTTGACTTGGGGACAAGTACCTCAGCAGTCGGAGTGAGGTTGCCTGGTGGCGAGGGACACTGGTAAAATAGAAAGCTAATCCACACGCAAAAAAAAAAACAGTCCGGTGCACTAAAGTGGTGGCACATGTATGGACTAAACTTGAGTTCAAAGCGAGTGAAGGCTAGAAAAAACAACAAAACTTAAAATTGCACTTATCAATTTAAATGTATGTGTCAGTCTACCAACATCAGTGGAACAGAGAGACAGTTGAATAACAGAGTGGTCAAACAGATACACAACTGGATAGTTTGCATTATAAACAAAGAAGACTCTAGTAACCCAGTAAAACCTACACATCAGAAATTGTCTACATCATCAATAGCATGCCATATGTGAGAAATGAATCACGTGATTGACAGAGACAATGTGTTTCACAAGTTGGTTAACAGATTCAGTGTCAAACAACAAGTAGGTTTGGGCCAAACAACAATGGAAGGTGGAAAATTGGATGTAAGGGTGTGTGACAGTTATGACTTAAAGAGTTGTTAATATGGCAGCAGACATGTTGTATTATATATACAAATTAAAGGGGGTTGCATGGGGAAAACTACTGTATGCAAGCCCATGGCAGATACAGTAAGTCACATAAGAGGATTAATCATAATATGACAATAGTTAACATACAAAATGATTTAATGTTAAAGATGGCGGAAGCCATTGCTATTCATACAGAAAAGCCAACTTTATGCAAACAAAATGATGGTCAATTTAAACTAACCATGGTAATCAATTCAAATTACTGTGGGAATATGTGTGTTATATATTTCAACTGAAAGGATTTATCTTATTACAATGTTTATGTTGTGTGATTTCTGCATTATGTACCTGAGGAAATGTAGCGAAATATGCCAGGCAATAAATCGTGCCATCTATTGTTTGTGTCTTCGCTAATAAAAAATAATGTCCACAAACAAAACCTCTTGCCAACCAAACATCACAATCAACAATGGAGAAGTGGGTAATGTCACAAACACTGAATGTCTTGGCTCCACAATCAACAAAGGAGAAGTGGGTAATGTCACAAACACTGAATGTCTTGGCTCCACAATCAACAAAGGAGAAGTGGGTAATGTCACAAACACTGAATGTCTTGGCTCCACAATCAACAAAGGAGAAATGTGTAATGTCACAAACACTGAATGTCTTGGCTCCACAATCAACAAAGGAGAAATGTGTAATGTCACAAACACTGAATGTCTTGGCTCCACAATCAACAAAGGAGAAATGTGTAATGTCACAAACACTGAATGTCTTGGCTCCACAATCAACAAAGGAGAAGTGGGTAATGTCACAAACACTGAATGTCTTGGCTCCACAATCAACAAAGGAGAAATGTGTAATGTCACAAACACTGAATCTCTTGGCTCCACAATCAACAAAGGAGAAGTGTGTAATGTCACAAACACTGAATCTCTTGGCTCCACAATCAACAAAGGAGAAATGTGTAATGTCACAAACTGTGAATGTCTTGGCTCCACAATCAACAACAGAAGTCAGATATAGAACAGCCGTACACAATGCAGAGGTTAAACATGATCAGACAGCTTATGACACAACACCTGCAAACATATTATAGTACAGTGTAGACCTGATAAGGCGAACTCACCTGGGACCCAAACAAAAAAATAGTTCTTCTTATCAGAAATTCCTCTAATAAGAGTTCAAGCATATAGTAATGCTTTTACAACGTACAATAAAATATTATTCTTCACAACAGAAATTCGTCACAGAGGTTTTCACTATACACATTTCTGATAACATGCATGTTTTCTATGGCTACGCGTGTGAGTCATGGATCAATTCACAGTCACTAAAGAAGAAATTAGGGGCTTTTGATCTAAGATATTACAGATGCATTCTTAGAACACACTGGACCAAGAAGAACAAGACAAACAAATTACAGAAAACACAGGATAGTGTCTACATGAAAACAGATGAATATGCTGAAAGTTACAGATTCATATTTGTTCAGGTTACTACCGAAGTCAAAGCATGAGATAAAATAAATATATTAAACAACTGAATGATTTAATTATTCAACACAGGTTAAAAACTGAACATGGATTAAAAAGTCATGTTTTAAAATAAGTTTAGTTATGTTATTCAGCCGGCCAGCGTGACATTTGACCTCATCACTCTGAGCATTGACTGGTCTATAAAAATATGCGCCTAGCGCGATATGTCAAATATGTCTCAATGCATGTATAAAGGTTCTTTATTTTGAACTTACATAGTAAGTTTCACAGTAAATATACGGGATAGAGTAACAAAACTGTGGTTGTTACAACCATTGAACATAGACTGAACATTCATCAATGAGTTAAGAACAAATAGGTTTTGGTAATGTTACTGTTCACATTCAATTCACAAGGCAAAAGAAGACACATAATTTTATTAAAATGTGATTATGATTGTTCAATGCTATATAAATATGAGCTGAAGTCCCAAGCAAAGCGTCATGTGTTCTCTGACTGTTTACATTTGCTCAGAGTTTACTATAACAATCTGGCCTCCCTTTCAGCCTCCTGTAAATGTCATTGTTTTTCCGCTCACTCGCTTTGAACTCAAGCGTAGTCCATACTCACTACTTCTAGTAGTGCTGAACTGAATGTTACACGTAGATTACCTTTACCTATTACAGTGAAGTCTGGATAAGTAGAAGTCACAGGGGCCCAAGAAATTTGTTCTACTTATCAGAAATTCTACTTATCCAGACTGCACTAATTTACACTAATACCATGCAATAGCAATGAGTAAAATGATTGTACCACTTAGGAAATACAGTTAGTGAACAAATATATAGCAACACAATATCAGACATGTTTAACTATTTTAGAAAATGGAACATTAAAGTCATATGAAAATTTCCAAATTAATTAAAGAAAAAATCTGTTGTTTTCTGAAACGATCCAACCAGCCAGCACTACAATTCCAGTCTGTCTGACCTCCAAGACGTGCAAATTCTTCTGCTTTCGCAATAAGTAAAGGCCCATTTACTGGTACATTTGCTGATCTAATCGCAGTGAACTAAAGGCAGCATCGAAAAACAATTTTCTGTAGCAGTCTTTATGCTTTAAAATGCAGAAAAGTGTCGATGTTGGAATACCAAATTCTCTAGCTATATTCACTTTCTTCTTCCCACTCTGTTCAACCTCTTCCAACAGCTCAATCTTTCTTTCTAAAGTTAAAATAGTAAGCTCTTGTCGACTAGCCGCCATTGACATGTAGCGAGATATAAGTGCAAGATTATTGTTCTTTGGGCTGACTAAAAATAATTACTTTCGCGAAACAAATTTTTTTTTTTGGGGTGTGAAATGAACAGTTCGACTTAAACATGAACACTTATATAGTCGGTATTCATTTTTATGTTCGACTAATCCGAAAATTAGTTAACCGAATTCGACTTACCAGGACTTTGTATACAATGATAAAGAAGGATAATGGCCGGGACTAAGCCAGTAACGTTGACTTAAGTGAAATTCTACTTATCCGAGTTCGACTTAAGTGGACTCAACTGTAACAGTATTCCTGTCTACCAGGCGAACCCACGCTGACTTCAGAGGTACTTGTAATTAACGTCCCAAAGTCAAGGATAGAACAACATTTTAGTCCAACTGTCCGATGTAAGGGTTGAACCTCTTGCCTCGGATCAGCACACCGGATGTTTACGAACACACGTTCTTATCCATTCAATCCTGCTGACCTACTGTAAATGTGTATTCATGATTTATCACAGAGGTTTTCCACTGTAGGCATCCACTGTCAAACTTTCTG
Source organism: Cepaea hortensis (assembly GCA_963921405.1). Classification (NCBI taxonomy): domain Eukaryota; kingdom Metazoa; phylum Mollusca; class Gastropoda; order Stylommatophora; family Helicidae; genus Cepaea; species Cepaea hortensis. The sequence goes on from OY992876.1 coordinate 255,265,309, forward strand.
GGGCTGAATGAGTTAATATATCTTAATATATCTCAAATACATGAATATACTCTACGGGTCCAGTATGTTAGTGACCACATCACCCACAGAATGCCAAGAATGGGGCTGGTTTCACACACCCACTAAGCCTCAAACCCAGTTTTCTGTACTGTTTATACTCTTCTTCCACTGTGCTCAGCTCTCTGCTTGCATGTTCTTGTAATTCTTCCACATGTCTGAACTATAAACTTTCTTTTGCTGTTTGCTGGGGTTCAGATTATGTTTTCTCAATGGTATTCGGTGTGCCTTAGTTCTTGATGCGCTTTTGTGACTGATTGTGATTTCTTGACTGTGGTTAAGTCGTTCTTAAATTGACAATAAGAAATCTGGCCCCTTGCTGGCGGCTTGCACTGTGTATTGTCTTTGAAAGTCATTCACTCATGGTTTGTTAGCAGGCAAGACAGTCTACTTCATTGCATCAGATTTTATCCCATTTGGCTTGGTCTCTTTCCACAGGGTGGCCTGCCGAAAGCGTCACACAAAGCACAAACTCTGTAGCTCCAGCGATGACTCCCTGGAGTCTTTGAGAAAAGTGCACTCGCGGATCGAATTACGTAGCCCAGAATTGAACCCACAACCTTTGGTTCATGGTGGTTGTTTCCCCAATTGCACGCCTGCTGCAAACACCTTTGCGTTGTGAACAAGTCCAATAACTGGACATGACTGTTCAAAGTGGGATGGAGATCAATATTTCTTGAAAACTATCAAAGTTCACAAATGCATGTATTTATTCTTACCATTCACAGTCAAGTAAGTAAAAATACAGGACATGTTTACATATCTTGAAGACTATCAAAGTTCACAAATGCGTGTCTATTCCCACTGTTCACAATCAAGTAAGTTTAAAAAAAAAAAAAACGGTGACATTCACACGTCTTGAGCTGTATATAGTGCTAGCTTCATATTTGTATCGACCAATCAGCATTTAGTGGTTGATTTTGGTCTTTACTTCCACAAATATTTTCTGGTACAACGTTTAGGTTGGGTCGACCTGCGAGCCCAGGTCATTTGTTTTAAAAACTTGTCTCAATAGAGAATCGAACACAGACCAATGGAGTGACAGGCAGTTGTAACATAGTGCACTATTATCAAAGCAGCGGTAAAATCAATATCATATAAAACCAACAACAGTTGCCGGGTCTTTTCTTGATTGACTTTTAACACAGTCAACATTTCAAAATGTATGACATCGAAGATTATACGAGGGGGCTTTAAATGAAAACCTTTAAAGTGTGATAGAAATTATAATAACCATGCCATTGTCTTGTAACCTGTCAATAATGTTGTTAAGGATGTCAAAAGTGTTAAGCATGTGACATCACAGTGCAGACTAACACAGTGACCTCATTTTTTTTTGCATATCCCTTACAGGACGTTGCAGTCAACGTCAGCATTTTTGAGCTGCTGTTGATGTACTAGGCAAGATTACGCTCAGTAGTTTGTCATTGCTTTCTGAGCGACTGGCTCACATACCCCGTAAGTTACCAACATGGCGAGACCACTACCAATTTTCATGCAGGTTACATTACTCACGAGAATATACAGGATTACGGAGAAAGACGTTAACCCCTCGGCCAGGGAGACCGGCTAGTGACCTCATAAGGACAGTTTAACGATGGCCGCCCCACTTTTGACATGCACCAAAGAGGAGCAGTGTTCTGTTATCCAATATTTGATCAGTGAAGGGGTGAAACCTGTAGAAATTCATCGGCAAATGAAGGTCCTGTATACATGCATGCCTGTCAGTCCAGCAAGTGTATGAGTGGTGTAGGAAATTTCAAAACTGCGTGACATCTGTGACAGACTGTTCACGACCGGGTCAGACACACCGAGTAATGACCCTGGAGTTAATTTTTCTACAGGAATCCAAGCAATTTACTGGCATTCTGTTCTTTTCATAATACAGTCACACACAAAAATATTTCAGGTTTTCATTTGAAGCCCCCTCGTGGCAATTATAGCAATTACAAGACAGAAAACATATCCACCAGGAACAAGAAATTCAAATGGATATATTACTTTGTTTTGCCAAAATATAAAAAAAAACACCAATTAGGGTTGCAAAATAAAAAGCGTTGCAGTACATGATTGTTATTTGTTGTTGTAAACTGTCGATAAGCTTAACATTTGAAAGCTAAACTCTAAAACAGTGACATAAAAAGTGACAACATTTCACAGCTGTGTAAAACAAACACAAAGGATAAACTTTCATCAAAAACTGAGTATAGTCGCATGTTCGTGATTTCATTTGCTCACGCTTATTTTTTTACCAAGGTGTCTATAATATTTTTGGCTGTATTTACAGCCATACCAAGTCTAGCTTTTGCAGAATTTGTGGCCAAATGCGGGGTTATGATGCAGTTGTTCAAGTGGACCAGCGGGTGGTCAGCTGGAAGTGGTTCCGGCTCTGTCACATCAAGACCTGCCCAGCAATTTGACCAGATTTCAAAGCCTCCAGAAGATCCTTCGTGTTCACGACAGGCCCCCGAGAAGTATTTATCAGAATAGCGGTGGGCTTCATTTTCTTGAACACCTCCTTGTTGATGAGATTCTTTGTGACTCCCGTCAGGGCACAGGATACAATCAGGAAGTCAGACTCTCGGAACAGCGTGTCCGAGTCAACAAACTCTGCCTGGAGGTGATCACCAAGACTAGACTGGGATACATCATGGTACAGGATTCGCTGAATGCCAAAGGGTTTCAGGCGGCGAGCTACTCCAAAGCCCACGCGGCCAAATCCCAGGATTCCCAGAGTTCTGTTCACGATCTCTGTACCACAGATCCACATGGGTTTCCATGGGCCCCACTCACCTTTGACCACAGCTTCGGCTCCTGGTGAGTAGACAAAGAATAATAAACAAGATTGTAGTTCCTATAGAACTAATGGCCACTACAAGTATCCACTCCTTGTTGTATCACTGAGTGATCACCTCACTTTACTACTTCTCACTGACATCTGACCAACCCAAATCAAGACGAGGAAACAGACAAGACT